>JAPTOF010000027.1:2400000-3600000 GCA_028554755.1 Cordia subcordata | reverse complement strand
ATCAGAACATCAAGATTACTCCAAAAAACTCCATAAATCAATCACACTACAACCTTCTTCCATTGAGGAAAGGATTTACCTAGTTATGTAAAAGGACACTGCTGCAAAGTCATCAAAAGATATATCCATGGAAACTTGGGATAGAAGAAAAAGGATTACCATTTCCATCTTATTTTTTAGCTTCTGAGGAGTGTCGATTACAAAATCACCTGCCATCACATGAACAATTTAATTTTACCCATTAACTAATTCTGATACTTCATTGAGACCAATCAGCTGAAAACAGTACAAAATCACATGAAGGAAAGAAACAGAGGGAAAAGGAGACTTACGCATCTTTCTATAACCAAAGTCATGAGGTATAACTGTATAGAATTCCCTACAATTGAGAAGCATTGACATCAGTACATGATGGTAACGCATTCTAAGTAGCATTCTTGTTATTGCAAGCATGAAAATCTGCACTGCATTCAATCAGTAACAACCACAGCAAATTGCACTTGTGTATTTCTAGGTTGTAGCTTGTGAGCAGTGATAAGAACTGGGAAGTTCAAAAGAATAGCAAAATAATTTTCTCACAACATATACTTACCCACTTAATTGCTCAAGCATTCTCCTGTTTGATTGGCCAATTACATCGGAGATTCTTTTCAATACTTCATAGCCCTATATAGATACAGATGAAAACAAAAACATGCTGTCAGTTCCCAGATAATAATAAGACCAATATTCATCTCCTCCCCACCCTCCTTTGACCCTCCCAAAGAATGGAAAAGGGTCAATCAAAGTCTGCTTAAGGTGATAGGTGAACTCTGCAATTATCAAACAAGTGCAGCACAACATGACCATATGTCACGTACAAAATGTCATCTGATATTCTTCAGGATAACCTTGCTTATTGCAAGGAGCAAAATGATGAAATCAATAACCAATAAATGGAATATTACGCAATTAAACTGGGAAATGGAGGAAACCACCGACTCAATGATAATATATGAGTTAAGTGGCCCACCCCAGTCTACCTAGACCACAGAAAACGAAAAAGCGAAAACAATAAGTTTCTCAACTCTACATTTGAGTGTATATTTCTGACATCATGTCCTTTCAAGGCAAATGTTTGAGATTAATCGTGTGGTGCTGATGCATGACACTAAATAATACTTTGGCACACAATATCGGATTACAAGACTCTAACCCACCCACCTTCAAGATTGTTGACTTGCTTAGTTTACCTAGCGGCAGCTTTTCAGCGTTGTAACCTAGTACACAATAAACCAGAGTCATAAGCACAGTAATGATATGAATAATATAATTATGCCTCTGTGAGAGAGAGATTTGCAGCAATGAAACGATTGGAGTGTAAGACAGCATATATCCTCCCCAACTAAGCAACCACAATACGTTAACATGCCCTCCCAAAAACACATATAACCCAAACAGCTATACACGTTCTGTAGTAACCACCACCTACCATCCCAAACTCAAATCTCAAGAGCATATCCCGGAAATGGTAATTTAAGTCAATGAAATTGATTATTGCAACTCCTAGTATGTAACTATAAAAAAACACCTTAAAATTTGAGAAACGAACCTATCTCCATCATTCGTTGCTTCATCATACTGATATCGCAGATAAGGGAGATGAACTTTGCAATACGGTTGTCCAGCTTTGTTTCACGTGGTTGGATATCTACTGTAGACTGAGAAGCTCCGTGGCCCTGCATACGAATGTCAAGGCTCAGAAACAGCGAAATGCAACATGAAAAAGAAGTTTGTCCAGTAAGACAGGATAGTAGCATGCTCAAACGTCTGTTTCGAAGTATATAATATTCTAATAAATCAAAACTTCTCATTTCTGAACACATAGTATAACTCAAGCATTTGGTTTCGTCAGAGGAGAGTGAAAACAACTCACAGATGATTCTTTCTCAGGTTCATCATAGTCCATTTCCAACCAAGTATAGCACTTTGGGTAAGAGACGAACTCCTTACGGTTAGCCCAATAGTTTTTAGTTTTCTCAAAGAACTTGGACTCAAACTCCCTGATGGCCTTATCTTTTGTGTATGGACCAGTCAACTTATTTTGACCCTTTGAACCAACTCTTCCCCATCTATTGTAAAACATGAATTTCCCGCCCTCATCAGATTCTGCAGTTGGAAGTAGAAGGACAAGTATAATTTCTGAAATGCAAAGCAATACCATGAAATACTGAGTGCATGCACTGGAACCAAGAGTGAGACAGCCAGCGCAAATAGTACCTCCAGTCATGCACAAGACATTCTGGCAAGCACCCAATATTTTTCAATCTTACTTTCTAAAGAAAAATTTTACATTAGAGATGAGAACCCATATCATCCCTAAGTTAGCTTTAGTAACCCTGTAATGTAAGTATATGATGAATGACTATAAATACATGTCACTGTATGCTTGCACGCATCTATATGGAAAGATTTGAGAACTAACCCAAAACTTGAATCGTGTAGAACTTATTATTGTTGTCACCAACATTTGTTTGGTTCAATATGGCATCGTAGCTGTCATTGCCCTGTTTGAAGAACAAAAGAAAATAACAGACTTCAATAAGCCAAGAGTAGCAGCACAAACTAATGTTGGGATGTAGCACAGCGGAATGATAGGGTTGCTGAAGCAAGACCACGTAGCTAAAATAAGAAATTAGAGAAAATGGATAATTGAGACACCAAAATTTACGTGGAAAACCCTCAAACTAATTAAGGGAAAAACCACGGGCAAGTAAAGAGGATTTCAGTATGTGTAAAAGTTTTACAGTCTTCTCTCTAAAATAAGGAGAGAACAATTTTACTTTCTCTAACTCACTATCACACTAATTTATATAACAAGTGGAAGAAAAATGCTCCACTTAGGAGAATTATTTCTAATTCTCTCTAAATGCTTTGAATGCTTCTTTGCTTGATGAAATGCTTCTCCCGGGCTTGCTATTTATAGGCAACAATGGGAGACAAAGAACTAAATGCAATGCTAAATTTTCTTCTTCACATTAAATACCATGCAAATTTTTCTTCTAAGATAGCATATAGCCTTACTTTGTTTTTCAACATTTGCATGCATTTGTAATTTCCCATGCACCAAATTGACAAAAAGAGCATCAAGCTTGCTTCATTTTCAATCTTTGTGTGCTACTTCTTGACTTTAAGTTGTGCACAAGCTCAAATGAGCTTTATATCTCACAACTAAAACATGAAAAGGTCAAATGATAAGGAGTTACATTTTGCAGAACATGGTAATGGGCCTTAATGTTATCAGGAAGATACTGGTCCAATACAGCAGCACCCTTTTTGGTCGCTGTGATCCGTTTCTCTTCCTTGACTTCTTCTTTGTCTGCCAGCCATGCCACCATAATATCATTTCAAAACAAGTATAAGAAAAGCCAGGAGTCCTATACTGAACGTGTCATAGCTCAACGGATACACATACATCATGTAACATAGAATATACAGGCCTAGAACCCTAGGCTTGTAAGCCACAACCACTATCACACGCTCAAGAAACAACTTTTTGGCACACAAATGCACTAACTTAAAGACAACTATAGAGTTATCACACGAGTCCCTCACACCCAAATCTAACATATAACACGACCACTAATTTTATGGTTGTCTAATGTGGGATAATGAGCATTAAAACATCTGCCCCTCACCTCAAGCATGTGACAAATACGTGTCAGACAGAATAGTGACGTGGTCTAGGCCACCACATAGCGTAGAGCTGACATTTCTAGTTGTCTAACCAAGCTTGAAAATAACTTCCACTGATATTGAATCTACTGGCACCCAAATGACAACTGTAGAGTTATTACCCAAGCCCCAGATAACCACTTATAAATTGACAATTTACATAATGGTACACAATACTTAACACAACCTATTATAACACAATTTCATTAGAAAAATGCCCGTAAATCAATATTAAGGACTCGAGACATGCATAGCCATTAACCAATATACCTTCAGTATCATCAGCAGAAGCCTTCCCATTATCAGTGGATCTCTTCTCGGCATCAGCACAGAGCCTCTCGAGAAGCTCTTTCTTTGTCCCACTAATTGAAATCCCTCGACGGCTTGCTTCATCCAGCAATTGTTTCACATTCATGTCCCGAAACTCATCAATAGCTTCGATTTTGTCACACATATTATTTGTATCATCATCATCATCATCATCCCTTTGCCTCTTTCGGCTCTTCAAGTCATTATTTGCATCTGCCAATTGCTGCTTCTTTTCCTTCTCTTCCTTAACAGCTGATTCCAGTCTCTTAACCTGCAATAAGAAAGCAACACTAACAGTGAGAATTGGAGAAAAGGGTGCCAGGGATTTAAGCAAATTGCCGACAGGATATAAATACGCAACACTGAAACTCCCACTAAAGGTGAGAAGGGTTCGAGTCAACCAAACAACTAACGTCCAGCAACCACATTGAGCCTAATCAAACCCATGACCATACTAGCAGTGTTCATCTTAAACCGCGACGTGGGATGGGGCATAACTTCATGAGTTAACAGTCGATAAATAACGCAAATTTCAGATACAAAAAGATTGGAGAGAAAGAGGGCTAAGCATATCTCCAGCATTAATTCATGCACGCAAATACACAACCCAACAGAGGGGGAAAAGGCACGAAGTCAAAACTGAAAGAGCTTAAATTTTCTTTTTGTTTCGAGCTACTTATGGTCAGACACATTGAACTTGAGAATAATCCGGGCCAAGAGCCGTGAAGGAAATTCCTCCAATAAGTTTAATTTCCAAAATTCGAACTTATGTTTCCCTCGTTACAACTCATTATGGGTGGCCCGGCCGCCACCACCTTCCCAACAACTTGTTGCCTTGTTGGTAAAAGAGTATAAATTTGGCACAGAAAGAAAAATGGAGAAAAGGGTGTGGGAAAATTTCAGCAAAATCACAACATTTTGTGCAAAAAAAAAAAAAACACACGACACCAGCTCAAACAATAATAAACTCTAGCAAAGTGGAGAAGAATTTGAAGTCGTCTGACCAAGGTCAATCACACAGAAGCAGTAAATAATCGATAAATAAACCATTCATACACACAAACACGCGTTAATTTTTCTCCCAATAAATTGAAAGAAGGGGTGTAAATACGAACCAGAGTAGGTTTTGTTCCGGCAGTGCTCAGGCCACGTTTTTGCAGTTGGGCTCGGAGCTCGTCTACTTTGAGTTGGCTTGTCATTTTTTCCCTTTTCGCAATATCACCACACACACACCAACACACACACAGCGAGGGAGAAGTTGGGTTTGAGTTCAAATATTTATGGAGTTGTTTTGGTGGGTTTGTGGGAATAGAAGCTTGCGAAAGAAGGGAGTGCCTTTTTTTTTTTTTTTGGGCGAATTACCTAGTTTTCTTTGTTGTGTGTGCATAGCACGATTCTTTTTTTTTTTTTTTTTTTTTTTGGGCAGTAAGTAAACTGCTCGATTTTTGGCGGGTCTTCTTCGTGCTATCTTTGTACGGCGTTGCCTGAAGACTGCAATCGTGTGTCGGACAGGACTAAACAATTCTCTTTCTTTTTTTTGTTTGTTTCTTTTTTTACAAAAGGGTTAACCAAAGGAGAACCCCTTTCCCACCTGGCCAGAGGCCCCTTAATCAGGCGGGAGGTAAATCGAGGGATGTGCGTGAGTGGCAGCCCGACCAGGGAGAGGACCAACGGGCGTGGAAATCCAGCAACAGCCCCCGCAATATTTCAGCGGAGTACTGCCGCCACACGGACTCGATCCCGCGTTGTCAAGGTGTCTCCACCCTAATCACCTGGCCACTTACCAACTCACCTATGCCCCTGGGGGCTTTTTGTTTGTTTCTTTGTTGCACTAACGGTTTGTTTTGATTGATGTGTAAAGAAAGTGTTTTTTTGGTTGTAAAATGCACATTCACAAGTAACAAAATTACTTTTATTAAAAAGTCAATATACGATGATTATAGAGTGTTTAGAAAATTGTTATAACATAAAAAGAATAAAAAATTTAGAGATTTTCTGATAATTTGTGTAACAAGTTAAAAGGTGCCCAAATTCACTCATTTAATGTATTGTCTTCTCATTTTTGGCTATAAAAGAAGTTGGAATGGTAGAAACTTATATAGAGAAAGAGAAGAATTAGAGAAAAACAAGGGTGATATTATATTGTATTAGAAAGAAATTTTATTATTCAAGTTATTTTATATTATATTATATTTAAGTTATTTTATAATTTTTTTTGTATATTTTTGTAAAATTTTTAAACTTTGGGAGGTTTTACTTTTCTAGTTTGCAATTTAAAATAGAGAGAATTATTTTAAATTTCCTGTGAATCCCTTAGAAGCTGTTTGGTTTTGTTTATTTGTGGCTTATAATCACTTAAATAATAAAAAAGTAAATGAGATGATATTTTTTTTAAGTATTTACAAGCACCAAAATAAATCAATGCAAACACCTATGTTTGACTTGGCTAGTTTTGATGCTTATAAGTATCTAAATAGTAAAAAATATGTGAAATAATAATTTTTTTAAATGCTTATAAACACTCAAAATAAGCAAAGCCAAGCACCCTCTTAGTCTATTGACGCTTAGCATCAACTAATTTGGACTATTGGCCAAATTCATGAAATCGGCTGGATTAGTTAGTCTGTCCATCTAATTTGATTACTCTAACTGATGTATTTTGTTGAAATAGACTTATCAACCCATGATTTTTTCTAAATGCTTATAAGCACTCAAAAAAGCAAAGCCAAACACCCTTGTAGTCTATTGACACTTAGCATCAACTGATTTGGCCTATTGGGCAAATTCATGAAATCGGCTAGACTAATTAGTCTATCTATTTAATTTGATTACCCAACTGGTGTATTTTGTTAAGATAGACATATCAACTCATATGTTTTTTTCCTTGTATTTGATTACCTCATGAGCTATCAGACACAGCTATTCTTGGGTGTTTAGGTTATATAGAAAGGTATTGCTGATATCATGTTTAGGAAGTGGTATTTGCTACCAAAAGGCCTATTTGGCCAACTGGAGAATACACTTGCTGATTGAAGACATGAAGCAAACTGTTCGGGATTCTTCAAGGTCTCTTTTATGAAAAGATTTGATAATCAACATGCATATTGGATTATGAAAGAAGTAGCAACTAACAACCTACCTTGAAATTAGACGAACAATATTCTTAACAGACTTAGATTTTTGTTGTGTATAAAGATATCCCTCCTATGTGGTTTGGCTAACTTTTTTAAAAAGTCGCCTTTGCAATGCTAACTACAAAAAAAAAAAAAAAAGAAAGAAAGAGGAAAGAAAGAAAGAAATAAAGTATACAATTGCAATATTGTAACATAGTTTTAATGCACAATCTAATAAAAAGAATAGGATAATAAGAACTTATAATCATTTTTGCTTTTCATCAAGGTCTAATCTTTTACCATGTATATATGACATTTCCTACCACTTACTACCAACTCCAACTTTTGTTTATGTATATGATACTACACATTGTTATTAATTATTGAAGAAACGAAGTAAATTGTCTAAGATGACTAAGAAAACTAACCAATTAATTTGACTTGGTATATGGTTCTAATACTCATCTTGAAAGAGTCGAGATACAAACATTAACAAATTTCAAAATATTATGAGTAGACTTCCTCAAAGTCTAATGTTTGTAATTAAATAGAACATGTCGTTTTGGAATCACATAAAACACAAACAAAATGATGATACCTATATTTCAAAATATTGTCATTTGATTTGTTCATTTGTTTGGTACATTCTTGCATCCAAGTTAAACATGTTAATGTAGTACAATTGCCACAATATAATGGCTGGTAGCATCATTCTTGTCTAGTGTTCATATATTGTGATACTGCATTCTCTATACGGATTGGGAAATCACTATTAACTAATTGAATATCTATGTAACCAAAAATAAAAATGCTATAGAAAAAATGACTAGCTCTTCAACAATGAACCAAAAGGACACATTATTAGGAGTAATCTGCTCTAATAGTTATTTAAAAATGGGCTCCAGAATTGGGCTATCGTAGAGAAGTACATAGCAGGTGTGCACGGTGCATACCCGGCCCAATTAGCCCAAAAATCAAATGTTTCTGAAGGGTTTAGGGCTCGTTTGAATTGGTTTTTTTTAAAAGTATTTTTTTTAATAGCTTTTAAAAAATAGTTTTTTTGAAAAGTTAAAAATTTTAACTTTTAAAAAAAGTTGTATTTGAATTTTTTTTTAGAATTTCAGTTTTTTTGGGGTCAAATCTAATAGTTATTACAAATTTAAAGTAATATTTTCAAGAAAAAAATATTTTTTCTTGAAAAAAAAAGCCAATACAGGCCCTTAGGTTAGCTCTGGACTGTTTAAAATGATTTTTTTTAAGAAAAAATATTTTTTCATTATTTTTGTAATAATTACTTTTACATTTTGAATTTTTTAAAAAAATTCAAATTATATTTTTTTAAAAGTAAAAAATTTTTACTTAAAAATAAATTGTTAAAAGAAGCGCTTAAAGAAAGCCAATGCAGAGTCGCCTTTGTTCAAACTCATAATCCAACACACACCGCGGCAAAATTGCAAAAGCACATAATCTCCGCTGGGGCCAAGAGCTTTGCTCGGTGGCGCGTGTAGCTGAATCTCCGATAGCGTTATGCTTCACGAATTGCTACTCGCACTGTTAGGTTACACCGGAGATCTCATAATTGACGAAAGAGAACACCAAGACGCGCTCCGCGTTAACTTGTCTCCCGACGCGCCTCTCTCTGAAAAACGTACCTTTAAACTCGCCCCGGATCTATCTTTCATTCAACCCAGTGAAAGGTACAAATCAAAATTTCGCTTTTTTGTTTGTTTGTTTGTTTGTTTGTTTGTTTTTCACATTTTCCTCTGCAAGTGTAATCTCTTAGTTTAGTAAAGGTGAATGTTATCGTAGCTCATTTTACAAGTAGGGTTTTATAAGCTTAATCATGCTGTAGAAACTCCTTTTGAGTTCAAATTCTGAAATTATTCGCATGAACTATGCAAGTTTTTGTGAAATTGACACAAATGGTCTAACTTTGCACGTTATGTTTATGTGTATTTGTTGTTAGTCTTTTTCCTTTATGGGTTTGTAACTTCTTAATATTGGTTTCATGTGACAGAGACGACGAGACATTGAATCACATTCTCATAAAACAGTCATCAGCTTTTCCCTTCTTTTTTGGGGGTGTGTTGTGGGGCACATTACCCAATTTAATCTTTTTATTCATATCCTGTATTCGTGTTAGTAAAGTGGAATGTTGTTTTTGCCTATATAAGTGAGTGATACAACTAGGGGATTTAGAGGATAAATTTTGCTGCTTCAAAATTTCAGATTCTGATATTATTCATGGACATTATGCTAGTTTACTTAGCAAAACAATATTTGTCATTCTGTAGTAATGGTTCTGTCTAGTTGAATTAAAATGTATATGTATGTTTAAACTAACGTAAATCATGCGCATAATATCGGAATCTGGATTCGGTCTTTTGCTTTTTGTAATTTCCTGGGTGTTGGTTTACATAGTGGCTTTCTGAAAATTCGTACCTTAAGTTCTATTGGCTTTGTTTCAGGGATGCTATAGAGAGGATAATTACACTCGGATTCTATTATAGGGAGCTAGACCGATTTGCAACTAAGTCCCATAATTTGAGTTGGATAAGATCCTCAAATGAGTCTCCTCTGTCGAGAGCCTCTGAGATATTAAAAGGGAAAAAGGGGAAGGAAAGTGTGTACAGAAGGGCTATTGCTAATGGAATTGTTGAAGTATTGTCAGTGTACAGATCCGCAGTTCTGCATATTGAGCAGAAATTACTGTCTGATTCCCTGCCTATCTTGGCCACAGTAACCCAAGGACTCAATAAGGTGGATCAAGATCTCCCGTCAATGAGTGATTGTGTTCCTTGCATGAAATAGATCTGTTGAATCTTGTCTCTTTCCTTCAGTTGGTTTGGGGGATACTGATGTATAAAAATATTCAAAAAGCTGTTCATTGTATAAGACCAAAATTGCACATAGATCACTGAATTTAAGTACGGATAACTTGATGAAACCTAGTTAAACGGGCTGTGTCGAATATATTTGGACTTTGATATCTTGAAGCAGCTTTTCCATGTACTTATATTATCCAAAGACTCTTTTATGATTTTCTTCTTTTGCCACTCTTATTAAGTTGTGTTTATTATGCTTCCTTTTCCAGTAACAGAAAACTTGATTTAGTGCTAGCAAAATTGGTATTTGAAAATTAATTAGTTCATCCAAAAAGTTTGATGTCTTTTGATGTACCTTTTTTGATGGCTTTGACATTTTTGAGGAAAAATATCAAAACAATAAGTTTGTTATAACAGAGTAAGGCCATGATTCCCATTTCTCATAATCTGTCTTTATTATGTTTCCAAATAACTTATTGTTGGATATTTATTACAGTTCTTTGTTCTTCTGCCACCTCTTTATGAGCTGATTCTAGAAGTTGAGCGAGATGGTATATGTGGAGGGAGACTTCTTAACCTTTTGCATAAACGATGCCACTGTGGGGTTCCTGAGCTTCAGACATGCATTCAGAGGTATTATGTTCTACCCAGCTTTTCAGCAGACGGTCCACTTTTTTCTTGCTGTCTTATGAGTTTAGTTCTTTTTTGATTTATGTTTCTAATTTGATGACTAATGGAGATCTGACAATAGTTTGGTAGTTGCCTAGCTGTCCTTTTTAATTAATATAAATTGTAAAAGAAGTTCAGAGAAACTTGACATGGATAAAGCTAGTTAGAGGATCTTGACCATGTTTCCTCTGTGAAACATGTTGCTCTAAATGTGGGCTCCATGCCCCTAGAGAACCTAAAAATGAAATGTTATGCTGCAGGGAAAGTATCCTTGAACCTTTTCCATTCAGTTTAGAACAAATAATTAGTACCTGTCTTTTATGTTCCTTGGCTGATTGATGCATTTATTGGTGGAATTTGATAACGAGCATTCTCTTATCCTGACCTTCAGTCGTAGGATCTTGAATGTTTATGTAACTGAAATTTTTACTGCAAATTTAACCTACCACATCATGCCTTGCTAAGAAGTTTGGTTGGTGTATTATGAGAAATTGCTACTACCAGGATTCATCTTATTCCTGGGGAAAGGATACTCTTCTCATATTGCCATGTGCATTCTCCTTTTTCTTGTTTATTGAGATGTATACTTGGAAATCAGATCAATTAGCGCTATGTTCTGCAGTTTTCCTCTAAAAAGTAATTGTATCATAAAGTTTTGTAACTATGGCCCCTCTACATTTTGACAAAATGGTAATGTGTAAATAATAATTATGCTGATTTTTGTGGTTGAAGCATAGACTTCTTTGGCACGGGCATCAGGTCATGTATAATCAACTTGCCTCTTGGATGGTTTATGGGATCTTGCATGACCAGTACGGTGAATTTTTTATCAGCAGGTAACAAGTCTATCTTGTGCTAATTTCTGGCTAATTGTGATGCTTGTTTTACCTCAGTACTGAAGGTACCATATCATTGTTGTTTTCGATAAAGTCCTGAAAATTATACATCTCCGGCCCCAATTAGGAAGAAAGAGATGAAAGAGATTAAGCAGCTGAAATGAAACCTGTCTAAAGTTTGTTGGATATTTCTGTACATTCCAATCAAGTTTGCTGTGACTTTGTAAAATTGTTTTAGACAGGATATCTGATGCTTTTGACATGTAAAGTACCTAAGAAGGTTATTCTCGAAAAGAATTACTCTTTGAATGTGTTTGAAGCATTCCTTGTTCTTCTCTTTTTTTTTTTTTTTTCATTTTGTCATTCGGACATGGAAACTTTTTGGAAGGGAAGGAAGAATTGTTTGGGAAGGAAACTATAATGCGGAAGGGAATAGTAAGGACAAGAGGAGGCCCATTGTGCTTTGAAGACTGCATCAACAAGTATCTGTGTTTGAATCAATTTGTATTCTGAAGAAATCATATTTTTAGTAGCTGTAATTCTACTTAGCATTTTACTGGTCATCTAAAGATACTATGCAGCATCTTAATTTATTTCTGTCTTTAACATCTTATCGCAAGTTTGAACATAAATTGGACTGTCAGATCCTTGTTTTTACTCCACTCTTGTGCTTTGATATTTATAATATGCTTCTATGTATTTCAAATATCCTTGTCAGAGTTCTATAATCATCAAATGGAAGAAGTTGTCAGTACTAAGTCGTTTCTTTTCAGTGGTCATTAAAAAGCTATGTCAGCATAATTGCATACGTTCCTTACATTCTGATTTACAGTTTAACCTGGAATATTTTGTGCACAGGAAAGCCTTGAAAGTGAATAGAAAGCGGAACCTTGTTGCCATAACTGGTCTCCTTGTTTTCCCCTTGGATTTTGTTAGCTTCTGTATTTTATGGCTATTATTTATTTTGATATATGCAGGCAGGAGGGTAGGGAAACAGAGCATGACTCACACTCAGATATGGTTGAGAAGCTAGCACTCATGATGACTGACGATGCATCTCTAACCGATTGGCACTCAGGCTTCCATATTTCTCTGGTTGGCTAAATTTTTCTTTCTGTAGGTCTTATGTTGGTCATATTGCTTTTGTATAAACTCTTATATGTTTGTGGTATTGCACTTGATTAGGTATCTCGCTGCATCTTTTTTGATATGTGATGTAATAAGCTTTCCAAATCTGAAAGTTACTTGTTCATTGTTGCTATTATTTGAATCATGTATAATTTATCCATAAGTATTGCTTGGCTCAAATCAGGAGACAAATTCACGGATTTATGTTGACCCTTTAGTTTATACGAACACCTAAAAATCATAAGTTGATGAGGCAGGGTGATTGTTGACAGTTTACCTTATCTTTAAGTTAATAGACAAAATATACTGGTCTTGTAGAAAATTACATGTTCTGTGGTAACTTGTAGAATATTTGGCATCTGTGCCAAATTCTTTATACTTTATGTGTGATATACCATTTCTCTGATATGCTCTTGTGAGTAAAGAGAGTGTAGGTCCTTCTGACTTGGTAAACCACTTAGCTTACTTCCTGTTACTATCACTTGGTATGGTTGTTGGTAATTTTCCTTTCTTCTTTCTTTCCACTATTGCAGACTTTGCAATTGCTTGGAAATTTTCATAGAATATACAATCTCATCTCTCATCAATGCTGAGAAATTTGCTTTTAGCTTCATTTTTAATTTAGGCAGGCCTCCTGGTTGTCACCCTTGCAAACCCTTACCTACATCTGTTTTTGAAATACTTCTCATGTCAAACAAGATGTTTGTAATTTCTTTTGAATTATTTGAGGTATTGTGTAGAGGTGCTAATGAAAATGATGTAGTTGGTGGTGCATGAGAACCACTTAAACTTCCTCTTTTGGATTCAGGATATGCTGCCAGACTACATTCCAATGCCTGTTGCTGAATCCATTCTTTTTGCTGGAAAAGCTGTCCGGGTTCTTCGAAATCCAAGTGCGGCCTTCAGGTTTTGGGATGCACCATCTTATCAACAGTTACCGAACGGGTCACAAAGAATGCCAGGATTTACTGGGAGGGGTATCTCCCAGAAGGATACCTCATTAGACACTGAATCAATTGGAGAAGAGTTACTTCCACAATCTGATGCTGATAAGATTGAAGCAATGCTTCAAGAACTAAAGGTTCTTACGGTCTAAAGATAGCCCACTTTGTAGACCTGGTTATTTTCTTCTCCACACCACCCACCTGCCCACCCACCACCCTGCCCCAATCACTTGTTTCTTAGATATGCTTTTACTGGATCATGCATTCCGGCTCTTACTTTATTCTGCATTGCATGTAATTATGTTGCAAGCTTTCATTACCATTTAACATTTATAGGATTCTTTTGGCTAAAGCTCTGGTTCATGACATGTAGGATTCATCTGAGTTCCACAAAAGATCATTTGAGACTGCAGTGGACACAATTAGAGCTATTGCAGCCAATCATCTTTGGCAGGTGATCTAAGTAAAATGTAAAAGTAATGCTTATCTATGTCTTGGGGTTATTGACTCATGGATTTCTTCATGTTGCAGCTTGTACTTGTACGTGCTGACTTAAATGGTCACTTGAAAGCTCTCAAAGATTATTTTCTTTTAGCAAAAGGTGATTTTTTTCAGGTAAGGATGGCTATCATTTAGCCCACACTTCCTTATATGGTGCATTGAAGCTCTAATCTCATGGTTCCTTGTGTAGAGTAAATAAGCATGTTTTGCATGTTCTTGAGTTTTTAATGGGCAAAAACTCCAGAAATGTTTTCTGTGACCACTGGGGTCAACATATTTGGAAACTTGTGTTTGTCTGTAGTGGCATGATATGTGTTTGTGAAAATCCGCATTTGCAGAGTGGAAGTTTTCTCCTTTTACTCCTGGATTAGACTTTCCTTGCATTTGTTGGATTAAGCTCTTGTTGAGCCCTCCAATTGAACAAATAATTCCATTGTAATTGTGTGTCATTTTAACTCAGAATTAGTGGTGAAAAACCAGAAATGCTCCAATAGTAGCTTAACTGAAGTACATGTTTTCTGTCAAATCCTAATGGTGCCGATTGTGAAGTCCTTTCTTGTGATTAGTGCATTAACGAATGTGATGTTGTGAGTAATTCTGAAGTAAAACTATTCTGTGCAGAGTTTTCTTGAGGAGAGTCGTCAGCTGATGTGTTTACCTCCTCGCCAGTCAACTGCTGAAGCTGACCTTATGGTACCATTTCAACTGGTAAGCTTAGTGGCACTCATGGACATAGCAGTGCTACTTGTTGTTTATTTAGTTTGTGTCATTTGCAGGAGTCCCACCCTTTAACTTCACGGAAAAGGCGGCTAATTTTATGTGTGTGTCTCTTTTGAAGCTTTATTTGCAGCTTCTAATTGTAACAGACTTTTCCAAAACAATGTATCTAATTTATTCCTATTTCATTTTCTTTTGTTATCCAATTGAAAAGCCAAAATTAGCAGCTCTTACCATCCCATTCTTATTTATATCGCTAGAATCTGGGGTTTTAGATAATCGTGACCCAGATAGGAATTCTTTGCTTCTATTGGCCTATAGTTTCTTTCCTCTATCCTTAGCTCTTAAATTGTCTTCTGTTTGTTTGTTACTATCATGCAAGTCTCTTTCCACACCTCTAGTATCTAGTGCCAGTTGTCAAAGAAAATGAGGAGAATCCATATGAAAATAAGTCTGCTTGTATAAACTATAAAGATGTAAACTCATTAGGTCCTAATTCTGGGACTTGAGTATAATGTTATTCCAATGTGGATTAATTGAAGATTTACTTGTTACTGCAACTTGTGCTATAGGACAAATACTTGGGAAATGCCATAAACTGGACAGAATATTATGTCTAAACATACATTTCTGCAGTTAAAATTATTGAATTCAAAATATATAATCATATATTACATTTTTTTTTAGCTGAAAATGAATTTTCAAAGTTGGTGTCATGGTATTGCTACCAAAATGGGTGAGGTAGTTTCTTCTCCAACTGCTGCTCCTAGTTCCATTACTGAGTATATTCTTTGAGCTGGCTCCATAGCTTCGCATATCACTGTTCTTTGAAATGAGCATATTTGCAATGTAGGCTGCAATAAAGACCGTTGCTGATGAAGACAAATACTTTTCAAGAGTATCTTTGAGGTTAGTGCCTCTTCTAATTTCTTTGAGTTCTATTTGGACAATAGCATTTGTCAAAGCAGCACAGACTGTCATTTTCCTTTCATCTTTTTGTAGGATGCCTTTGTCGGGGACCAATGTTAAATCTTTCCAAGTGGATTTGCCAAAGACCAGAGGCTACAACGATGGAGACCCACCAGAATCTTCTTCAGAGGTGTCCCTTGATGGCTGGGATGGCATTATTCTTGAATATTCTGTTGATTGGCCTTTACAACTGTTCTTTACGCAAGAAGTGCTCTCTAAGTAAGGGATATAGCTGGCTTGGTTGTCGTTATACTTTAGGATTTACTAGGTAGAAGCTAGAGGAATTATATACTATTGTTTATATTTCGAGTATATCTTGCAACATGGTTTCATGGTGATTTGTAGTACCGTTAATTGTTAATAACAATTAAATTAGTTGCTATTCTTTTTGGGTTTCTAAGTTCAAGTTTTGCCCAGATACCGTCGAGTCTTCCAGCATTTGCTTCGACTAAAGAGAGCACAGATGGAATTAGAGAAGTCATGGGCTTCTGCAATGCATCAAGATCATTCAGATTTCATAAAATATCGTAAAGAGCGCCCAACATGCTTGATATCTCAGCAACGACGCCAAAGCTTTAGACCGATGTGGCGTGTTAGAGAGCACATGGCCTGCTTGATCCGAAATCTTCAGTTTTATATCCAGGTTAACAAACAAAATCTCACATTTTTCATAATTGAGTTTGATGAAGTAAAAAGCAAATGCTTTCTATTGTTCTGCAAGGTGAAACATAATATTTGGCTTGATACAAGTAGCTCTAAGATTTTAAAGGCATTTTCTACTACTATGATCACTATTGATTTTGTGTGATGGGGCAAACAACTCTTTTCCTGCAAAACATGCCTGAGAAGAGAGAGAGAATTTGACATAAAAGAATAACTGTCATCTTATTTAATTAATGATAGTACATTGCATCTGATATTTATAGAGAGAGGAGTACAATAGAATGCTTTAACTAACTAGACTGCAGCTGTACACCACTAACTCTTTCTTCTAACTAACTAATACAGTTTTCTATAACTAACTCCAGCTGGATACATCTTTAAATAACTAATAAACTAATATACATACTTCTATCAGCCTCTCTCAAGCTGAGCTTGGTGTAGAAACCATGGGAAGCTTGCTCTGAAGATAGGAAAACTGCTGCTGAGACAAAGCTTTAGTAAAGAGATCAGCCACTTGATCCCTGGAAGCAACATAAGTTAAGCTGAGGACTTTAGATTGCACTTGTTCTCTGACAAAATGATAATCTATTTCTATATGCTTTGTCCTAGCATGGAATACTGGATTAGTAGCCAAGGCCATTGCAGACACATTATCACAGAATAGAGTAGGCACTGAAACAGGTATAGATAAGTCATGAAACAGATATGTTAACCACTTAAGTTTAGAGACAGTTTGAGCCATTGCTCTATACTCAGCCTCTATTGAAGACCTAGCAATAGTATATTGCTTTTTAGAACACCAAGAAATTAAATTTGGGCCAAGAAACACTACATATCCTGTAGTAGATTTCCTGTCAACTGCATTAGAAGCCCAATCAGAATCACTTTAAGCTTGCAGTTGTAAAGATCCAGCCTGAAACAAAAGACCTTGACCAAGTGTACCCTTAATATATCTCAAAGTCCTTTTAAGAAAAGCCAAATCTGCCAAGGTAGGATGATGCATATGTTGACATAAAGAGTTAACTGCAAACTGCAAATCTGGTCTAGTCATAGTTAAGTACTGCAGAGTTCCCACTAGACTTCTAAAAAGAGTTTCATTAGCATAGGGTGTAGACTTATTTGCAGTCTTAAGAGAAGCTTTGGACAGTGTAGGAGTCTGCACTGAAGAACACTCTGCCATGTCTGCTTGACTTAAAATATCTTTAGCATATTTAGTCTGGTGAAGTAGCAAACCTTCAGTAGTTCTAGTAACCTTTATCCCTAGAAAATAGTGAAGAGAACCCAAATCTTTGATGGCAAACTGAGTGCCCATGTCTTGTAGAAGGGAAGTTATGTAGGTAGGATTATTCCCTGTGAGTATAATATCATCCACATACACCAGCATTAATGTGTAATCTGTGGATGTGTGATGAATGAAAAGAGATGAATCCGCACTACTCATGGAAAATTGCTGCTGAAGCAAAAATGTAGAAAGCTTATTATACCAGGCCCTTGGAGCCTGCTTAAGACCATAAAGAGACTTTTTGAGTCTACAAACATAATCAGGCTTTATTTTATCTTCAAATCCTTGAGGTTGCAACATGTACACCTCTTCCTCAAGAGCCCCATGAAGAAAAGCATTACTAACATCTAACTGTTTTATAGTCCAATTATGATGTAAAGGCAAACTTAAGACTGTTCTGATAGTTTGACTCTTAACCACAGGGCTAAAAGTCTCTTGATAATCTATTCCATGCTCTTGCAAGTACGCTTTTGCTACTAACCTTGCTTTATATTTGGCCACTGTCCCATCTGCATTCTTTTTAATTCTGTAAACCCACTTGGAACCAATTGGCTGCCTGTGATTAGGTAAGGGAACAAGTTCCCAAGTGTGTTGATCAAGTAAAGCTTGAAATTCTTCTTGCATAGCTCTTTGCCAGCACTCATACTTAGCAGCCTGTTTATAAGTAGTAGGTTCATGTGATGGTGCAGTGGTAATCAATGTGTGAAGCTGATAAAGTGGAGCTGGCAAACACCCAGTTTTAGACCTTGTAAGCATAGGATGATTAAATACAGGAGCTAGTGACTGAAATGATTCTAAAGGACTAGTGGAAGAAGTAGAAGAAGAGGATGATTCTATTTGTGGTGCAGGAATATTAGGAGATGTTTGTGGTGCAGGAATATTAGGAGATGTTTGTGGTCCAGGAATATTAGGAGATGCTTGAGGTGGTAAAGATATATTTTGTGAGGAATTGGAAGATGGAGATGTTGAATATGATAAGTGAGGAGTATGAAGTAAAGGATTGGACTCAGATCCTATACTGTTCTGAATGGATGAAGAAACTGTTCTTGCAAAAGAGTAAACAGTAGACTGTGGTGCAAGATAAGCAAAATGTTCAGTACAAAAAGGAGAATAACATAGAGGTAGCTGATTGGGAAAGGAAGAGAATGACTGAAACTGGGCTATAGAATCACCATTAGCAGGCTTTTGTGAATAAGGAAAAACCTGTTCATTAAATCTTACATGTCTAGAGACATACTTTGTGAGTATGCAAATCTAGACATTTGTAACCTTTAGTGTAAGGACAATAACCCAAGAAAATGCAAGGTATAGATCTGAGTTCTAGTTTATGTTTAGTGTAGGGCTTGAGCCAAGGATAGCAAAGACACCCAAAAGCCTTGAAATCAAAATAATTTGGGGAAACAGAATATAGAAGCTCAAATGGTGATTTACTGTTAAGAACAGTAGTAGGTAATCTGTTTATTAAGAAGTTTGCCATAGCAAAAGCTTCCATCCAATAAGTACTATGCAAATTACTTTGGTGAAGTAAGGCTAATGTAGTTTCAATGAGATGTCTATGCTTCCTTTCTACTTTGCCATTTTGCTCGGGTGTATAAGGACAGGTAGTTTGATGCAAAATGCCTCTAGACTAAAAAAAGGATATGAATCTGTTGTTAATGAATTCAGTACCATTATCAGATCTAAACACTTGTAAAGAAGCTTGGAATTGAGTTTGCACCATTGAATAAAAGTTCAAAAAGACAGAAAAAACTTCTGTCTTGCATTTCATGGGATATATCCGTACAAATCTTGAGAAATCATCAACAAAGCAATGTAATACCTATAGCCAATATGAGAAGAAACTGGGGCAGGACCCCATACATCAGCATGTACAAGTTGAAAAGATATACTGGAAATAGTAACAGACTGTGAGAAAGGTAGTTTATGAGATTTAGACAAAGAACAAGACTCACAATCAACTGTACCATATGGAAGTCTAACACCTATCAGTCTAGACAGAGTATTTGCAGTAGTAGCTGTAGGATGACCAAGTCTTTTGTGCCAAAGAAGCCCTTGATCTCTTGAAGTTGAAGTGGTATGAGCTGTAAGAACCTTGGGAGAGCACTTATTGATAGAAGAGGAAGAGAAACTGGAGACAGGGAGACAGTACAGGCCTTGATTATAGGGGCCTTGTACAGAGTGAAATGACTGTTGTTGTCCAAGATAAGCACCTCCTTATAATTAAAAAGTATTGAACAATCATTGTTAGAGGTAAGCTTAGCTATAAACAAAAGATTTGTAGAAATCTGTGGCACATATAAAACATTAGACAGAAATAAAGGTTTTGATGAGGTTAGAATTGTACCATCACCCATGCTTTTAATGGTCAAAGTCTGGCCATTCCCCATTGCCACTGAATCAGTGCCAGTGTATGGTTGAAAAGACTGCAGCTGATTAAGATCATTAGTAACGTGAGTATTGGCTCCTGAATCCAATGCCCATTGTTGAGTTGTATTAAAAGACTGTTGAGCTTGTGCAGTATATGCTTGTTTACCAGGCTGCTGCCCTTGATAGGTAGAATCATACCTATGCCAGCAATTGAAGGCCAAATGATTTGGCTTCCCACAGATTTGACAGTATATTTTAGTAGAAGAGGAACCAGATTGAGGACTTGTATTAGTAGAGACAGTAGACACAGCAGATGATGGGGCTGAACCAAGTAGTCCTTGTCCTATAGAAGTAGAAGAATTTCTTCCCCCTCTATTATTTCTGCCTCCTCTTCCTCCTCTATTGTATCCATTTCCCCTGCCTCTGCCTTGTGAATTCATGTGTTGTGTTTGAGAATATAATGCAGTAGGAATATTCTGATTAGAGTCAGTAAGAGAAATGGAATTCTCCATTCTAAGATGGAGTTCTTCTGAGATCAAAAGAGATGACAACTCTGCAACAGTGACAGGAGTTGACCTTACTCTAATAGAGGCTTTGAATGACTGATACTCATTAGGTAATCCCCTAAGTATATGAACTACCAGATCTTCTTGAGAGACTGGCTCATTAACACTGATCAGATTATCAGTAATTGATTTGACATGATCTAAGTATTGCTGCATTGACATAGTTCCCTTAGAAAGATTTAGAATCTGCAATTTCAACTGATAAACATGTGACCTGCTAAGAGAACTATACCTAGTCTCTGGAGCAGTCCAAAGTTGACTAGCAGTATCCAAATGAAAAACTTGTGATTGAACTGCAGTAGTCATAGTAGTGAACAAACAGGATTTAAGATACTCATCCTGAGTTTTCCACTTGTCATACTCAGGATTCAAGTAAGAATTACCTGAGGCATCAACTAGCATCATAGGAGGAGGAGGAACCCTACCAGTCACTTGATCAAACAGTTTGGAAGCTCTTAGAAGAACTCGCATCTGAGATTTCCAAGGCACATAGTTTGTGTTATCTAGCTTGATGTTGATCAGATTGCCAACATTGTGAATGAGAATCTTCAAGCCAGTAGATAACTCTTCAATTTCACCACTAGCATGAATAGTTGAAGTAGAGGCCATAGCTAAGAGCTTGGAGATGAAAAAAAATTACAATGTTGAAGAAATGAAAATCTACTTCAACACAATGAATCTCATAGAGATGAAGAGGCTTCGATCAAATTTGGAGAGACTTTGATCGGTTAGATTGAAAGATATGATGAGATCTCTATGAAGAAAACCCTAGTTTAGGGTTTCAGATGAAGAAATGAAGAAGTTTTAAAAAAAAAAAAACTGCCAGGACTTAGCCTTGCTCTGATTACCATGAGAAGAGAGAGAGAATTTGGCAGAAAAGAATAACTGTCATCTTATTTAATTAATGATAGTACATTGCATCTGATATTTATAGAGAGAGGAGTACAATAGAATGCTGTAACTAACTAGACTACAGCTGTACACCACTAACTCTTTCTTCTAACTAACTAATACAGTTTTCTATAACTAACTCCAGCTGGATACACCTACTAACTAATAGACTAATATTCATACTTCTATCAATGCCTATGAAGTGGTTAAGTTGATCTAACAGCATTCACTCTTTGTTTTCTTTCCCAGCTTCCACATTAATAATCTAGCAAACTCCTGTTTGATTTTCCAGGTTGATGTCATAGAGTCTCAATGGAATATTTTGCAAGCTCATATACAGGATTCACATGATTTCACAGAGCTGGTGGTTTTCCATCAAGAGTAAGATTGATCTTGGTCGGATTGTCCTTTAGTTTCTTTTGTGGCGATTTACTTTATCATAGGGTTAAGCATGTCAAACTTGAAATTTTTAGAATAAGGATTATGACAAACATGTCAATTCCTTAACTTGAAAGTGTAATGAACCTTAGTGGGAAACAGTCATTTCAAGCAATTATATCTCTTTGGTTATGTGTTCTCATTGTTTACCTTTTGTATCTTATGTCTAGATGCATCTTGTTTGTGATCTGTGCTCTTCTCTGAGATAAGAACTGTCAGGATTATGAACCTCTGTGGACTAATCTTTTCGTGACTGGCATTTTTTATTGAGGAACTTCTTTTTTCAATTTATTCTATTATTACCTGAAAATTTTCAGGGACTCAACAAACTCCGCTATTGCTTTATGAGGATCCGGAAAGTATAACCTGCGTAGCTAGAGTATGCAACTAGTAGTTGGGGATATAAGAACTATGATAAGCAAGTTTGATTTGAGAACTAAAGACGTATTCAACTGCCTAACCCAATGAAGATATATAGCAGGACCAAATAATTTGGAATTATCTAACTACTCTTTTATGTTTTACTTTTTCTCAAATATTCAATTAAGCTAAAAGCCCTTGCTGACTGTGATATTTGGTCATATAAATTTATGATTCTTCCCTTTTTGTTTCATTGTAGGGTAATGAGCTCTAGACAATTATTACAGTTCAATTGCCAGATGACTCTATTAATGCATTGATTATAATAAATATAATTGCAGGTATCTATCTGCATTAATTTCACAATCCTTCTTAGATATTGGTTCTGTGTCAAGAATTCTGGATGGCATAATGAAACTGTGCTTACAGTTCTGCTGGAAGATTGAGAATCAAGAAAGCAGTGAAACCACCGTGGAACTTGAGCAAATAGCTGAGGTAACACTGGCTTAATTTAGGGTTAACAGCTTTATTCTTTTGGAGGTGTAGCTGTCACATTGCATGGATTGAATACACACTTTTTTCATCATTTAAATCCACTTCATCAGTCTTAACAAACAAAAAAGGAAAAAAAATTTCAAATTGTCAGTTGTACAAGTGAAACAGTCATCAACAACCTTTTTGTCAAGTTTCCTTGTTATAACCTTCTCACATCTTAAAACTTCATTTTGCTATTGATGCATTCAGATGTGCATATGTTTCTGCTTAATGTCTACTCTAGCTACTAGAGCGGTCCATGCATAAATAATAGTGAAATCAGGATGAATAAACTATTGCCTTATTTAATCTAATAAATCAATGAGAAAACATGGAATCTTTTTTTTTTTTTTTTTTTTTCAGGAGTTCAACAAGAAATCAAACTCATTGTACACTATACTACGTAGCAGCAGGCTTGCAGGGAGCCAGCGAGCCCCATTCTTAAGGCGTTTCCTTCTGCGTCTCAACTTCAATTCCTTCTTTGAGGTAAACTAATGCATAAATATGCAAGTTTTATCTGATTTCTTGTGAACTGTTAATAATTATTTCATTTGTAAAACTATCAACAGGCAACTGCTAGAGGTGTAATGAATGTTGTCAAGCCCCGCCCAGCCCTTGTTCTGCAGTGATGATAGAGCTGATTTCCGATTTAATCACATTCGCCCCAGCTGCCTCTATGATAGCTGGTAGATCTCCTCTTTTCGCTTCCTGTTAATGGTTGTTCTTATCTATGAGGCAAATTGCTGTAGAAAGGCTTCAGGTATATGGTTCTGGGCACAAGAGTTCCATGTCTTTTGAAATTTGACAATTGACTTGAAGGTTCACATTTTCAGTTAACTGGTCTTTTCATCTTGAACATTCATGGCATTATTCACTTATGAAGTCCAATGGTCCTCTTTGGGTTTCCATAAGGGTCCATGTACCTCAAACATGCGAGTGTTTCAACTTCGAATTTAGTATTTGGAACAAGGGATTAGACTGCCACGATCAACAAAATATGAAGTTGGAGAAAATGCGATTTGGCCTTTCTAGTGGAAGAGTATTGTGATTTTTCGGGATAAACTCTTCTTACTTGTAAATCAACTTTATGGTTTTGTTTCCTCACCTTTTGGTCTCTGATCATTGATACTTTGCACCAAGTCACTCTGCTGCCCTGCATCTCAACCTTCTAGCTGAGAAAGGTGGGACATCCATAGCGCTGCTAGGGTGCAGTTGACAGACAGATTTCAGCTCTGGTTGGGAGCGAGTTCATTTCCGGGCAGGTGTTTGGCTCTGCAGTCTTGGGCCGTCCTACATCCTGCTGCTGTTCTACCTAATGGTCATTTGTGTGAGTTGTTTAATGTATTTGTTGTATATAAGGATGCACTTATGCGCGTGAAACAATTGGGGTCTTATAGTTTCTATGTACTTTTTATTATATATAAGCATTGAAGTTCCGATCTTTTTGCTCCCTTTTATCCAAGTTTTAGTCTTATCTGATGAGATCGCTTGTTCTTGTTAACACGCGTGCAAGATAGAGGAAGCTCCTACTGTAATATAATGATATATCAGATTTATAAATGAATCTACATTGTTTCTTGATCGTTAATTAGTTAATATTGTTCTCCTTTATCTGAAATTGAGATTGAAAACAGATGAAAGTACAAGAATATCCAAGTAACACAAATTAATTGCAGAAAAAACCCACCAAAACACAAAACACATCCCAAATGCAACTACAATCAGTGGCAGCTGATTGATACTTACAGATAACATAGTTAAACGCACAATACCTAAAAAAAGTAATCATAAGAAATTTTCCTCTTTGCAATAAAAATAATAACATCCGCATTTGGATACAATTGCAGTTACTACTCCTCAACATGGTGTATGATTTTGTAAACTATAACTATGGACTCCTCATAGAGCATGGAATACATAGGACCTACAGCATGGAACGGAAATAGGGGAAGGGAAAAATAATGGCCCCTCAAGAAACAACTTATATGATGCTGGAAACTTTGAGCGAGGACAATACAACAAAAATGAGCCAAAGAAACATAAACTACACACAGGTGACCCAGGGCCAAAGACTCGGTCCTCCAAGCTCAGCGCCCAGTGCTAAACATCTTAGCACTAAGACACCAATGCAGCCAACAGAAGTAGTGAAGAAAATGAGCAGAGAGAAGCTGAGACCACTCGTGTTTTGTATTCGCAGCGGTTCATTGTACGCAAAGGGGTTGTACAATGTGTCAATTAGCCAAGGAATGCCAATGCCTACATAGATATTCACCGAATTGCTGCAAGAACAAATAATGCGTGACATTACTTAACGAGTTTTTCCTTTTTATTTGTATACAGAGCAGCTAGTGCTATTTAAAGAACTACATCTCAAGCAGAAAACATTACAAAGAATGGATACAAAAAATGCTAGGGTGAGAATAGATATAAGATGGGCGATACTAATACTGATGCACCAAATGACAATGTTTCTAAAACTTGTTCTGCTATTAGGTCATAGTAAGATGCCATCCCTATAGTAAGTTAAAGGAATAAAACCTGCAAGTGATGTTAGCAATGGCAGAGTCAGCTGTTATCTGCTGTTCTGCAGCTATTTTGCTCACCACAAGATCAGGCCATGAGGTTCCACTGGCTAATGCTGTGAATGCTATCACATAAGCATTTATTCCTGCAGTTAGAAACATCATATTGACATCAAACGTTGAGGCACTCACAGAAACCAAATGCAAACCCAGCAGTTAATCTTTAGTCAAGGCCAGTACCTGTGACACAGCTGATTAGGTCAGTGAGCTTCGTCACAATATAGGCAATACCAGTGATGAAACTTAATGAGCAAATGAAGGCTATCCATCCATGAGCAATCTGATAGGAAGGTACAAAAGCAAACAGAAGTCTCCATGGGGCAAGGAGCAACTGCCAAAAAATTTTGGAAAACCGTAGGCTTTTGTTGTTCAGTTTTCTTGATTCTGATCTTTCCAACTGTTAAAAGAGTTAAGGAATTTATTAGGAGATTTTTTAAGCCTCAAGATAATATTCGAAGTTTTCCAATAAGGAAATACTGCTAGGCTTTCTTTCTAATTTTTCTACTGCCATACTTTAATATGCAATGACAGGAAAAATGTTTAAGAAAAACAACAATGAAATTAAGACAAAAGGGGAAAAATCTCAAATACCATAAGTGCATCCACAGATTGCTTCTTCCAAATTAAGAGCAGACAACTGTCTTCAAAAAGATTCTCACTCTTGAAATGCTCCAGGAGGATTCAGCAACATCAGCTGTAGACAAGTTTTGATACATAGAACCTGCATATTACTCTTTACATAAGTCAATTGATCGATTAATATCATCAAAATGAGTGGAAAAGGAAAATGGATAATGTCATGTGCAACATGGAGTAGTGACATAATAATTCTTAACCCCCTGGTCCATTTCCTGAGGTTACGTCACTACAAAATTTAAACCTAGTGGAATTTAACAATGTTATCAACTACAGATCCAATATTCACAACATTTATTGGATTATCACACTAATATTCACATATACGACGTGACACTGAAAAGGTTACCTGTTTCATTTCTTTGATGAATAGAGAAGATATCAACAATGCCACTGTTTTCATCTTTGCCATCTTGAAGTATTTCAATGCATTCAGCATCCAGCTTGCTGTTTTCACTACGTGAAGGAGCTTCAGTGGGCACCCAGTCTTCCGGCCTCTCAGATCTTTCACTAATACAGGAAAAAAACCAAAAATAAGACTCTAAGCATTTTATACTGTTACGAAGTTCCAAGATCATGTTGAAGCAGGAGCATTATATTATACACACCAACTTACAAGGGAAGAGACAAGTAAGGCCAGTGCTTATCTTGAGCATAGGCATGTATGAGCAATAGCCCAAATTGAGCCACTGTCAACAAAGCCTTCCACAAAGTAACAACATTAGGGGTCCATTCCTGAAAATCCAACAAAACTAGTCCATGACAATTTCTTTACGCAATAACAGAGTCCTCATTGCACAAGGAAAGAGAAAATCATGAAAAGACGTGTGGAGAAAAAGAAGACAAATGTGAGCTGTCACAATATCCATCCGAAGCGCATTGCACATGCAACACTAATAGTTTTCTCGACCACCATGATCTGGCCACTAAAAAGGGAACAAAACATGATGCCTAGAGTTAAGAAACAAGAAATCTGGATAAACAATTACTTCAGGCCAAGCAAAGTGACATCCCTTTAGTTTCAGAAGCAGGTCCCTTTTCATAGATAATGACAATCATGTATGGTTCTTTGGTATGGTTACAGGTTAGGGTCGTGTATCAGCAGTCGCCGATGAAGCTAGATACTGAACCTTCTCTTGGCAAGGGAAAAAATGTTGGAGAATCTGAGCACACAGTAGGGATTGAGAATCCAAGTCAATGGTTTCATTGTTAACAACTCATCGTGCATAACTGAGGGATCAGAAAAGTAAAAGGATATTACCTCCAAAATTATGTAAAGTCATACATATGCCCAGAAAGACCAAAAGAGCTCTACAAGCCAGACCCCAATATCTGATATCTTTTTCAGTTCTCCGGCCTTAGAAACCACAACACAAACCGCATGTATGGGAAAAAGATCAAAAGCAGCAGAACCAGCTAGAGATCCAGGACCCAAACCTATTAAAATGCAAATTATAAGGTGTTAAAGCAAATCAGTTACTGCTAACTGAAGAAGCAGTTAAAAAATGTGTAATATGTAGCAAGCCAACCATACCGTCTTCTACTCTATCAGCAGTAGATAAACTACAAAAAGAGCAAAATAAATTATTTTTTGTATAGATCTATTGTCTGGAATTAAACCCTAAAGACATGATTAACCATGCAGATAGATACAAATTATGTCAAGCACAATGAGTTGGGGTCGCAAACTTGAACATTCTGGCAGGTGACACAATCAAGCAGCTATTGCATTTGTGACAACCATAACAATCAATTCTAGGATGAAGGAAATAAGATTTTTGCACGAGTAGTGATGGAAGGAAAGCCCAATATTACTTAGTTATATATAGAGGCAAGTATAACGAAATTTTCACAAAAATAATTAGTGTCTTCCTAATATTGTACAGTTTTATCTTCCTACCTCTGCATAGAGGGAAACTGAACATTCACTCAGATAATACCAAGAGAAAATGATGCACACCTCCAGCATCTAAATTTCCAACATTCCTCATTGCATCAATTGTAGCCGAGGAAATCCGGGGGAAGCTTGTCCCAAATGCCAGCAGAGTAATGTCCGCTATCGTATAATTCCCACACCTTTTTTATGTTTAATAATTTTGGCATTTGTTCAAGGGTCTATTTCCACCGCTGCTCGAGTATGCTTAACAACATTTTCCATAGACCGGAAAAACCTTGCAGTTATAGCCGACAGCCCAATGAAACAATAAGCAAGAGCAGCAAAGATATCGGAAACTCCATGTGTCCGCTCAACAGCATGGTCAGTGAGAGATGTCATGCTGAGAAGTTCAAATTTCACCGCTCAAGCATGGTACAGAAAAATACCTTCCAAAAGCAGGCAAATGAGTCAGACATACAATTTGATAAGCTTAAATTCATACTTGAAACGAAAATCAAGGAATAGAACAACATCCATCAAGCATTAATGCCGGAATGGTCTGAAGCACTAAAAAGTTAATTTTCTATCAAAATTTCGAACTCCATCTTGTAGACATCATATTATAATTCTAAGTGCATTTCAGCATGTCTATAAATATGAATAGTGAGGGCCTCTTTAGATTGGCATGTTTAAGGGAAAAAGCACAATTTTTTCCTTAATATATATATATATATATATATATATATATATATATTCTTTTTACAATAACTATTTGACTTACCTCTCAAAAAATTAGAAAGCTAACCAAAATTTTCAACAGTTTTTCACAAAAGTTGTTAAAAACAAAAAAATTACTTTTCAAAAAAGCCAACGTTTAAGTCGTGCAGCAAATCATGCATTAAAAACTAGATGTCTTTAAATTACTACTTAATCAAATAATTTGCTAAGGCTAAAAACTCCAATCATAGCAGAAAACAATTGAAAAATAAAAGAGATTTTACCATTAACCAAATCGAGCAAAAAAAAAAAAAAAAGCGTAATAAGCATATAAATGAACTAGTACATTACCAAGGGATGAAGAATGGAATTGAAATCGCCAGCGATATCACACAATATATATATATATATATATATATATATATACATATCTATATAACATGCATATATGGTAGTAACGTATATGTGTGTGTGTATATATATATATATATGTGTGTGTGTGTAGAGTGGAAAGAAACGAGGTGTGCACGTGCATGAGATTTTGTCCACGTGTGTAGTTACGTGTATTTTAATCTTAACTTTTTTTTAAAGAAAGTACTTAATTAGACTATAGAATTCCCTTGGTTTAAAACATTAGTTACGTATATTTTAACCTTAACTTTTTTAAGAAAAGTATATAATTAGACTATAGAATTCCCTTGGTTTAAATATTATTTTATGGAAATGCTCAAAACAACACATTGGGGACTTAAATATTATTTTATGGAAAAATTTAACTCATTTCTACAATATAGTTAGCATTTTCTAATTTTAAAATTTCATAAACTTTTAAATTAAAGTTTGTATATCAGTATATTGTTTTGTACAACATTTATACTTATAAATTCTTTTTGGGTAGAAAGCTTCGGATCCCCTGTGTTTTATAGAAAGTGTATCCGACATTCTTGCGCTTTTAAAAATCTCTGATAATCTCCTCGTGGCTTTTGAACTAATCTAACATGTCTCAATCCTAACTCTCCATTAAAAATATTATTAGAAATATTTAAAAGACTGATATACCCTTGTATTTTTTTTTAGACAAAGTTATCCCTAACAATGATGCATTTTCTTTTTTTGATTAAAAAAAATGCATTATTTTTTCCTCTTCTCTCTAAACTATTATATCCTTCATCCTCCTTCCCACCCCCAACACCACCCTAACCAAAACCCCATTCCCATCAACGAAAACCCCATTCCCATCAACGGCAACACCATCCCCTTCTCGCTGCAAACTAACCCCAAACCAAATCTCTACATAATTGATGTATATAATTATTGTATATATAATATTACTTTCAAGAGCATTGTTAAAATTTGTAACAATTATGATGATGCTTCTTAACTAAAACTCATTTTGCAAGCTTTATAGCCATTTACACCCACCATATTATTATTCCACCCCAAACCAGATCCCTCCACGATTGCAAAAAACTTAACACATAATTCGTAATGTGCGTGAGTGGCGTGTTCGGGGATGAATGCTTCAAGGATTCCCTGTTTAGAACTTCAATTCTATTTAGAAACTCGTTGTTTAGATTATTACTCTTGTCTTTGTCAGTATAAACCCAACGATTGTCTAGTTCATAATGGGGTTTTTTTTTCTAGTGTTGACAAGACATTCCCAGTCATTTTGGTAGATGGCGATGGAATTGTTAGAGCTGATGTTCCTTTTGGAAGGGCAGAATCGAAAGAATCATGGTGTAGCCTTCCGTGTAGTAGCAAAAGCATTACGTATGTTTGGTGGAAGTCATATTCACCCTGGGGAATAATTCGGCGAGTTATATCTACAGAACAAAAGAAGATATTTTGAGTCTTTTGTTGATAAGGCAACACTTGGATTTGAATTGGGGAAAAGGGATTTGTAGTCCCTAGCCTTACCACTCGGAATTTAGGCCAAAATACCAAATGAAAGCCGATCGATTTTTTTTCATTCTCGAGGAAGTACATATCTTACCCAGATCTTCCTAACCATACATGTCCTTCGATTGTATCTCTTAAATCGTCCACACTAACAATCCATCCTTCTCCTCCAAAGGGCAATTTTAGTAAATAACCAAATATAATATTTGATCTCTTTGATCTTTAAAGCTTGTTCTCTCCAAAGATTTTTGTTGATGTGGTGTGTGTGGTTTGTGTGATGTGTGTGTGTAATTTGAGTGTAATGGTGGCAGAGATGGTGAATAGTGGTAGAGATAGAAGGTGGTGAGTGTTTTGGTCTAATGGTGGTAGAGATGGTAGCTCTGACGGGGCTGGGGGTGGTGGTAGTAGAGTTGGTGGTTATAGTAGGGTGGTGGCAATGGAGGTTGATTTTTCTTATTTATTTTTTTATTGCAAATAAATATCTATTTTCCGTAACAGAATAAAATGAAAGTTGATCTTTTGTCTAGTTGGTTTGAATGCATGCAACTTAATGTTAAATCATGGGTTCAAGCCTTTTTCCTTACAAAAGTTAGTTTTTTGAAATGAAAAAAGGGATATTTTTGGCAAAAAGCAATTTACCTTTTCTATTACAAAATTTTGTTTTTTGAAATGAAAAGAGGAGTATTTTTTGGTAGAAAGCAAGTTTGTCTAGTCAAAGGAAGAAGTCCATTTGTAATTTTCCGTTAAAAATAACGGATTTTTAACATAAGAGGGTGTACCGCTTTGTTTTCAAAAATCACAAGGGGTATTAGAGAGTTTTAAAACATAGAGGTCTGAAGCTTTTTTACCCATTCTTTTTTGTCATTTTGCTAGAAAATTCTACTTTGATACGACCAAAATTTATGTAGAGAACCATAGTCTAGCTAGGGTACTTCTTTGACGAAAAGGAGAAGGGGGAAAAAAAAAAAGGAGGAGTACTTTGCTTGTACATTTTTTAAGTTAGATATCGCTCTTTTTTATTATTTATTTATTATTTTTTATGTGTAAATTCATTAAACATGTTACATGTAAATTAGGTGTAAATATTAAAGATGACAACTGAATGATGGAAGAAATAATGTTTGCCACCTTTTTCAAAAATATAGTTCGATCGAAATGTTTAATTAGACTAAACTAAATTTCATCCCACCAAACAAAGTAAACCTCAACCAAAAAAAAATTGCTAAAATAAAAATTGAAAATGCGAGAGAAAAAGCATGTTTGTAAAGAATTATTTACCAGAGGATGTCGCAGCTGGATCGGGCTTTACATAAATGGATGGTGGTGTATGCCCTTCTTTAAAAAGCAAAGGTGTGGGTGGGTCCACATTATTTCCTTTTTGACTTTGCAAAATTCATTATTTCATCTTTCAAATGTGTTGTAGTAATAAAATTAATTTGAGATTAAACCAAATTAAATACACCTATGAATGTGAAAGCCAAAACATGAAAAGAATCAGATCAATAATCATCTGTAGAAATGACATGAGATTTTAGTCTTTTAATTCATTTTGTTGACTGCTGCTCCATAAGGGCCAGTCTAGATGGAGATTTTTTCATCCCATAGGGACGGGAATACTATCAAGAATTTACCCAGTATAAGATAAAGATAGGGGTGGAACCAGACAAGTTTGGTTTTTTCTTTTTCCTTTTTCCTTTTTGCCCGCACCTAGCTCAACTCCCACAGTTCACATAACTCGAACCCAAGTTATCGTCCATTATGGAATAGCTTCAATCACTCAAGGTACGCCTAATCCCTGGCATTAACAAATTTTGGTTTGCAGCGCTGTATTTCTTCAATCTCTGCCTCCCATCATTCATGCAAACACTGTGTTCCACTCCCAAAATTTACTGTTTATCTTCATAATAGTGAAACCAATTGCTGGCCAGCAGACCAGGCTTCAGCTGAGCAGAACTTAATGAATTCCAGATGTCCAGACTTTGAAGATCAGTAACAGGGTTGACTACCAGTAGTCCTTGCAAGAGCACGTCCCATTGACAAAGTGGTGAAACCGATTGCAATCTCTAACGACAATCTCCCGATTATACACTCTGGAGATAATCTTCATGACGACGTGACAATCGCTGCATATTCTAAGGTTTTTCACTATGCGATGCAAAAGGCGACAGCCAATTTTTCGCTATGAAGCGAGAGAGCCAATTCTTTCCCTTCCTCATCCAAGTCTAGTAATACCTCCTTTGTGTTGCTTACATAACCTTCCATCTTCAACCTTTCCAGTATCTCCTCAAGCATCATATAGATTTCTCTGGTGTCAGAGTGAGACTCATCTCCAACAGAAAACTCGTGAATGACACCATCTACCTCGACTGAGCTGCATCCAGGGACTTTCTTTATCCCTTTCGCCTCCATCTCGTTTCTCACATGCCTAACATCTTGCCACCTACCCATTTTTGCATATACATTTGAAAGAAGTACATAAGCCCCACTGTTTGTCGGTTCTAGCTCAATTAGTCTCTTGAGCGCAGCCTCACACGTTTCAATGTTTCCGTGCATCCTAGATCCGCTCAGAAGTGATCCCCATATCAAAACGTCCGGTTCCATCGGCATTGAGTTTACAACCCTCCACGCCTCTTGTATACGACCAGCTCTACCATAAAGGTCAACCATGCAGCCATAGTGCTGAATCGAGGGAGCAATGCTGAACTCCTTACTCATCCTCTCGAAAAAATTCTCCCCTTGGCTCACCAGACCTCCATGTACACAAGCAGAAAGAACACCCAGAAAGGTAACAGCATTAGGCTTTACCCCTACACTTATCATCTTCTGAAACAAATCAAGGCACTCTTCTTTAAGACCGTGCATAGCAAGGCCCGAGATCATGGCGCTCCAAGCCATCACATCCTTGTCCGTCCCGAAATTGTTGAACACCCGTTTCGCCCTATCAATACTCCCACATTTCGCGTACATATCTATCAAACAAGTCCCTAACACGACATCGATTCTGAGTCCCAGTTTATCCATATAAGCATGAACCCATTTGCCTTGATCGAGTGCGCCCAAACGCCCACAAGCCGAGAGCACAACCGACATCGTGAACTTGTTAGGCCTCACGTTTTCCGCTCCCAATAGCTGCATTTCACGAAACAATCGCAATGCCTCTTTATACTGACCACACTTAACGTAACCATCCAGCATGGAACTCCAGGTTATAACATTCCGTTGAGTCATATTATCAAACAACTCGCGAGCGACATGAATAAAGCCACGTTTCACATACCCATGCACCATCGAATTCCAAGTGGGCAAAGCGGGATATGTTGTCTCATCAAACACCCGTCTCGCGAAACCCAAATGGCCGCAAGACGAGTACATGTTGACGAGGGAAGTTTCGACAAACGGGTCGCTGACGAACCCAAAACGGAGGACTTGGGCGTGGATGGATTGAGCGGAGTGGAGATGGGAAGGGGAGGTGAAGGATTGGAGGAGGAAGGGGAAGGTGTAGTGATCGGGTGGCACGCGGTGGAGACGCATGCGGAGGAAGACAGAGAGAGGGGTGGTCGGGGAGGGGTGGACATGGGCTCGAATGATGGTGTTCCAGACGAAGGGTTCGATGGTTGGGTGCGAGAGGTTGAGAGTTGGGTGCGTTGAGGATACGAGTTTGGGGGCTGTTTGCATTTTGTCTCCAGTTGGAAGAGGGAAACTCGGGTTCTGGTAACCGTTATATTCTCGTTTAGAATCGTAATACTCGTATAAAATGTGACTACCTACAACATCTCACATCTCAAGGGGGGTAAGTAATCAGTTATCTTCTTCCTTGAGTTAGAATGGATCAGGGGGTAACTTGATCGTCGAAAGGTATTACGGAAGGAAGAACCCCATCAGGTGTTCTTTGGTACAGGGTCAACAACACTCCGACGCCAGAAATGGAACTGGTTTTCAGCTTCATCAGTGATTACGTTATGACTTGATCCCTTCTAATTCTTTCAGCCTCATCAGTGATTCTGTTATGACTTGATCACCATTCTAATCCGAACCAACACTCCGACGCCAGAAATGGAGACTCCGACGCCAGAAATGGAACTGGTTTTCAGCTTCATGACTGATTACGTTATGACTTGATCCATTCTAATTCTTTCAGCTTCATCAGTGATTCTGTTATGACTTGATCACCATTCTAATCCGAACCAGAGTTAGACTAGACTGCCAGAGTTAGACTAGACTGCCAAAGTTAGACTAGACTAGAACAGACCGATCATGTTATAACGTGATCATGTGTGAGGTTGGACAACAAATGAGCCTCGTTGGACATCGAGCAGTGCCTCAAATACGAAGCTGGGCTACACATTTTGGCACAAACAGAAACCAGAACCACGAAAGGCTATAGGCCACGATTCCACATCCAATTTAGATACATGGAGGTGGCGATAACAGAAATGATCGTAGAGCTCAAAACCTGTAGCACACAAAGAATTGTAACTTCTATGGGCATATAATGATATTGTAACTTGGATCGAAAACAGAAACACCAAGAGCAATAATCTTTCCATAACTGATTCATTCTCACAAAAACAGTCGTACTAGTGTATTACATATCCCTTTAAATAGTAAACAAAATCCTCACTTTCGAAAAAACTAGAAGACTAAATCTGATTCAGGAAATTCAATCACATAAAATATGGGGGTTCGGAGAAGGTGAAGCAATGGCAAAACAGATAGATGAAACAGCGCTTCGCTTCTTTAATCCTCTTCCTCACCCTCGCCCTCAGCAATGTTGAAGTACCGCAACTCATAGACATTCCTGTCTTTGTTGGAAGCAATCACACGGAGCCAATCCCTCACGTTGTGCTTCTTCAAGTACTTCTTTGTCAGGTACTTGAGATATCTGGAAAAACAAAATTAAAATTGTCAGTGCTGAAATATAGATCAACCCAATTAAGCAAAATCTAAAACTAAACACCAAACAAAAGTTTGAGATGATAATTGTCATGAAGCACACAGAAAAAGACTTCTTTCAAACAGCAAATGTGAATGTAACAAATTTTTGTGTATTGCAGGAACTTAAATAGTAGGTTGGAGTCGTATGAGTAGGATGTTATCATCGGAAGTGAAGTGGTGATTCTTAAATATTAACTAACAGAAATTAGAGAAAATCTCCATTATAGCACAGACCAACCCCGTAATCTGGCATCAAATAAGCAAACCGATAGTTGGAAGTGCTAAAATCAATCGTCATCTATCTTCAAGAAAACATCCAGGCATCAAAACATTAATATTTTGATAGATAATATTTCACTGATTGCACTGTTCAACACCACAAGTTGCTAAATTGAATGAGTTCAGCTGTCGTCTGTGACCCTTACCCAACTATATCTAACAGATAAATACAGGAAGTAAGAAGCCCAAAATGAAAACAAATCAATATCAAAGCATCCAAGAGAAAAAGGCAAAAGCACACGCCATAGTACAGCTTGTAATAACAAAAAGTACTCAATAAGATTTCGTATAGGACTAAACATACAACAAAAAACCAAAATCCTTGACCCTTAACGCATGTTTAGTAAGTTAAGCACTCAAGCTTATGCAGCTGCAATCAAAATGTCTAAGAACTCAGGCGTATGAGCAATACCCATCTCGAAAATAAACTGCATTTGGCCATATATCAACTCAACAAAAAACAATTACACGGATTATACAGCAGCCAATAAATAGATTAAAACATTTCTAAACAAAAGCATACCGAAGACTAGACCTTGAATTGACAAAAGCACTTCATAATATTTAGCAACAACAACAATGTTCAAACCTTGTAATACGGGTCTGGCAATTTAAGTCTATGAAGTTACAATCAACACGGATTCAAAAATTAATAATCGTGGAATCATTAGCCAGAGTTATTAGTTAAACACGCAACACAAACTAACAATTAAACTCGTATCATAGTAGAACATTTATACTGCATCCAGATGAATTTATCACAAACATTTGCAGAAATTCAACAAATCAATATAGTTATTAGTTAAACACGCAACACTAACTAATAATTAAACTCGTACCATACTAAAAACATTTATCGTACATCCAGATGAATATATCACAAACATTTGCAGAAATTCAACAAATAGATATAGTTATTAGTTAAACACACAACACAAACTAATAATCAAGCTCGTATCATATTAAAAACATTTACACTGCATACAGATGAATATATCACAAACATTCGCAGAAATTCAACAAATCGATACCTTTTGGAGAAGGCGGAGTCGGCGGTGACGGTGAGCTTGGTCTTGTCACGGGTGACGGTAACGGCATCGCCGAGAGCGCCGGGCTTGCCGCCGACCTTGATTCTCTCCTGAAGGAACTTCTCGAGAGAAGCGATGTCCATGATCTTGTCCTCGACCGGCTTGGCGCAGTCGATGACGAAGGTCACTCCCTTCTTCTTGCCGCCCTTGGCGCCGCCGCCTGCTGCTGCTCCTCGGCTCATTTTTGGTTCCTTTTCTTTGGGTGTTTGAGAAACTTGACGGCCTCGTGAAGAATGAAAATGGTGGATTTAGGGTTAATATATATGGGGGGTGATAGTGTGTGTATATCTAGGGTTTCATTGGGTGGTCTCGGTTTTGCTTTTGGGCCGGGACTTGGATCGCGTCGACTCGTTTTAGGCCAAACTACAAACAAGACCCCTTGAGTTTTGTTGAAATTATGGTTAGTATTAGAAGATTTATAATTTTTCTTTTGGCTAAATTTTTCTGGACTAAATAAGCAAATGTTTGTATTAAATTAAAAATATTTAGATAAGTAAAATCTAATAAACCTTATTGAGATATAGAGTGTTCAATGTTATAAGGGAAAAAAAGGCATTATTCACATCCTAGTGTTAGAAATAAATGTAAGAAAATATGAGCATGCAATGCTAGTTCTAATTATATAGTATCAAAATTCATGATTTGAATTGTAATAATATGATAGTAGTGAACCAATGTTATTCTAATTGACTATACCCTTAAAAGAAATGTTAAGTCCTTCGCTATTTCACGAGAGTGATTGTCACGCCTCACGTATTTATGATAACTTTTCAATACATGAATTTAAGACTCAAAATGAAGGGACCAATTGTCTCTCCCATAAAAGACCAAGACATAAGTTTGGGTAAAAGCAACACATTGCTTGACAAAAAGTGCAGTTATCTTTGTTATAGGATACCATTGAGCAAACTTTAGTAAAGGTCAGATTTAGGCGAAAAATATATCAATTTCAATTTACATGAATCACAATGTCCAATATTGACAATTGAAGTTTGGATGACCATAAAACACACAAACAAAAAAAATTGCCAAAATTATCTACTTTATGAATTGTGTTTTCTCAATTATGAATATGAATGAGCCATAAATTGCTCAACCCAACAAATATGTATATATTGTATCAGGAGTAAAGATGATCAAACCATCTACATGTATGTAAATTATTTGAATAAAAGTCGTGGACCTTGTATTGGCATAAGTAATTAGTTTTTATATAGAATCCATTTTTATTTTTACAATAATATGATAATTATTAACACAAGGCATTCTACCCATATGGCGTAGTCGATAAATCCTGCTTGAATGAGGTGAAAGATTCCAATAAAAATTATTCTCATGAATTGATCATCAACATAAGAATTAACCAAAAAATAATGGTAGCTTTAACGAAACTATTTCAAAAGAAAAAATGAATTCAACCTATATTGAACTTTATCCTTTTTTGTAATATTGTGTGTATATATACACTTCACTTTTTTAAAATTGGTCCTCGTTGTCTTAAAAGATTCGAATTAGTTCACAATATTTCGAACATAGTCAATTAGTCTCTGTTATTTAGAAATATACATATTAGACCTTAATATTTCACAAAGATAGTTAAACTAGTTCTTATTGTTTGGAAAAAAAAAAGATCATATTAATTTTCAATGTTTTACAAACTTATTCAAATTAATCCATGATTTAAGAAAAATGAATAAATAAGATTGGGAACAATTTAAGTAAGTTTGTAAAACATTGAGGACTAATATGAAAATTTTCTCAAGAAGTAGGGATTAGTTTGACTATATTTGTGAAACATCAAGGAATAATATGAATGTTTCTAAATAATACGAACTAATTTGACTATATTTGTGAAACATTGAGAATTAATTTGAATATTTTTGTGAAATATTGAGGATTAATTTGAATATTTTAAAATAATAGGGACCAATTTTGAGAAATGGTGAAATAATGAGACTAATTTTGAAATTTTTCCAAAACATACAAGAAAGGACGGTATATCATGATCCCACATACTATGCACCTACGAAAAACACTATGCATCTACTGTGCATGAACAATACATCCTATTGTTCACTCACAATAAAATAAAAAATATATATATTTTTTAATTTTTATTTGTCCACTACCTCACAACTATTTGTTCACTAACTTTCATATATACATTAAATATTTATTCACTACTCTATATATATTTGTTCACCACTCTCACACATGCAAACACACCCAACTACAAACACTTTTATTTGTTCACCATTGCACACATATTTATTCACCACTCTCATATATATTTGTTCACCACCCTGCATATATTTGTTCACTACTCTTACACACATACAAATACAAATACATTTATTTATTCACCACTCTACATATACTTGTTTATCATTCCATATTTATTTGTTCACCAGTCTCTCGTACACAAAGACAAATACATATATTTGTTCATTACTCGACCCTATTTGCTCATAACTTTATATTTAAGGTAAAAAGCAAAACTCCCCTTGTATTTTGGAAATGTGCACAACATACGTTATAGTTACAAAATTAGCTAAATCACCCTCTATGGTTTCAATAAGAGTGCACGCACCCCCTAAAACTAACGGCTGTTAGTTTTTCAACGGTAATTGTGCAAATGTCTAATTTAGACTTTCAAACTCGCCCAAATTACAAAAATGCCCACTTTTTTTTATTTAAAAGAATATTTGTAAGGAAAAAGGTTTGAACTTGCAACCTTAGACTAAAATTACTACACTCTAACTGGTTAAGCTACAAATAACTTTGTATTTTATTTTCATGGCGTGACAACATATTGTGATTTGTAATGAGAAATTTTTTAAAAAAAATATTAAAAAGCACTAGATCATCATTGTCTTATCCGGTAAAAGCACAACCAAGTAGACCCAAAAGCCATTGCGAACCCAGGCCCTGACCTGACATTACCGCATCATATGGCTGTTAGATCAACAATTAGCTAACGTCACCTTGCTCTCCAATGGGCGGCAACGTTGTTGGATATCTCCAATCGTTGTTGCGATGTCACGCCACCATCTTAGCTGACGAAGTTACAAGCTTTCATCGGAGCCTTTTCAAGTCAAGCCACAACGTGCCACCACCATAGAAAACTTTCTTGTGGTCCTGTGAGTCTAACAATATACTCTATGAGGTGTTTAGGCGCGCCATTATCTACTTGCCATTAACGACCTTGCGAGATCTTGTGTCCTTTTCACTGCATTAAAGCCTTGATAGGGAAGGGGGTAACTCTTGAGGAAGGGGCACGAAGCGGGTCGCTGTCGAGGGGTGGGGGAGCTAACAGGAAAGAAGGGGAGGGGGAAGAAGGTGACTTTTTTTAAAAAAAAGTTTTTAATAAGATTTTTTATTTTAACATTTATTAGGGGTAACATAATCCATTTAATACATTCAAAATCAAAATAAACAAGCAAAATGCGCATTAGGCGCACGTGAGACTCAAATTTCGTTATTTGGGACGAGATTTCTATCGAAGGAAGTCTATGTACACCTTTACTAAAATAATAGGGGGTTATTTACCTAATTTTGTAACTACATGATATATTGTGCACATTTTTTATTTTTATTTGATGATCACTCTGTATATAGTTGTTTACAGTAAAATAATGAACAAAGAACATAAAAATTATGAACAAATAAATTAATTCAGTAGTTCACCACTTAACATATTCTTGTTAATTGTTCTTCAAAATCAGAAAATCTCATACAGTTTCACATTCCTAAAGTGAGATAAAAAGCATAATACATGCAATAAATTTTGTATATATTTATTCTTTAGGAATAACTTCAACAATTATAGGTTTGAAAAAATAATCAAAAAAGAAAAAGATCTTTGGACGTCTTTAGATCCAGATCTGATACGTGCGTGTGAGTGCAAGTTTAGGTGTGTGCATCTGTGTGTTTATGTGTGTGACGGTGTTTCTGAGTGTGTGTGCGCGGACGTGAGTGCGTGTTTGTGTGTGTGCATCTACGTGTTTATGTGCGTGACTGTGTTTTTGTGTGTTAGAGTGAGAGAGAAGATGACGATATGATCTGTTTTTTATTTTTTATTTTTATTTTTTTAAAGCAAGGAGTGCACCATGAGCATGGTATATAGTATGCGTACAAGAAATTAATGCAAGCTGGGCTAGTTTTGGGTACGGAACAAGAACTCTTCCAGGCCCAATAAACATAGGGCCAGCTGAAGAGCCTCGCGGGCCTGAACCGAAAACTGCATTTTGACTCGTACAGAGAAGAGCTTTGCGAATTGAGGAAGATCACAAAGTCTAACAATGGAGGCGACCATCGCCGATGATGTCCCCTGCTCTTCCGTCGCCGTTGATTCCATCATACGCATGGGCACCGTAAGTCCTTACTCTCACTCACACACTAAAACACACTCTTTTAGTTTCATTTTTTTAAAAAAAAAAATATTTTTATCAACTTATCATAAGCTACTTTTGAGATACTTTTCAGAAGATATGTTATATTTCATTTCTTTCTACTGATCACTTTGTGTGTGCTCACACCTCATAACTTGCATTTCAGGCCGGCTTGCTTTGGGGCTGGTGTGCGGGTTCTTATGACGCTAACAAGCTCGGTAATCCAATTGCATCACTCATTCTTATCCAAGTTTTATTCTAAAACTAATGCTGTGTTTGCTTTGATCTTATTTGGTAACTTATGTGAAGAAAAAGTATTATTTATCATCAAATTATCAATAAGTCACTTACTGGATACTTTTCATAAGTTATTTTATTTGTAGTTATAAACATAAGTTGGATAAAAGTACTTATATCTTACAAGCTTATAGTTGTTATATGTTAGAAATTTTAAAGTATGTATAATCTTTGTACTTTCGAGTCTTATTTTACTAACTAGATGATCACCAAATAAATGAGCTCGACTATAATAATCGAGTAATGTGGCGTTGTAAATTTGTAACGAGAAACTTCTGCTAGCTAATTTGTTTGCAATTTGAATTCGAAATAGGTCAAATCAAAAATTTGTCTTGCTATATGAGGTGGACTATGTAATCAAATTAGTTCACACTTAGGAAACTGAAAATTGCAACTAAATAAAAGAACTTACAAACTTTGGAAAAACTCAAAAAGAAAAGTGATAGTAATTCACCGAGGCTAGAATTACTCTAGTTTCCTTAAGACCCCATTGCCCGGCTATGGTGCTTATGGAAGGACTCTCTCCCTGGATACAATGACTTTTGTTTTTTTTTTTTTTTAACGGTGGTAGCAGTCCAAACGGTAGAAATGGGCATATCAAGGGTCGCCTTTCTATTTATTTATTTATTTATTTTCGTAGTGTAATTCACCAACCCGGGATTTCATCTTCTTCCAAATTGTGTTAGTTGATCCTCTATCCTCTACCCCTATTGTTACGCCGTATGTATTTCAGACCTTCACACAATCCAGCTGTCCTCATCACATGCATTGTATTTCTAATATGTCTAGACCCTCCAAGTGGTTGTCTCTCGTCTTGTCCTTAATGCGTGAATGTATTATATCTATCTTTGTATATCTATATGGACTAAGAAAAGGTTGTTCTCTAAGACTTTTTGTTGGTTCAAATACTTAACAGGTGTCAGTGGGATAGCTCGTGTCCCTTGCTTGGTCAGTTTAACTGTTTCTACACTTCTGCTTTTTTTTTGTTGGATGATTTGTGCTTATATTTATGTCTGATGTGCTGATCAATGCCCTTTTGCTGAATTTTGTTTTTATCTTTTTTGTTTTTGATTCCCTTTTCATTTCAAATGCAGGCTAAGTCGGTTGGTCGATTTGGTCTCCAATGGGGTAATGCTGGTGCTATTATTTCAGTGAAATGTATCATGACATGCTTTATTTAGTGTTATTTTTTGAAATGTATTGTGTTTGTGTGTTATTTTGTTGGAGGAGTTGTCCTTTAGGAATTAGGTGTTACAAACTTTTGAGAGTACCTACTAACTAGATTTGCTAACATCATCCAGGAGAAAATTATTGATTTGCTCTCTTTTGCTTGTAGATGATAGCGCAAAACAATGTAATCCAAAGATGAAAATGTCTTCCTAGTTATGTGATTGCGGCTATGATGTCTGAATCTTTTGAAAACTGTTCCACTCAGACATATTCGCCTTTACTTGTTTAGGGCTTTTGTTGGTGCATGATGTTGGCTCTATCCTTTTAGAAGGTTGATGGAGTATGTGCTCAATTCTAGCTTAGTTTTCATATTGATATTCTGGTTAGAGGTCACTGACTCATCTCAAGATGGAACACCTCTGATTTGGTTTTGATTCAACTTACAGCTGTCTTACCCTATACATCTTTTCTTCTTCATGTCTTTAGGAATGTTTGGTGCAATTTTCTCTTCCACTCGCTGTGGGATGCAAAAGTATCGGAGGCAGAATGATTGGGTTAGTTTGTTAATTTTTGGCAAACTCTTTCTTCTAAACAAAGAATTCTTTAAGTTCAAGTGTTCCTTTTAAAAGAACTCTTTCTTTAAAATTTATTTTCAATATATGACAGCTATCGACAATTGAGTTAGCTTTTCCTTGCTAGGTAATGGTCCTTGTTAGTATTAATTTGCATTTAGTCTTTGCTGTGAGGGTATTTGTGCGATAAGAACGATATCCTGGACTGTTGCACAAGTTATGTCTATCAATTTCATTCTTGAGTCACTCAGAGAGTAATCTGGACCTACTAGTAACCCATTTGCACTGCCACAGAAGTTCAAATGTCTTTTCTTAGCCAACATCCATATAAAGTACTCACTTATATATGCTTCAGAATGTATGTTATTCTCAGTATCTTATATTTGTTCCAGAGGATTCTAGAATACACTAGACGAACCATCCGTTATCTCTCATTCATGAAAGACTGCTTTTGATGGACATATTAAAACAGCCGAGCGGAAAAAATGGATAGGCAAATTAAAGAGAGATGATTTTTTTTGCTGTTGATTGGAAATACTAAATATTCTCCCAGAAAATGATGTAGTGAACCTTACTTTCACAGCTTCTTGTAAAGTTCTCAAGTTTTTGTTCCTCCTATAGGTCAATGCCTTTGTTGGAGGTGCTGTGGCTGGGGCTGCCCTTGGTGTTGGCACACGAAGTTGGAAGCAGGTTGCTGGGATGACTGGGCTTATTGGTGTTTTATATCATTATGTTAACGATGAGTCCGGATAACTTTAAAGCACCATTTATAGAAGGGTACAGATAGCGAGATACATGAAAGGTGATACTACCAATTCCTTCTCCTCCAAGAATTATATCTCTGAAAGTTAACTGAATTTACACTCTCGGAGAGCAAGTAAACCAAATGCAGAAGGTGGGGAAATCAGGATTTTGCTTTGTCTTTTTTGGCCTGCTTTCTCAAGGGATTGATATTGTTCACAGAATGCTAAGTCATATGATGAAACCTGGAAATCATATGTAAGTGTTGCTGACATGCTGAAAGGAACAACCTTGAGTAACATTTTTCTGCATAAAACTGTGAACTCAAATCAGTTTGTTTGGCCTAATTATCCAGCAGGAATTTACTCATTTTCTTATTTGATCCAAACCTTCTCTTTCTTATGATTTTTGATTTTCCTCTCTCATCTGAATAGATCTTGCAGCTGCTGCAATCATGACTTCATGCAACAAGCAAGTACATTAATGGTCACTCCTGATGGAACTTGCACTTGGGCATGACTAACAACACATATTCATTAACCCCACTTTTCATTTGTGCTTTTCATATCGAGAATAATTTTATGCTACATCAGGATTAATGGTCTGGGTGTAGATCTGATCCTTCAATTTACAAGAAATGAAAAAGAAAGGGATGAAGAATTTTGTTGGGGGTTTGGCGGGGGGGGGGGGGGTTGGTCATGGGTTGTGTTCTGGATGACCTATTGCTGAAGATAGCCAACTGGCTACATTAAGTTGTCATTGAAATTCTCTTCTTGGATCCTTTTCCCATTTCTGATCATCTCTTAGCCCTTCCCCGAAATGAAATGATGAATAAGAGGAATCTAGAAGAGACCACCTCCTGATAACCATTTTGAATGTGGGAAGAACAGAGATCTTTCTCCGATCACGATATATGTTGTAACCAAATCAGAAGAAAAGAGGATAGGAGATGAAGTGCAGCAAGACATTTTACTATGTTTTTTCGTTAACTGAGGAGAAGGAGAATTGAAAACCGAAAACAGAGCAAGAGAGACATTAAGGGTTTAACATGCTCTAATTGTAGTACACCTGAATGTTTGATACTTGAAAAACCACACCATGTTTTTGGTTATTCATTGGATCTTGTTATTTGTGATTTCTTTGTGGCTCTGAGTTTCCCATGGGCTTTCCCCTTTTATTTGTTCTTATACATTTTAGGATTCCCCTGTGTGTTTTTAGATCCTGAGACTGCCTCGGCGTTGTGCCCAAAGGCCAAAGCAACAACCAGTGAGATAAGGTTCCTATTTTTGAAGCATTAAGAAAGTTCCTTCTTTTCTTGCCTGCCAAAAAAACAACTAATTTTTAGTCTCATTGAGTTGTTAAGTTTGTTTAGGAATAGATTAAAACACGGGATGAGGTTCCTAATTGTATTAGATATCTACCAAGTGGTGGTTGTGCTACAATTGAATGTCGGTGTTTCCTATGGCCTTGGCTACTGATCTATCAATTGTTTCCAACCATTGTATTCAATGCCCTGAAGCCTAGTACATCCATATAATGTCCGTGAAGCAGACCTACCACAACATGTATCATTTACTACAAAAAATACTGCCTCATGGTTGACGTGTCTCGTTTATTCACCTCCGCGATAAAGTTAAGGCATGTCAAGTTTGGGGGATTTGAATTCTCTTGTAACGTTACATGAGAAAGATGCAACAACATTAAATTGATGTTGGAGTTATAATTATATGATCGAAATAGTTCACATCCAAATTCACTCTTAAGGTGGGGTTTCATGCTGAATTCGTTGCTCAGATTTGGCTTTCTGAATGGAGTTTGAGTTTGAATTTTGAAGTGAGAAAAATTATGTTTCCAGTAAGTCTGCAATTTAATATGATCACTTCATTGGATTAAAGGAGAGGATCAATAGGTGGAACTTGCTCTTCCTTACATTAGTGAATGCAAAAAGATGTTTAATCACGGAAGTTTTTCCTTTTTGCATGTTTATAAAGAGGCCAACAAATTCACTAACTGGTTTGTCAACTTTAGGTTTATTCTTGCTTTACGTATTCAAATCCTTGAAGATCCTCCGGATTCGATCAAATCTCTCTTAGTGGTGATGTATGAGGAGTTTTCTCCCCAAAAATGATTCTCAACTAATATGGCGTAATCTCCTAAAAAAACAAACTAGTCGTGTATATGTTTTTCAAGGAACAATCCATTTACTTAATAACATTGTAAATTGTAAAGAAAACTATATTTAGTATTCATATAACCGGTTTTATCTAGTAGGGTAAGATTTAATGTAGTTTGGTATCAAAGCATTTCACAATAGATGCACTCAATAAATTTTAAAGTGAAGCCAATTTTTTAGACCTAACGGTTGTTGCTCCACCTAGCTAGACTCTCTATTGAAGCATTTGGCTATAAATTAGCTGCTTTTGTATGATTATAATAAGGGTTTTTTTGTTTATACATTCCTTGTGTTTAGATATAAATATACTGTTAGTCTCTAAATTTACGAAGTAACAATTGAAACTTCTAGTGTTTTTTTAAAAATTGCACGTTTGGTCTCTTTGTTATAATTTCTGTTAACACGCGCCACAAATGAGATTGGACTTTGTTTTTTGTCCTTAATTACACATACACCCCTGTGTGTGTGTTTTTTTTTAATTCATCATATTTCAAAAAAATTAAAATTAAAATCACCCTCACCCCGTCCCGCCGCAACTCTCCACCACAACCCCGCCCCCCCCCCCCCCCCCACCACCACGATGACGCAGCCCCACCACCACTCTGCCAGTGAATGTAAATCAAAATAGGCCACCATCCATCTACAAATCAAAAATTACACCAATCTCTTTTTCCATTTCTACGAGCTAAAAACTGATGAATGAACAGAGGTTGACGTAAGTCTGAGTGCTGCTACCATAAGGAAATATGAATTTGTATATTTTGGAACAACGTTACTGAACATAAATTTATACACCAAGCCTCAGAAGATATAATCTTATCTAATGTATAACAGCTACAACAGATAAAGAATTAAAAAATCAAACAAATATGAATAGGTCAAATGAATTATCCTTATCATTATAGGGTTGAAGATGTTGATATACACTAATGGGTCATCTTCATCTTCTCGATCTTAATCTGGAATGGACGGATGTGTGCTGTTTGGGGCTGTTGGCGGCGACGAGGGGGAGAGGGGGGAAGGGATGGGGCTCTTGGGGGGTGGCAGCGGGTTTGGGGATGGGGCTATTGGTGGCTGTCGTAGGGGATGCTGATGAAAATGTCAGCGAGGGTGGGGACTGGAGAGAGGTAGCGGGTGTAGGGTGGGGTGTGGCGGGGCTGGTGGAAGGGGGTGGCTGGTTTTTTATGGGGGAGGGGAATGTGGCGGTGACGATGATGAGTTGGGAGGCTCACAGAGAAGATGACTTTTTTGTTTTTTTGGTTTTTATGAAAAAAAATTAAATAAAATGAGGGCAAAATAAATATTTTACTACAATATGATAAAGGTAAAATAGACATTTTACAAAATCCGTTAATTGGGTGTTGGGGTTTGTTTGTAATTTTTGGAAAAACATAAGAGATATTAATTGCTATTTTATAAATTTAGAGACTACCGTTATATTTATGCTTAAACACAGGAAGAGGTGTATAAGCAAAAAAAACCTTATAATAATGTGTTGGCAATTTTAATTTATCGTTGCATGTGTTGACCTTGCATTGGAGGCCGAGTGTACTGTCCAATAGCTTTTGGGAGTTCAAAGTTTTGAAACAATACTAACAAGAGAGAAATGAGAGCTTTATATGTCGAAATTAGGATTTCGATCTCTTCGTAACATTATTTTAATCATGAATGATTAGAATACCCTATAACCATTGTTTTTATATTTTTTGCAATATGCACTTTTACTTTCATTAGCAAGCTTTATATTGAGACACATTAAAAATAACAAGTAATCAAAAGTAAACATGAGGAGTAATAAAGATGATCAAGATACGTCAATGAGACAAAAAGATTTTGTTCTAATATGGTAACAACAATTTAGATAGAAATCAATCAAGTCGTAATGTTATGCTGTTATAGTTGTAATTGAACGGGTGTGTTGTGAATTATTATAATGAATGGTTTGAATAATCTACATGAATTCAGATTATAACGTCATAGTATATTAAGTCGCCGATCTATACATATTGGTCCATTTAAGCCCGAAATAGAACTCTGAACCCCTTCCAACCCCCAAAGAGGAAAAGAAGGTAAAAAGGAGAGAGAGAGAGAGAGAGAACTGTGCAACATGGGATGGCCTACATTTAAGCCTCAGCAAAATATATATAGAGAGACCTCCAGTGTCAAACTTAATTAACGAACCAAAACCAAATCAAACCTATTATTAAACTTCTCTCTACAAAGTTTCTTGAACCTTTGAAGTTTGAAACAATTCATCAGAACCTCTCTTGCTTAATTCTCTCTCATCTACTCCAACCATATAATTGTCCTCGATCTTCTGCAGAGCTAGCTAGCTAGCTAGCTAGCTAGCTGTTCTATATATATATATATATATTGAAGGGCATGTTGAGCTTGACATAGCATGCATGAGTAATTTCTCTTGCATTTCCAAAAAGATGGATGTTCAATATCATGAGGTGAGTCTCTTTCTCTCTTGTTTTTCTCGTTCTAGCCTTTTTTCTCTTTATGTTAGATGCCAAAATTTTGTGCATCGAACTGTGATTTTAAATTTATGAGATTTTGAATATCTTTTTTTTTTTTTTTTGTTGATACTGAAGTTTCGTGTATCGGATTATTGATAGCAAAATTTTGTGTATTGAACTATGTTCTTTTATTCTGGTCTCGTGATAAGTTTACAAGAGATTGATGGTTTGCTTGTGACATTAGGAATATATAAGAAATTCTAGAGGCATGGTTCTATTTACATGCAGATGGTTGCCAATTTCTTCTTCACCGAAGGCCCTTGTCTTCCTTTGCCATGGTCTCTCTTTTCCATCTTAATTTCTGTCTTTTTGCAGTCTTTTTCATTCTTTTTTACACCTTGACACTTTTTCACTGATATTGATCAATGCATATATACACTCGAGATCGCAGGTTATGGCATGGAATGCAGTCATTTCATGAAAGGTAATAAAACCTGATCACCCCTAATCTTGAGCTCTTTCCTTTTATTCTTCTCCTTGCTATTTAGTGACGGTTAATATCTAAACACGCCAGTCTTTAGGGTCAGTTAATATTGTGTTTCTAATTAATTAGCGTCCAATGACTTTTCCGAGTCCTGAGTCCATGTTTTGCCTTTGGTTTATTTCTCTCAAGGATATTATAATTAAACAAGTCATTAAATACGCTAGTTGTTATTAGTCGATCGGTTATTAACTTAATGTTATAATATAATGACACTTGCTGATCTAACGAAAAGATAGAACCCACCCATCGACATGCTATGTTTCTTTTTTTTCCTTGGGTTGCACCATAGTCTCGATCTTTGATGGAAAATTATCTTTGATGATTTTCGTAATTTTATTACTAATTTTATTACGTTAAGCGGTATGGTCAACTGGTCACCTCAATTAAGCAACTTAATGACTATTGCCAGGTACAATTATTGCAGTAGTAATATCATTTCGTGTTTCGCCTGTCACACACTTAACTTCAATTAATTTCATACCCAACCAACCAACTTAATGACTATGAAAGCAAAAAAGTTGTCTTTTTCTTTAGCTTTACTTGGTGGGTTTGGGAACTGATATCAGTCACACACTGTGTGGCTTTTTATGGCAAGGCTTGTGAATTGGGAACCTCACATTAATGTTTATATTTCCGGGTAGATATGACTGTACTCTAGGGCCGGTTTGAATTATGAATCTTGAAACATTCATGCATCATATGCTAATGGCTACTAACAACACACACTGTAGAAGATACTGCAGAACCATTTTAGACGGATTTATATCTGTCGTTATGTTCATAATGCTATAAGAGATTTAAAAAGTCGAGTATTATTTAATTAGTTCATCATAATCGCAGAATTATTAGTTCTCCATCATCAAATTCCTTGTAAAAGAATTTAAATCGAACTCGGTCCCATGCTAATTTATGACTACTGGTGTCTGACTATCTAATAATTGTAAAGGATCATTCATGTGCTGTCCGTGACTTGAATGTTTTATATTATTTTTCTAGGTAATAATGGAGATAATAAAGTCCATTTTCAGCCATTTTTTTTCAGTTTGATCTTGGAAAATTGTTAGAGATAGAATTGCTGATGTCTTGTGATAATGGTTAGGTTGTGGGATCAAGCTAGCAAGCCATGGTTATGCCGTGTTTGGAATTGATTATGAAGGCCATGGACGATCCATGGGTTCCCGATGCTACATAAAGAAATTTCAAAACGTCGTGAATGATTGTAGTGATTTTTTCAAGTCGGTTTGTGGTAAGTTTTAGGAGGAAGGGATTCAGAAAGTATCTTTTCATCGTGTCTCGACAAGAAGAAGAAGAGCTGTCATGCCCGGAATCTCAACCATAAACTCGGCCCATGTTTTCATGTCCCGAGTTTAGGGTCGAGGGTCAAGATTCAGGGCATGATAGGAACTTTCTGAATTTCCAGCCCCCCCCCCCCCCCTAAACTTTTGCTTGTAATGATATCAGTGCAGGAAGACTACAACAAAAAGCGAAGGTTTCTGTATGGCGAATCCATGGGAGGAGCAGTGGCTCTGTTAATACACAAGAAAGACCCTGCATTTTGGCACGGAGCTGTTCTTGTTGCCCCAATGTGTAAGGTAATATATACCATTGGCTTTCTGGAGAGATTCTGTACAGTCAAATTCAGTTTCACCATCAATACGCAAACTGCGTGCACGAAACTCTTGCTTTATACTTCTATGAGAAACTATTTACACGAAAGTGTGACCGTAATTCAGATTTCCGAGAAGGTGAAGCCACATCCCATAGTTATAAGTATATTGACCAAAGTGGAAGATGTCATACCCAAGTGGAAGATAGTTCCGACGAAAGACGTTATTAATTCTGCCTTCAAGGACGCTGACAGGAGAGAAGAGGTGAGGTTTTCATAACCCTGTCGATAAATTCATAATACACATGCGTCTTTTTTGCAATAAATATTTGAATTAGATTCAAAAAAAAAAAACTAAAGCTCTTGGAAACGATTGACTGCAACTTAATCCAAACGAGCCCTTAGCAAGACTTGTATGATTCTTGTCCACTTGATGGAAATTGTGCAGGTAAGGGGTAACAAGTTGATATACCAAGCAAAGCCCAGGCTGAAAACAGCCTTGGAAATGCTCAGAACTAGCATGCATCTCGAGTCCACTTTGAACGAGGTCGTTTTCTTGTCTCCCTCCTTAGTCTTTATCCTGATCCAGTCTGTTACGTGTTTCATGTTCATTTTAAGACCTTGTTCGATATCAACATTACCAGCAGTGTGCAAAAATGTTTATAAGACCTTGTCGGTATGCAAGTTCACACCATATTATATTTGATCACCTTTGAGGTTAAATAGTTTGGTACTGTTTAATAATGACAGGTGACATTACCATTCTTCGTGCTGCACGGCGAAGCGGACACTGTGACCGACCCGGAAGTGAGCCGGGCGTTGTACGAGAAAGCTAGCAGCAGTGACAAGACCATCAAGTTGTACCCGGGAATGTGGCATGCCTTAACATCAGGCGAGCCGGATGACAACATTGAGATCGTCTTCTCTGATATCATATCCTGGCTTGACAAGCGATGTGCAGATGACAAACCTACACACAACATGAAACCAAATAGTCCACACTCAAGCCCCATTTCGAAAAAATTTACCACTGAGGCACCTCCAGCGAGATTAAACGGGAAAAAGGCTCATAGAATTAGTTTGTACGGGAAAATTTTGTTCGGTTATAAAGAAAACTCGATTTAAAATATTTTATCGATTGAGCCTCTTTTCCGAGACTGTGTCCAGATCCTTATGCCTTTCTTGTGGTTGGGAACTTACTCGACGAGGAATTTCACTGCGTTAGGACCGTCATCGTTATGGCTGCCGTTCATTAGAGCTTTGGTCACCGGCTCCCAAATTGTCATTAGTATTAATTTCTTTGACCTTTTGACATTGGGCAGGCATTAGTCCCATACATGGTCTTACGACTTTGAGATTAATTAGTTTGAAAATCAAAATTAGTAGAAAGAGATTACAACAGTGTAGATTTGTCAATGGAGTATGTGGTTTTAATTATATTTTTCATGAACCAAAAACAAGTTGTTTAAGATGACTAATCATATATGCATCTTGTTTAGTAGCTTCCATGTTGTGCAAACGGGCCACGTCCATTTGGCTCTACGTGAAAAGAATGAAGTATGAACGAAAGTTAATTGTAACTTTTCCATTTTAATTTGGATGTTTTTGCTTTAATTTCTTTATTATTCAAAGTACTGGTTTTCTGAAGTACCTCTTTCTTAATTTGGTTAATAATGGCATTAGAATTATACATAGTGAATTTTGTTATTCTATTGATTATTTGAATCTTGAATGGTCTAACGAAATCAATAAGAAACATAATAAAAGATTGTTTTTCTATCGATAATACTAATCCATCACTAACTCTAATAACTTATATATTTGTTTCTGTATTTAGGCGCAAATTTTACCATATACCTTCCTTATTGTACACCACAAAAGCATTGTATTCCTTATGGAGTGTGAATCTCACTTTTTTTATATTTTTCAAAAAAAGAAAAAAAGTTGAATCTCTCTTCTTCTCTATGTTGCCTTTCACCTTTCTTTCTATTTCTCCACTCTTCATATCTTCCAAGTCTACTAAATGCTCTATACACCCAGTTTATCTCTTTCTCTTTTCTTTCAATTGATCTTCTAGATATGTAAATACACACATATGCATATATATTTACTGTTATTGTTGCTGTTTTCTAAATAAACGACTCTTTTTAAGCTTTAAATAATTCAATAGTTGTAGATGAGATTGTTTAAACGTATTTAGGAGTTAAAAATGAAGATGCAAAGGTATATAGGACATTGGTGAGGAATTATATGATTCCAAAACTAACGCTGAATTGGAGAAAAATAATGAAGATAAAGCGTACGATGTTATTCAATATCATGGGTGAGAATACACCAAACTAGAATTATTACTTTGTGAACGTATAGTCTAGAGCTTGTGAAAATTCATTAAAACTTGTGATTAGGATATCATTTTGATGTCCCTCCTCTCTTTTTTCTTTTATTTCTCCCAAAATCATTGAATTTATTATAAACCGATTTCTACCTTGAAAAAGTGTTTTTTCTCTTAGATATCTTCTATAGGAGATCCATATTTGGTCCAATCAAAAAAAAAACTTTTCGGTCAAAATTGGTCAAGATCTTAAAAGAGAGAGAGGGAGGAAAAAAAAAAAGCATTTCCCCTTTTTTTTTTGGGTGAAAACCAATTTCCAATTGGGAAAAAGGAAAAAGAAAAAAAATTACTTAATCTTTTTTTTTTTTTTTAAGTGTTTTTATTATATATCAGGCCGCTTGTTTCAACAATGCTCTACACGGTGAAACTCTTCTCAAACAAAACCCTAGTCAGTAAGTAAACCCCCGAAAGGTGAGTTCACTACAATCTCATCTTCTCTATATGCTTCTTAATTTTGGTAGTTTTTTGTAATTCTTCATCTCTAACCCTAGCTTTTCCCCCTTTTTTCTTTTTTGGTTTCTCAGCTTCGTTGATCTAAAATCAAGATGAGGTTAGTTCAAATGATTCTTTTCCAATTAAAATTTCCTTTTCCATTTTTTCTACTTTTGTTGGCTAAGTTCTACTCGAGATTGCATGTGTAATACTGCATACAGTAGACTCAAATTGGTGTGACCCGTTTGTGGACCCGTTTTTCTTTCTCGGAGCTTTGCAGCGCGCGATTTTTGACTTGCTCGCGAAATAAAAGTTCTACGTTTTGTTCATCTGGAAGTGTGTTTACTTATTTTGTGAAGAAGTTGAAAACTCAATTTTTGAATTTTTTTTTTGTCTATCTTTCGTTCAGTGTATTTTAAGATTTTATTTTATTTTATCATTTCGATATTTTGTAAAATTACGTTCGTTGTTAACTTGTTATTGTTCATTTGGAAGTGTGTTTTCTTATTTTGTGAAGAAGTTGAAAACTCAGTTTTTGAAAATTTTCGTCTATCTTTTATTCAATGTGTTTTAAGATTTTATTTTATTTTACTTTTTTAATTATTTCGATGTCTTGTAAAGTTACCTCTGTTATTATTGTTGTCGTACTCGTGTTTCTCCTCCTATTTGTTTTGTTTTCAATATGTTGAGCGCATGAAGTTATCATTATGATGCACATTGTGGTATGCTGTGTGAACATTACTAGGCTAGCACTGTTCGTCATTTCTCAGCAATCGTGACTGTTTCTGATACGACAATAACCTTTTTCTTTTTCTGTGTTTTTTGCAGTCGTCCAATGGAAGAAGATGCTCCTGTAAGTTAACGACTTTTTTGTCTGATGTATCTTTGAGTGTTCGTTATCTGTTGTCATTGCTTGTGTTTGACTGTTATTGTTCCATTCTGATATATATGAGGATTAAATTATAATTTCCATTGCTCTTATTTTTATGTTCCTTGCTCCTTTTTGATTGAATTCAAGATGAAATGATTCTGTTGTCTGTTGAGTTAGTGAAATATGTTGCCTAGTTTTCCCTTGCTTGGCGTCTTTTTTGTGCTTAATGGTAGTAATTTCTATTCTTAAGAGCAGGGTTTAAATCTGCGGGGATATGCCAACTCTAACATAGATATAGATTCATTTTCCATTTGTTGGTACATGTTTGAGCTCGACAATTTTATGCCTTGCATGTGATCTGTGAACGTTGGATTTATTCTCTCCAGCATCTTTTTCTCTATTCTCCTATTATGCTTTCATCTCAAGTGCTGCATAAGGTTTCACTAGCTTCTATAGGTTGGCATTTATCATAAAGTATGATTTGATCTTTTCTTTGCTTCCTCTTCTCTAGTTTGCTTCAAAAGAGAAACAAAGAGTGAATATTCTCTTCAATTATATCTATTCTGATCTTATCAATTAGGAACTTATGTTTTGTTATCTCCACTGATTGTTTCAGGGAAAGAATGAGGAAGAAGAGTTTAACACTGGACCACTGTCTGTACTTATGATGAGCGTTAAAAATAACACTCAGGTAAGATTCTGTTCTTAGGGCTATGATCTCAATTAGATAAAAAGCCAAAGGTTTTCAGACTGAAAAGATAAAGACGATATCATTATTGTGTTGTTCTTAAATATATAGTAAGAGGGTCACTTGAAATTCAGTTTTGTGGGTTGAGAAGATTAATTAAATGTCTCTAAGATTTGAACCCATGGAATTAAGAGATTTTGAGTCCATGGTGTTAAGGATTAAATTGGATCTATTATCGTCTTATATCGAAAGAAAATAAAAATGTAAAGGTCTTGCAATGTATTTGTTCATAGGGCATTATAATGAAATATCGTTTGTTGGCCCCTAGGTGCTCATCAACTGCAGGAATAACAGAAAGCTTCTTGGACGTGTGAGAGCTTTTGATCGCCACTGCAATATGGTCCTTGAAAATGTTAGGGAGATGTGGACTGAGGTTTGTATATTTCAAACAAAGATTATACTATCTGTGCCAGAAGTTCCTATAAACCTGCTATTTGAGTCTGAACATGCATGTCTCTCTCCTCAGGTGCCAAAAACTGGTAAAGGAAAGAAGAAAGCTCTTCCAGTGAACAAGGATAGATTTATCAGCAAGATGTTCCTCAGGGGTGATTCTGTTATCATAGTCCTCAGGAACCCCAAGTGAGGTATGGATTCATCTGATGTTGCATTTTCAGAGTTCTGTTGCTTTCAATGTTATTGTGGTGTTGCATATAATACAATTAGAGGAGGTATTATGATCTGAGATACTGCTAAGTTTGCAGTTACCTAGTCCTTCATGTTTGCCTTTCTTTTCTATTTTCCTTTACTTTTTGGGGGGTGTGGCGGAGGAGTGGGGCAACCGCTCATTTTTCCTTTCTCCCTTGGTGCCAAATGGTGAGATCCTCAATATTAATTCAACTTTTTGAGAATTCTTTGATACATAGCATTAGACCTATATATGGGGGCATTGGTTTTTTCAGGCATTGCTAAATTATGATTGAAATGTTTCTTGATGTCGTAAATTATACGAGTATGTCGTGTTGAAACTTAGAATTACGCTTGATATAACCATTGCTCGGTGTAGTGTGGCCTGCAAATATGACGTCGACAATCGATGTGCCTTTTGCCGTGAAAATTTGCAGTCAAACTTCTGGCATGTACTGGTGCTGTATAATCGTACCTGTAGTTGTGGTTGGTTATTAAATCAGCTCGGTTTATGCAGGTAATTTACTTTGCATAGCACATGGGGAGCTGTAGGCTGTAGCTGTGTGAACGGCAGTATTGACATTGGTTATTAATGAAGAGCAACTCGCAACCTCGGTAATAGAGATGTCCCCTTTTAGAACTTTTACTAATTTGAAGTCATTTGAACTGCTGTTTAATGCTGTACAACTTATTTTGGCTTAAGCTTAGTATTGCCATTTGCTTTGCTGGCTGTCTATGGATATTGGCCTAATGGTCCTTTTTGCTTGCACAAGGATCGTGTGTACTTATTGTCTATGGATCCAATTCTGTAAAACTTATTTTCGCCTATCTAGATGCTTATAAATATAGTGTTCATGTTGCAAAAGCTTATACTTGGGTTGCGTTTGGAGTGCGAAGTAGTTCTTTGAAGCAACATGAAACTCCTTATGAGCACATCTTTGCTCAAATTCAAACGATGACATCGTAGAAACTGGAAAAGGGAACCAAAGTTTTTTTAGTTTCTTTTGTTTTTGTTTTGTTTTTTTTTTGGGGTATTTCTGCAAAGTGATATACGTTTCTCTTGTTTTCACTAAATCCCGGGTTGAAGATTAAGGGGTTTTATGAAGTGCTAATCTACAGAATCCACTCAAAAAATTTTGAAGTATTTGGGGGTATGAATCTTCGACTAGTGAGGGATTTTTGTTGTAGTTCTTGAACACCTTCAGGTGGCACTTGGTTCATGGAATTAGAGAAGATTTGTGAAAAAGTGATTTTAGTACCGTGATGTTCTTGCATTTGGTTTATAGAATAAAAAATGGTTTCCAGGCATGGCATATTTTGGGGATTGGAATATTCTCATGCTTCTCTCAAGTTTTATTCCCACGCGGGGTTGAAATCCAACTTTTTTAGGTTGTCGGAATGTGTAAAGGAAATTAAAAAGACAAAAAAGCCTATATTTAAGACCTTTTCATGTTGATGAGGAAAAAAAAAAGAAGGAATTCTTCTCTATGCGTCTCTGTCCAACCGCAAGTCAAAAATCAGATTATTTTCTCTCCTGGTTGAGAAAATAAAAAATAAGACAAAGAAGGTGATAACGATTTTTTCAATTTATACCCTAATTTTGGGAATTCTTTTCAACAATATCCTTGTTTTGAAATCGTTTTTAAACCTACCATTTTCAGTGTTTGAATTATTAAAGTGGTGAATGAGTTATTATTTTTAAGATGTTTCGAATTTCGTTTCGGTAATTCAATTACCGAATTCGCATTGATGACGTGACACATTTAAAATTCAAATATGGAAATTTGAAATGTCTAAAAAATAATAACTCATTCACTATTTTGGTAATTCAAACACCAAAAATGGTTGATTTAAAAACGATTTTACAATAAAAATATTTTTAATAAGAATTATCAAAATGAGTATATAAATTAAAAAAAACTCCGGTGATAACCAGTCCCTCGGAAACGAGACATCTGCCTAATCTAAGCATCCCATCAAACACACGAGGACAAGCTTCAGGGACTTCACAGGCCATTTTGTGTAAGATTGTGAACTTGATAGGAGATGGGCAAATTAGGGAAATTTTTGAAAAATAATCCAAGATTTTTAAAAATGTTAGTTTTAAATAAAAACTAACATTAAAATTTCTGGGAATACTATAAAATTTTCTAAGAATATTTTTGATATACCAAATTGTTTTTATATCATTCTCGAAAATATTCTTTCATTCCCTAAACCAAACGCTGCCGAAGAGCCTCTAAGAGCATGGTTTTAGATTTTTTCGTAACACGGAGATTTCATAGGGGTAACTATTCAATTTGTTTCGTTATAACTATATGGACTGTTGACCATAATTGGATCTTTCTGATGAAGGTTATGGTTATGAGCTGACCAAAAACATAGAATTGCATCACGTACTTCTCGCAGTAAGCTTTTAGAATATCAGGTCTCCGTAATGCTGTATTTAACGGGCCTGCGTCTCAAATTTCTATATGACGTTTAAACTCTCAGCAATACAAATACATATTCAATTGCCAATGCCGGTTACATTCCCGCAGGAAATAGAAAAGACCAAAAGATCGACTGACTAATGATAATGGTAACAAGCTGGCTTGTCTACTAATATGCCTTGGAAACGAGATGATTGAAATACACAAAAAAGAGAACAAAAAAGGAAAGAGGAACTCTGCAGACGATTCAAAGGACGAAAAGGAACTCGTCCTCATGCCGCTGCACCCCCTCCAGTACTACTAATAATGTCTAGTCCATAAAGAATTGGTTTAAAGACTGAACAAGTCTCTCTTCTCTGTTGCCAAAGCTGAAACTCTAAGTGTGTCGATTAGGCTGCAGAGTTTGAGGAACCATCTCCCTTGTGATCGCCGAAGATGCGTTGCCTGAAGTCTTGCACCATCATGGGTAGACCTTTACGGAGAGGCACTTTCGGCTCCCACCCAAGCAATTCTTTTGCCCTAGAGATGTCGGGCTTTCTCTTGTGAGGGTCGTCTTCTGTGTTAGGCCTGTATTCTATTTTTGCATTGGGATCGATTGTTTCTTGAACCACCTGCAATAACCAAAGAGTGGCAGAGGTTTTCTCAATCTCAAAAAAGAGGCCAAATAAATATTCAACCATTACTACACTCTGGACATGAAGCTCCCAGCAAAAACTTGAGCCACTATCCACTGTCCACGGTCCAAGTTGTAAAAACAGCCTCTTGCAAAATGCAAGATAAAGCTACACAGAGTTTAGCCCAAACAGGTCTGAATCCTTCCCCGGATCTTAAAATTTGGGAAACTAGGGAATTAGATAAATCCATCATATAAAGTACTATGTGTATATGTCAGTGTGGCTTCTGTTAAAAGTGATTTATTTTCTGTAACTACGATACTGCTATAATATAGTAGCAACAGATCCTTAATGAAATTCCTTCATATACAACAACAAACCAGTCAACAAAAAACATTAGCAGCCAAGTGAATCCCATTTAGAAAGTAAATTATTGCATTAACACTACAAAGAAGATGACACATACCTGAGCAAGTTCAAGCATGGTGAATTCGCCAGGGTTTCCGAGGTTGAAAGGTCCAACATGTTCTCCTTCCATCAAGCGAATTAGGCCCTCAACCTGCCAAAATCAAAAGAAAACCACATACAGTATATCAGCCAAGTGTGAATCTAACTGTCAAAACTATAATCAGTCACTTCAGAATAATATAAGCCTCCCAAAGGACCATTATTTTCAAAGTTTATTCCTAGAAAAGTAGAAAAGATATTGCATTACATTCTTAGAAGGCAAACTAGACTAAATTGAATATATATCAAAAGCTTGTCAAGTGACACAAAAGTTATTCCTTTTTCTTATGATATCTTAGTGGCATCATACTTGGTCATTGGTTCTGCCCAAGTATAACCTCTAAGCAGTGTGGTGGATGTAGCCTGGGCTTAATGGAGAGTGCACCATAAATCTCTATGCATTTTTTTTAAGAGAGAGAGAGAGAGAGAATCAATTAGTCCTCGATAATTATGTTATGATCACTATTAAAGAAATCTTAGATTCGCCCCTACTTTTGAACAGCCTAGAAGTAATTAACTGTTTCAAGTATTAGATATACTATTATTTCCCATTACTTTGTCTCTTCAGCTACCAAGCACCAATTATGCATGAAAAGCAAGGGAAAATTCAAAGTCATAGCTGTTCGGAGCGGCTTCAAATGACATGTTAAGTTATGTAATGAACGTATCTCTTATACAAGTCCGAACTTGGTAGATATCTTACTCAAAATATTAGTTTAAATTTATTAAACATACCAACCAATATGAACAGAATTTTGAACAATCCCCTAGTTTTTTATAATTCAACATCTGAAGTGAGACTAAACACAAAGAACAAGAAAGAAGAATACAATACAAAAGTCACCCTGCAAAGGTATGAATATTGAATTTCATTACCAAATCTGAAACGTATTGGAAACTTCTTGTCTGCTTCCCATCCCCATATACTGTCAACGGCATCTTCCTCAGCGCCTGCATATAACATTAATTATTATCACTCAGTTGGGACAACATTATGGTGATAATATTAAACATGCATTGACATTTTCAGTACATCGGCTAAAAAAGGTAACCCAATACACAAAACTTTGGCTATGTAATCTTATACTGCGTTTTAAGTACATCAAATGCTAAATATAAACATCCAACTGATTTCTTTACCTGAGCAACAAAGTTGCTAACTACACGGCCGTCGTCAATGCACATCCGAGGACCATAAGTGTTGAAGATCCTAGCAATCCTCACCTGCCCCATCGTTGAAAACAGAAAACATGTCAAGTAAATTTTCCTACAAAGTATGCTTATAAGCATAGTGGGGAAAATTTCAGTAGTAGTCTGTTTCTTTTCTTCGCCGAGCAAACAAGAATTTCATTAAACTCCAAACAGAAAATATACAAGAATATTCTAGCGATTCCCACCATTTGTTCTCCATCGAGCTTTAACAGACAATTCAGACAACTAATTAATTTGAACACTTTTAGCAAGCATAGGGAACATCCGTATTATTTTTGAAATATTAGTTTTTTTCCCCCAAGAAAAAGCATTTTTTTCTTGAAAAAAGCACATCATTTTTCGAATAAGTACTTTGATAAATTTTTTTTTTAAAAAATGAAACTTTAAAGAAAGTTCGATTTCAATTTTTTTTTCCATAAATTAAAATTTTTAACTTATAAAAAAAGTACTTTCCTTCAATGCTTTTATAGAAAAGCGCTTTTAGGAAAAAAAAAAATTCAATTCAAACGAATCGGTTCAAACGAGTTGACTTAGAAAACCGAGAAAACATCACAGATTGGTAGTGAAATTTTCCCCAGACGCATAGACCACAATAATACTTGAATAGCAGCAATACCTCAACACCAGCACCACGGTGGTAGTCCATGGTCAACGTTTCAGCTGTACGCTTTCCTTCATCGTAACAACTTCGTACACCTGTCACCCATACGAGTCCGTAACTTAGACCACCTCCAACAACTTTCTGTTCACCGTTATATTTACGTTAAAAATAAAAGTTTACATGCTTATGTAACAGTTACAAAAGTACCAGTAACAAACAAAATTAAAAGTGTCAAGACAAATGCTATAGAACTAGGCGACAAATATATGCCGACCAAAATATCCGGAAACTTTTGGCAACAAAGTAATTTGCTCAGTTCTCTAATCAATTCTCAATTAATACAAAAGGCGAACCCAGTACACGAAACTCACTTCACCATTAAACCCAAGAAAAATACTTTAAAATGATTTATTTATATAACTTGACGATTAATATCTCCTTAATTAACTAGTATTTTATTCCAACATTTTAATATGTACCATCCATTTACTTCAATTTTCAACCATAAAAAATTGGCAAAAGAAGAAAGATTAGGTTTTTGGATAAGTAAATGATAGATTAGATATGGTGAGGAAAAAAAAAAAAAAGTAAATTAGTATGATGTGTAACAATTGAAGTCCACAACCTCTAAACAGCCAACATTAGTTCCAATGCCATAAATTAATAAATTTTAAATGGAAGACCGACTTCACAACTTTATCACTGAGCTCCGACCGACCCCAATTCTTATTTTGGGCATCCACGGGGAGACCAAATTATGATTATGATTATGGTCACATTCTTACAACTGCAATTCCAATACTTCAAATTTCAACTTTCCACCTCAGAGAGTTCACAAGGCAGCACCAGAGAATTTTCAAACCCAAAAGAAAAGGCGAAGCAGACAACAAGTGACAGCTGGACCTCGCAAATCACGGTCTAATTCAAAAAGCTTCGTGGAGAATCATCGATTTCATATATTTATTTATTTATTTATTTGATGTAAAGTCAAATCTAACAACACATAACCCCCACACACACTAATCAGAAGCTCAACACGCGGCACCCGACATTTCAACATCTGTAAAGCCCCCGTACAACTCGGTTCCTTAAACAAAAAAACAAGAGCCCCCTTGCTCACGTTAGCCTCCATGTATTCCGGGCAACTAACATGAGCCACACGTACACTATACCCACCCCTCTCATACTTTTCCACAAAACCAAATAAAAACGAAATAAGATAATAAAAAAAAAAGAGAACTAGAGAAGTGTTGTGCCCTCAGATATCTGTCAGGAAGCTGTTAGGTTCGACGGTGGTCTAATTTTGCTAACTAAATTTCTCTTATTGTAAAAAAGTGATAACCAATATACGTACCGATGGGATTAACGTTGCCCCAGTAAGTCTCCTTCTGAGGATGCTGCAAAGGATCACCATACACCTCGCTGGTGCTCGTTAGCAAAAACCGCGCACCCACCCTCTTTGCTAACCCTAGCATGTTCAGTGTCCCCACCACATTTGTCTTGTGCCATCCCAAAATTAAGGAAAAAAAATATATATCCAAAAGTAAAACAATAATTCACAAGCCTAATAAAAGACAAAATAAAAAGAATTAATTTTCATGTTCCGTCCAAATTACACGTATCGAAGCTTGACTTACCGTCCTCCTTAATATTAACAATATAATTGAACTTAAGGAGAATCACCATAACTTATTGAGCACTAGTCTGGATTGGATTTATTTAAATCTATTGTTTTAACAATCTTTTAAAAGTCTACTTTTGAAAAAGTTGTATTCAAACTTCAGAAATAATTATTGCAAAATGAATATATTTTGTTAAAAAAATATTTTTTCAAAAAAATTCAAACAAGCCCTAAATTCTCCTAATTTATTTGTTAACCGATTTATTATGAAATTATTATGATATCAAGACCAAAAAAAAAAAACTGAAAAAGGATATGATAGTTTTGACCGGGTTGTGCTTGTAGTGAACGGGAGAAGCAGGGCAAGCGAGGTGGTAGATCTGATCAACCTCCAGCAGCAGTGGCTCGACGACGTCGTGCCGGATCAATTCAAAATTAGGGTTTCCGAAATGATGCATCACGTTCTCTTTCCTCCCGGTGAAGAAATTATCCACCACAATCACGCTGTCGCCCCTCGCAATCAACCGATCCACCAGATGGCTCCCGACGAACCCAGCGCCGCCGGTGACCACGATCCTCAGCCCCTTCCTTTTCAGCCCTAACGGAATTTTCCCGCCCGAGTTGATCATCGGGTGGAAAACTCGGTCGGCGAGGCCGGAGTGAGTCGACTTGGAGATCATTGTGTTAATGTGAGGCGAGTTGGATGATATCAGAGATGAAGCCGGCGACGATGATGATGGGAAGAGAGTGAAGATTAAGGTGGCGATGGCGATGCCGACGAAGACGAATACGAGACGTTGCTCGCGGAGGATGTAACGGATTGGCCGCTTGATTACGTTCAGCCATGGCTTTTTTGGCTTCGGCGAGTAGGCATCCGCCGCCGGCTGCGTTTCGTGGCCTCTGAATATCAATTCCGACGCCATTTTTGCACCCTCTCTCTCTCTTTCTCTATCTCTATATATCTATATATCTATATCTATATATCTATATATATAGATATGTATATCACACTTTGTATATATGAATGGGAGAAGAAATGGGTCGAATGAAAATTTACAGGCGAAAAGATTTCGCAAGATGATGATGTTCTTTGTTTTGCATATCTATCAAGCTATATATATATATATATGCATAAAACGTAGTGTGTGTGTGTGTTTGTGTTTGAGTAGAAATGTGACGTAGGCGCGTGTCACACAGGCGCTTGATGCAAGTAAATTATGAAATTAATCAACTTGGACAGGTCTATATAACTGATTTTACCTAATAAATTAATACAGTTTGACAAAATATTAGTATATAAAACTAAAGTTAATGTTTTTAGTTCCTTGATTAGTAACAACTTAAATAATGTTGGTCCATTTAATATTTTCCATCCGAAAACATATAGTGCGAGGAAAAAATCTCCCATGTCTTTTTCATCAACACGTGTATTTATTGTGAAATTTCTGTTAATTTTTTACAGAGTTCATTAAATTGACTAATTTGTCCAATTGTTAATAATCAAAGGACTAAAAAATATATTAAGGACTAAATTATTCCAAATACTATATTTTAGGGCAATATAGGAGGAATTAATCAATAAAGTAATAAAACAAAGCTTACCAAGTTACGAGTTTGGGTGGTAGCAACCATACTCCTATAAAGAGAAGAACACAAGTTCAAATTTCGGAAAGCGTCTTTGTTAATAGTGCTTTTCTTTCACCACTTTTGGTCCGATAAAGATTGGTTTAAAGGCAAATGTGGCTTGGGACGAGTCAAGTTCGAATATCAGAAAGCGCCTTTATAAGGAGTGTTTTTTCTTCCCCGCTTCCAACCCGATAAATATTAGTTTAAAGTCAAATGTGGCTCGGGATGAGTTAATATAGAATACAATCTCGAAATCAAAGGAATAATTTAAATAATTAAAATTATCTTCTTGAACTTAAATTTGAATCTCATAAGAAATGAGATTAGATTGGAAAGGAGAGATAAATAAAAGAATTAGAAAATACGAACAAACAAACTACAAAGCTCTCCGTTGGTACCAACTAGACTAGTACACCAATACTCAATATATTTTTCCCCTTCGAATGGGAAAATCTTGACAAACTAAAAAACAATCCTTGATAATATTATTAACATTACCCGTTAGATTTTTAATAATGTAATAACTTCGTGTGCTCAATTGACAAGGATATGACAATGTCCTATATTAGATAGTGACATGATGCTTTGTGTCGCATTTTTATAAGTCACCAAAATCATTTGATTATTACGAAACAAGTAGTCTAAATGCGACACACCAACAACAAAGAAAGAAGTCGTTTTTGTAATTTTTAGTGGGAAAATTTTGTTTTTTCTTTTGTTTTTTGTTTTTTGCTTTAAATTAGGGTATTTTTAATTTTTATTATGTCGAGAGCAGAAAAAACTCTCTTAATAAGTGCGTCTTTTAAAATTTGAACTTATATTTTATTTATTTTATTAGAGAGTGAGTTAGTGACTATTTCATTCAATAATTTGTCTATAAATTTTGTATTTAAGCGGATCAAACAAGATGGAAATGTCGTGGTTTTGTGTGAAGGGGCCATCAAAAGTTGTGTTAGAAAAGTTTTGGTAAATAAAAAGTAATTTGACTTGGTCTCTCTTGATTTTGTAGAACTAGACTCGCGTGCATTCAAATTCTTGACTAGAATAAAATGTAGGGCCATTGATAATAGACTATGCCGTAAACGAAGGGATGAAAATTAAATAACCTCACCATGCATCTTAAAGAAAGGCCTCATGGAAAATAACATCACCACGCATCTTAAAAAAAAGGCCTTCAACTATAGTGCTTTCATTTTCTTGCCTAAAATAAAACAACAGGTCTTTAGCTTTGGTTAGAAAATTAGCAAACCCAAAGAAATAACTGAAAGTAATATATAATAGGTAATTTTATTAGTCCATTTCTTAAGATAAAAAAGAGTATAAAGTTGGGCAAATCGACTTTAAGCTTCTACATTTTGTTAGAAATTGTTGATAATGTTATCTCCACCTGAATCCAACTCTTGCTCTCATAAGATTCGAACCCAAACTATTACTAATATTTTAATTTAATCATAACTAATTTTACCAAACATTATAATCAAATAACAAGCTTAACCAAATAGCCCATTATGACATATCATCTCAATTGAAACAGATGTTCCACGATTTCTTTTAAATGATTTGAATGTATGCATTTGCTAGTGATCAGAATCATTGTCATTTCAAAAGATTCATAAATTCATATTCCACTTCCTGGTGGCCCATATGTCTAATCATAATCACCCTTTTCCTTGCCTACAAACTCTTTGGGGTAAATTGTTACGGATCCCATTGTAATCTATCGAAGTTTTTTGTGATTTAAAAAGTTTTTCATAATTTTCTTATAATCTACTAAAAATGTATGAGGCCTTTTATTGATAAAAATTTCATTATGTTTAATCATAATTGCATTACACACTCAAATTGCAAATTGTGAGAACTTTTCTGTCTAGATTAATTTTTATTGATTCAAAACTACCATTTCCTTTCTAACATAAATTCTTAATACTTATAATTTTGAACCAACAAAAATTGATCTAGACAGAAAAATTTTCACATCAAGTAATTTGGACTTGTGCAATGCAATTAGATAACATCAATGAGTAAAAACAAATGGGAAAAATTAATTTCAACGCATTGAGATTATTTTCTTTAATAATAATAATTTGAGTTTGAATCTCGTAAAGACGAGAATGGAATTGAGGATGAATGAGAGTGAAAAAACTTGGACTTACAATTATCGAAGGTTGCCTGACTAACCAAGATAGATTTAAGAATGTGATGACCCACTATTAGCAACCGTCCAGAGGCGGCCAACAAAAGCATGAAAACTACTTAATTAAAGGCAATTTGGTGAATAACCTTTGAGTAATTTGAACGCTCTTTTCCATAGAAAAAGTCAACAACTAACCTCTACCCATAAACAATAGGCCGGCTGTACTTGTTTACTCTAGCAGCCAAATTGAGTAATTTTGTCATTTAATCGTTTCGAGAATATTGTGCATAACGAAAATTTTATACGTTCAATTATTTTTTATACCATCTCTAAATTAAATGTGTCACCTCTAATGAATTTGGTTGGCCTAGCTATATGGTTACCTAGCAAGTAAGATTCATAAAGTATTGCATATTCTTTTTAGCATTTATTTTGCTGCTATATTTGTGATCCTTTTAATGTACTCAAATCACAGACAATTTATTTCAGTTGCTATCACCATTATGTTTTCGATAATTGATTTGATGATCCAAGAGAAATTCGAACCTAAAGAGATGACGTCATTATGGATTGCAGAAACATCGCTCTCAATGATGCAATTTATCGCACTTGCCTTTCCATTGAGTGCGAAGAAAATGGTTACCAGGTTCTTGTCCATTATGTAAATCAACAACGATATTCTGGTATTAATTAGTTATGAGCTAATAATCATTTAATCTCTTATCTTTAATTTTTCCGACAATTAGATTCTTTATTCTTAAGATATAATAAATTAGTCTATTATCTTTATAATGTATATCTTGCTTGTTCTTAAGACAAAAATCATCAGAAAAAGAAAAAAGTAATCGGTTTGGACGTGTGACACATACTTGATTTAATGATATGGAAAAATGTGATTGGGTTGAGTAGGCTTAAAATTGAAAAAATTATATGTGCTGACTTTTTTTCACATCAAAATTGTTAACTTTTTGTCAAATTTTTAATATGTGAACAAACGATATTACAAATTATAAAGATGAAATCGAGTTATCAAATTTTAAAAATAAAAAACTTAATTGTCAAAACTATCAAACACAAGGGATTAAAAGAATCATTAACCCATTAATTGCCAAGAGATTACCTCTGGTTTTTGATAATTTTAAAGGAAGATTTCTGCCATCTGCCAAGGAGACATCACATCAGGACTCACTACGGAGCGTACCTTGTCTAACGTCTGTGCATGCACTTATCTCACCAAGCTTCTATCAAACGACTCGCTACGTACAGTATTTTAATTATTATATATCTGGACGTATGATATATTATATTATCAGTTGTGTATTGTCATTTATACTGTAAAAACTGGTATCAAATGATTGTATTGACCTTGTATATGTCATCAAATAATGTCAAGTTGCATTTCTACAATATTCAAGTCGAATGAAGCATTGTTTCACCGAATGTGATGTGTCGATGTGCTATTAGATTATACAATCCTTTCTGTGCAGAAAAATTAATAAGTTCCATGTTCTAATGAGATTAATAGTGTGTTTAGAATGATCTTATTTTAAGATACTTATCCTATTGAAATTTGGAGATATCTTATAAGATTTAAGATAGCTTATCATATACGCCATGTATTCTATAGTTGTAAAAAATAAGATAGGAATGATTGTTTATTTCTTATAAAATAAAAAATATAGTTTTGTTTTAAATTTTCATAGGATGCATGATAAGATTTCTTAAATGTTATAAGATTTACCCTCATTTCAATAGGATAAGTATCTTAAAATAAGATTATAACAAACAGAGCATAAGAGCTAATTTAAGTGATTAAAATTACTTTTCTTATAAACGATGATCCAGATTTGAATCCATGGGGAACAGAATGTTAGGTCGGAGATGGGGGGTCATTATAAAAAAAAAAAGAAGAAGAAGAAGAAAAGTCAATAAGTTCCAAGGTTATCTTTATAAGGTCTTTTCTATACTAGTTAGTTTTATGACAAAGTTTTATAATTTTTAACATGATATCGGTGTTGATGAAAGAGTATAGTTGTTCAGACCCTTGAATCTACAATTAAGACTTCTGACTTTTAACTTGTAGGGATCGTAATTCAAAATCTAAAATCTTTTTTATTTTTGAAAAGAACTAATAATACCAAGGTATTGTCAGTATTGCTCGAGTATATGGATGTCTCTAGGGCATCCTCGTCTGCCATTTATAACGAAGGACGCTCCCGTAGTTAACGATGTCTGATCCTGCCATTGTCACGTCCAATATCTCCTCCCCGGATCATAGTCCGACAATCGTACTTTTCTTATCTCATCTTCCATTTTCCCGCTAGTTTCTATATAGATAGGCCATTCGGCCCAGGGTCCTGGACCCATTAATTATCAACCAAGGTTCAAGCCCAATTTCGTTTGTGCCCTCAGGTTCGTCAGAAACCCCTCTAGGCCTTCACCATAGTATGGCCAATACAAGTTCGATGATTGTATGGCATCTCGAGTTTGAGTCACCTCTGAGTGTGGGTGGAGAAATGATTCTTGATTGTCTTTTGAACAAAAGAAAAGAGCACAATATTAAAGTTGAGTCTTAGTCGAGTTATGCAAATTCATAAGTGGTAGATCATTTGCGTTAGATTTTGAACTATCTCTGATTACCAATTAATTTTAAGATGGAATTCTACAATTCTTAATAGTACAATTTTATTCTTGTTCATGACGACCATCTTCTATGCATTCTCATTTAAATGTCTCCATCTAACAACCAATCACATATCAGAACGTGATTTTTAAGACGGAACCCATTTTATTTTTACAAATGATCGACCATTTCCCCAGTTAATTCTTGTTCATAAATGTCTCCCCCCCAACTCTCCATTGCATACTAGGATATCATAATCAACCATTTTCAGTAATTGCACTGGCATATCATAATCAACATCCATAGTTTTGAAGTGATTTTCATAATGTAACACTTCCAGAGCCTCCATTTTTAATAAACGCATTCATCGGACTCCAGCAGCACTCACTAAATGCCTTCCTCTTTTCCTAAGTTTAACCAGGAACATTAATTAGAACAATGTATTAAATATTGAAAGCTCCACCTAACAAAACTTCAGTTGTTCATCGGTGGACTCCATTGCAAGCATCATCCACTACACCTCCTCACTAATTAATTTCTCATGTTTATGCAGTGTGGTGCCAACTATACATAATAACAATAATATAAAGATACTTGGGCTTGAGAGTCTTCATCCCTCTAAATTTTCTCTCTGTCCCACACACCAAACATGATATAAAAATGCTCTATAAATAGATTACAAAGTGTGACAAATTCATGTACAGGAACAAGTTTTTTAATTTGACCAGAGCTCCTAAGGCCAACTCCAACAGCTTCTTTATTTGTTTCCTACATCCAAAAAATTTATAATATGTAAGATTTTCTTATTTTAATTTTACTCCAACAATTTTCTAACATTTAATTACATTTTTGTTTAAGAGAACCTGTCTTTCTATTTCACTCCAATAGCTTCACTATTTCAAAATTTCTCTATTATTGTTTTAGGGCATGAGTTTGTTATCCCCACATGTAAAGATATCAAAATTAATTTAGGGGATGAATTACTCATCTCCACATGTGGGGATAATTATAGGAAATATGTTGGAAGAGTTTCTGCCTAAATGCTTCCCCACATGTGGCGAAAAAAGGAGTTTGGGGAAGTTGTTGGAGCTACCCTAAGCCTATTTAAAATATGAGTCACAAGAAACACATTCCATATTTGGTTTAAAATGGATGTTATGCTAAACTTTGAAAGAAGAAGGGCGTTATCAGATGTGCCATGTGTCAGCACTTGATACTTTAATAATTTAGGTCGGAGTAAAGCTGATTGGAGCGGTAACTATATATATAGAGAGAGAGACCCGGCCTTGAGAGCCCTTGCCCCTTTAGCTTTGTTCTCTATTTTATGAACCAAATATAATACAAGTAAGCTCCATTTATAAATTACAAGAGAGACAAATTTTAGTAGTATGTAATAAGTTTCTTCATTTGGCCAAAACTCCTAAGGCCTATCGAGAATATGGGCGACAAGCCTATATTCCCTCTAGCACATCAAGAAACACTTTCGATATTTCTTTTAAAATGGACGAAACGTTAAACTTTGTAATACTATAATAATGGAACAGTTTTGTCGTTATTGGACGTGGAGAATGAACCACACTCTTACAAATTATAGAAACTTCAACAATGGTCTAAACTTGTTTAATTTCCCATCTTCTGGGTATAAAGTTGATCACAAGAATAAATATTTAAACATTCACAAACCTGTTAAGGACAGTGATTTAAGACAATTCGAGGTAGAAGTGCAAATAGCAAAACACCCCCAAAACCTTTAGGCGAAACAGGCACATTACCTTTCCTCTAAATTATTATAAATTAAATACGATACCATATGGAGTAACATCCATTTTCGTCTAACCACAAGAAAGTATTTTTTCGTCTACACTTTATTTTTCTTCCAAGTCCAGAACATCGATTTAGGGGGTACTCCACTACAACAAAAGCAGTTATGAATGACAAATTACACCGGCGAAATTTTTGATAATTACCGACGAATTAACGACGGATTTTTTACACTGAGCCCGCTGGGCCAGTTGTTGCAAGCCTGTTAGCAAGAGCGAGTGCGTTACTAGTGAATTGTGTGACATTCAAGACCCGCCTGAAGATCATCTTAACCTGTCTATTCTTGCGGTCCTCAAAGCCATACAAGCAAGTGTCTTCATCAGTGAGGGTAGTGCTGAGCCACGTGATCACATCCGCCATTTGTGAATCAAACGATCTGCTGCTGAGCTTTCTCAACACCCCAAGTGACTTGTGCAGATTGTCTAGTGAATCTTGAATAGACTCAATGCAGTCTTGTAGGGCGAGCCTATTTCTTCCCTTCATGGGATTGCGTCTTTTCATTCTGGCCAATAATTGCCCGACGTTTTTGGTTTCGCCAATTGTCACGGAGATGCCCGCCCGGGCCCACTTGCCCGGGTGGTTTCTGGCGGTTCTTGAGAATGATGCAAGAGAGCGGATGCATAGGTTTTGGTACAGAGTCACACTACATGCATCTTGGACAAAACTGTTGCCTTTCTTGGTTTTGGGTGCGGATGAGCAGAAAGATGGTAGCCAAGATATGCTTACAAGCACCAGGAAAAGTGTCACAGTCTTAGTGACATGACGACTCATTTCAACAATGGGTTTTATCTAACGAGATAAGACTCGATTTTGGATAACGACAACAAAACAAAAGCTCGAGGGAATGACTAAAGCACCATGATCCTAAACCCTAATCCAAAACATTCTATAGATTTATGTGCCTACACAAAAAGTTTTTGTATAGAGATGTGAAGAAAGAAAGAGCTTCTAGGGGCACCTTTTAAAGAAACAGTTCTTGCAATGACTTGGCAAGCACGGAAAAGCTTTTCTGAAAAGCAAATTTGTTGGAGAAGCAAGAAGGTGGTGAATGCAATAAATCATTTTGGATAGAAATGTTAATGTGAATGGGACGGAAGGTGAGCTTCTCATGATCGAATCTCTTATCTTTAATTGAGTAATGATCTTTGCTGAAAACTGAAAGCTTTCTAATTGTTTGGGGCATGCTTGTGTTCTACATTAAAGCCTAATCTAATTTGTCTTCCTTTTATCCAAACGAAGTTTTGGCTCCTGAAATGATGGTGTTTCTTGGCTAACCACTCCTTCAAAATTAAATAAAAATAAAGGATTTTCTTTTCAAAACAAATATTTCGTCTTGATTTCATGAAATCTATAAACTAAAAATGCCTCGTATAATTACCAGTATTTTTCTTATTGTTTGATGTGGTCGTATAGTTGAAAACCTAACAAATGGTACTCTTTCTAATTAAAGAGGAAAATTCAAAGGTTTTCTTGTGAAGCTTGAGATCTTAATTAGTGCTTCTTTTGCGAGAGCCCTATTTTTCAGCTTAATGTTGAACACCATCTTTGTGCAAGAACTTGACCAGGACACAAAAAAAAAAAAAAAAGTTAGATTCCCCATTCCCCAACTTAATGATGTTCTTGATTGTCCAAATATGATACAGACTTTTGGTTTTTAATTCCAAAGAGATAGGATTATTGCAAGGTTTTTTAAGTGATAGTTTTCATGAGAAAAAATTAGATAATTAATTATTGATTAGCTTATCACGAAGCCTACATGAATTAGGTGCAACAAGAAAAATGAAACTTCGGAAAAATGATTAATTTTTCTTCTTTTTTAAGGAAAGCAAGTATTTCATTAAGCTCAACAAACTTAATGTACAATTTAATTTTAAAAAAAACAACTCCTGCCTATGCCAAGATAACATCCAATCCCCATCTATCAGCTATAAAGATATTCTCTACGTTACTAGGAAATTTCCTACCACAACTAAGTTTGGTTCTAATTTTTTGTAAATAACATAAAAAATTTGCTCTTCCGTCATAAACTGCTCTTTATTGATGTGGCGATTACACTTATACCATAACTCAACTATGATTACTCCAAAAAGCAACTCTAATACCGTTGCTTGAAGTTCTTTATCTCCACCAAACCTCGAACGCCATTGATCAGCACAATCCCCTTCAAGCCTCAACTCATCAATGCCAGTCATATCCAAGAATTTGACCCAAATTCTTGTGGCGAAACTCGCAATCGAAAAACAAATGTTGGCGGCCCTGAGCACCCCAATTGCACAATTCGCAGCAAGCTACCAATCGTGTCGTAGAGCCTGTTTGGCTACGCTTATTTGGGGCTTATAAGCTGCAAATAATAAAAAGCATGTGATAACATACTTTCTTTCTAAGAATTTATAAGTAAAGCCAAACACCCTCTTAGTCGCCAAACGATCCAAGCAACCCACAAGCCAAAGTGTTGTATTAGTTAATCCTAAAGTGACTCCAAATGATCTACCTTTTCCTAATTTTATCCCAAGCCGAAGCAATAGAGAAACTTCCTCCCCTGTGACCAGTCCAAATAATCTTTGCCTAGTCCCTAGCCTTGAGCAACTTTCTCCATTGCCGTTATGCATAAGAGCAAAATATTTCAACCCCCAAGAATCTCTACCTTTCAAGTAGTAGCAACCAACCCATTTGGACCAAAATAGATCGAGCATCCACTAGCAAAATGATTAATTTTCCTCTTATCTTTCAAGTAGGGAAAAATGATTAATTTTTCATGAAAAAGTCAAATAATATGACTTATTTTAGTCCCAAGCACCACTTGTAAATCATTTTGCTGAGACGCCAAGCCATCAAGTGCCTGATATGAGAAATCTTCAAGACGTGAGCGATTTTATTACAAATCGCAATTATTAAGATGATGACACCCATGAAAGAACCACGACTAATAATTACGTTAGTCTAATAGTAGAGTATTTGGAGATAATTAATATATCTTTTTTTTGGGGGGGGGGGGGTGGAATTTTCAGCGTAAACAAAATGTTTTTATTTTTTATTTTTTTCCCTCCTCTCTAGTGATCCTGATACCTCTCTGGTTCAGCACTGTAATCTTGGGCTAGAGAAGTAAAACGTGATGGAACAGCATTTGAAAACATATCAAATTGTGTTCGTAGAGAGAAGAGATGAACATCTCTTCCCACGACAGGGAAGGGAGTGGCCTTCGGGCTTTACCCGTTACGTACACATCCGGTTAAGGCTACGCACTTCTGTGGACGTGGATCTCTAATCCAAACACATCAAACTGAACGTGCATTGAGTTAACGGTATAAACTTAGTTAGTGCTGCAGGGAAGCGCAGCAACAGCAGCAAATTGGCCACAGATCGCGGTGGAATTGACCTGGATTCAAACAGAAATGCTGTTGAACTTCAAGAGATTCGCCCAAGGATGATGACACTTGAGCTCATCAAGGTTGAAGGAGGATTATGTGCTGGGAGAGTTGTAGAGTCTGTTCGGCATCACTTTTAGGCACTAAAACTAACCAATTTGGCTATTTTTAAAAGAACTTTTACACAATCCAGAACTTATAGAAAAAGCTCTACTACTAAAAACTATATAACTTAACAGCTAGAATATCGCAGTTATTCCAAATAGGGTCTTACTCAATGAACATTGTGTATATATGGACCACTCTTGATATTAGAATTCATCTCGGTACATTGAACTATAATCGACAACCCGGAGTACGTAACAGTGACATCTGACACGACTAAACATTAACATTCACAACTAGACATAGGTTGTCTTTCTCTGAGCATGAACCTTGGAAGGATACATCTCAAACTGTTTACTGCACAAACGGAAACACAAGTGCAAAAAGATTTGAGCTGTTATCTAAGAAGTAGAAACCTCGATGTACTTTATCATATAAGCTCCATAAGCAGCAGGGAACAGCAACACTGAAAAAATCTGGCTGCAGTAGCAAGTGATCAGGCATGTGCTTGGTTGTTGAGACAGTGCCAGCTACCTCAGCGGATCAACCATTCTGAGATCATTTTTCTTACGCCGGCACCTGTGGTGGGCTTTCTGCAATGTGTTCTCTCCAACCTTCTCCATGTTTGAAACTATAGCTGGTACAAGACATGCAATGCAAAGCAACCATAAGCATTAACATAGATGACAAGTGCATGTATCAATCTGATTCCTTACTTCAGAAACAAAGCTTCATAAGCACTACTCTATCACTACTGAAGTTCTTGCAACTGAAGAACAAGTGAAAAGGCCGAAAGAAGGCGGAAGTTTAAGTTGCATCGAGAATGCTACTCAGCTCTCAATTCTCACTAGCGACAGTCTAAGTTAGATCCAAAGACATACAACACCATTTAACCAATATCAACTCGGCAGAGTATACACGAATGTACTAAACCCCATCCAAATAAGCTTCCCATAAACCTTATAAAACTATTATGGACCACAAATCCTCAATGCACTTGAATGGCAAACAACTCAGGTCACCGAAATATGCAGAGCCCATGCAATTTTTAGCTTTGCAAATTAACCTTTCTCCAATTATCCGAGACAAGTCTACATTGGAACCAGCATCAACCCCATCATAACTGACTCTCGCAGAACTCTAAGGGCATATTTTTATTATCAAACTTCAAGCATGAATACTCGTGGAATCAAAAGGTTAAAATGACTGATCAGCATCATGCAGACACTAGATCAAGAAGCCTGTAGTTCTCATCTCTCAAGAATCAGCTCCACTTTTACAAAGGTATTCTGGTAGCAAATATAGGATTGAGTTTATGTAGCATTATATCAAACAGGCACATATTTCCAAAGATCAAGAATCAGCTGCACTCTACAAATATATTCATCTAGAAGATGTAGGATTAAAGTTCATGCAGCTCCAGAGGACAACTACGACAGATCTTCTTCACAAGTACTTCTCTTGTGGCCACTGCTCCATATCCACAATCCACCCTAGTCAATGCACAACCCAATGACTTCACACTAGCAGAAATCTTTCCTTCTAATCAATCAGATTGCCATTCCACAAACAATATGTCTTAGGAAGGACAATGACACTAACAAAGAGTACCTTGTGCTGCCAGCTCATGCCAAATTAAACTAAAGCTCGAACAGCAAATAGCATTTCAACTGACAACTGACATTAGAGTAGAGCAAACAAATTGCTTATGATTGTGATTGTGATGATTTCAAGCATCTAGTTCAAGACTCCATTTGCCAACCTCACAAACAATTTCAGCAACATTACAAAAAAGACATAAGTAGAAGCACGATACCATCATGTTTATAAGTTAGTTTCGTGGCTTGAATGATATATCTGTTAACCAATTTCGACCAGTCTGCCTTGTGGTTCAAGATGGTTATTTCTAGATGCTACATCACAAGTCTAGTCTATAGTCCGATTTTAAATAGCACATTGAACGAATATCCACATAAACAATAATCGGAATTTCTCAATGCTACAACACAAGTCTAGTTTGTAGTTCAATTTTTAATAGCACGTTGAACAAATATCTATATAAATGATATTCGAAATACGGAAGAAAAAAAAAATCAAAGATTTGGATGTTTGCAAGCTCAGGATCATGATAATTTACCTCCAAATTCGTCACCCCAGAACAGGATCCGATGATCATCCTCTTCCTCGTCCACCTCATCACTATACCCGAACTCCCCATCGCCCCGATAACCCGGCTCGCTTCCATAACCCGATTCGTTCCCTTGGCTATCAAAATTACCAATATGCCCAAACCCAGATATCATATTCTCCTTTTCACCACTCCCACCACCATCCTTGTTCTCCCTCCTCCCGTTCCTCGCCGCCACAGCCTCACTGACATCGGAAGCCCAATTGGCCTCCCCATTCATAAACAACTCCCCACTCGAATCCGTCCCCGCCGCCACCGGAAAATCCGAGCAAGTCCCGTAGGCCGCAGAAGCTCCGACAGAGCAGCACCGCCGACGCGTCCCACTCCGATCACTACTTCTCCCAGACACCGACCTCGACCCGGACCCCCTCCGCCGCCGCTTCCGGGCGAAGAAGCGGAGGCCGTCCTGCCTGTGATGAGCCGCAGCTGTCGGCGCCGTCGACAACGGCCGGTCATCGTCGACCAAACTGAGCTTTGATAAGTCGATAGAGAACGAGGTGGCGCGATCGGCGTGGCAGGGGCGCTTGGCTGCCGCCGCGACGGAGGAGGAGTAGGGTTTTGACGAATCGGAGTCGAGGGTTTTCGTCGGCGGCGTGGAGAGCTGAAAGGGTCGCCAGCTATGGAGCTGCAATGCGAAGGATTCTATAGCTGAACGTGATTCTAGACTTCGGTGTGTCATTGCATACTCAATACTTGAATTATTTCTTCACAACCAAAGAGACCATATATCTACACGTTAATTGATATTTCCTTAAAAAAAATTGAATATGTAAATATATATTATGTGTATATATATATGCATAAAGATTTTAATGGGAGTACAGTGATTAGGGAATTAAATATATTATTTTAGTACTTTAAAAAACTAAGCTTGCCGTCAGTGGGCCAGTTGGGTTCTCAAAATTTGTGTTCACGCATTCGGTAGATTCCAGAGGTGGTTCAAGATGAACAATTAGATACTAGTGTGCCCGCGAAGTGCGGGTGTGCGCAAATTATATCATGATTCCTCGTGACGTGTTTATTTATTACGTATTATGTTTTTTTATGTATTAAAAAAAAAAAAAAAAGAGCACACAGCTAACATACCCTTCTCTCTCTCATCTAATTTCTCTCTTTTTGTTCTTTTCTTTCCTCACTTTTTTCTTCTTCTCTTCTTTGCTTTACCAATAACACCACTAGTTATCTTACATCTGGATAAGAATCACCGTAAAATTCACGTTTTTCGCTGATTGTACTGATGTGCATTATGTTCAAGAAAACCTCATTGGTGTCGATCCACCATTAAAGCCTGTTGTCTTCTTACTCACTTCGACGAAAATTCCGACACCGTCTCACTACGCCACAACTACCAATCTTTTCCTCTCCTCATCGCAATTCTAGCCGTACCTGTCACGCAATGTTTGGACACTCTAAGATCAATTCGCCATTAAAACTTCACCTTCAAGTATGTATACATGCAGATGTGTTTGTGTTTGCGTGTCTTTGTGTATAAGAGTAATGAACAAAATAGTTATAGAGTAATGAATAAATATTTTATGTATATATGAAAGTCAATGAAGAAATAGCTGTAAGTTAATAAACAAATAGTTAGTAAATAAATAGTTGTGTGGTAGTGAACAAATAGTAGTGGTGTATTGAACAAATATTTTATATATATATATATATATATATATATGAAAGTCAATGAACAAATAATTGTGGGGTAGTAAACAAATAATCAGTAAATAAATAGTTATAGGATAGTAAACAATGACATAGTGAATAAACATTTACTGCACGTGAATAGTAATAGGAGGTGCACAATGCTTAATAAAAGAGCATCTTGTAAGATACGATGATATAAGGACCCCGCAGGTGCGATATATTTTTTTTTAAGAATTTTTATGATACTTTTAACTTTAGATCATATACTAACTCTTTTTTATTTTTCTATTGTTGCATTTTATTGAAAAATAATTTATTAATTATAGTTATATTTCCTAATTTAAACATTCAAGTATGATTAATGTTTATTAAAAAATAGGCACTATTTACTACTTATTAATATTATTTTGTACATTCAAAGTTTTTTAGCTATTTTGAATAGCTTATCTAATTGTATGGGATTAATTATCAATAATACTAAAATAAACGGAAAGAGTACCTTAACATAAATAAAAAAAATTGATATAAAAAAAAGATGAAGATAAATTGGCAATAATAAAAAAGATACACAACACATGATTACATAACATTCATAATTAATCACATATGACATTGATTTATGAAGCTAATTATAGCAATATAATAAAATATGTTCGTTCATGCTTGTTTAGCCATGAACTTTGATAAACATTTTAGATGTTTAATTTCTCATAGAAGTACTCTATTCAAAAATTTTAGAGAAAATAAAATTGAAAAAAATCAATCAGAACAAACCTTAGGAATATTAGTAAGAGTATTTAAGATGAGTTGCTTCGGTGACTTTAACCCAATTAGGAGTCCTTAATGTAATTCTTTCTCTTTTTTTTTTGGTTAAAAAGAGGATATTATATTATCATAAAACCAGAGTACAAAAATAGACCAAGACAATTCTAACTAAACATATCCTAATAATAAAAAGACAAATAATCACCGGTCTCCTGCAAGAACCACCACTACCACTGGCAAGCACCAATGAATGCACCATCAGAGACACTACAAACATGGAGAAACGCTCACCAAGGCGAGCCAACAGACAATGAATAACAAGGACTTCGATAATCCAATGAAGGTTTAATGTAATTCGAGTTAGAATTTACAGTTAAGTAAATGAAGTTCTATCAAAAATATCTCGTACATGAACCAGACAAGCTCGGGCCGCACCGCCAGAGAAGATTATCAATGTCCTTTTCCAGCTTGGGCTTGCCTAAGTGGCGGAAATAGTATGGTCAGTCCATTATCCAGCCCACTTCACTAGAGGCCTTGGTATTCTTACTCAGCCGAATAAAGGCCAGTTTGGATTGACTTTTTTCAAAAGCGTTTTTTTTAACAATTTTTTTTTAAAAGCTAAAAATTCCAACTTCTAAAAAAAACTGTATTTGAATCTTTTTCAGAATTTTAATTTTTTTGAAAGTCAAATCAAATAATTATTGCAAAATTAATATAACTTTTTCGAAAAAAATATATTATTTTCTTAAAAAAAACCAATCTAAACAAGCCCTAAAATGATAGACAGGCTTCAATATCTTACGCCGCTAATAATTATCGAAAGACCTTTTCTTTTTGATTATTGGAGCATGTTCTCAAGATTCTGTTCATGACTCATCTAATCCTTTTTGTTCTTCTTCTTTTTTGGGAGTGGAGCTCTGTATTCTAGAGCTTGTCCTCGTCCATGTCCAGTCTCGCTGGACAATCCCTCATATCGAAACCCCCAACTGGAAATAGAATTATAAAATTTAAACTACTCAATTACGAAAAACAAGCCCAATCTTCGCTTTAGAATAAGGCTATGAACTCTAGAGTTCATCAATAGGTTGTCCTTGTTATAGAAAAGGAGAAAAAAAAAATGAAAGATTTTTCTATGAAAACGAATTTAAATGCGCCCCGTCCCTCAGAATAGGGAGGATGGACATGAAAATAGGCAAAGATTATGTTTTTCCAAAAAAAAAAAAAAATCATCACAATTAACTAAATACAAGCCAAACTTGATAGCTTAAGACATTTCCCCAGGAAATTTTATGATAATTAAAAAATTCATCACAATTAACTAAATACAAGCCAACCTTGATAACTTAATATATTTCCCCAGGATAATTTGTGATAATTTAAAAAAAAAAATCACCATAATGCAGTCCTAAAGACTTAGCGTGTACACTGATTTTCTCATCTTTTGGCCATTCTCTGCCATTCTTCAGTTCGAGTTTGAAGCTAACCAGCACGCTCTAGTTTATGCACATGCCGATGAAGAACAGTTGCATAATCATCCACTGGGATGTTGCTCGGAGGATACAGAAAGAAAACATACGAGACCGGTTTCGAGCTCACCATCGGCTTCTTCATCAGCACGCCATCCGACAGCCCCCCGAAGCTTTGTTCATCGTATGGGAATGACTGGTGAAGAAAGAAAAAGCATTCCCTTGCCAACTTCTCAACCTGAAAGCAATGCCAGCATAAGTTCATAAAATTGACCTTCTATAAGATGCATCCCGAGATATTTGACTATCTTTGGATTTGCAAGGGAAAGGAAAGTGAAAAGCTGGCACTTAGAAAGAAGCTACACAAGCAAGAAGAAATTAGCAAAGCAGAGCAACATATACTAGCATTTTCCGAGGATAAGTAAAAAACATGACTAGAACCCGAACATCTAATATTGTGACTGATATTAATAGGGAAAATGGAGTACATGGCTGAATTTCATGTTTTTTCTCAGGAAAAGGACTGCTTAAGCATTTAATAAAGGTTCACAAGATATTTGAGGGATGATGTCCATAATAACACAGTATTAGAACCCATTCTAATGGCCATGCTATTGCATATTTTCAGGAATAATTTGCATAGTGTAATGATGCTAAAGTATATAGCAATTGTCAGTTCAGATACTACCAAGTCTATATTTTTCATCATAATCCTGCATTTGTACATGCTTGAAATAGTAATACTGAAAAACCAGAAACTTCTCGCAAAACTAGCACACAAGTCTCATATTTGTGCTCCACAGGGCAGGATTCTCTAAGAAGTTTTTGAGGAGAGAAACAGTCATATCAGAAATCGTCTCCTTTCCATACCAACAACTTTTATCAGTTTTGATGGATGGCTACAGAATCCAAAAATATAATTCCAATAAAGTTCAACTCTACTACAGAACCTTCGAGTTAACCACAAATATCTAAGGTGATGAAACCTACAATCCTGATATCCTTCTTCTCATTTAGATCATGCTCTAGCATGAAATTAAACATTACCAAAGAAAGAGAGAGAATATCGACACTTTTTATTCAAGGCCAGATATCTGTCAGACAAGCATACAAATTTTGCCGGATTTAAAACTTAAGAAAAGCTTTACACTGACATCAATCAATTAAGGAATAAAGAAAATTAAAAACATTTCACTTCGTGTGAAGTGCAGAACACTTGGAGAAATTTAGGTTTACCTGTAACTGAGAAAACCGAATATTATTCATGTTAAGAATAACTTGCACATCAATGAGGGAATCAGCTAGCATTCGAACGGCTAGATACTCGAAGAAAGTTTGGACAACACCTTTATGTACTTCCCAATTTTCATCTTTAAAATTAGGAAACCATAACACACACTTGACGTCACTCCATGGGATGTGGCTCTCCCCTCCTCTGGAAAGTATTGTCTGCAAGGGGTGGGAAAGGCCCCACAGAATCCTGACATCCATGAGTAATGGGTCGTCTGCAGGATTGTACTCCAGAGGTGTAGTCACAATTATAGAGGATGGATCATATTGACGAGCAAGATGTGATGCAAAATGGAAATTAATATCATTTAGTAACAGAACACATCCTTCTGAAGATGAGGGCAATAATTTTAGAAGTGCCGTTGCATCAGGGTCTTCATCTTCTGAGCAGCAGAAATTTGAACCAGAGACGGCTGAATCTAACGGGCCCAAGTCATGTGAATATAAACAGGAATCTCCCCTTTGACATCCCTGCAAATATCGACCAGTGAAAATACATCCTTTCAGTAGCTCACTAAGTAATGGAGTCACTTCCTCGTATTACAAACGTATAAAAGAAAGATATATGCGACAAACAAATAATTGTCAACTGCTTCTCTTCAAGTAAGTGCGTCCAAGTACAAAGAGAGGGAAATAGGATGTAAACTGGATACGAAACAAGCTCAGAAAGACATGATATGGAAGCTACACCAGAAGATAAAGGGAAGGAGAAAGTACAGCAATTTGATGGTAAAGAAGCTAAAGTAGATTAATATAAACCTGCATTAACTTGAACTAAAATGAGAAAGGAAATTTGACTTGCACTTGTCAAAACATTATAGCAGCACAGAGCTAGTTCAGCCAGGTTGTTAAGATAATCAATTGCATGCTTCTTACCCAGACTACACATTCCCGTCCTTGCAAGGAACAAATGAACACACCACCTGAGTTTCATATACAATCAATAGACATAAAATTCAAGTATGTCTCATATCAAAAACAAGTTGATCTAACAAAATTCATTTGATGATACCAAGTATATGAAAGCCAAAATGTAAAGACAAGGTCAGGTTAGTTGAAACAAAGAAATACCTGCAAGGAGAAGAAAAATTTGCAAACAGGCATTCCCGTCGGTAATGAATGAGAGAACAAACATTGGCTTCCCCGGTTGCACATCCCACGTGCAAAATATTTACAGACAGAAGCCTCCTCAGCAGCTTGCAGACCATAGTTATGGACATTTTTATGGAATTTCCCAGACATGTCTTCTACATACTGCACTCTCATCTGGACAACATGTAAAGTTAAATATCGTAAATCAATACCTATCTCAAGGCAAAACCCCTCATATGAGCAAAGTGTGTTACCTCCTTGACCACATCTGCAAACGTTTTAGCCACCTCATCCACATGAAAGTGATTAGATGAAAGAAAAGGTAAGGCAACACATTTATTCTTTTCACTGTCATGCTCGAAGTATTCATCATCCGCCTCTAGTGTTGCATTATACCCATTTTGCTCATAATTGACAAAACAGGTATGCCAAAATTCAAAACCATCACTATAAGAAGGTAGAGAATCAGATGTCATCAGAAATTTGGGTCGAAAGCGATGAAGGTTACTCAGAATTTCATCATCTGCAAGTGAACATACACGATTATATAGTGATAGAAGCTTCCAACATTAACCTGAGGATAAATAATGAGTATTTCATATGGTTATGCTTAAACGAAATCATACACATTTCAGCAACTTGTTGGAGCGCTGACTGCAAAAGATTGTGAAGTGAGCACCAGTCTTCCTCAATCTTGGGGAGCCACGTTTCCGCATCAGTTTCGAAGAGCTTCTTCAACCGTTCAAGACGATATTTGTCCTTCCGAGGAAGAAATAAGTATCAGATAAAAGCCCTAGGTTTCTACTCAAGTGATATGAAACCAAGGAATAACAGAAGGGCAGAGAGGGAAGGGAAAGCATATTTAACAAGAAGCAGAAGCATAATTCACAGCTAACCTTAAAAACATTTTGCCAGAAATTAAATGCACAAAAGTTTCCCATGTAAACCAGCTCCTTTTTACCGGTTAAGCCAGTACTACTACTATCTCCACTGTAGTAGCCAGCAATGTACTTGAAATACTGGAAAAATCCTTCTATTAGTCACAAAGTTTTTCTGACAATTAAACGGAAACTCAAAGATTGAAAACAGAAAAATAATATTTCTACCAGTGATTCCCGGCCAAAAGGACGAACAATAGGTAAAGGCTGGATATCCATCATTAACCCAAGCAGGATCCCCTCACGTAGCATTCCTATGTCTCCAAACTTTAGTATAAGAACAGACGCATCAAATGACAGAGAGAAACTAGCAAGCAATCGCCCATAGAATGTGGGGTGGTAGCGACCCCTGGGAGAAGTTCTTTCCAATGCACCTATGCGAACTAGCAAATCCAAAGCATCCTGGATAACTTCAGGATCAGGAGGGTCCAGAGCCTTCGGCAACAAGGCTGAAAGAAAGAACCATAACAAATCTTTTTTATTTTGTCATTGCCTATGTTTCCATAGCTGACAGATGATGACAATAAAACATAGAGGAACCATGTGCAGCATATCGTATACCAGTTAACCTCTAGTATTCCGTAATGAAGCTATAAAAACTTAAAGACTGACAAATTTGTATCATGTGTTTGACTAAGGAAATCTAAAGAAGTGACCAATACCCTAGACTAAGATATCCAGACTACTTGGTAATTTTAAATCTTTGTATGTTATAAATTACCCCAGGTTTTCCCACTATAGAGCTCCTAATGACCATGCTTTCCTCAGTTTGAGTTATGTTCCACAGAAGAGGAAAATGGACAAGGCAGTATACATCAGTTGTTCAATTCTACAGACGATCAAACATTTCAAAGGTATTACTTCCTTTGAACTAGTACATAAACAAAAGCATTTAGTAATGACATGAATCATAAGAAGACCATCTTAAGCAAGCCCAGTCCCAAATCAGGCATTATTAAAATAAAGTGACAGAACAAGATCAAATAAAATGAAGAAGGAATATGTAAATGCATAGCGTATATGAGTAGGTTTCCGGGGAAGAAACCTATTCTGAAGCAGTTAAAATTCTTCTGAACTGAATCCCAAAGGTGTTAATCTAGCAGTCAAAGATTCAGCCACGCAAAACAGATGTCTTGAAATTAACATCCCCCAACACCCTTCTCCCATCCCCCAAAACCCAAAAAGGAGAAAAAAAGAAATCCTTAACTCCAATAATACATACTCGCCAATCTTCAAAACGAAGGTAATTATACATTTAACAACATGACAGAGAACATAAGGAATCAAGCTTCCAATGATAAAAAGGGCATCACCATCCTAAACAATAAATAATAGGTCTATAAAGGAAATTTGATCAACTGGATCTTAGCCAGTATTTATAGATCATACTCAATGAAGCTTAAAAAGACCAAGAATGTGTCCTTCCATTATGAGTTAGATTGCGTGCCAAATTAAATGAAGTTGTGATATAAAGACAAAAACAATTCTGAGGAAATGCCAAAGCACGTGCTAAATTGAATAAAAATCCAGGTGTAGAGCATCACAAATTGAAGCAAAAGCAATCAATGCTTGCTCTTGCAGAAGAGACTAACATTATTTTTGCCGAACATATCTAATACCAATGTGGCGTTAACATGTAACACCTAACCAGCTTGACTAAGACAAAAGAATATACAATCAGGGATGTAGAAGATGACTAAAGTTTCAGAACTATTAAAACTCTGTTACTTGATCATGACTTATATTTCACAATGGCAAATAATATGAAGTAGTATTTGCTGAAGAAAAATTAATTTTCTGTCAATTAAGAGTCCATATAATAGATGAAAATATAAGAATAATAATGACCCAAAAAAAGATAATGATAAGTCGTGGTTTCAAAGAATGTGGCTGTAGATGAGGTAAATGAGTGAAAAATGAATTTTGTAGTCAACCTTATGCTACTTCACTGTCGAGAAGAAAGTATATAGGAGGCCTGTCACCATTTTCGTTTAGAAAGTCACAGGATATGCCATAAAATCAGGACGTTTTTAGTGAGTTTGACACCAATGAGGAGGAGATGGTAAAAGAAGAATTGGGAGAAAGCCCCGTCTGCGTTGATTCAAACATGTCTGGAAACGAACATATGTGCTTTTGACAGAGCCTACATGTCACTGGATAAGCTTAAGATTTCATTTTCCAAATGAACTCATAACCATTTCTCCCTGTAGATACAATAGAATATAAAATCAAAAAAAGCCGCTGATGTTTCACAACAAGGATTGATATATGTGCTATGGATTTTGTATAGGAAATAGTTTCCAGAAGAAAATCCAGAAGAGGAAATGAGAACCACGTAACAATTTACAGTCCACGAATTATTAAAAGATTTATTTGAGAAATAAATATGATGAGGCTTTATTTGGTTTAGAACACTCAAGATTAATAACATAAAAATGAAAAATAACATATTACTTTTAGGGTCATTGATGGCTTTAGATTCTGCGCAGCATATGAGAAGTACTTGCTGCCTCAGTGATAGATTAAGTATTGATGGCGGCTCATACTCCTCGAGTTGACTGAAGAATGATCTAGTAACTAAACGATACACTTCACCATCACAAGTTCGACCTGTTCTCCCTCTGCGTTGTTCAGCCTAAGCATAAAACTTCAGAAGTAAGATATCTCAGCCAAGAGAAAATAAAAATTAATGAGTACAACATTCTCAATACCTGAGATTTGGAAACCCAGTCAAGCTTTGCAGAGTCAACCTTCCGAAGATTGTCCCAGAATACTTGTAAAGAACGGCATGAATCGATTACATAACCAACCTTGGGTATTGTAACTGAAGATTCTGCAATATTTGTGGCCAATATCACCTGCACTTTAGTTATACGTACATAAAGAGTCATGACTACACCCATATGTATGATTCTGGTGTTATCAGCCAAGAGAAAACGCCATATGATTAGGGTGATCTCATGTAGAAACTACAATAGGGTCGACTAAATAATAAGCCAAATCCATAACTAACTGAGACAAACTCCTATTGTCAAACAAAGACTATCTCCATGAACTTCCTATGCATCTTCCTCAAATTGTTCATTTGCAATCATGGTTTTGGAAATGGTCGCCAAACTTTCAATTATCATTCCTGAACACACATAATAGTAAAACTCGTAATAATTAGAAAGTTTGAGCATCGTACCTTGCGGTGGGATTTCCATATCTTCATGGCTTTCAGAGCTTGTTCAGTGTCAATACAGCTATGCAAAATGTGAACCTTAAAACAGTTGCTGAATGGCTTTAAAAGGAACCACTGTTGCTCTAAGGAATAATATGTTGGAAGGAAAACCAAGATGCTCTTTTCAATATCTGATTCATAATTATGGATATGTATCACCAGATCATGAATAAGCTTATGCGCTTCATGCTTGATAGTAGCATCAGCCATAGATGGGTTTGGCCCAGAGCAATACTCCAGAGACAAGTCATCTGATTTCATGCCAAGAAGATCAGTTACCTGCTTGCCAAACGTTTAATATCAGACTTCAAACATTTCTTGAACAATGGACTTTAAGAATACCAAATTCATTAAGAAAGTACACAAAACAAACAGTTTCCAGATTTTGTATTGATCCCTGATAAATGTCAGCAACACCAAAATTAAATGAGAGGTCCATTATTATCTGATGAAAATCATACAAGTTTATGTCTCGTTTTGTGTGTATAACTCTGTCATCCCATCCCCTCGGTCATATTATATACCATTATTGTATTAAGGGACTATATATTATCAAGATTGCTCTTGAAAAACCACATCAGCAATCAAAGGCTAACAAAGATCAGGTGGTAATCAAAAGCTTTGGACATAGAGTTTCCAGTCTCATACTATATTAGGCAGCTATTTCAGAACCAAAAGAGCATCTGCTTTCATCACTTATAAGTAAGATGGAAAAGCACATATTCTTATGATTGAAGCATGAAATCCAATGGCTTCCTGTGCAACAGCATTGCGACATGACATCTAAGCAAAAGGAAGTTCATATATCCAATAACGAGTTCGGCGGAGGTTGAATACATGACCATATCTTTCCACATAATACTAATTCCAATGATACCAAACAAAAGAAAAGAAAGAAAGCACAAAAAAATCTAAAAATATAGGAAATTCAAAATAATCAGATATAAGATACCTGTTCAAGATATAAAACTTTTCGTTGAAATATAGTGTGTTGGCCAGTGCTAGGAATTGCCAGCACTTCCACTCTTTCATCTGTCCCAAGATCCCTAAAGTAATCACGGTATCTAGCAATATCTGCAGTAGCAGACATCAATACCACCCTGGGAAATCAAGATAAGTTATTAAGACCTTAATCAACAGCTCACCTTAGTCCAGAAGATATTGAGGTGCATACCATCTAATTTGGTGAAATAATTGTTACTGGTTCATGTAATACTGATATGATATGCAAAAGGGCAGAATTGAAGAATCAACAACAAATAGAATGCAAAAAGAAGAGAGAGTTCACCTCAAGTCCTTGCTTTTAAGCAGAAACTGCTTCAGACAAACAAGAACAAGATCAGACTCCACAGATCTTTCATGTACTTCGTCAAGAATTACAACTTTGTACTTGAGTGCGTTAAATCCCTTGTCTCGCATTTCCTCCAATAGTACTCCAGCAGTTTTGAAGATAATTTTTGATCTGTGGAAAAATTGACAGGCTCGTTTGAGAATATGATCAAGAAGCTGAGAAGTTAGACACATCTAAGCACGAACGAAATGTAGATTAACTATCAAAAGCACTATGAAAATCCAATCTAATATAAAATCTGAAAAGACTTATAAACATAAATTAATTAATAAATAAACCACAAACACTAAATTTTGCCAATCTCCACCTTGGAAGAGGAAGACTAAGGAACAATACCATGGAAAGAGACTAATGAAAGAACATCTCTTTTATCTGAACAACTTTCAGAATAGTATGTGTTCTTATACCATGACCAAGATAATAGCAATTTCGTCTCCAGAATATGAAACAAAATAAATAGGAAAAACAAGTTCAATTCTACAGACTTCAAAAACAGAAGCAAAACGGGAATATGCATAATCCTGTACAAGTCAGCAATTGGAACATAGAGTCAGCTAAGTAGAAGCTACATTAAAACCAACCATTTGGTATTTTGAGTGATCTCGTATTGGAAATAATAGAAACCTTCTTCGTAGTTCCCATAATTCTGTACAGTCTGTTCCAAGGGATCAAAGATCCAAGTGTCAATAGATCCTTCCCAGTAAAACATTTACGAGTTCCTCTAGGAATCCATTTCTTTTCGTAGATAAAGAGGGGAAAAGATGCTCTCATACACTTCAAAATGGAACGTTAAGCTTGAGCAATGAGTAAGTACAGTAGTTGAAAATTCTACCTGGCTGAGAAGACCCTTGAGTGACCAATATGGTATCCAATCTCTTCACCTACTTCACATTTACGAGCCTTTGCCACCATTCTAGCTACTGCTACCACAGCAAATCTCCTTGGTTGTGTACAAAGAATAGGCTCCATGTTTTGCTCTAGCAAGAATTGAGGGACTTGCGAGCTTTTCCCTGCAAAGTTTCAGCAATTTGAATGAAATGATTGCAATTGTGAAAATGCTCTCCCAATGAACTCTCTGTAGTCGCATTCAAATTGTTAGCAGAGAAACAAATGAATCAGTACATGAAAGATAATTATCATGAAAAACTATACCACTTCAGTAACAGTGTGGTGTATGTCAAACAAGTTCTGGATTTTAAAGAAAAAGCAGCTGAAGAAGCCTAGTTTTAAACACGGTTACTGCATAGGTGGAAACGGATCCCCTCATAAAGTATAATGACGCTTTAACATTACCAGAGATCTAATGGTGATAAATTAATGGATGAAAAGTGCTAAATTTGATCTGGACAATCAAAGTTATTATCACGACATCACCACCACCATTGGTTTTATAACGTTACAAAGTTATAAGAAGATTCGTTTTCCACATAGATGCCAGTAAGTTAGATACACTATCAATGTATTTTTTAGAGAGATATTATGATGTAACCTTACACGTTCAATCAAGCACCATAACTGTCTGAAGTTGTTGAACTTCACGTAATATTATAATTTTAGCTTAAACGTTAGACAACTAATTAAACACCATATAATTAATATTTAGCAAAAAGCAAATAGTTCTGATGTTTGGAAAAGATAACAACCACATCTCAAAGATAAACGAATTCAAAGAAGTAGCAAGCAACTTTGAATAAACTATTCGAAAGCAATGAGGAAAAAAAAAGTACAAATACATATAGCAAATTAGCAGAAAAAGCAAATGATCACGGATAGTATATTGTCGAGGTTGCAGCACGTAAGGAAGGAGGCTTTTTTACAAGGTTTCATTAAATATTTACGTAACAAAAGTGTTATTTATCAAATTCCACGTTGTATTGAACCTCAACGTGATTATTCCTATAATTCATAAAAATCTATGGTCATAAAACGATGTTATTTACCATTTTTCATTAAGTTACCATTGTGATAACACTAAAACATAACCAAAAAGGTCCAAAGAAAGATACAAAAAAATAATAACAATCAGAGTGAGCAGAATCAGTGAGGGAATAGTGAAAGTGCGCCAATTTCAAACAGTTACACGAAAACGAAAATTCAAAAGACGAGAAAAGTCGTGGAATGAATTACCGCAACCAGCTTCGCCGATGATCAAAGTGACACGATTCTCTTGAACCTTCTCGACGATCTTCTTCCTCATCGCCATCACCGGAAGGTCATTGAAACTCGACGACACCGATGACGGCGGCGGCGACGAAGACGACGCCATTGCTTTTTCAGTGGAAATTTGTCAGAAACTAGTACTTCTCCTCTCTACTTTAAGCCTTGCTCTCGACACTTTTCGCATTCTTTTACGCTTTTTTGCGTCGGTTGTGAGAGCTATAAAGCACAAGTGCTACTTCTAGGACAAGGTGGACTCGCGCCTCGGTGGAAAAAATGGAATCTCGTGCGCTGACGGGCTGAAGGGCGCGTGGGAGGGACTGAGGTGTTGACTGTGCTTGACTTGCTGTTTGGACGTTTGGTGGAAGCTGGTAGACGTGGACGCACGCGTTCGAGATTTTTTTGGGTTCGTTGGCTTCGTGGCTAAGTTTTTTTGTGGGGTCGGGGGATCTAAGAGTCCGCTAGATTTTGTTTTTTGATTCCGGGGTTTTTTTTTTTTATGTCATTTTGAAAAGTTCTTACAAAATACTTTAATTTTAAAAATATTTTCAAAAATACTCTTTTTTAATAAAAAATCTATCAAAACGATAAGTGACCTACCGATTAGATGACATCTGAGATGAAATCATCGAAAACGGTAGATTACTTACTGTTATGGTAGGTCAACTACCGAAAGTATCCTGGTTGATACACTATTAGCTTGAACGGTAAGTCGGTAACTAAGCTACTGAAAGCCTAATAGTCAAAATCACGAATCAATTCTGAACCTGAAACGAATATATTCTTGAAATGATTGGACACGGTGGTAGCTTTTACGGTAAACGAGCCACCAAAATAGTAGAAGACTTATTGAAATGGTAGGCCATTCACCAAAACGGTAACAAATCTACCGTTACGGTGCTTATCTTACCATTTTTAAACAGCTTAAAACCCTATATAAACCCCCACTCCTTCCTTCTTGAATCATGGAAACCCTAAACCCTACATAAACCTTAAGCCCTATATAAACTCCCAAACTCCTTCCTTCCCGAATCATTGAAAACCCTCTAATTATTTCAACTCTTCTCTTATATACTCCGATGCCGTAACTCTTCTCTCCTAGCCGATCGACTGACAATTGAGGAGAACTCGACCGGCAATTTTGGGCTCCTCTTTGGAGTGGCCGGTCGACCGGCAATTTTATAGGTCAACCAAGTCCTCCAATTGGCCCTCTATTGTCTCTTTCTTGCTCTCGATCTTCGTCACATGATCCGTACCTCTTCTATCTTCATCGTCCATCCTCGTTCAAGCTCCGTTTCAGCCCTTATAGCTCGCCTAAGGCACAAAATCAAGCATTTAGTATAGCATTTGACTTAGAAACTCAACTATGTACATTTGCTTACGCATAAGCCTAACTCTAGCATATGTGCTATACTAATACATCTTTTAAAGCTCAATATACCTCTCAAACATAGGCAATTAACAACGTAAACACACACAAAAACACAACACATCACCTGTCACATCTAGGTCAACACATAATCCATCTCTGACCAGAAATGCTCGACCACCAACGTGCCCTGGGTGTAGTGCTGGGCCAAGCACCGCAAATGGTGATATGTTTGCCACATCGTCGTAGCCTAAACAATATATATAATAAAAGTAAGAATTCATGTTACAATGCCTGACTTATACACAAGGCATCTATAACTAATTTGTCAAACTTACCAGAAATCGCTCTTCTTGTGCTGTACCCAGATAGCCCCCACGATGCTGAAGCCAAGACGCATTACCGATTTAGACGATGGAGTGACGTCGGTACCACTTCATGTATTGCTGCAGGTAAACTGGATCTGGCCTATCCTCGATGACGCCATTCACGATAACTGCCTCGATGTTATTTCAATATGCAACCAGCTAATCTAGCCTCGGCTGCTTCACCAACTCCTTCCTTTTTAAGTGGTCCCGTGATATGAGCGGTTCAGGTGCATTTGGGATTTGTTACTGCATTTCAAATTGTCACATCACACGGTCATCTCGATGCCGCTCAACTATGCCACCACATATGAAGGTTACCTTGGTCCTCCACCCTTCCAACCTCTTTATACAATAATTTGGCACCTCCTCAAGTATGGCTTTAGACAATTGCCAAATAAACTATAATGGAAAATGTCAAAAATTAAGTAAAGTTAGTTATGTTTCAGAAACATTAAATACAATGAAACATACGGCCCAAAAGACCTAATTAAAACGAACCTGGTTAGGTTGCAGTTTGTCCATCACGTCACGGTAAACCTGGAGACCCCCATTGGCCGTATCTCGAAACTCTTTTGGCACGAGACACATTGCACCGCGTGGCTTGCTTGGTAAGTTCCAACCTGGCTCCCCACTCCATGTCCAGGTCCTTGGGCTCAAGGAGCATAGGTCGAAAACAATCAAATTTGTCTCATATCCACCATTGCAAATAAATAGTAACATTGTTAAAATAAGGAATTAATATAATTATAAAAAAATGACTAATGTTTATATCTGCAATAGGGTAACTCCGCTACATAAGTTGGACCTATCAGAATAAACGCAAAGATCCAACTGCCTATACGAATATGCAAGAACTGCTGCACCCGGATTCAATTTCTTTATGTCCTCGAGTTCTAGCAGCAAAAACAACTAATTCATGTTCCCTTAACTACCACTGGTTTTGGCGAAAAAGTGGGAAACTATATAACCGAAAATCTATAAACGGGCATGTCGCATTGCCGTATTAGCACCGGGAGTCTCCTGATAACTCAGGGTATATAACCTATTCGGCTCCGCCATATTCACTTTCTCGGTTCTCATTTCCACACGCTCTTGCGCTACCCTAAAGCCACGAAGGCCCTTCAAAAACCTAGTCCACTTATCATATTCCCGTCTCGTGCTATCTAAGGATGGAATCACCCCATCTAACGCGGGTAACCCCCATAATACGGCCACATCCTGTAGGGTGACTGTGGCTTTTCCAACAAGTAGGTGGAATGTGTGCGTCTCTATGTGCCACCTCTTTACCACTGCAATCAATAAGGCATGCTCAAGTACATGTCAACCAGCCTTATAGCACCCATAGAACCCAGCGGACGCCAATGCTTCCTAAACAACTGGGTGGTTAGGCCTCTGAAATAAGTACCCATCGCCTCGCTCTGTATGTAGTTCCTTTAATGAGGTGCCCCCTATTAGTATTTGAGTCCTATGCTGGGCATAATGCACTGATAGGAAGGCATCATCGGGTCTAAGGCGGACATCTATAATATATCTTACCATCAAACAATTAACATTACTATGATTTAGCGACAATTTCGAAATTCTAATTTACAAAATCATAACAAAAACAATCATAACATTAATAGTAACAATCACAACAATACAACAACAACAACAACAACAATAATAATAAATTATAAACAATCTTGCATTATTATCAAATTCTAATTTCATATAAATGCCTAAATTATATTAAATTCCTAATTTCTAAATAATTTATACAGTCTAGGAAGAAAGTTATTATATTCCTAAATTCTTAATTTCCAATACATTAATAAATTCACAAGTTCTAAAAAATCATAAAATTCATTAATTTACTATATTATAATAACCTCATAAGTTCTAAATTTTCATTAATTAATAAATTCATAAGTTCCAAATTTCATTCATAAATGTAGCCAAATTCCACTAAATGCATAAATAGTAAACAAATTATTAAATTCCATTAATTTCCTAAATTACAATAAACTCATAAATTTTGATATTATCAATTAAATTCTTAATTTTCAATAATTTCCTAAATTCAAATATTTTACTATATTCTAATAAATTCATTAATTCTAATAAATTCCTAAAGTCTAGTCAAATATTCAATTCTAAAAATTTCCTAAATTTGAATTTATTTACAATAAATCCATAGGTTACAATAAATTCTAAAAACATTAAATTCCTATAAGTTTCTAATTTCCAATAAATTTTAAATTTCTAATAAATCCTTAAACTTGTATAAATTCCTACATTTTAATCAAATGTTCAATTCTAAAAATTTCTTAAATTCTGATAACCTCAATAAAGTCATAAATTGCTATAAATTTCAAATTTCCTATAAGTTTCTAATTTTCAATAAATTTCTAATTTCTAAAGAATTTTTTATTTTCTAATGAATTCCTATATTTCAATACTTCCCTACATTACAATTAACTCATAAATTAGAATATATTTCTAAAAATAAAAAATTTATAAATTACAAAATTATCTAAAATGTCATAAATTCTTATTTTTAAAAAACTAATAAATTTCTTAACTTACTACAAAATAATGGAATTAAATATACATACATATACAAATATATACACACACACATATAAATATGCACATATCCATGTAACATATACATAGACATATATCATAAAAATATACATCTATCGTATGCATAACACAGACATACATATATACACATGAACTAAACATATATAAATGAAAATTAAACATATAATAAATAAAAATGAAAAAAAATAGAAAACTTACAAGTCGAAGCAATTCCTAGGCTTGGGGTTAAATTTTTTTGAAAAAAAAAATAGTTGGGAGGGTTTTTTTTTTAAGCTTTTCTTTTCTACATTAATGGTGTCACGGGTGAGAGGAAGGGGTGAAGAAGGGAGGAAAGACGAAAAAGAAGGGGCTAGGGTGTGGTAGATAAATATCCACTAGGGTAGGTCAGCTACTGTTTCAGTAGGTTAGCTACTGAGTCCTCATTAATGATGCAACCATTTCAATTTTCAATTTTCAATTTTTTTCAAATTTTTCCCGTTGACTGTGGTAAGTGATAAGTCATTTCGGTAAGTGACCTACCGAAATATCATGGTCTGCATATTATCCGCTTAAGAGTCGAGAGAGTCGCTGGGAATGGTAGGTCACCTACCGAAACGGCTTGTGACATATCGAAAAAGATATTTTTGAAAGTATTTTCAAAACTAGAGTATTTTTGTAATAACTTTTAAAAAATAGGATAAAAAGAAAAAATTTCCTCGCGGGGGTGTCTTACTCCAAACAGCTCGTTTGACCATGTTTAGGGCATGTTTAAATAATTTTTTGGGTAAATTGCTAGGGATCCTGTGATTCTATATCAGTATATCGGACCCTCTTATGATCTAAAAAGTCGTTCATAATTCTTTTATGGTCTATTAGAAGTGTAACGAAACCACCCCCTATCATTAAAAATTCATATTTGCATTTTACGCGGCAAATTGCACGTCGTGGGTAATTGTTTTGTTCAAATAAATTTTTATTAGTTCAAAATTGCCTTTACTTTCCAACAAAGATTCTCACAATGGACAGTTTGGCCACGTGTGATGTAATTATGGCTTTAACATAATGGATTTTGTAAGTTCAGTGCATTTTTCATTTGCGAGGGATTTTTTTTTTTTTTTTGTAGGGGCTACAAAGAGCTTAAATTGAAATAAGTCTGTGAGAGGAAACTCCTCTCATATCTTCTCCCAGGATACTCTTGAGATGTGTTGGAGGATCCATGATTCTGTTTAGGCCAAGTGGAAGTGAGACTCCATAATTTGCAATCCAATTTGCACTTCTTTTCTAAAAAAAAAAGGGTAAGGATAGTTTGGTTAGTTTTGGACACAAAAAAATATTTTTGGTTAAAGATAATGATTTTTTTAACAACAATGAGGTCCGATACATCTTTGATAAACTACAAGGGGATTATGAGGAACTTTTTAGACTATAAAAGAGTTTGATGCACTTTTGATATACTATAGGGATCCAGTGCATTTTATCCAAAATAAAAATTATATGATTGCAAATTTTATACTATATGATCACCAGAAAAAGGAGAAAAAAAAAAACTCAAACTTACCAAATCTAAAACCCATTTTTTTTACAAAAGGTAAAGATATATTCTTAAGTTGAAAATTAAATGTTCGTGGAATGATAAGAGAATCTTCACAAGTTTTAAAATATATGTTCATGAATTAATACTTGAAACTTCATAAGCTTAATACTACAGGTTCACGGGAAAAATAACTAAATGTATACAAGTCATGATAAAATGTTTATAATTTTTTTTTTGTTAACAAAGATGAGTAATTATATATTCATAATTTGTGAACTGTAATGTAATAAGTACTTACTATTATTTCACAATTATTTCATAACTTATCAACTTTTTCTTGTGCAGTGCTCTTGTGCTACTCATCATCTTCTTCCTTTCTCATTTTTATCGACAAATTATACATGTGTATGTGCACGCGCTATATGTACGTTCACACCTTATAACACATATACGCATACTTGTAAATTACATAAAAAAAATAAATAAAAGATTATACATATTTGTGTGTATATATTAGCGTTATATACATACACACCCCCATATATATATTGGATTTGTAGATGTAGGATATATACATGTGAATAAGGAGCATAGTCCTCAGATGATGCACCAATATTAGGGTGCGCAATAAAATTTGTGGTAGTCTCTCTATTTTTTTTCTATATTACGAGAATTTGTAATTTTTTATTACATGCAAAGATTTCCTGTTTTAGTTAGCAATGTTAAAGGGTATTTAATTTGGCTTTTAAACTAATTAAGTTTGCTTAAAATCTAAGTTAAGTTAGTAGTTACCATTATCTTACAAGAGGAGTGTTTTTCTAAAACGCTTTTAGCCAAAAAAAAAAAAAAAAGGGAGAGAGAGAGAAAAGGAGGAAAAAACTTCCCCTCAAGATTTAAGTATTTAAAAAATAACAAGTATCTTTTTATATTTGTTCTTAAATTCTTCAACCATAAATTTGATAACCGATATATTTTATTATGTATTTCATACATTAAATTAAATATTTTAATGATGTATATTTTTTAAAAATTAAACAATCATGTTTTGTAATGTTTCAAATGGCATTCTGCCTTTTATGTCTTTTGCTAAGCATATAAATATTTATTTTCGTAATTAAAATTTTTATTTAAACTTACTTTGTTTGATGACAAGCAGTCTGGCATAAAAACCATACACGTGACGACAGTCGAAAATGGCCTTCCTATATTTTATTCGTAAAATCTGTAATATTTCCCCACGGCCTACTCAAAACCCTAATCAAAGAAAAGCTCTCTCCTCTGGTTTCAAACACTCCAGGTTGCTTCGACACAATCGCTCAACGGTAAAAATTTTAAACGAATTTCATTTTCAGAATTCTCAAATTAACTTATGCATTTGTCAATATCTTTATTTTGGCATATTAATTTCTTTCTAATTTTAGAGATTTATGTTTATGTACCTATATCATTTCGTTACAATTTGTCATTTTCTTCTGAATTTTCACGAATATTTCCATTTTATTATTTTAAGTCATATTACATAATTTTGCGTGTTAGATTATATTTGGTGCATTAGATTAGCTAATACTTTTAGCTAGTTTCTGTTCGTTACATTATGCCTTTGTGTGCTTTAACTTGCCGGTGTTTTTAGCTTTGCATTTGATTTTTTTTTTTCTTTCACACATTTGGAACAAAATTTGGTTTATTTTGAAAAAAAGAGTCTTAAAATAGACCAAGCACCATAGATTTTCTCCAGATATTTAGGACAAGTTAAGATGGTGTAGAATAGAGGCAAAAGGGTGTCCGACTTTGCGTGAATTCCTCGCTGGACTACTACATTTTATCTATAATTATACGTACGGCATCGTTATTCTTGTTGTAGCCTTTTCATGGAATTGCAAGATAAGATGGTAAAATTTAAGGTAAAGACTGGGGTTGACATTACCATGAATTTTGTGAGAGCAGTCCCTTCTTATGTAGGGCTCGTTTAGATTGACTTTTTCAAAAGCATTTTTTTCCCCTAAAACTTTGGAAAAGAGTGTTTTTTTGAGAATGTAAAAGTTATGGCTTCCAAAAAAAAGCTGAAATTGAGTTTCTTTTTAGAGTTTTAGCTTTTTAAAAATTTAATCCAAATACTTGTTGCAAGACAGATGCTTTTTTGAGGGAAAAAAGTGCTTTTCCCAAGCCAATCCAAACAGGCCCTTAGAGCATATATTTTTGAAAAATTGACATTAGAACTTGAAGATAGTGAAGACTAGAGAACAGAGATTTCCTTTTTGTTGGTGTTTCATGTTTGAAGTTTTGTTCTGGGGTTTGTTTTATGTTTTCATTTCCTTTTTCATATAGGGTATAATATATGAATTATACCTATTGTTGCTTTTGTTTTATATACAATCTTAATCCCACTTTGAATTCCTTGTATTCCTCTTTCCAAATGCTGATATTTGTGGCTTTGATTGAGTGACTTGTTTAGGGAAAATGAGTCGCTCAAGTCGAACACTTTATGTTGGTAATCTTCCTGGTGACATTCGTGAAAGTGAAGTGGAAGATTTATTCTTCAAGGTAAGTTTCCTATGATCTGAGGCTTTCATTTTCCTTTTTTGGGTTTATACTTGGTTTTAATGTTTTCTCCACAAGTTGCTCAATTGTAGCTTGAAACTTGTAATGTTGCTATAGATACTCTTGTCTATGTGCAACTCCTGTTCACCTGAGATGCATACCTGGAAGCTTAATGCATGATTTGGGCACCAACTACTTTCTGAAGCAGGATTTTGCTGATTGTTTTATAAGTTGGTCAACTCGGTTATTGTTTGCCCCCAGTCAACCTTTTTTTTTGCTAACCAGTGAATGTGCTTTTGCATAAAGCCCTCATCTTTGTTGTGACCCTCATCTCTTCTTCCTACTTATCAGATTTGAATAGGTTTTGTTGATGATTTTTTCTTCAATTGTGTGTTCCTATGCCACGAAGGAGAGAAGGAGAGCATTAGGAAGAGAAGCGGATGGATGTGTTCACATGTATTTGTATTTTAATTTGATTGATAGATGGTATTAAGTAAATTTCTAAGTCTTCTTACAGTAAAAAGAGGTATTATTTGAAGATGAGAAACTAGATGAGTTATGCTTGAAGCCTACCAATTTATTTTCTGTTTGCTCTGCTAACTTGCTATGGAGACAGTCCTCTTTTTTTGTTTTTCTGGTATTTCTTCATTAGATTGGTTGGGTTTTTGTTAAGTTTTAATTTGATTTGCTTGGGTGTAAATTGCAGTATGGACCAATAGCGCATATTGATCTGAAAATTCCACCAAGGCCTCCTGGTTATGCTTTTGTTGAGGTGAGTGCTAATGGTTAGAATTCTTTTTCTGTTCTTGTGAGAACTTTACATATATAATCTATCCCAATGACTTGTCACAGTTTGAAGAGGCTCGTGATGCTGAAGATGCTATTCGTGGCCGAGGTGGCCATGATTTTGATGGGCACCGCTTGCGGGTCAGTTTTGCTTTTTACATTATACTTTTTGTGCTTTATCCTGCTTGTTGGATGAACCTAATTGTTGCTTGTTCATCACACAGGTTGAGCTTGCACATGGTGGGCGTGGCCACTCGTCATCCAGTGATCGTTATGGCAGCTATGGTAGTGGCCGAGGTCCTCGTGGTGGAGTGTCCAGGCGTTCTGACTATCGGGGTGAGTGCTTGTTTGCATTTGGTCATGTTGCTCAAGTACAGATTTGCATTGCTCTTCAACTTACCTTTATTTCATTTCCTTTTGTAGTCTTGGTCACTGGTTTGCCGCATTCTGCTTCATGGCAAGATCTTAAGGTGTGATGCAGTTCTCATATTCCTCTTTCTGCAAATGCATATATCTTATCAATATTAATGTATGTATCTTTGAGTAAAAATGTACATATCTGTGTCTCGCAAATTATGTTATCTAATTTCCAAGTGACCCCTTGGGATTATTTATTCACAGGATCACATGCGTCGAGCCGGAGATGTTTGTTTCTCCCAAGTTTTTCATGAGGGGAATGGTAAGATGATTTAAATCAATTTTTTCATTAGCTGCAAATGACTCATCTATTATTTTGTTTTTCCTTTGGAATGCTGTCCTTTCCTTGTATTGCGCTTCCAACGAGCTTGTCATTTTTAGTGCGTTCATTCAGTTTTCCAAATTCTTAACTTCGCGTGTATGAAATGTATCTCATAACTCCATGGTGGCTAACATCCATATGTTGCAGGGACGACTGGGATTGTTGATTATACTAATTATGACGACATGAAATATGCTGTAAGTTATATCCTGTTTTCAACAATGTATTGCAGTGGATTATTTGTCTACTAAAGGTGTAATGATGATTTCTTTTCATGTCTTCAGATCAGGAAGCTTGACGACTCTGAGTTTAGAAATGCTTTCTCTAAGGCATATATTCGTGTATGTAGCCAACTTCCGATGAATAGCCTTAAAAAAACTTGATTAACAATACTTTTATTAGTTTTATTTATGGGATACGTTTATCTGCATGTTTTTAACAATAGGTGAAGGAGTACTTGAGCCACTCCCGGAGTCGTAGTCGTAGTCGTTCTCGATCTAGAGGGAGAAGTGATAGCCGCAGTAGGAGCCCTAGTCGAAGTAGAAGTAGAAGGTGGAAAATTCCTTATATATTCTTAGTGTCTTTTATAACATTAAGAGAAATTGCTAACTTGAAGAGCTCCCATCAGCAAGTCGCCTAGAGCCAAATCTTCTCGCCGTTCAAGATCGCGCTCAAGGTCTGTATCCTCCCGGTCTCGATCACGATCTCGCTCCGGATCAAAACCACGCTCTGCGTCAAGGTAAGCATTACACTACTAATATTGTCTTATTTTCTTTGTTCTTTAAATGTATCATCTATTACCCAAGGCTTTATTGTGGGATGTTTATGAACTTTTATCATTAGTGATCTCAGGCCTTTCTCATTCATTTTTTATGTGTTCCCGCTAGTGGTGTGTTGGGGAAATTTTGAAAAGGAACTAACACTATACACATGCTAAAGTTCAGTTGTTTTGAGCTTTTCTCTTATGAGTTTCCTTTTGATGATTAAAGCTTGCTTCTGGACTGAGGGACTTGTTAAATTTTAATATTCTGATAAAAAATATTAGAATTTCTCCTGTCCTAGATATATGACTTGAGGTTTTTGATTGCCCTACTTTTGGGTCCCCATATTTTTACACTTAACTACTTTGAATGCATTTCAGGCTTTCAGCCTGTCATTAGAGTTGTCTAACAAACATTACTACTGTTGCTTTCACTTTTGCAAATAGTGAACTTGTGGTTATTGCATACTGTGACTTTTATCATTACTAGAAGTAAGTATGGCCGGTGCTAGATAATGAAAGTATGGAAGGGTAATGGATATTGTCCTCCATATCAAGTTGAGGTGTTGTGGATGACCTCAATCATATTTTTTGAATAGCCTTCTGTCTCCTTTTTTCCCCTTTTATTGTCCTTGTCACCAATTCCTGTGATGGAAGAGTTGGGGTTTCAGAAAATGTGGTGTTTGCAAATTGTGCAGTTCAGAGTATTATGTTTTCAGTAACTTTTCTCCGTGAATTTGCAATTACTTTTATTTGTTTATTAGATTGAACATACGCAGCAATAGGGAATTGCATATTTTCATCTTGGTGGAATATGGTTCAATTGGCTGCAAGTCTTTTGGTCGTGGTCCTTGTGGAGGTATGATGCTTTCTAGCTGGCAGCTTTAGAATTCTTCGAAGATGTCTCTGTTCTAATGAGCATCGTAAATCATGGGTGCTAGATTGGGGAACAATGGACGTCATGGATTGCGATAAACAAGCTGGCGCGTAAACTTACTACCATATTGACATCTATATGGGAGGAAACATTTCCCTAATGCTGCCAAGCTTTTATAAAGCATCTCATTCAAATTCATCATTTTTTTTGGGTATCCTGTCCTTCGGGGTCTTTAAGCACATTTGTTAGCTTTGGATTAAGGTCTCTATTTCTCCCCTTATTAGGTCATTTCTTTTGGTAGGTACATTTAGCTTTTCTTCCGCGTGACTTCTAAATTTTTCTGGGTTTCCTTTTATCCCTCTGTATTCACTGACGTGGAAGTGGCGTCAAGGCTCTCGGATGTGGAACATCTGGATATTGAATTGAGTTGTTTCTGGAACTTTTTGCAGATCTCCATCGATATCCAGATACCCTGCACCATCTGTAAGTTGAGCTTCAGTTTCACTAGTTTGAACTCGTTTGGTTCATTGTAACATACAGATGGCATTTCATTTCTCCTTTTGTTTTGGTATTCTATTGCGGTTTTGTAGTTTCTTTTGTTATTCTTATTATTTTTAATTGTAACTTGAATTTTAGAGGCAGAAACGGGCTAATAAAAGCCCCAAATGGCGCAGTCCTAGTAGGAGTGCAAGCAGAAGCAGGAGCCGCAGCCGCAGCGGCAGCAGAAGCAGAAGTAGAAGCGCGTCCAGGTTCTCTTTCTCCTGGGATTTTTGGGGCTCAATTTGATTGGTTTTCCTTAAAATTGCTTTTCTTAACAACTTTGGAAAAAGTGCTTTTTTGATAAGCTAAAACTTGTGGCTTGTGGAAAAAGCTGTATTTGATTCTCTGTCTCTTTTCAGAGTTTCAGCTTGTTTGAAAGTCAAGCCAAATGCTTAATGTGAAAAAAAAATGTACTTTACTTTTTTTTTTTTTGAATGGAAAAAAGGCCAATCCAAATAGGCCTTCAATGTCGAGTATTGAAATCGTTATTTTTTCTTAACTTGTCCTCCAAACTTCTGGTGCCTCTGACTGCTGCTCGTTGTCTGTTGACAGGTAAAGATATACCATGCTGATGCTGCAAAGAGGGACGCTATTACACTTTGATCAAGCTGATGCAGCAGCAGCCTCGTCGTTCATTCTGTTGTAATTGGCGGATGGGATATTTGGACCGGATCGTGTTTCATGGATAAGATTAATTAAATTACTGTTGAACTATTAGATTAATTAAATTACTGTTGAACTATTAGATTAATTAAATTACTGTTGAACTATGATAAACCGTATTGGATTCGGTTATGCAATTCCAGTGTGGATTGTGGATACACAACACGCTCGAGGGTGGTTAAAGGAAATATTACGTTGCCCACTCTTATTCAGCTCTTCTGCATTTTGCTTGTTGCTTTTTTGGAACATTGACTTGGCGTGCTCCCTATACTTACTGATTTCGTGAGCAGTTTTTGCTTTTATGAAGCAAACCCTGCGCACGGACAACTTTTCCTCTCATTAGAAGACAGAGCTCCATTTTTCATACTTGTTACTTTCTTGCTAAGTCGTATTCACGTGTCAGTAAATCATTTGAGGCTTAGAGCCTGTTTGGCTCTGCTTATTTGGGGGCTTACAAGCCCCAAAATAAGCTAAGCAGAGCTAAACAGGCTGTTTCTAGATCTCCTTGACCATTGCTTTTAGATAAAGCTTTTGCAATAAAACGTTGAACAGGGCAAAACAAATATTGTTCCTATCATATATCTTTTGCTTTTTTCTTTGTTTTTGGATTTGTTTATTTTTCTTCGTATGTTAGTTGACAGCTACTTATCTATCAACAACTCTTTTCATGCTAGTTTGGACGCAAAGCACAAAGCGCCAAACTAAACCTTGCATCTTACTGGATTTTGTTAGTACTTCAATGGGAAAATTTCTTTGAACGGAACATGTACAGGATTCATTTCTGTTTACAATACGCAAATCCATGCTATATATCATGCATCAATCAAAATTTATCTGCATTTACTATCCTAGGAAGAAACAGATGTAACTGTTGCTATTTCGTAGGTTGATATGTTGTTCAAATATATAGATGAAATTGTTAGTTTTATGTGTTTAAGCTATAATGCATAATAACTTGATTTGATCAAGACGCTTTCAAGAAGTCACGTTCGTGAGCTAGCCTAATGTAGCTTCCGATTTAAAAATGTCCTTGTCTTGTGAGGGACAAGGAGAAGAAACATCACATAACATGCTAAGCTGAGGGGGGAGAAGAGGGACCATTGATGTGTGGCCTAGCATCAAATTAAGCGTTCCCATTAATATACATTTGTCTTCAGATTAAAAGCCTTCCCAACCACTTTCAAGTACACATGACTTTTCAGCGTGGTGTCACGTGTTTAGAGTTTTGGCTTCCATAACTCGGTATTGTGCTTGAAGACGAGTCTCACCGATCATACTAAACGGTGGCACCAATGTGCACCCTCCGTCTAAATAGACCGTCTCTATTGTGTATAACTATTGTATGTAGCATTGATGAACCAAAAATGTCTGCTCAACGTTCAAAATCCTCTATTTGCAAGCACATTCTTTCAGACTCAAAACCCTAGAGTTTAGTAATTTGGTTGATTCGTATTAATTTGTTATCTGGTAGATGATCACAATAAGCAACTTTTTGCTGGATGAAGAGATTGTGAAACAGAGTTAGGTGCGGTCATTTACTTCTTGATTGGACTAGGAAGGTTACGAATCAACTCTCTTTATACTGTATCATGACTAATCTCCGGTGGAAGAAAAAATAAAAAGAAAATAAAAAAATAAAAAATAGAATAAGAGAAAGTTCTATATAAATTATACAACCGTCTAAAAAGATAGGCGCAATGATAATAACACGTGTCAACATGCATTGTTTTTTCTTTGCAATCGGCCCATGTACTTACTAAAGATAGTCCCCGAAAATGATATTTGTTTTAAAATATAATCCATATATTTTTATTTTTTTTTGCTCTTTCTTTCTTTCTTTCTTTTTTTGGCACTGTTGGTTGATGTTGTATCAGGAATTTTAACATTTGGACCAAATGGGTTGCCTAGTGGATATTTCAGCAATAGATTACCAAGAGGAAATTAAGTGTTCTATGTTTAATAAGGGATTTCTCCCACATTACACTATGGTCATGTAGCGTACTCAACAATCACGGTTCTATGTGAGCGCGTACGCACACTGACACACATATGTATGTATGTATATATGTATGTGTATACATACAAATATGTAAATATTTTTATTATGAATACAAATCAATGTCAATGGCTTAGTCGTATGCAATTAAATACCGACTGCAATAAACTAAGAACTTTTTAATCATTTTCTTAAGATTCCAAATGGTACTCAAGTATTAGAGAGCACACACACACACACACACATAAATATATATGCTTGTTGGCACCTCCACTATGGACGTTCGCTATTGGCCTTGCTACTACTGTACTATAGATCACAATTATCAGTAGTGCACGGCAGAAGATGTCATCTTGCTTTTGAAGGGTTGATTTGGATTATTTTTTTTTATAAGTATTTTTAGAAAGAAATAATTTGAATCTTTTTTTAAAAAATTAAATCTTTTTTTACTAATTTTTAAAAAATTAAAAATTAAAATAAATATTTAATAAAAAAATATTTTTTTAAATATATATATTTTTTAATGAAAAAAGAATCAATCTAAATGAAGGCCGGAACGAGCTTTCTCAACGCCCCATTCAACTGCCGTTTTAATATATCTAACGTCAATTTGTTACAGCGTCACATGATGCATATGATTTGTTGAATAAACACTATATATTTCAAAAAACCTTTTCATTGTGGCCAACAACCAAGTGGTGACAACTTTTTGACAGTGAAATTAAAGTGGCAAGTTTATGAATTCAGACCGGCCAGTTGCATGCAACTATGTAGTTGGAAACATTATTTAAGATAAGATGTTGCTTGTACGAAATTAATTGATTGCACGATAAATTATTTCAGTGATCGGACTACATCAGTTGAATTTTTCTCGTTGTAACGGAAGAAAATAAAGGAACGATTTTAAAACACGCACTTTAATGCTGTAGACAGTGCATGCTATGAGTGGACTTGGAATTGTTCATCGATCAGGCACTCCCACTCAACAATCGAGTAATACACAAATAATCAAAAAGAGAAAATATTAAGTTGGTATCATTCGGGTAACGTGCATTGTGAGGTGACGCGAATAGTTACGTGAGTGAATTGGCTTGTTAATTTTGATTTCAGTTCCTTTTGTATTAAAAAGAAAAAAGAAAAAAATAAGTTGAATATATTTGTTTAAACTTCAGTTACACCTTAACCAAAAAAGAATAGCTACATGTTGAACAAAATATAGAACATAATGTCTTCGTGGATTTTGCTCATCATGTTATAATTCTTTTTAATACATTATATTAGCGACTAAACTTAACTGCTGGAATTGGATTTGCAACTTAAACAAACTCGGATCCGAATAGAATAGTCAGTAATAGAAAAGGAATTTTGGACCATCCAAAGAAGGCGACAATATTTTTCCCATTTTGTTTGAGGATTGAGAATTTTACCCTTTTATTTAATTTTGGACAACTCAAAATTTTGCCTCCTAATCATTAAGAAAAAAAGAATTTACATCCATTGAATAAGTTAAAATAGATTGTCTAAAATGTATTGGACCTTTCTGCGTTATCAAATTTTTTTTATAATTTCTTTACTTTTTAAAACATAACATAACATACAGTCTTTTATTCAAAGAGGTACGATACTTTTGTATTGAAAAGTAAAAGAATAGTTTGAAACGCACCTTAAAGAGAAATCACGAAAGAATCCATCTTTTTCTTCTTCCTCACTAAAATATTACATTATGTCCACGTATAACTTTGTCAAACAATAAACTATGCCTAGTGGCGTTGTCATTTCACCGCCCTGATTAATAAAATTGCAAAGAATCTTTCATTTTGGTTGTAAGCAGAATCATCCAATAATTCCTTTTGAGAATCTAAACTATATATATATATATATATATGTATGTTTCTAAATAATAGAAATTAATTTGGTTATATTTGTGAAATATTGAAGATTAATTTGAATATTTCTATAAAATATTAAAGAGTAATTTAAATATTTTAAAATAATAGAGACCAATTTGAAAAAATAGTAAACAATGAGAATTAATTGTGAATTTTTTTCTTGAAACATATTCCAGCCGGATCAGCCCACAGTTTCTTTTTCAATTTTAAGGAACGATAATATGAGCATGGGATCTGATTCTTTTGAAAAGTTATACGTAATAATCTTTCGCCTCGTGCTTAACACCCAAGCAAGACCTTTATCCGAAACACAATCATCTCCGATGGATCTGTGTTTGTTTGCAGGAAAATATTCCAACGAAAAATACTTTTCCAACTTTAGCATATTTGGGTGGGAAGGGAAAATGGTCAAATGGAAAAAGTTTCTCAGTCAAAAATTACGTCTAATTATATTTTTAAAAAAATATTTTTCATGACAGAAATATGAAAAAACATTTTCCATGACAACCAAGCACCAGAAAATCTTCTGGTTTCTAGGAAAATATTTTCCTAAATAAGATTTTCTCCGAACAAATTATTTCCCTGCAAACGAATGGAGCTGGGATGACAAGTAACACTCGTACTCTTTTAACACGGGGAATAAAGAATGTCGGGTGATAAATGAATGCAACATTACACCTGTTAACTTTAATATTTTTATTGACATAAAAGTTATTTACTTATCAATTGTTATTATATTTAATATAAAAATAATTAAAAAATAATATCTTTTTTTTTTATATAAGGTTATTTAATTAATTTTAATGGATGCATGCAAACATATATATATATATATATATATATATATATATAGTTAATACTCTTTTCTACGATATTATGCACTTTTTATCTTCTCGATATTCTTGAAATGCACAAGAATGGACAATGGCGACACGATACTACTTAGAAAGTGAATTACTAGCTCGTGAAATATAGAAAGAAATGTAAAATTCAAAAACGAAGGAGGAAAAATCAGCTAATAAATTAATGGACAATGGAAATATACGAAATTCTATTGAAAAATTTATCAAATGAAAATCACGAGACATTATTTTGTTATGTGAAGGCTCAAATTAGTGACAAGCTAATCGAAAATATCTTAATCTATTAAAAAGAATAAATAAAAATTTATGGATGAAATTTTTTTTATACTTTATTAAAGATTGTTATGGAGTTGTGGCCAGTCCATATTGATGTCGTCTGCGTATGAACATTCACCAGGGACCCTCGTCACCAAATCCACTCTTCTATCAGATAAGATCATAATTCTTACATATCCAGTATCGATCTTACTATATTTATCATGTCGTTTCGCACATGAGTTATAATTTTGAAGTAGATCTGACTTAATCGTGTTAAAATAAGATACTTATAATTGAAAAATAAATATACATATATGAAGTTTGTGCCACTGTTAAGAGTGAATACGGGTTGGTTAAACCAACCAAACTAACCCAAACAAACAAAAAGGTTGGTTGATTTGGTTATTTTATATGGTTAAAAGCCAACTAATTAGTTTCAAATACAAACCAACTTACTTGGTTTGGTTTGAAATAGATTCGCATACCAAACCAAACTAAGCGTTCATTTATAATTTTATGTAGTTTAGGAATTGAACCCCTAAAGGTAATCTCATGTCTTTCTAAAATAAAAAATAAAACATGCATTTTTATTATGGTATTCTATAAACAATTAATTAAAAATACATATGGAGCTCCTCACGAAATATAACAAATTTATAAGCATTTTGAGTATTAGAATTAAGTTTTACCTACATAGAAAAAAATATTATTTATTTAATCGTCAAACTACACGTTAAAATATTTGTTAAGAAAATAGATGGGACTTGCCCTGAATTTTACAAGGTATTAAGGTGTTTTAGAACTATAAGAGATATATACGAATTTTACAAAATAAATAAGAATATTTTACTTTTAAAAGAGAAAAAAAACAAAAGAATACAAGATGGACATAAAACATTTGTCGTACTTTAAATTTTTCCAAATATTTCTAAAATGCTTTTTACCTAAGAAACACGCTTTCCTCAAAAGCAGATGTTTCCGTGAAATTCCCGAAAATCAGATTCGATAAAAATTGACTGTTTCCGCGGCCAGTTTTATAAGTCAGGTGTCATTAAAGCCGTCCTCGATCGAAAAGCAAGGGGGAAAAGAAAAAAAGCAAACACCTTTTTGGTTGTAATACACACAAACCTTATAAAAAAAACTACGGTTAATTTCAAAAAAGTCCCCGATATCATTTAATTATAAATTAATTCCTATTGTTTAGAAAGTTTTAATTAGCCCTAAATTTTTTAAAATATAGTTAAATTAATCCTTATTATTTCACAAAATTTATATTGATCCTCAATACTTTACAAATATATTTATTATTATTTTTGGTTAAACACTCCAGTCCCATAAGATTGAATTTAAGATCTCATGCTTGTGAGAGACAATGAAACAACTTAAGCCCAAAGGAAAAGTTCAACCCTAAAGACTAGTTTGTTAGATGGGAGAATCCCTTAAATTTAGGAACCACTTACAAGGGAGTGGAATTTCTGATGTGAAAAATCATTACATTCCACCTTCTTGAAGGGCCAACGCCCATGTCGGGCTAGCCTATCGTTATTGACTCAAAGGTAGCCCTTTCCCATCAGGTAGCTACACTCGTTTATCAATATTCAATGTGACTACATCTTACGTTAATCCAGCCTATAGGCCTCATTTATCGATATTGGTCCAGCACTAGCTTATATGTCTCAACTACTTGAATTATCCTTTAATCCGACAGACGTATTTAAATTAGTCTCCATTGTTACACCTCATTTTAGGGACTAAATTGAATAGATTTATAAAATATTAAGGACAAATCTAAAACTTCTCAAGAAAATGGGGATTAATTTGACATATTTAGAAAATATTGAGGATTAATATGAATTTTTCAAACTATAGGGATTAGTTTTAAAAAATATGACAACATTGGGGGCCATGTAATTTTTGCAAAAGATTGTCCTTGCACGTACTTGTGCACTCTGAACAAAACAGAACAGACAAAGCTAATTGACTTAGATTTTCTTACATAAAAAGTATATGTAAAATTCACACTGGCTTTTGCATGAAAGCTGTTACTATACTTTAACAGGAAAAAGAAACAAGAAAAGATGAAGTTTTGCAAGAAATACGAGGAATACATGCAAGGACAAGGACAGAAGAAGCTGCCTGGTGTTGGGTTCAAGAAGCTTAAGAAAATCTTAAAGAGGTGTCGGAGAGAGACTAAGGTTAAGTCACATCAGAATGTTGTTCATCATCATGGTGATGATGATGATAACAATGTTGTTAATCATCTTTCGGGAGATGTGAATCTTGATGATCAATCCGTTTGTCCCCACCACTGTCCAGGTTTGTTTTCATCAGCACTCAATTATCAAAAATTTACAGAAATTCATGATGAATGTTTCTGAATTCTGATCATTTTTGGGTATAGATGCTTTGATTAATGTGATTTTTGCAATGTTTTCGTGGATGATGATTCTGGGTTTTTAGGACTCTTCTGGACTGACTTTTTCCAAAAGCCTTTTTTAACAACTTTTGGAGAAGTGCTTCTTTGAGAAGCTTAACATCTGTGTTTTGAAAAACTGTATTTGAGCCCTTTTTTCTGAGTCCAAATAGGCCCTTAGTCTTCGAGATGGTTCTTATAGATTTTTGGCTTCTGGAAAAAGCTGGATTTCAGCTTCTCAGAGTTATCAGCTTTTCAGGGCTTTTCTGAAATCCAGGCCAAATAATTATTACAAAAAAATGTATCTTTTTTTTCAGGGAAAAGAATTGCTTTTTCTTGAAAAGAAAACCAATCCAAAGGGGCCCTTAGTCCTCAAGATGGTTCTTACAAATTTCTTGAGGTGGAACAGCAAATGTAGAAATTTAGATGTTATGTTACTTTATATGGTAACAAGCTTTTGTAGACAACTAGCTGATACGATTAGTAAATAGCTCAAGTGGTTTAGATTACTCGTAATTCTCTAAAATATTATGTCAGCATGTACTATGTAGTTTTAAAGAAATGTGAGTACAAAGTATAGGAAAAAATAGTTTTGCAGGCAAAAAAGGTAAAGGCATTTATAGAGTGTTTTGTGGTTCAGTAGAAGTTATAATTCCACGGTCTAAAGAAGAGATCTTACTTAATGCTTACTGCTAAATTTGTTAGATGATTGATGCTTACTAGTGGTAATTATTTTTCTGGCATGAAAGCTAGTTGAACTTGACTTATTGCTTACTGCTAAATTCGTTAAAACTGCACTAATTCAACAAGGTTTTAATTTTTTGAATTGATGAAGATGTTATTAAAAACTCCACCGGAGTAATATTCTTTTTTGGTCAGTAACTTTATTGACAAAAGAATTGGTAACCACAGAGTCAAAAGTGAAAGCAAGCCTTCAGATGAAGAGGAGTAGAAGATCAAGATTGACAAACACAAGCTTTCTTGATCTATTTCCCAATTGAGTATTGGTTCCCAATTAGACGTATAATTGATGCTTTTCTTCATAAATTAGCCGTCTCCTCTGCCATACTTCTGAGGTTCTTGAGGAGCAGTTCTACAGGTTCACTTCTAGTAATTTGAAAAATCTAGATTTACTTTCTTACTAAATGTGATACTGTGATTGAGACTGTCAGTTTTCAACTTCTGAAATGGTTGAGAGTGTCAGTTTTCAACTTCTGAAATGGTTGAGAGTGTCAGTTTTCAACTTCTGAAATGGCCTGTCCTTTACAACTTTAAGTCAATCTTGTAGTCTTGTGAATTAATTTAGATGCAGTAATTATTATCCTTTTCCTAATTAATACCTTATTTATAGCAGCAAGTTTACAGTTCTTATATAGTTCTATTCATCATTTTGATCCTAATGGATCCTAGTATGTTCTGTAGTCTGTGATGGGACCTTCTTTCCTTCGCTACTCAATGAAATGTCCGAAGTTGTTGGTTGCTTTAATCAACGTGCCCAGAAATTGCTCGAGCTGCATCTAGCATCAGGTTTCCGTAAGTACTATATTTGGTTCAGAGACAAACTCCGTGGGAACCATGTTGCCTTGATCCAAGAAGGCAAGGACCTCGTCACTTATGGGATAATCAATGCCATTGCCATGCGCAAGATTTTAAAGAAATACGACAAGGTATATTTGTTTGTTCGTTATACATGCAATTTGATTGACATGTAAAGATATAAATTCTGAGCGTGTATGTACTTAGAGTTCTCTGTTTTTCAATTTTTTTTCTTTTAGATTCATGACTCTAAGCAAGGACAAGCATTCAAATCACAAACCCAAAGTATGCATATTGAAATCCTTCAATCCCCATGGCTATGTGAGCTTGTGGCTTTCCATATAAATTTAAGAGAGTTGAAGGTCAGCACGAGAAAGGCTCCTCCACTATTTGAAGGATGTTCTGTAGTATTTAATGATGACAAACCATCTCTTACTTGCGAGCTCTTCGATTCAGTCAAGCTCGACATTGATTTGACTTGTTCCATATGCCTTGTAAGTTCTTTGATCCTTGTGTGCATGAATATGCATTCATACAATTACATTTAATAATTGAAACTCAAATGCACTTCTTGTTCCGTCAAGACAAATGTTTCTTATGAAGTTTTAAGCTATGCTTGTGGGAATTTCTTCTAGCAATTTTCTCATACTAAACATTAATGAACGCGTGTTATTAGATGAACGAAGATCACATGCGCCAAGGCGCCATTTGGCTTTTATTTTCATGAGCACAACATGATCTACGCATCAAATGAACAGTGTGATTTGTCTTTTACTAAAACTTTTTAAGGTTCAGAGAGATCTATGGTTACAAGGAAATATGTTCTTTTAAAAGGACAAGCATCATGAAATATGCCATGAGAAATCAACATTCAAGTATGATATCTTGAAATATTGGTACATGTTTTTCCATATAGTGCAATTGTTTTCCACCTGTGCAGTAGTAACCAGATCAAGCCTTATTCATTAGCACTACTCGGCGTAGCAGCTTAATTTAATGAATTTGAAAAGGATTCTGAACCTTAGCAGCTTTGCTTTATTTCTTTTCTCTTCTTACTACTGTATTTCTTTCTTCTTCTCCTTCTGTTGTACAATGTCTGCAGTGAGAAGACACGTGACTTACCATGATCCAATATTGTTGTTTTTGACATCCAGTATCCTGAATTTTACACTTTGCCATACCTCTTAGCCAATGTCTAACCAAAGGTATATATTACAGGAGACGGTGTTTGATCCAGTAGCACTCACCTGTGGACACATCCTCTGTTACATGTGCGCTTGCAAGGCTGGATCAGTAACCATAGTAGACGGACTGAAGGCAGCGGACTCGAAGGAAAAATGCCCTCTCTGCCGAGAGGTAACACTTGTACAAGTTAACTTTCTGAATAGTTGCCTCCCAATATTGGTGGTATATCTCTCACCTTTAGTAGTGTATGTGATATAGGGATTAATTCCCGCTAGAAGCATGTTATAATCGGTTTGGGCCTCCCTTGAAGTGAAAAAGAGAAGTAATTGTTTTAGTAAATAATAGGATGGAAATATTTCTCTTTTCTTTCCGGAATATGGTGATGGAAAAGGAAGGAGCACAGAGTTTCTTATCCACATTTTTTATTACTTGAACTTTTTTGGTGATTCCACTAAAATGTATGGCTCTCATAATGCTGTGATTTCTTTTAATTGATCTCAGACGGGAGTTTTTGAAGGTGCTGTACATTTGGATGAGCTTAACATCCTCTTAAGCCAGAGGTATGGTTCCATCTTGTATTTCATTCGTTTGTTGATGTAGCAGTCTCTAATGCTTCTGCTAATACTTGGGTTGTGCAATTGAACAGTTGCCCAAAGTACTGGGAGGAACGGCTTCAGCACGAGAGAATAGAGAGAGTTCGTCAAGCGAAGGAGCACTGGGAATCCCAATGCAGAGCATTCATGGGCGTTTGAACATGAATGTTTTGTTTCTGAAAGGAAAAAGTCTTCAAAACGGTCAATGGTTTGAACATGAACCTTTTGTTTCTAAAGGGAAATAGCCTTCAAAATGACAACTGTGACACCATCCGAATCTTGTTTGTGCATAATCTTTTACATTAAAAACCGCTGCTGGTTGCAGGAAACTGTCTAATTTGTTGCAGTCCCTACGATGCGGACCTGCAATTTGTAGATATGTGGTGCAATTCTTCTCATGGTGTGTTTGGGCTTACATTTCCTTATTTGGTTATAATCAGTATCAGTTTGGATGGCTCGAACTCTTTATGCTCTTGCAATATTTACTCAGAGGGTGTTCGACTTTGCTTTTTTAAGCTGCTTATGAGCATCAGAACTTGTGATGCTTATAGGTAATGAGCTTATAAACTGTTTACATATTTGGTAAATATATACTTATGAATAATGGTGTTTGTCAAAATAATTAAAAAGGACCTTTTATTAAAGTAAGAAATCGTTGCTTCTCTTTTTAAAAAAAATAGTATTGCCCTTTTATTTGGTAAACCACCTTACTTATAAGCAAGTGAAACAATATATAGGAGGTGTTGCATTTTTCCCCTGCTTATAAATAGGTAAAACATAATATAAGCATATTTTTCCAAACACGTAAACTGCTTATAAGCTAAGCCAAACACCTTAATCGTGATGACGATACTGAGATGAGAAACTAGTGTCGGAAACAGAACATGGGTTGGATCAAAGTATGAGATTGAGTATGCAAAATATGCACCATAAAATGCTTAAACCATTGGCACAATTCTTGCTTATCAAAGGTTAACAAATTGTAGAGGGCGCTTCAAATTAGAAGTAAACATGTATTAGAGAAATCTTAAAAAGGCACAACGGATTTTGGACTTCCATCTCATCATATAAGACAGTCAAGAGTTCCTACATAGCAACATAAAGGGCTGCAACGCTCCTGTCGATCAAAATCTTTATCTCAACTGCCTACAATCAAAGGATTTTTGTCTTTGAACATGTGATATCTTTTGCAAAGCTTCTCCAATGTAGCTATTGAATGTTGCATCTTGTTCAGTTTCGTATCCATGAACATGCGCTGCAATACAAGTAGCTCACGACGTTAGAAAACATGAAAAAAAATAACTAAAGTTAAGTCCTGATAGTTCATATATCACTTACTTGGTAATCATCTCCATATTTCTCCACTAATTGCTGAATATAAGTACGTTGTACGGCAGTCAGTGGCTGCAAATGCGTACTTCTCCCATCCCTTCGCTTTTTCCCAAGGGCAGTTTTCAAATCTAGAAAGGTCAAAACATAATATGCCGAGATTATTTCACATGTACAAATCCAACAAAACATAGAACATCTGCAGTTCAGACGTAATAAAATATTAGCTTTGAGATCTTTTCTCATACTTTGGACATCGCGAGATATTCTGTTTTCATGACAATATGCAACTACTACATGAAGCTATAAGATCTGCCCATGTGTCTATATGGTGCAGCATAGGATTTGTAACTAATAGGTCAAAAAACATAGGGAAACTGCAATTTTTAATTTGCAAGCAAAAGCTTGCCTAGGAGAATTCAGAAGCATATGATTTACTCTTAACCGATTCACATATCTGATGTGATGCGAAACTCCAGCAAAATTTACTGGTGCAGGAGTCCTAAATGCTTCAAATATTGGCTATCGAATACCATCATTTTCATCAAGGTCAGGCCTTAAGAGTCATCAGTGTTTACTCTTTCCCATTTTCATTTGATTATTGACAGCTTATTACCCTATATGATAGAAATTTTATAGAGGGGTCCTAAAAAATGGTATTCTAGACCAACTAAACAATCACATAATTGGGCTTTTAGACCAATGTGTTTCCATTTCTTACAGACTAGATTCTGGGGCACACTTTTTGCTCGGGCAACCTCAAGGAGCATTTAGTAGTAAATCTATACTAAATAAGAACTGAAGAATTAACTTAAAGATAAAACAAGAAGATTTACTTTAAGTAGAACACTCCCGAAGATAAAGACTCAGAAAGAGTGGGAGTTTGAAGTCAGAGGATAAGAGTCAGAAATAGTATAAGCTTAAAATAACATTTATTTGATTCAGCATTTTGGTGTATTTTTCAACCAGAACACTTTGCTTTGTTCTGAGCTCCATGTTGTTCATAGAGCTTTCTTTGCCGGTGGAGCTTCCGCACAACCAAGGTTTTAGCTAGAATTCCATACCAAAATGCTGGTATGGCTCTCTTGACTAGTATAGATCAGCAAAAAATACACATACATTAGTTTCTAATCACACACAACAAATTCTATGAAATAAGCTATGAGCTCGATTAACAAGTTAGTATTGCGAGAATAAGTAAAAGCCCAAATTAACCATTTCAGTCTTACTGAACACTTGAACTAAAACATCCAATTCTTTACAAAAGCTTTTAATTCTTAAGCCACCAAGTCGCACTTGCTTTCAGTTAGTATCCTAAAAGATCAAGTATAACTCGAATTAACCATCTTAGGCTTATTTGCAAGTGAACCAAGACAATCCCGAATACATGAAGGGCCTATCTGAATTGGCTTTTTCAATTAAAAAGCACTTGTTTACTTAGAAAAAGGGCATTTCTTTTTTTTTTTTTGGTAATAAGTAATTAGATTGACATTAGAAAACAAAAAATGACACTCTAAAAAAGAAAAAAGCTCAAATTCAGCCTTTTTTCAAAATTAAAAAATTTCTGCTTCTTAAAAGAAGCTACTTCTTTAAAAAAAATTTTTTAGAAGAACACTTTCAATAAAAGCCAATCTAAAGAGCCCTAAGACAACAGCTTATCCAAAAAGATAATTATTTTTTTTTTTCCCCTGAAAAACAAGAGCAAAAGCAACAGTTACCGACCGTCTTCTTCAAGATCACTGCCGGAGTCGATGGGCTCGAACTCATTGACCGGTCCGGGCCCATTATCATCATCACCATCGCCGCCATGAGAAGGCGGTGGAACCTGAAGAGAGTCGAGCTGGACTAGATGAGGTGTGCGGGAGCGGACGCCGAGCAAGTTAGGGTTGGAGACGACGCCAAAGGACTTGTAGTTGTCGATGACAGTGGCGGTGTCGTCCCACTTGGAGGCGGCGGCGGTGGGATCGCCGAGAAGAGAGCGGAGCTTCGGCGGGAGACAGAAGGCCGGCTTGAACACGTGAGGGTTTTTCCTCGGCAGACCGACTCGCACCTTCGGCCTCGATCTCTTGAGCCTCCTTCGTGACCCACCCATCTCACTGTGTGTTTTTGTGTGTGTTTCAGTGTGTGTGTGGGTAAAGAAGAAGAAGATGGCGGAGCAATGGGTTAAGGGTTTAGGGGGAAGGGTATTTGAGAGAGTTTTATTTTCAGATACTAATACACTTCTCTGGTAAAATACAATCTTTTTCTTTTTTAAGTTTTCGCGGCTTACAAGCACTTAAGAGCGTGTTTGGCTTTGCTTATTTAAATACTTATAAGCACTTAGAAAAAAAAACTATCTCACATGTTTTTTATTATTTAAGATACTTATAAACACTTAAAAAAAAGTACAATCTCACATACTTTTTACTATTTAAGTGTTTATAAGCACCAAATAAGCAAATACCATCTCACATACTCTAAGTAAGATGGTATTTGGCTTTATTTATAAGTTGGTCAAATTTACTTGTAAAGAAGAAAAAAAAAAAAGAATTAGATGTTTGATAAATTTTACTTATAAGTGATAGTTATTATAAAAAAAGATAGTATCTTTACTTACTTTTTAACTGCTTGTGAGTAATCAAATTAAACCTTATTAACAAGAAACCTTATTAAACCTTAAAAGCATAAGGAAAAGTACAATATTTGTTAATAGAAGGTTTTTTTTTCTGTTAATTTAATAAACACTACAGCTTATAAATACTTATTTACTAAACAAGTCAATGACTTATAAATACAATTTATTCAAACACCTATTTTTTGATAGGAGCCAAGCACAATTTACAAAGAACAAATACACAGTTCACAAACAACAAGCACAAAGTTCACAAATTACAAGTGCACATAACAAACCTCTTATTTTGTGTGAACAATGTGCACAGTAAAATGAACAAAACCTTTTATTTTGTGTAAACAATGAGGATGCAACAAACAAACCAACAAAGCTGTGCTCTTAATTTAAAAATCAAACACATAAGAAGAACACTAAGATTTTTAATGTGAAAAACCCCTCTAATGTGGAGAGTAAAAACCACAAGACTGAAATCTACTTCAAAACTTCACTATCGACAATTGAGGTACAAGAGAGTTTTCCCTCTAGATACAACTAGAGAACATAGCATTCACCATTAAGAACAACATATCCTTGATCTTTCAACAATACAAGATGTTAACCAAGAAAAATGAAAAAAAAGTCACCAATTCAAAGGTTGCCAAAACGTGCAAAGCTGACAAGGCTATAGGACTCCATACAACAATTCAACCATACAGATCAAAGAGCAATGAGTTTGGAATATGCACGCAATGATCGGGTAACAAATCACCATCCGATTGTGTGCTTGATCAAAATTGTACTATGCAGTTTTCAAATTTCTTTTTTTTTTTCTTTTTTCTTTGCTTTTCACTTTACTTTTTCCTCTTACTTTTTACAGCACTCTCTCTCCTCTAATAAAGGAGAGACCCAACTCTTCCCTCTTTATTTTTTTAAAGTCAAACATATAAGCTATACACGAATTCGTCAACTAACATTTATTTATAAACATCAATTGATTATAAACAGTGGAAGATAAGCAAACTTTTTGGGGGTTAGCTCACACTCGTGGGATTGCAATCCCTTAGCTTAGCGACTGTAGTACATGTGTCATCCAGGATGTAAGGAGCATGATGACTTGGCTCATCTTCTCTAGCTTATAACCAATAGTCTGTTTAGGATTCCAAATTCAAAGATGATAATTAAACAAAAAAGTTACACTCATTGTACGTTTTAACCCATTACATTACGACACAAGCTGATGATAGTTATTCACCACCTATAATAATTTGATTATAAAAAGCTTGAGATATCATTTGTCCCTCGTGTGTTTGTGGGTGTTTCAAAATGGTGCAAGAAATTTCAATATTATTCAAATATTCGAAGTTATTTTGTTTTTAGTCAAACAAATAGCTCGAGTTTACCAAACCAACAATTAATTAAATTCCAAGTAAAAAACGCAAAAACGGTATTTTTTTAACATACAAAACAAAATGAGTCCACTGCCATCTTAATTTTCCACCATTAAATTCTTCTATTTATAAAATTAATTTTCTTTTAATCACATAATTATTTAAATCACACAATATTCAAATAAAACTTGATAAAACTTGCATTGAGACCTCATTTTGAAGTCAATTGAGGCTGGCGATTACAATGTAGTGAATGAACGAATATTGGTGGACTTGTCAAATCCCACCATCAGGATAACACATTATATTGTGGACTCACTCTGTTTTTTCTTTGGACCATATTATTCTACTTGCTTCACCTATTGTATCTTTTTCAAAAGTTAAACCTTGACTTTTTATTAGTTTTGAAATTAATTCCTATCAAAAGAAGCGTAACGGAGGAAAGTTTTTTTATAAGTACGTTTATTGAGATAAGGCTTGTGTTATCCTCTTGTCAGTGTAAAATACTATTTCAAATAACAACTTTCTAATAATTTTGTAAGTTTTCAACCGTTTCAATTTTATATCTATATTATATAATATAATAATAGTAAAGTCAGAATACTATGTAGCAACACATGAGAATTTCGTTATCTACATCGTGGTAGTCTTTTATTTATTTTGTTATTCCCTTTCTCCCTCTCAAGCTCACCCTCAAAGCTCTCAAGTTTTCACACACAAGCACACGCATACTGTGTGTCTTTTCGTCTGGGAAGATTCAATTCAATCTGCCATATTTGCTTCTGTTACTTTGCAATCTAGCACTAGAGCTTATAGGTAACTTTCTTCATCTCCATGGAAAATGGCAGCGATGGAGAAGCTCTTCATGTGGTGATGTTCCCATGGCTAGCCATGGGCCATCTCATACCCTTCCTACACCTCTCCAAACACTTAGCCCAGAAAGGCCACAAAATCTCATTCATCTCCACACCAAGAAACCTTTCAAGACTCCCAAAAGTCCCTCCACACTTATCCCATCTCATAGATTTCGTTAGCATTCCATTGCCGAAGGTTCCAAACTTACCAGACCATGCAGAATCCTCCATGGACATACACCATAGCCAAGCTCAGCTGCTGAAAATAGCATTTGACTTGCTCGAATCTCCGCTAGCCGATTTTCTCGAAAACGCGACGCCGAGGCCTGATTGGATCTTTTACGATTATGCTTCTCACTGGTTACCTCCATTAGCGCACAGATTTCACATGTTGACGTCTTTTTTCAGTCTCTTCAACGCGGCGATCATGGCGTTCCTCGGCCCTCCGGCCCTGATGCTGACCGGAGAAGTTGTCAGGTCGAGGGCTGAGGACTTCGTCGTTGTGCCGAAATGGATTCCGTTCCCCTCAAGCGTCTGTTATCGCCTTCATGAGGTGATGAAATACGTTGATGGTTCAGCAGGTGAAAACGAGTCGGGCACACCCGATACAATCCGGTTTCCGATGTCGGTGGATGTTTGTGATGTTGTGACTTTCAGGACTTGTGTTGAGTTTGAAGAGGAATACTTCAATCTGGTGTGTCAGCTTTACCAGAAACCAGTGATTCCAGTTGGTTTCTTACCACCTCAATCAGCATTTGATGTTGACGATGATGATGAAAATGGTAATGAAACATGGCTTAGAATCAAAGATTGGCTTGACAAACACAGAGCCAGCTCTGTGGTATATGTTGCATTAGGGACCGAAGCAACACTGAGCAAGGAAGAGGTGACAGAAATGGCCCTGGGGCTGGCCCAGAGTGAGTTGCCATTCTTTTGGGTACGGTTAGATTTGCCATCTTATCTATCCGTTTAAATTTGTAGAAAGGATATTGGTTTACTCATTTATTTTATTAACACACCTTCCTTATGGCCATGTGAACAGTTTTAATGTCTTTAAATATATTGCAACGAGTCTTATTCTTAAGATCGTTTCATTTAAAAGTTTAAGCTTGTGTTTCATCTAAAAGTTTAAACTTGTAGAGAAGAAATTGATTTATTCATTTATTGTAATTGTATTAACAGGTACTGAGAAAGCCGCCGGGATCAGCACAAGAAGTCTGTGTATCAGATATGCTCCCTGATGGGTATGAAGAAAGGGTGGCCAAGACATGTGGAGGAATGGTTTACAAAGAAGGATGGGTTCCACAGGTTAAGATACTGAGCCATCCGGCAGTAGGGGGTTGCTTAACTCACTGCGGCTGGAATTCGATCATAGAGGCGCTTAGTTTTGGACGTATTTTGATTTTGTTTCCGGTGATGAATGACCAGGGATTGAATGCCAGGCTGCTGCAGGAGAAGAAGATTGGAGTGGAGGTTCCTAGATATGAGAAAGATGGATCCTTCAGGAGTCGTTCAGTGGCCGAGGCTGTGAGGCTAGCAATGGTGAGTGAGGAGGGGGAGTCAGTGAGGGCAAAAGCAAGAGACATGAGAGGCCTGTTTGGCGATCAGGCTAAAAATGCTAGTCACGTCGACTCTCTTGTTCGTTACTTAGTGGTCCAAAGAAGACAACATCAATTCCATTGATGATCTGCTCTTTTACTTGAACAATTTTAATGTTTTTAAATGGTTATAATACATATCTAGCATATAGCAGGATATTCATAGATCCTAGTAATAGTTCCCTCTCTGTACACAGAATAAAATAAGTAGGAGAAAGCATGATACGAGATTGATACTGAGAAAGAACTTATGCCTGCATCTCAAATTATAAAACAATCTGGTGAACTCGTATCTGTCATACAATTGCTTCCTGCGTAAAATTGTTTATAGTACATACACGTGCCTCCATTCATTACTCAGAGCTTGTTTGAGCTTTCTAGAGCATCTTGATTGATTACATATAGAAGGCACATTAGCAAGTTAGACAGTCGTGCCATCTGCTATTGCCCTGGAGGGCACTCCCCTTGTCATGTATTATTGACCGGAGAAAAAGTGATCACAGGAGGCTTTCATACTTCTAGTTCTACTGCTTTTGCATATATTGTTGCCAAAATGAATCTCCTCTTGGCACTTGCGAGTTCTGGATTCAGCACTCAGGCATTCAGAAAGCCAGAAAGGTGATTTCAAAGTTCGGTTGATCGGTTGGCATACTCCTGAACTAATGCACCAAAGAGTGAGGGCCTCTCAAGCAAGCGAGAAGGCTTGTCGAATTCTTTTGCCCTTCCTGTTTGAGATGAAGAAGGAATATCAGTTTTAGATTTTATTCCAAATGGAAGCTTGAGTTAACTAAATGGAAATCATGGTCAGGAAAACCACGTACCTGCATCGATGACAAGAACTCTATCACAGTCCATAACTGTCGGTATTCTATGGGCAATGCTGATTATCGTACAGGCGGCGAAGTCCTCCCGAATAATCTGTTGGATTAATGCATCTGTCTGTGAATCAACAGATGCCGTTGCCTCATCCATAAACAGAAGCCGGCTGCGCTTTAGCATCACCCTTCCTAAACAAAGAAGTTGCCTCTGACCCACACTCCAGTTGTCTCCACTATCAACAACTACAATCATGTAAAGTTTCGTTTGAGTTGCTTTAACATTTCTGTAGAATTTCAACCGTCACGAATAGCAGACTTCTAAAATAAAGAAGCAAATATACCAGGAGCGTCCAGCTTCCCAGGTTTAGAAGACACCACATCTTTAAGTTGACAGCGTTCTAGGCTCTGCAATTTACATATTCATATCAGAGAAATCGCTTTCCATATATACAGTAAATGAACTACAAAAAAAAGAGGACCCATCATTCAAGAAATAACTATGGAGAGATAAGATGATTATTCAATCTCAATAGTAACTCATTTACCTTCCATATTTCTTCATCTGAGTACTGTCCAATGGGATCAATGTTGCTTCTCACTGTTCCTTCAAAAAGCACAGGTTCTTGAGGAATGATCCCGAAGCGCGACCTAAGATCATGAAGCCCGAGTATGGAAATGTCTATGTCATCGATGATTATCTTTCCTCCTGAGGGCTCCACCAACCTAAAGAGAACCTGAACCAGAGTTGATTTTCCACCTCCCGTCCGACCAACGACTCCAATCTTCTCACCTCCTCTAACGCTAAGACTAATGCCTTTGAGAACCAAGGGGGTATTAGGACGATACCTAACCTGTTTATCAAATGTTTGAACATGTATAAGAAAAAATTTCAAAATAATAGGTATAAGGAAAATGTATTTCAAAATTCTGCACATCATTATACTAAAAAGTGACTTTCGGTCATGTGACTTATAATCTGCCAACTGAAACATCTTAATCAATTTTGCAAGTTACCTGCAAGTCCTTCAGCTCAATATTTCCATTCACTGGCCAATTTGGAGGAGGAACAATATCTTTTCTCCTCCATTCTGATTCGGATGGTATGTTTGTAAACTGCTTTATCCTCTCGACAGAAACCATTTTATTTTCGACAAAGCAACTCACGTATATGGCCCAGAACAGTGTGCTATTGAGGGATAGCCCGTAGGATAGAGACAAGCCAACAGTTTCTAGAGATACAGCATGAATCAGTACCTCAAATTCAATATCTAATATGGAAAAGTACAAATAGTATACAAAAAACAAGGAAAACCAATGATAGGGACGGACCTGGTTTGATGATACTGCTTGGTAACACGATCATGAATAATGTAGAAATGCAAAGAATGAAGCTTCCGATCAGTTCCAGACGGAACCCCAGCCACTCATTGGATCCATTGTTATGGAAATCCATACGCAAATTTCCATTAACTCGGTTGACATTCTCATTGCAGAATCTTTCCTGCTTCCTAAAACAGCGAATCGTCATAACTCCAGAGATGCTCTCAGAAAAGTGATGAATGACAGGTGCTTTTGTGATGGAGTCGAGGCGAGTCAATTCGCGAGATGTTGCCAGATAGTATCCCTGCATTTGGTTAACAAAAAGGGAATGTCAATAAAAGATGTTATTGCTTCAGCTTTGATAATTTTATAATCTCGTTAAACCAATGAGAACCTAGAAAAAATTTCTCCTTGTCGCTCCATAAGGAAGCAATGGATCTCCATCTTGCTAGTAAACTCACTTTCCTATTCAATTCCTATCCAACGTACCCATCTAATGACCAAATGTATAAAATACTTGTTACTCAGGACATTGTAGATTGGAGCCAATTTAAAATTGAGTAATTTTCAGCTTCACATGGAATCTTCGAAACAGATTAAAATTTAATCGTATCAGGTGATATCTTAAATATTCCATACTTGTTAGAAGTGCCAAGCTTGGATGTTAGCAATGTATCAAGACCACCTATGCTCTAAACTTCAAATGCTCAACATACTCAGAGGATTGTTATACCAGCACAATATAGAAGTATTATAAGTGATTCAAAATAAGACATAGAACACATATATAGGATCTGGAATATCCATACCCGGCACCAGACGTTCAGCCACCCAAGTGGAATCAGAAAGAAAAGAGTTGGCCAAGCATATTGACATGTGATGATGATGATGCTGACCAGCGTGAATAACATCGAAATAGTTAGGTTCATGAAGAGTGGAAGGAAAACATCAATATTGGTTTGGTCAGTTGATGCCTGCAGAAGCAACAGAAGAATTTTAAGCATAAATTTGAACTTCTCCAAAAGCTTGTATTTCTTCTTTGTAAGTTCTAACTGGTTTCAGCTTCCAGCTGACTAGCAATTAAAATCTATCATGTTTAACTACTATAAAGTTTACCCGACTGAGGATTCTGCCAGAAGGTGTAGTATCAAAGAATGACATAGGAGCATGCAATATGCTGTTGAGAATCTGACCGAAGAATATTTGAGCAGTCTTGAGCCCCATGATGGAAACAAAAATCATTCTCATTAATATCAGAACAAAGGAGCAGCAAGCAATTATGCCATAAATCTCAATGAACAGCGAAGGGTTGAAGGATGCAGCACGCTCTTCTGAAGTCTCGTATGCCAACCAATAATCACTTGCCATATTAGACCCTTGCCAGAGTAGCGAAAACATAAACACAGCAACAACACCCCACCAACCAAAAGCCTCAGTCCCATACAATTTGTACACATGTAAGCTGACTCTTCCAGTTTCTCTCTCCTCCTCTTTTATAAGCTTAGAAGTTCCCTCATCAGAGTTAGATTGTTTCTGAGATCTATCTTCACCGTTTTCTTCCCTGGGTCTTGTATTGGACCGACTGAGCACAGGTTGCCTGGGGGACGTTTTGTCCTGTGAGTGAGTTTCCACATCAACAAGTTCCATAGAGGTTTCGTGGGCGGCTACTAGTGCTGTAAAGTCTGTGCCAGATTCCAGTAAGTCATTATATTTCCCTGATTGAACAATCATCCCATCACGCATGACCTGGATTCGAAAGTGGAAAGACATAGAGAGTCATGCTTCAATCATCAAGCAAATGAAAAATGGAAAATAAAAAATTCAGCTCTCTGAATAGAGAAGAAGTTAGAACTCACCAGAATTTGATCTACATTATGTAAGAAGTCAACTTGATGGGTCACAAGTATAATTGTCTTATATTTTAGGGCTCCTCTCACGCATTCCTGCAGCGGAGAATGTATACTTTAAGAACTACTTCACAGAAGACATAAACCGCCAATCTGCTATGATGTGTACGGTATCAAATAGCTCTAGAATTTAAAGGATTAATGTCAAGAGTAAAATCACTTATCAATGTAAATTGAAGATTAGAAGACCACAAATCCCATGTCATGGTTACTACAGATTTGGTTTTAGTGGCAAATCAAATTGTCTTCGAAACAGCTGAAGAAAAATAATCTTGGAAAATTTCAACTTAAATAGGGCGTATCGCCGTACCGCATAAATGAAACAGCTTATGGCATCATAAGGAATCATATCTGGACTGGGTGATGCTAATTATCAAAGCTTATTTGCAGGTAAGAATGAAACTTGGCTCTTTTTTGCTTTCATCATTTTGTAATATCCACCATATGGTGGATTCTGTCTTAATGTTAAGAGTAAAATTACTTATCAATGTAAACTGAAGATTAGAAGACCACAACGCCATCTCATGGTTACTATAGATTTGGTTTTAGTGGCAAATCAAATTGTCTTTAAAATCAGCTGAAGAAAAATACTCTCTGAAGATTTCAACTTAAATAGGGTTTACTGCATAAATGAAACAGCTTATGGCATCATACGGAATCATATCTAGACCGGGTGATGCTAAATATCAAAGATTATGTGTTGGCCCCTAGCTCAGTGGAAAGGAAATGGGAAAACAGAGACAAGACAATATATTATCTTTATCATTAGTACATCTCATACTTTACTCACTGCTGTCATGCTACTTTATTGCTTTCTTTATTTGCAGGTAAGAATGAAACTTGGCTCTTTTTTGCTTTCATCATTTTGTAATATCCAGCATATGGTGGAATCAGTCTTCATAATGAGTGTTTTCTAATTGTGGGTTGTTATTAATATATAAATTGGAATGAGTATGAAGCACTACTTGATAAAGATAATCCAGCCAATAATATTATTACCTTAAATATTTCTGACCCGGTGTGAGCATCGACTGCACTAAATACATCATCAAGTAAATATATATCACAATCTTGATAGACAGCTCTAGCTAATTGAATCCGCTGCTTCTGGCCACCACTAAGATTAATACCACGCTCTCCAATTTCAGTCTGATCTCCATACTCCATCATTTCCAAGTCCTTTTCCAAGCAGCAAATCCTGATTACTTCCTTGTATCTCTCTCTGTCCATTGGCATACCAAACAAGATGTTCTCTTGAATCGTCCCATTCTGTATCCATGACGTTTGTGCAACATAGGCTGTAGTACCACAAACCCTGACCTGATACAGAGAAAGCAAAGAGAATACGCTGAATAATCATTTGATCGCTATGCCATACATGTCTCTACATATATCAAAGATTGAGTAATGTGTATAAATCAATCAGATAAAATATAAAGAAGGTGTGTCTCGATTAACATGAGAATATTGAGAGTCATACCTTCCCCGATAATTTGTGCATCTCACCGAGTATTGCTGCAAGAACCGAAGACTTCCCTGACCCAACAGTTCCAACAATTGCTGCCAGCTCACCCTTTTTGATCTCAAAGTTCAAGTTTTTTACAACAGACTCCGAAGTTTCATCATCCCAGCTAAAAGAACCGTCCTTCACTTCCACAGCGATCCTACCTTCACAACCTTCCACTCTCTCAATTGAATCATCTACCAACTCTTTGCTGGTCATATATCTATCCAATCTCTCAAGAGAGATCATCGCTTGAGAAAGTGAGATCATAGATTGCGGGAATGTCCTAATCGGTTCCTGCAAAATCTTAAAAATTGAGGTTGCAGTAAAAACAGTTCCTGCATCAAGTGGAACTCCCAACAAGATTGCGGCCCCAAATGTGAGTGTAGACATAATCAAAGGAGTGCTCCAGAGCACAATTATATTTGAAGCAATTGAGAATGTGAACTTGGATAGCCAACTGTACTCTGATTCACGGAAATACTGGATTCTCTTGTTAAAATGCTCTTCCCATGCCTGAAATTTGATTACACGCATATAACTAAGCATTTCATTTGTTGCTTTCATTCTGGAATCACGGTTCCTCATGATATTAAATTGGAACCTGTTGTTTCTTTTAGTTCCCAGTATCACAAACACCAAGACTAGAAGAAGGCCAATTAGTGTTACAAACATGGAGAGACCAAGGTATCCGTACAGGATGACCAGAGCCACTGTGACTTGCACCGGCATAAGCCAGATGGCATGTAGCTGCAGCATCATATCAGAGAGCTGCTGAGCATCTACTGCCATGTAGTTTACAATCTGTCCGACACCATGAGCTTGTCTAGCTGAACAGGAAAGCCTCAAACCCTTCTTGTATAAGGAAGTGATGAGCGTGGACCGAATAAGCATGCCCAACTTTTGAGAATTGAAATTGAATTGATGTGAGCACAAAACTTCAAAAAACTTGGCAACTAGGAGAACCGTTACAAGATAGTAGCCTTCGTAAGGAGAGGAACTCTTGCCTGCTGTGAAGTCAACAAATCGCTGGATGAGTAGTGGACCTACATACATCACACAGAGCCTCGAAACTGCAAGGAAAGCAGTGAAGGCAGCTTCCTTCCAGAAGCAACGAAGCAATGTTGTTCGAACTGGATGCTTGGAGTTCTCTTCAGGCATAGGCCAGTTTCTTTCAAACAGCTTAGACAGTCTCTCAGCTCTATGTTCTGGTGAAAGGGTAGGAACATCATCAATCTTGAGAGTTGATCGGTAACCTTTTCTCAACAGAGGACTCATCCATAGCCAAAAAGCTTTTGAAACAATGGATGCTGTAGCGAATGCACTCACTTGGGATTTATCCAAAAGGGGTTCATACAATTTGGATTCTTCCTCCACTGTGCATTCCGAGTCCCTTGTCACTAAAACTCCAGTTGACCCTTTAATGGCAACAACTAGAAGGACAATTGACAAAGGAAATAAAACTAATGAAACTATATCATCCCACCACAAATCAGGAGAAGTTCCTCCAACAGAGATCAATCGTATTAGTCCCGAACTGAAGAACAAAGCTGTGACAATGAAGTTGGCAATCCAGTAAATTCGAAGCGTCAACGGATGACTGTGTGCCCTGAATCTCTTTTCATGGAAAATCAAGACTGTGATCACTAAATGTGTTACCGCTTGAATCCACCAAAACACCCCATCAACAAATTTCCATTCTGATTGAACATTTCTACTCAAGGCCAAAACCCCTAAAGCTACAGAACAGATAGCACAAAGGACTGACACAATAATAGATAGTTTGAACCAAATATCAATTCTAACTAGAGCTCTCTGATTCTCAATAAGCGGCTTATTAAGCCCAGAATTTGAGCGCTCATTGGAGGTAAATCTTGAATAAAGCTTTTGAATGGCAAATACAAGAAGCACAAGCAAGAAGAGAATATCAATGGAAGAGAAGAGAACCCTTTGAGGACATGGAAAGAGGAAGATGAATCTCAGCCACTGTACTAGAGCTGAACCTGAAGTGTCATCTAGCACAGAAGCTGAACAAGAAAGGGATTTGAGCCAAGAATTTGAAGCCATGAATGCAATATTCATCATCTACTTATGCTTCCTTTTCGTCAGTCTCTTCAACCTCCAGCTGCTTTCTGGAAAGAGTAAATTAAAACACTGAATTAAGTAACACATACTAGTTATATACATATACACATATCTACACATGTAGGTATATGGAAAATGACTTTTTTTTTTTTTCCAAAATATAGGAAAATACCAACTCCACTAAAGATCATAAAGTAGCCTCAATCTTAAACAGCCAAGAAAGTATAAAGCATGAAAAGGGAAGAAAACAGAAGCACTTATTACAACACCAGCAAAATAAAGATTCAATAAATGTCACCCCAATTAGTGATAGAATAACAGGAAAGACAGACAAGCTGAAATGGTGGACTCAAGAAAGCGCCTTTATTTTGCACCAAAAAAAAAAACAAAGAAAAGGAAAAAAAAAAAAAAAAAACAAAGCACCTCTATTTCAACACAAAGTGACTCGTTTTATCTGGCAAAATAAAAAAGTTAAGATACATTTTTCTTATAAAAAAAGACATGCTACTTTCTAGATTCCTGGGCAGCAATAAAATATTTTAAAAAATTAAAAAAATAAAAAAAGAAAAAGAAAAAGGAGGAAACATTCAGAGCAAAACAAAATGAATGAATATAAAAAAGGGGTTTACCAAAGATCCAGCAGGCGCTTCATGGGAAGCTTGGGGTAGCTGTAGCAAGCAGATAAGCATAAATACACAACCCCTCATAACACAAGAACTATATATTGACAAGGAAAGAAATCTTTTAAAAAAGATGCTCACGTTTTTATAATAATGAATACTACTTGATCATGCATGACGCACGCACAAACGAATTAACAAAATGACGATAAACTGATTTTATTTCTTCTTTTTCTCTTTTTTTTCTTTTTTTTCTTTTTTTGTTTGTTTTCATATTGGCTGGAGCAGAAGAATGGAGCACGTGAGAGAAGTCAACATGGCATAATTATTAACCGTTAGTTTATTATTTATTATATCATTTTACCTTCTTTTTCTGCGCTGATACTGAATAAAAAAGAAAAAAAAAAAGGAAAAAGAAAAATTGCAGCGAGTGAAAGCTTAGTTTACTAACTACGAAGATCCTGACGAAATGTAAATATATATATTTGTTAATTTATTTTTGGTAAGTCTTCGATACTAACAATATTTTTATGTGAGATTTTTGGTAATTAATAAAATATTTAAGTGCTATTTGGATTGATTTTTCTAAAAGCTTTTTTAAATAACTTTTGAAAAGAGTATATTCTGTGATGCTAAAAGTTTTAGCTTTTTAAAAAAAAGTTGTATTTGAATTTTTTTTCAAAGTTTTAATTTATTTGAAGACCAAGTTAAATAATTATTACAGAAAAAATGTATCTTTTAGAGAAAAATATATTTTGCTTGGAAAAAATCCAAACAAGTCCTGAATTATTATGAAATTTCTAATAATTGAATAAAATATTTCAATTATTTAGATTAAAAACTTAAAACTAGAAAAATGATTTAACATGGAAAAAGAGCAATAAAAGATTTTTGAATGTTATTTTTTAACATAAAAAGTATTACAAGTTGATGGTGAAATAAATTTTAGATTAGATAATAGTCCTATGTGTGTGTAATGGTAGACTAAATGCTTTGTTATATTGAAGAGAAGGCTTAGAATGGTAATGCGTGGCATGTACAAAAAATGCATATTCCTTTTTTTTTTATATACAAATATAAATATTACATCATTAATTTTGATCTGTTAATTCTTTTAAAAAGATACATACCACGTAGTTGTTGTAAACAATAAATTAATTAATATTATTCACACACATAAAATTAATTTAATAGATGTTAAAATAATATAAATATTTAAATTAAGTGGTCACAGATTATTTTTTTGTCTAGGATAAGTTGCTATTATTATTTATTAATATCAATTGATCACAGCATATATTTTTTAAAAATTGTTTTTGAATTTTAGTTACTTATTGATTTTAACACCAGCTTCATGTACATGTGAGATTTTATTTCGTTGAATCGTATATATAAAATATTACATTAAGTGAATCATTTTTTCTTCATCAATATCAAATTAATCGTGTTAAATGTCTAGTTGCTCCATGTGTGAAAAGTTTTGGAATTAATTCTCGTTGTATATATTATGTGACTATAAAATTTTTTTGAATTAAGAAAAGAAGTTAATCTTTTTAAATAGGCTAGTCTCAATAGGTTGTTTTCTTTGGACCCACTCCTTATAAGTTTTGCACTCAATTAATTTGAATTATACTTCTTAAAATTTAAATTTTAATATAGGTTAGAAGGACTTTTAATATATGTATATGTATATGTATATATATATATATATATATTTGTCACTATAAATATTGCATCCGAAACTCGCAGAAACCTTGGTAACAATTTCTGATTATTTTGTGAATTGATGGGTTCAATTAAAAGTTTTATAAAAAGAAAAAAAAAGAATTGACTTGTCACTTATTGACAAAGAAAATTATGACCTATTATTGGTGTCCCTACTCGTTGGAAATTAATGAGTGGAATACTTCAACAACGAGCGTTGTACAGTCGTCTTAGGTCGTCGGTCCCGTAGAATTGACCCACATCGGGCTATTTTGGGGTTAGTAGGAATGCTTTTACCCCAAAAAAAAAAAAAAAAGAGTTTGGAAATTCTTTGCGCCCCCCCCCCCCCCTTCTTTTTATCTTTTGGCCGAATCGACGAAGAGTACTTTTTTTTCCTTGGAGAAAGCTGCCAAGCAATTTGGTGGAACCAGAGTAGTAATGGGATAGACAAGAAAATAAGAAGAAAGCACCAACACAAGAAGTAGGTAATGGGCTCATCAGATTCTGTGGTTCTTCGCGAGTGGTCTACATCAATTTTGGTACATTATCTCCTTTTAGACCTTATTTAACTTTGCTTTTTCTAAACTGCTTATAAGTAGTTTCTTATGCTTATAACATACAAATAACAAAAACTAAATGTGACAACATGTAAATAATGGGATTATGATATATATATATATATACACACACACACGCACATGCTTCCTACTATGTGACTGTCTACATCAATTTTGGTATATTATCTCATTTTAGACCTTATTTAACTTTGCTTTTTCGAAGCTGCTTATAAGTAGTTTTTTATTCTTATAACACACAAATAATAAAAACTAAATGAGACAACATGTAAATAATGGGATTATGATACACATATATACACGCGCGCGCACAAGGGCACGCACACGCATCCAAATGTAAGAAAGTTATGTTTTTCAACACATAACCTTTACGGTCATATTCTTTGTAGTTGAAATATTGAACTAGTCGTTATTAAAAATATTAATCTTTTAACCCAGCTAAAATAAAATTTTAAAATTATCTTTTTTGTTTTGGTGGTTGAATAGTTTTAGCTTATTAACCATTGGATTATTAAGTGGTGCAGTCTAGAGAGTTAGAACAAATGGAAAAAACAGAGTTAAAAAGAGTAGGTTTACTGTTTACGCTAACCACGACTTGGTGACAGCTACAACTCACTTGGGAGACAAGAAATCCAAAAACTTTCGGAGAAAATCCAAGACGTGGAGATGCCAACTTTGAAAACCTTTAAATCTTAGTTGAATCATTATTGTTGATAATGTCATTATACTTGATGAGACGCACCATGTTTGATTTAATTGTGAAATTTTAATTGTTAAAATACAAAATTTTTAATGATAGGTTTTAAGTGAAAATATTGTTAAATAAAAATCATTGATTATTTGATTTTGCATTTTAAAATTTGAGTCTTCAATTGTTTTCACTTTACAGAGTAGTATTAGACCTTCAAAACCATAGAATAGTATTTTTGAAGGAAAAAAATTGAAAATTAATTTTGGGCATAATATAAAATTAGCTTCTCCAAAGCCTTTTTTAAAAAGTTCTATTAGTTTTTTTAGCTTTAGGTTTTATGTAAAAAAATTTTTAAAAATGCGACAAACACGAGTTAATTTCAAGTTGACATCCAAGAATTAGACCAAAAAGACTCTCGTTCCTTTTTATATTACAAAAGGAATTAAATTAGACCTAAAATATAAAACGGTAAAATGATGTTGATGTGATATATATCAATGTTCGATTTGTACCATTAGTTATAATTTCAAAGTAAAAAGTACTAATCTATTATTTCTTCTTGTCTACGTGTTGAAAATTACTGCCAGTGGGTGTTACAAAAGTGGTCGCTCATTTGCTTTACGAACAAAATGTGGAGCTAGATATCAAGTAACTTTTATATATGGAGGTCAAATTATCATTGTTTTTCTTGTTTGGTCAAGAAAGTATGATTATGAGTGATGTATATATTATAGAGAGAATGACAACTTTTTCATGATTCATAGTCTAAAACCTCAAACTTTTTCATGAGTTTATTTTATCTATGTTCTCTTATGGCAAAAAAGTTTATCAAAGAAAGTTCTCGACTAAATTTTTTTTTTTTGTAAAACTATTTTAAATTCTATTTTATTTCATTTCCTTTTTTCTTTTTTCTTTGGTTTATTTTTCTAAACAGTAAATTATTGCAAGGTTCTTATATGTTAGATTAATAAAAGATCGCGTTACATACCCTTTTTTTTTTTTTTGATGATCTCGTGCATAATGTGAATTTCGTGTAATAAGGTCCTTTTAACTTTTTACCTGCATTTTATTTTCCGCTGAGTGTCAATAATATCAATCTTTATATGATAAACCTTTTATCTAGAAAACATCACTTGAATGACGTACAATGGTACTCAATTTTGACTATTAAAATGCTAACGTATCACTCCTTGCTGGCCAAGTGTTGAAAAGTATTAGGCTCCAAGCCAAAAAGTTTTTTCTGATTTTACGCTCAACACAACTTTTCTCTAGGAAGGAGCCAAGAAAGTTTCATTTGTGTGTTGTTGAATCACGTATGTTGGAAGGAAAAGAGAAGAAATATATTTTCCCCCTCGTAGCCTAATTTTTAGACATAAAATATTTTGTGAATTTAAAAGTTAGAGTTTAATTATTTTATATATTTTTTAAGAATTTTTATGTAAAATAAAACTTAAAATATTAAAAACACAAGAAACTTTAAATTTAAATCTTTTCTTAGGAAGGACTTCCGTAAAACTACTTTTAAATTATACAAGAAGTTTTTTAGTCTTTTTCATTTTCAAAAATACCCTCTATATCTTTTAAAATGTTCAATATTATTCTCAAAATAGTTAAAAAGTTTGAAAGCTTAATAACTAAAAGCTAAGGTTAAATAGTCAAGCAATTAAATTATGATTATCCTTTTTTTTAGTGAAGAACCTTCTGATTTCATATAGAGGACCTTTTTGCTCATCAAAAAAATTGGAAATATGGAAATAATATTAACGAAATATCTATAATTGAGTAATTAAAGAAAGACAAGAGCTCCTAATCGACTGTTAATACGATCATAAAACATAAGAAAAAAGTGATTGAATGTCTTTCATTGTTCCAACCAAAAAAATTTATTTCAATATTATTATTGGTTTTATCAAGCATAATGACATCTTTAATAGTCTAAAATTTACTACTAACTAATTCATTAAATAAGTTAAGGGCTTGACTTTCTTTCAAGAAAAATTTCTTTTTTTCTTAAAAAAATACATTCTTTTTTTTAATAACTATTTGTTTTGGCTTTCAAAAAAGTTAAAACTCTAAAAAAAGTTCTAATATAATTTTTCTTAAAAGTCCAAAATTTTAATTTCTCAAAAAAAAAACTTTTTCAAACGTTATTAAAAACCCTTTTTAAAAAAAAAAAACACGAGCCTTAAGTTATAGTCAACAGGGGTGATGATATATTTTCTTTCTTTTTCCAATCCAAAAAGACTCCCACAAGGATTAACTCCATCTATAAATAAAAGGTGTATGATTGAAGAAAACACTTAATAATGAAGTCATAGTGTTGGGAATTTGTGAAAAGAGCACTAATTCCTGGTGAAATCATAAATGCAGTATCTTCAATTATTATTTTTTTAAAAAAAGGAATTAATTGGGGCCTGATTCCTTTCCTTTCCTGTAATGGAAAGTCATTATCAACAATTCGAGAAGGCTATCATGCCTATGGTTTGTCAACCTCACCCTTCAATGCAGGAAAAATATCATGCACCCTAAGTTATATGTACCAACATGACATGGTGCACTTGTTTTATCATTTTTATTTTATATATTAACAATATTTATACTATATGTTTACGACTTTTAATTTTTTATAAATCGCAAGTTGTATGTTTATAATTTTATCATTTTATGTTCAAAACTTTTAAACTTTCATAATTTACTTATCCATTACTCTTGTATTATATGTTCAGAAATTATATCATATATTCACAATAATATATTACCTATTTACAACTATTTAAGATATGTTTACAATTTGTAAACGATATATTCACGACTTGTGAACAACATGTTCACAATCTATGAACGATTTTGGAGCTTACTGTCGGAGGTGTTACCAGTGTCTGATCGACGATCAAATTCTTGTATTGTGTTCATTAGCGTGAAGAGAGTAAATTTGTTAAATTTCACGTTGATTTGACAATCGAATTGTGAGATCTCTTCGGAGGTGCATCATGCTCATTTGGATATACCATAATGTCAATGTATGGTATAATTTGTGCCCTTCAATGCCAATATGCCACATTACATTAGGCACTTCTATCAAGGGCTCATTTTGGATTAACTTTTTTAAAAGTATTTTTTAATAATTCTTGAAAAAAATATTTTTATAAGTTAAAAATATTAACTTCTGGAAAAAATGTACTTGAATTTTTTTCCATAGTTTTAACATTTTTTAAAAGCCAATTAGTTTAATAATTATTGGGAAAAAAATGTAAGTTTAGAAAAAAAAATATTTTTTCTAAGAAAAATCAATCCAACCAGGCCACAATGCAATCTCAAAAAAGAAAAGAAAAAAAAGGAAAAAAAAAATATCATGTAAGAGTCTGCCTTTTCCTTTTTGCTCTTTTGGTGGTGGAGGAAAGGTAAGGAGGGGGAGGGGAGGGGGGTGCAATAAAGTTGAAATGGATCATATTAAGATGTTATGATTATATTGATCTAGTAGTTGTAAATTATTAATAAAGTTATACAAGAATATTTTTATCCAATAATAGAGTAGGTTGATTTGGAAAGCTATGATAGATTTCTAAAGTTGTGCATGTGAACACTTGATATTTCCATAATATTGGGGAATTTACTTTTCGTGAGATCAATCAATTCACTAATGAGTCATAAGCGAAAAGACATGCGTCATGAGATGGTGTGTAATTTAACTTTTAACTTTTTGAGGCTAAGGTTGAAGCCATTGCATTACGAAATGCTTGTATATTTGTCAAGGGTTTGTAGCTTTTCAACATCATATTGGAAAATGTTGTTGAAGTAGTTCATAAGGCAATTACCTCACAAGGAAAGCGTATCCCATGGAGGATAGCTTCCATTATTAAGGACTCCCTCTGAGATTGAAAGACTTCGATGGTGAATTTTTAAGAAAATTTGGAATATTGTTGTTGATTTCGCTGCGTGGCAATGCTTTCTGGAAATTTGCCTTGTAATTGGATGGTTTCTTTACTGCACCAATTGCGAGTTTTTTTTACATAAAGATGTGAACTCACAAGGTGTTGGGTAACTCTGTTGTATTCTGGTTTGTTTTATGCAATTTCATTGATAAAAAAAAAATTTAATTTCTTAATTATAATAAGTTGTTATCCCATCACTTAACATGTAGAAAATTTTTGTCTTATTAAACAAACCTAACCATAGTCTTTGGTTGTCAACTTCACACATCAGTGCCATTTCAATTGAATGAATTCATACGTAGGATTTTTTTTTATTTAGCATTGTTTTTTTAATTAGGTTAAAAAATAGCGCATTTTTCAGTTGTTTTGCAAAAGTGGTATTAACTCATTTCTAGAATTCGTTGACGGATTTCGGGAATTCATCCCAAAATCTAGGATTTCATTAGGGTTTTTAAAGATTCTCTGCCATGAAGTGACCTTGAAATGACTTCGTGGCAAGGGAATCTTGCAAGACGAATTCTGCGCATTCGCTGCGATTTCTGAGAATTCACCGTGAATTCCTAGAATTCGCCAACGAATTTTGGGAACAAGTCATCAGGGAATTGAATATATTTCCTGCAGAATGTCATACCTTATAATTGGATGGTTTTTTTACCTTATCAATTCCGAGTATTGTTACTTAAAGATGTAAACCCACAAGGTGTTGGGTAACTCTGTTGTATTCTGACTTGTTTTATGCAATTTCATTGACCCAAAAAAAAAACTTTAAATCTTTTAATTATAATAAGTCGTTATCCTATCACTTATCATGTAGAAAGCTTTTGTCTTATTAATCAAACCTAACCATTGTCTTTGGTTGTCAGCTTCACTCGTCGGTGCCATTTCAATTGAATGAATTCATACGTAGGATTTTTTTTATTTAGCATTGTTTTTTTTAATTAGGTTCAAAAATAGCGCATTTTTCAGTTGTTTTGCAAAAGTAGTATTAACTCATTTCTAGAATTCGTTGACGGATTATAGGAATTTATCCCGAAATCCAAGATTTTGTTAGGATTTCATCAAAGATTCCCTACTATGAAGTGACTGTGAAATGACTTTGTGGCAGGGAAATCTTGCAGTACGAATTACGGGAATTCATTGGCGAATTCTGCACATTCGTTGCGATTTCTGAGAATTCGCCAACGAATTATGGGAATGAGTCATTAGGAAATCGAATATATTTTTTGTAGAATGTCACACCTTGTAATTGGATGGTTTCTTTAATGCATCAATTGGGAGTTTTGTTACTTAAAGATGTAAACCCACAAGGTGTTGGGTAACTCTGTTGTATTCTGGCTTGTTTTATGTAATTTCATTAACCAACAAAAAAATCTTTAAATCTTTTAATTATAATAAGTCATTATCCCATCATTTACCATGTAGAAAACTTTCATCTTATTAATCAAACGTAACCATAGTCTTTGGTTGTCAACTTCACTCATCGGTGCCATTTCAATTGAATGAATTCATATGTAGGATTTTTTATTTTTTTATTTAGCATTGTTTCTTTAATTAGGTTAAAAAAATAGCTCATTTTTCAGTTGTTTTGAAAAGTAGTATTAACTCATTTTTAGAATTCGTTGATTGATTTTGGGAATTCATCCCAAAATCCAGGATTTTGATAGGGTTTCATCAAATATTCCTTGCCATGAAGTAACTGTGAAATGACTTCGTGGCAGGGGAATCTTGCAGGACGAATTCTGCGCATTCTGGGAATGAGTCATTAGGGAAACGAATATATTTCCTGCAGAATGTCATGCCTTGTAATTGGATGGTTTCTTTACCACATCAACTGTGAGTTTTGTCACTTAAAGATGTAAACCCACAAGGTGTTGGGCAACTCTGTTGTATTTTGCCTTGTTTTATGCAATTTCATTGACCAAAAAAATTTTAAATCTTTTAATTATAATAAGTTGTAATCCCATCACTTACCATGTAGAAAACTTTCGTCTTATTAATCAAACCTAACCATAGCCTTTGGTTGTCAATTTCACTCGTCAGTGCCATTTCAATTGAATGAATTCATATGTAGGATTTTTCTTTTTTATTTAGCATTGTTTTTTAATTAGGTTAAAAAATAGATCATTTTTCAGTTGTTTTGCAAAAGTAGTATCAACTCATTTCAGTTCATCCCGAAATCCAGCATTTTGTTAGGGTTTCGCCAAAGATTCCTTGCCATGAAGTGATCATGAAATGACTTCGTGGCAAGGGAATCTTGCAGGACGAATTATGGGAATTCGATGGCAAATTCTGCGCATTCGCTGCAATTTTTCCAACAAATTCTGGGAATGAGTTAATTTCAACAACTCTCTTATTTTTCTCCCTATATTTAGGAAATCTATAGCATGTCATTACATGTAAGGATTTTAATTTTAATTTTACTCCAATAGTTTCCATGTATGTAATTAAACTCTTGTTTTAGAGAATTCATATTTCAGTTTTATTCTATCATCTTTCTTATTTCAAAGTTTTCTTAATATTGTTTTAGTGGATGAGTTTGCTATCCCTACATATGAAAATATTTAACATTAATTAAAGCGGGAAAGCGTGTGATTGGCTAGTAGTGTAAGTCGTGGAGGGCCTCGGCTGTCAGTTGAGTGTCAAAGTTGAAGAGCGATAAAACAATTCATTCATTTCGTTAAACGCGAAGGTGCCAACTTGCCAAAAGTTTCAGTGTGTTCGTCATGCCTTACATCACATTAAAGAATCTAGACACCTTGCCCAACTGTGGCGCTCGATGATTGCAACGACACTTTTACAGTATGTCCCGCCTCCGAATTAGTTTTCAACATCCACGACCAAGGTTGGTATTATTATTATATCATAACTGTTGTCGGATTTTCAAACTAATTTTTTATTTTTATTAGTGTCGTATAAATAACAAATAACTACTTATACTTTCAAATTGTCCAAATTATTCTTAGATACATGCGTGTAGAAGGTAATTGGTGTGTGAATTGATTGGCGAATATCGCTCTCAATAGGCTCGTGAGATGTCGATTCCTTTAGGAGACTCTTGACCAACGCATATCTTGGTTGAGAAATATAAAAATGGGTTCACACTCTCTAAAAGGATAGCTATATTTAACTGGCTTTAACTATTTTTAGAATAGAAAAAAAAAAAAAACATATCTTTTTTGACCTGGAATAAATTTGCTTAATATTTTAAAATTGTAAGTAAATTTAATTATTATAAGTTATTAATGTAATTAAAAAGACAATTAAATAATTTAAAACTTTTTATCTTATTAATAATTTATCATAGGATCTTCATTATATTCTTTTTGAATATCATGACTAAGTATAATATTAAAAACTCTATTATTTATATGACATGAGTATTAGAGCCTCTTTTAAAAAGGTGTGGAGCCATCTTATTTATTTATTTAGGGTTGTTGTGAGACCATGCACCTCTTACGAAGTGAGAATTCTCAATAATCAATACCATCACTAACAACAACCAATTAAAATATTTTAGATGACTCCAAGGAAATACAAATTCCTATCCTGTATATTTTAAATTTTTTCTTTTTCCCTCAATGAATAAAATAAAGAAAAGAAAGCACGCGGTATCCCATCTCCCAAGAAAGGTATAATCCGAAGAGATTCCATTTTGACATTTAGTTAGTATTTTACTCCTTGTTTGCTATAAATTATTAGTCTTAGCCGTTGTTTAAATTCGCGAAAAACACTTTTTCTATTAATTTTTGAAAAAAATATTTTTTGAGAAATTAAAATTTTGATTTCTAAAAAAAATTATAAATAATTTTTTTTTTAGAGTTTATTTCAGCTTTTTTTAGAAGCTAAACCAAATAGTTATTGTAAAAGGAATAAGTTTGTTTTCAAAGAAAAAAAAAGTAGTATTTTTTTTTTTAAAAAAAAGCCAATCAAATCATGCCTTTAATAACTTGAATGATACCCAAAAAAGAAAAAAGAAAAAAGAAAGAAAAAAAAGCTCAATTTGGTACTCTTTCCCCTTTTGACTTTTTGAATATCAACTTTTGGATGCTTTTCTCTTTTTTTTTTTTCCCTCCTTTTTCGACAAAAAAAATATTTCGAATATGCCAGTATATCTCTAGCACAAACAGACACGAGACAAGACATAATCGATCAAACATTTGGCGTGCGCATGCAATATTACGTTATACAAACACGATGAAAGCCACCTTATAAAAAAAATTCTACTGCAACATGCGGAAATAATTTCACGTTGTACAAACGCGGTGAGAGCCAACTCGAGAGTCCTAAAATTTTTCGTATTAGGAAAATTTATCCTTTTTACATTCAATTTTGTCAAATTTTTACAAAGAGTTGATAATAGCATCTCAGCAAGATCATGAACCACATTAGTCCAACAAGGCAGATGGGCTAGCTGCTTTATAGATGACCCCACCGGGGATGCTGTTCTGGACTTGTAATTTGGGCTTCTGATAATCATGATGAACCACATTAGTCCAAGCTCAATTACTGGGCCAATTCAAACATCCGCTACTCTATCCAGATCTTACGCCCACTGAAAATGATATGACATGAGTAAACACATTATGATGTCAATTTTAAGTACATATTTGTTCTACCCTAGATTTTTTAAAATTATTATTATTATGATTATTATTTTAGGGTTGAATATAATTTACCTTCATTTTCTTACTTCTGTTTTTGTGTTTAAGTCCTCCTTAGTGAGGTAGAGTTGAGTCTATTTTAGGGACTTCGAGTTGCACATTTAGACCATTAATTGCATAACCCAACCTATCACATGATAAACTTAACATTTTGTCACTTTAAATTGTAAAGCAATTAATTATGAAGCATTTATTTGTCCAATATGTTAATATTGATTTATTTATGCCTGCCAATTCAATAAAACAAGTTACCCCACTTCTAAATTTGAAGAGTAATTCGCGTTTAACATGCAAACATACCCTTTAGTTGACACACGCAAGATATTTTCATTTCTTAAACTACTACAGGGAGATTTTTGACGATTAATTGTCAGACAAGTTAGTCTTTTCAGCTAGTTTCGTTTAAAATTAACATTATAGTTAGCCTTTTTAGTTATTTCTGTGTCATGATTGTGTAAGTGATATTAATTTTTAAATAAAAATAATTAATTTTTAAGAGAAATGACTAAAAAGACTTAAACTGGTGAAGAATTAATCTTTTAGACTAAAAAACTTACTTAAATAGTTCAAGAATAAAATTGACCCAAATAAAAATATTAGATTATTCATGTCATCATAACGTAAACATAGATTACTTTACCATTGCATCTCTTCTAGAGGCTTAAACCGCAAAAAAGCACGTTCCTCGTAAGCTTTAAAAGAAGCACTTCTGCTCTTGGTTTCTTCTAGGTTTTTCATTTCTCGCTCTTCACTCTTCTAGAGGGGAAAAAAAAAAAAAAAGAAGAAGAAGAAAAAGCAACACAAAGCGATGAGGTAAAACTCTACTTGGCTTCAATTTTTTTTTCTTTTTAATTTTTAGTTTTTTTTTTCGCGTTTTTCATTTCCCTATCAGTTACCCATTTATTGATTTATTAGTTCTTAGATATTGATTATGAATTCAATTCAGGTTTTTTTTTTAATTTTGTTTTGCAAGTTAATTTCCAATTTGATAATTAAAATATAGGGCATAGAAGGTAATAAATTTCCAAATTAGGGCGCTATATCATAGTGAAAATTCGCGAGCTAAATTCCGTTACTTATATTTACTTCTTTTGCGTCCAAGTTGTATTATAATCAGATTCAGGTTTACTTGGTATTTTCCCCTTTGTGTTCATTTCTTTACATTTACATTTGCAATCTGTTAAAAAAAAACAAAATTTCACGTGTTTTGCTGGAATTGCACGATATAAACTGTGACGGCGTGCCGGACATTACATATTGGACCCTTCTGGACTGTGATAATATACTAAGGGCTTGATTGGATTGGCTTTTCAAAGGCGCTTTTTCCTAAAACTTCTGAAAAAAAGTTGTTTTTTGAGAAGCTACTGGCTTCTGGAAAAAGTTGAAATTGAGCTTTTTTTGGAGTTTCAGTTTTTTTTTTTTGAAATCTAATCCAAACACTTGTTGCAAAAAAAATGTTCTTTTTTGAGGGAAAAAATGTTTTTCCATGAATAAAAGCCAATCCAAATTGGCCCTAACATAAGAACTTGACAAAGCTGGATACAGGGTTTGATAAGATTTTTGTTTGGGGTTTAGTGGACTGGAAATTAGGTAAGGTTGTGGCTGTAAATTCATATGTTTTTTGTGACAGTAGTGAGCTTTGATTGGTGGCTTCCCTTTTCATTTGAACTTATTTGTTCCCTTAAACACTTACTAATGTTCAGGCAGCTGCCATCTTGCAAAAACTTATGTCTATGCTACTAGAAAAGATTTCATGGCGTCCATAATGGTAGGGCTCTTTTGGATTGGCTTTTCTCAAGAAGCTAAAAAATCTAACTTCTGGAAAAAGCTGACCTTGAGCTTTTTTGGAAGTTTTAGTTTTTTTTGAAATTTAATCCAATATTTATTGCAAAAAAAGATGTGTTTTCCAGGGAAAAAAGTGCTTTTCCTTGAAAAAAGCCAATCCAAGTAGGCACTTAGTATTTTTCATCGAGCGCATGGTATTCATGCAGTGCTAGTTCTTGTAAGGAAAGAAATGATGCAGGACTAATCATTTTGCTTCTGTTTGACAGCCGGCACCCCGAAGTGAAATGGGCCCAAAGGATGGACAAGGTATATCTTACAGTCCTATTGCCAGATGCAAAAAATCCAAAGGTTAATCTGGAACCAGAGGGAGTTTTCACGTTCTCTGCAACGGCAGGGGCAGAAAACGCTCTCTACGAACTGAAACTTGATCTTCATGACACAGTTAATGTGGAGGTATCTTTTCTTTTACTTGTATGATTGTTTTGGGTCAGATTTCATTTAGTCCCTGGAATTAATTTCGGCTGGTATGGGAGCATTTCTTTCCTGTTCCAGGTTTTCTGTCTTGTTACAGGTAACTTTTAATGGGGTTGGGTGGGGTTGGATGGGATGAAATTGTATTTGTGCAGTCTTTAGAAAGAGAGATTTGTGACTTAGCTTATTGGATTGGGTTAGCTCATGTTTCTTAGGGCCCATTTGGATTGGATTTTTGTAAAAACGCTTTTTTTAATAGCTTTTGAAAAATAGCTTTTTTTGAGAAGTTGAAAATTCTGGCTTCTAAAGAAAGCTGTATTTGAGTTTTTTCAGAGTTTTAGTTTTTTTAAAAGCCAAATCAAATAGTTATTGCAAATTTAATGCAACTTTTTCGGGGAAAAAAGTGTTTTTTCCTTAAAAAAAAGCCAATTCAAACAGGTCCTTAATCTTTCTGAATTCTGAGTAAGACATTTGCAAGTAGCGTCCTGTCAATGGTAGTTGTCATAGGGCTTTTTGTGAAGATTTATGGGTAGTTGCAGAAACTTAATGTATATGCATGGGAAGATATATGCATAATTCCTACCTGTGTGTCATGAAATACAGAAATTTGTTGAGTCACAGAGTAGTTTGTGGCGTGTATTATTTTGCATTGGTTGCTGACTGCAATTTTCAATATAATAGGAAAGCAAAATAAATATTGGGGTGAGGAACATATTTTGTGTTCTGGAGAAAGCTGAGGCAAAATGGTGGAAGAGATTATTGCGAGGAGATGCAAAGGAACCTCACTATGTGAAAGTGGATTGGGACAAATGGGTGGATGAAGATGAGGATAATGGTACGTCTCACTTGTGCTTTGTCTAGATTGTCTGTATCTTGTTGAACATTTTAATTAACTGTCGCAAATTCAATTGGTGTAATAGGTCCAGGCGATTTTGATATGGGTGGAATGGATTTCTCGGTAACGACTTAGCTCATTATCTCCAGAAATTTATTCTTCTCCTCCCCCCCCCCCCCCTTTTCTTTTTTAAATGTTCCAGTACTTTTGATGTTATATCCATTCTTTCATACGTTTTACAGAAATTCGGTGACATGAGTGGCTTGGCAAATGATGCTGAATTTGATGAGAGCGACGACGAAGGTAAAGATGTACCACTTTTCTTAACTCCACATTCCCTTCCTCCCCCTGACCCCAAAATCTCAGCCAAAGGACAAAAAGAGGGAAGGGGAGGGTTATGAAATAAAAGCAAAGAAATAGAAGACACCTTGTTAATTGGGTATAAATGATGTCCAATTCTTTGCAGAGCAAGACGTTACAAAGCCTGAGGAGAAAGCCGATCAGAAGGCTGGTGAGGAGGCAAAGCCTGAGGAGAGCAACTCCACTAAGGCAGAAGAAGGGAAATAAGGGGCTGGTCCGGGCTCATGAGTGCATAATCTGAATGTGTAGTGCAGAACGGCTCTATAAAGCTATGCACTTTAAGCTTTGACGTGGAGAGTTTCTGCAGTGTTGGGTGATGTAGTCAAGGCATATGTTTCTTAACAGAGCAAAAAAGTCACTATGATTAAGTTTTCACTTCTGCGCAAAATTGATTTTCGTTGCTGTTGAGCAGTATATATGTTTCTAACCTTTCAGATCGGGGTGCTGTACTTTGTTAAACAATGCTTGGATCATTATCTCAGATGGTGTTGCTGGGATGGTTGTTTTGCACTCTAATCTTGGTTGATGTCACAAGAGTACTGTGCTATAATTTGATGATATTGTATCGTCATTTTTTCTAAGTCCATCTAAGGCACAGGCACGGAAATTAGTGTGCACGTGCGATAGGGATTACCGGGTTACCCTTCTGATATTGCATTGATTAATAAGGGTGAAATAATAAGAAAGTTGGACAATTGAATATGTCCACATTTGTCGTAAACGCGAACAAGGGTTGTTTTTGGAGGTCTCTTCAAGTTCACAATAACAGTGGGACAAAAGCCACTTAATTGCCAAGGAAATAACGGACAAGGGGTGGTAGCTTTCCTACAATTTCTAAAGAATCACATACCCTTTCCATAGTTTCAAGCAATATCATCAAATCTTCCTAACATTAACTACAAAGCTTAATGATATAAAATTACATGGAAAGGCGGTCTTCATAATGCCTTACATGCCGAGAGAGCCATACGCTGGTTAAAAATAAATAGCATATAAACCCCCAATAGATGTTCAAGCGCTTCTGCTTTGCATCATCGTCCTCGTCCTGTACCTGCACCAGTCCCAGATATAATAAATTTATTTGCAGGCAGGAAGTGCATCGATACGGTACCAATTTGGAAGAACTGAAAAGCGTATAATAATGACTTATGATCAATGAGAAAGGTCGTAGTACTCGTATCCACATGACATGCACGAAAATTGCAAACCCCAAAAGGGGAGGGAGGTGCAGTTTCATTTTTCCTAATTCTCGTTGTTTGCTCGTCCAACATGAACGTTTGCCCATCGTATGAGATGATTTTTGCACTGAAGTTTCAACAGAGATTGCTAATGCTTGTTATTGAAAGGGAAAGGGAAAGGGAAAGGAAAGGTAAAGGGAGAGAAAAGGGTTGTACCTTTGTTTGCACCACTTCTGCCACCAGCCACACCTTTACCCTGACCTCCTCCATTGTCTGACCCACGGCCACTGCCTCTTGGTTTGGAGGTATCCTCCCTGCCTCTTCCTCTTCCACGCCCCAACCCAGGTGGCTTTCTATCTGCAAAAATCATGAGAGCAAAAAGACAATAGACTTTGTTATAATTTACGAATTATATGATAAATGAGAGAAGTTTCACAAGCAATGAACTATAATGTGAAAAATTCACCCAAACGGTCAACTGAAAGAACCGGTAAACCAGCAACTAAAAAAAAATTACAGTCATATATACAACATTCAGGGGAACAATGGGCATCTGAAAGCATTTATGCATAATGGACCACATTAAATGATGGAACGTACATAATGAATAATTACACAAAAACAAGAGAATCCACAAGTTCTAGATCTGCCCCTTATCATATTATTTCCTAAGACTAACAAACTAGATTCCTTTCATAATGGAAAGGACGACGAGATAAATCATGATTGCAATAATTAGAAAGGAAACCGAGGGAAAGAACTAATAAAACGTACCAGCACGATTCTTTGTCTCTTCTTGAACTTTGTCAATCACCTATACATCAGTAAATTATGTTCAAACAAAAGTAGAAGAAGATACTGCATGTACATACTACTTTAAAAGGAAAATGGCAGTATTATAGGTTTAACCTGTCTGATAAAGAAGAAAAGAGAGCCCAGCAGAAAAGAAACGGAAAAAAAAAGAAGAAGAAGAAAAGAGAAACAAGGGGAAAAATAGAAACACCCAGGACTATGACCTATTTAACCAGGGATAAAAAGCTGAACTAGTAAAAACTAATCAAACTAATCAATTATGGATCTTTCACTTGCTTATTTAAAGTTATACTTCATAAACAGTTAAAGAGATGTTCCCTTGTTCAGGCTGGAGAAATAATTGGAGTACCATGTTATGGTAGGACTCATACTCCGGTGTTTGAAATTCAAAACAAAAGACAGCATTCCAAGATGAAATGTCCATGAAAGAAGAAGAAAATAAAGAAAAACGAAGAGAAGAAAGAAGAAAATAAAGAAAAACGAAGAGAAGACATACAAGGCACATAAAACAAAACTGGAGATCCTTATGCTCATATCAGTATATCTTCCTTGATTTTATTTGAAGCATACCTCTTCTGGAACTCTAAGATACTTGATTGTATTTCCTCGAATGTAGCATTCAGGCATTCGCCAAAACCTATCTCCATCCTGTATTAACGAACAAATTAAATCATAAAAAATTTTATAACGGACACATTAATGAAATCAAAAGAAGTGAAACGACTAGTATCAGGAAGGGCATACACCTTAGAGGTACAGATAACTTCGCGGAGATGGATGTTCATCCAGGTATCACAGTTAACCAAATGCCCATTATACGTCTCCCCATTTTTCAGCTCAACCAACTGTTGCACCAAACCGACATGCATAAGCAACGGTACCACCCTTATAACCCCCACCTCGCTCCTCCCCAACCCCAAACTAAAATGGAAATCATAATATCAATTTTCCAGGTAAACATTTTGTGCAGAAATTCTACATATCAATTCAGAATATGAAATGCGCCTCAGACTCTATACAACGAACCCTAAGAGGAGAATACATACATCTCCATTCATCTCAAACAGATTACTTATTTGTAAATGAGTTCGTTTAGTGAGTCTGACAATCCTTGCCTTTGTTTCCACCCCGGGTTGGAACATATTACTATAACAAGGGCTTTTTCCAAAACCGTTTATTCCCCTAAAACTTTTGAAAAAAGTGTTCCTCCAAGAAGCTAAAAGTTCTGGCTTTTGGAAAAGGCTGAAATTTAGCTTTTTTTTTTATATATATATATAAAATTTTGGAATCCACTGAAAATTCAAATCCTTATTGCAACTAAAACAATGTACTTTGTTAAGGAAAGAACCGCATTTTCCTGAAAAAAAAAAAAAAAAACCAATCCAAACACTAGCTAAGTTTCCGCCAACAGATTAATTGGCATATTTTTCACCGCAAATTTTACGAACAGAAATTGATAGTGCAATATCCTCACTGTTGCGCAAACAACAGAAACACACATATGCATATAAAGATAAATGAGGAAAGAGTAAAGGAGTTAAACATACCATAGGGTGGCCTTGGGAGGTCGACAATGGAAGCTGCAACATATAAACAACAAAAACAAATTAAACTCGAAATATAAAAAAAAAATTTTAAAAAAACAACGAAGGCCATAATGAGGATTATTCATACCATATTTCACAAGCTCACGAGAATTCACCTGTGATCAGAGGAGGTTAAAGACAAAAATAATTGACAAAAAAAAAGAAGAAGAAGAAAAGAAGCTGGTACTAATGAAAACACCCCCCCTAGGTTCTATAATGCAACGCTCAAAAGCTTCACCTCCTCCGAAGCGGAGCTGGCAAATGGTGATGGGACTCGCCCACTACCATGTCATGTACCATCTTGGTTTGAATTGATTTCTTTTTTAAAGTGTTTGTTTTTTTTTTATTTTTTTTAAGTTAAAAAAAAAAAATTTTTTTTAAAGGGGAGAGTTTGAATGTTGTATTAAAAATTTAACTTTTCAGGAAGTAAAATCAAAACTTATTATAAAAAGCGTATTTTTAAAAGAAAAATATTTCTGTTTTATGAAAAAATCAATGAAGATAAGCTCTTACAACCGCTTGACTAAGACCCTGTTTGACTCTCTTTATTTTATAATTTATAAACTCTTATAAAAAAAATTAATTCTTATATATTTTTTATTATTTACAACTTATAAGTTTCGAATAAGCTTAGCCAAATAGGCTGTGAGTGTAACAATTTTTCTATTTTGCCCAAATATGCTGTGCGCTCATCTCATGGCGCACTTCATCACGTATGCAGTCATTACATGCTGCACTTGTTAACAATGATACACCTTTAAACGCGTTCATATGATCCTTTTAAACACCATATAATTTGCTTGTTTAAGAGATTTGAAGTCATTTTATATGTCTTAGTCTCAATTATTGTTACTTTTTATTAACTTAGTAATGATTATTTTAAATATTCAAATTAATCTTAATATTTTATAAATATAATTAAATTATAATAAATAATTTAGTCAAATTTGTTTTTTTCAAAGTATTTAAAATCATAAAAAGCAAAAATTAGAACTGAAAAACTTTTTATTTTCTACTTAAAACCATTTATAAAATATTTTTTATTAAAATAAATACTTTTATGAACTTAAATTAAACTTTAAACAAGTTTGATCACCAAAAAAAAACCAAACCAAACGCTCTCTTAATCAATCAATTTGGACAAGGATGAAAGTGCTCTAACAGAATCAGAAGGTTCGAAGTTAAAGGTTTATTTAGATTAGTTTTTTTTTAAAAGTATTTTTTATATAACTTTTTGAAAAAATATACTTTTCTGAGAAACTCAAATTTTTTTACTTCCAAAAAAAAAATGAAAATTAAGTTTCTTTTCTTGAGTTTATATATTTTTAAAAATCATTCTAAATTCTGATTGCACAACAATTATAGTTTCTTCCAAAAAAAGAGTGTTTCTCTTTTTTTTTAAAAAAAAACTCAATCCAAACGAACCCTTACTCGCATTGCCATTCCCTTTGCAGTTAAAGCTACACAATATACAACAGAAATGTTAACAAAATTTTGGGGGACTCTAGACAGGCAACAAAAGCTACATCTGCCCACGGTCACCCTAACAATAAGTTATAGGATTTTAACTTGCACATTACTGCATTTTAGTCATTCTTGATCTAAATATCATCGTTCAGAGACTGGATCAAGTGGACAACACTCTTGCATCCCAGCCATGCACCATAGGGTAACAAAAATGGAGAGGGAGAGAGAGGCAACAGGACGCGATGATTCTTGTTGGGGTCAGGATGAGTGCTGCTGCTGCTGCTGCTCTTCTTCTTTCCTTTTCTTCTTTCAGCTCTCGCGATCACACTTAGTTTGGACAAAGCTTGGCTTAGATTGATTCGCCTTTGAGTCGAAGGGTGAGGTCACCTCATAAGGCGGTTTCGTCCTGGTTCATCCTCTTGTAAACAGATCTCAAGTCAACCAAGTGACGCATTGTGGGTCGGCCATGTGGACAATTCCAAGGAGACTTGAGCTCGGCCAAATGTTCAAGAATCTGAAACCACCAAAAGCAAGAAGCATGAACAACGTCAGAAACACAGAGATACAATGGATAGATTCTGGGTTGATTTGTCTCCTCGTCAAACCACGTCTCCTTGAGTGCTCTATTTTCTCCATTTGCAAAAACAAATACGTTCATCAAATAGAATGCAAGCTTATTACTGTTACAACAGTTACTCGTTAATGCTATGCAATAACACACCTTCTGCATTTCATTTCTAGCAAGTGCATCCCCAATCATAACTGATGATCTGCAGGCACGGGATGCGAGCATTGCACGAACTCTAGGCGGGCAGACTGAAACTGCAGTGTCCATTCTGTAACTTCCTATCATGGAGCACTCTCCATGACTATCCGCAACAATAGAAATTAGTTCTTTCACATCTGAGGAAAGGGAGAAAGGAAACGATTGAAAATCTGTTCAGCTAAATCTGCACACCACTTCATTGGCGCGCACACTATTGTTAGAATAACAAATGTGTAGTTTATTTATCAACTGAAACAATCTATTTGAACGGATTACCTTCCACTCCAAAAGTTATGTTTTTACTGAACGGAACTGCTTTTAGTTTAAATCGCTGTCCTGGAGGAGCATCCATGTCCTCTTCCAATGCAAAACCGTTTCTTCTGAAAGTTAAAGGACAGAAGAAACATCCGTATTAGTCTAAATAACAAATTCAATCACACGTCCAAGGACGAACAGATGTTTGAAAGCCTGATAACGAATAGGATAATTCATAGTCAGCACTTGAGTTGGAAATCAAGCAATCTATAATGACGTTGAATAATTTAAGATATATATCACATAAAAGTGAGAATATGCTTCCGCACAAACAAATTGAAGCTACAAGTCAATTTGGGAAGAACAGTGGATTAGAAATGGTGAAAGAAATACAGATCAAATGCTTGCACCTGATAACATCCATGTGCATGGGAATTAATATTTCTTCTTCAGGTGATAACTCCAACCTCAATGGCCTGCATTGTAGACGTGAGAAGCCAGGATCATATGTTAATCTTTTGGTAACGAACATGCTGCAAGTGCACCACTTGAAAGATTTTGAATAATAATTGCTATATGATTGCAACCAAGCCGAAGTTCCTCACTGAAGCAAAGGTTGCTGGTTTAACACTGTTGACTGTGACAGGCGCTCATAGTTGTATTTCTCATCTGCAGCATGCTGAAAGAAAACAGTTGTCACAACAGATCTAAGCTTCTCAAAGCAAACTGCCAAAACAGGAAACCAAAACCAGAGAGAAGAAAAGAAGCTTCTCTGAACACTAGGCTCTCGTAATTGAGAGGGTAGACTAAGGGAAAATAAAAACAAATTTAGACATGTATGACAATAACTCTAATTAAGGACCAAGGGATGTTACCTGATCCACAATGAAAAGGTCTTGATCTAACTTGCCAATAATAAAACCTAGATTGAATTGTCCAATAACCTGCATAGCAGAAACAAACCTAACACATTAGATACACATAGATTTATGTACATTAAAAGAGAATAAAGGGAGAAACTAGTAATAAATGCCATATAAAGTCTTCAGGTCTGATATGAAATACAAATGAATATAAAATACAATGCTAGGAGAATATATTAATCTTTAGTATCACAAGTTTTCAAATTGCTATAAAGCAAATTTTATGTTCAACCAAATCAAGCTGCATTTCAAATGGAATCCAACATCATGTCAAGTCAATACACCAAACCACACCAAGCCAAAAGAGCAAGCATTTCTACATAAAATAGAAACTTTATCTCACATCCTGAGCTTCATCACTGTTTTAACTTGTCTTGTATATATAATCAGAAAAGAAATGAAGTTCTGCAGGCAGCTGGAAAGGAGGCAGCCATCAGAAGGTCAGATAGATCTGTTTTGAAAACATCATTGGGTTCCAGTTTAAGTTTTGTTCGAGTCGAAGAAGTAAAAGTATGAAAAGGAGTAACCTAATCAAGCAATAAGCTTTCTTCATCCCTCCCTGTGCCCTTTCCTCCAAATTGGCAGCCCATAATCACCACAAACTAGACGAAAAGAGCAGACTTACGAAACATACTACTTGGGCAGAAGAGACATTACATACTTACATAATAGACAAACTTAAAATAAATAGGTACAGAGTCATTCGGTAAACTAAGATCACACGCTTAGATTATCCAACTTTCCCTCATAACAAGACAATGGAAAAGTGCATCCGCAGCGCAAGAAACGTCTGGTCTTGGCAGACTGCAAACATGTTTTAAACAAAAGGATGATTGGCTATCTAAGGATTCAAGCCTACCATAACCAATAAAGTTGTAAATCTTTATGATGAAAATTTCCTAGTTGTTTGCTTTAGATGATGTGGCCATGGACCTTGTAGAAGCATGTTTTACTGGTAAAATATTAGAACTGGGGCAATGGACACACAGACAGAAATGTCCCTAGCTTCTACTGGCAAACTTAATTACCGGTAGTAGAAGGCAACTTTACATACTTCAGCGGTGTTAAAAAGTAACAAATAACAATAACCATAAGCAGGATAAATGATTAGGAGCATTCCATTAGTGAAACCCAATTCAAGCTGACTTTAAGCAGAGCTCTTGAAGGGGAAACATCCTAATGGATAGAGCATGAACAGATTATACATATCATATTATACCCCAGAACAATCCTATAAAATAGAAGGCAAAAAGAAAAAATAAAGAGAACCACCCATCTCAAAATGCACAAGGAGGAGTTTCAGACCTTCATTCTTCCAAAGTCTTCCTTCTTAAAGAACCTTTCCAGCTCACGGGTAGCAGCAGCTAATGCTTTTGCCTTCCCCTCCTCAGATTCCGATTGTGAAAGTTCTAGTGTTGCCGCAGTGTAATACCTGTAACTCACGAAACCGCTGATTTACAAACAGTTAAAGTTCTCAGCACTCTCCCTTTGGCCAAATTTTTACTACTGTCATACCTTCCTATCTTCATTGCACCAGATGCATGATTAACAGTTCGCAGTCTTGACAGCCTCTGCCGCCTCCTTGTCATCAGGTCTTTAAAACTAAATCGCAACGTGCAACCAACTTTTAAACTGGAAGAAACCGTCGGGGAACCTGAAGATAAACTAGGAGGTTGTAATGGAGGAGCCACATCCAGTAGGTCTTTGGGTGCGTCATGCATATTGTTGGTAACTGAGGTAACTGTTGCTGAATCAGCCAAATACGGTGCTTCCTCTTGAACTCTCAATTCCTGAAAATTAATATATTTGACTGCACCAGTTAGTTGCAACACTAACTAGAAGTGATAGCATATGATATCACATGGCTTTTCTCTGTTTGTTCTCACAACCATCATAGGGAAGTTTATGCAACAGGAAAAGATCTTGTTTCCAATTTAATTGCAACGAAAGAACTCGCAAAATCTAATTTCCTTACCTCTCTCAATTCTCCATTTTGGATAGGGCGTGCAGGAGGACGTATAGAGGCTTTTTCATTTAAGACTCCACTAACCGTTGCTAGCTTTGGAGGTTCAGGTTCATTAATGTTGACATCATCCGAATCATTAACATCAGTATAGTTGTCTGGAGAACTTGCAACTGCACTACGCTTAGAAAAATTGCCATCCCTTGATTCACATAAAGCAGATCCATTTCTGAGAACTGGCAATTCAGATAACGTCATACCGATACTTTCATGCTTTCTCTTATTTACTGTAACAAACTTAGTGAGCGAGGATTGAACAATACTTGGGCGGCCTAGTGGACTTGTACTAGTGATATTAGCTCTTTCTATCAATCTTGAATGAAGGACAGCATGCCTATCAATTGTAACTCTGGAACTCCTAGGGGTGATGTCATCTTTATTTGAATTATGAACTCGCAGCGAGAAGTCTTTCCCTTTTGAACTGTCATCAGTGTCATGAAACAGACGGGAAACATGCAAATCTCCGGTTTTCTCTTCATCTCTCATCAGAAAAGCCTCACTATCTGAATCCTGTTCTCTGGTGCATACCTCCTGTTTGGGTTCCAAGGTATCTGTCGACAATGACAATGATGGCAAGTGTGATTTCTCATGCTGAGAACAAGACTTGGGTGTGCATTCTTCCATGTGGACCTCCTCAATTTCACTTACAGAATAACTTGCACGATCTGGTGAATATATTTTTTCTAAAGCCTGCCTTAAGGACTGCAACAGGGATCCTTCATCAGAAAAGAATACTTTTCTTTTGTCAGGAGTTACATTTATGTCACATGCTTGTGTTGGAACTATGAAATTCATTATAGCAATTGGATATTGCCGCGAGTTTGCTCCTCTATATAACTCATTCACAAGTTTGCTGACTTTAGGCATATCAACAGGTCGTCCATTCACAAAAAAGAACTGTCTATCTCCCAGATTGCGTCCACTTCCATAACCAGACTTGGAAAGGAAACCATCAATTACGCAGCCATCTAAAATACATACGTTGACAGGCTCTAAGCAGTTATAGGTGCTCATACCAAGCACTGTAATAATGTTATCTTTAAGGGATTCACTTCCTTGTGTTTTAAGTACCACAGACTTTGCATTTCTTCCAGTGGTGTTAGTACAAACTATTCTAACTCCCTTAGCAATAAGAGCATAAGCCTGAAAACCCAAAGGGAAGAAAAAAAAGAAGAAAATGAATCTTCCTAGCATATATTGTATAGGTATTCAATGCACAACCTCTAGATACAACCATTTAATGCAAAAACTCTTTAAACAAAATGTATCACGTAATACGTCTATAGCTGGTTTTAGCAATGCTTGATCGTTTCCTATCAGGTGTCCCCAGTGATAATGTAGATATTACAAAAGTTACTAGCTCATCCTTCACAAAGAGAAGGGAGGGGGGTGAGGTGGGATGGGATGGGATGGGATGGAAGCTAAAAGAGAAATGTAAAGTGATCAAAAACAAAAGAAAGATAATCAAACCGCCACATGGCATCCCAATTTGTTTATTGTCAGTGAGATATTCAATGGTGTTAAGCTTCATTCTTATGTTCGCATATGCATTCAAACAAAATCACTAAAATTATTGGACCGACACACTGATATTGAGATCCTAATTACCAAAAACTAGGCGTCTCTTGACTGAATAATTGCCTAGAAAGGCAACAAATTTTTATATTGACTGAATATATATCTAGCATTCAGTATTATGCATTAGAATAAGGAACAAGCATCAGCAGAAACAACTCACATTTAACAAGGTAATAAGCTTTCCATACTCCTTGCGTATATTGCGATGAAACTCCTTGCTCCGCACGGGCAAGTTAGAAAATAGCTTCTTAACAGTGACAGTAGTGCCAATTTGACGCGCGGTCTTCCTCTCAGCTACTAATAGACCAGAACGGTCAAAAGTCAGGTGAGTGGCAACTGGCTCATTCTTCGTTCTTGTTTCAACGGTTAAGTCCCCTAAAACACATAAAGAACTCAACGCCTCCCCTCTGAAGCCAAATGTAGCTAACGATTGAAGATCAGGGAAATCTGATAATTTCGAAGTATGATGCCTCAGTGCTAGAACCTACAGTATGACCCCTGAATTATATTAGCAAATACAATTCACAATAGTAGACACTAAGCTGAGCTCCCACACATACACACATGCGCGTGTGCACACACTCACAGGAGCTCAGCTTACTCACTCACACACACACACACATTATCACTATGCATAATTCAACTCACTCACTCACATGCAGATATCCTTATGCACCGTTCACGCACGCACATACACGGATATTTGGCCTGTTTGGATCGGTTTTTTCCATGGAAAAGCACCGTTTCCCCCCCCCCCCCCCCCGCGGAAAATAGCACATCTTTTTTACAATAACTACATGGATCAGACTTCAAAAAAAAGGTTAGAACTCCAGATCTAAAGCTTTTTAGCTTCTCAAAAAAGCACTTTTTCAAAAGTTTAAGAAAAGTGCTTTTGGAGAAAAAGCCAATTCAAACAAGCCCTGTGTGTCGCTCAGCTCACTCACACAAGCACACGCACTCTCACCCATGGGTATGTACATATCCGTATGTATAGCTCAGCTGAGATTACTGATGAAGAACCGAACAAGTAGTAGTGTTCAGGAGAATTGCCTTAAAATTGTGAGGAGAAATCCCGGAACCGTTGTCGATGACCTGGAAAGACTCCTGGCCGTAGTCTCTCAAGGCGATTTCGATGCTGGTGGCGCCGGCGTCCAAGCTGTTTTCCACGAGCTCCTTCACGGCGGAGGAGAGGTCCAGAATCACCTGCCCGGCGCAAATTCTGTGAGCCACACCCTTATTTATCGGCCGAATGGTTCGCGAATCACTCGGCGACGAGGAGCCTACTGGCCCTTCCATCGGAAGCTTAATCGAATGATTAATTAACTACGGTTTTTTGAGCTTAGATTTTGGCACCAACTTGTAGATTTTGAATGAAAATTGTGAATCAAAACGCAGCTTTTTGGGCCATGAACCCTAACGTCGAAACTCTTGGTGGACGAAGATTTTACCGCCAAAAATTTGGGTATTGCATGAATAAAAGCAAATTTTTAGAGTTGTAAAATCACAACGGTGTCGTGGTGTAGTTTGTTATCACGTCAGTCTAACACACTGAAGGTCTCCTGTTCGAGTACGGGCGACGGCATTGACTTTTTATTCCGTAGCTGAAGCTATTTTATATATATATATATATATATAAACTTTTGATGGGATTTTCGAAGTGCAATAACACCACGTAGGAGTCAAACGTAAAGAAGTGATCGTAAATGTCATTTTTGAGGAATTTTTTAATACAAAATTTATCTCTCCCTTATTTTTAAGAAAAATACATTATTAATGATGGAGTTTGGAATTTTTCGGTAGTGTCTCAATTAGAAGAGTCTTACAAAAGAGACAAAGGATAGGACTTTGACCTCTGTAATAAATTCTGACGCTCAAATAAATACAAAAGAGCGAAGAAAAATGGCTGGAGATTACTTGCTTTTGCAATGGTGAGTTTAGAATGTATAGGGTAGCCCAAATGACAAAGCTGATAATGACGACAGGCTTGTTATTGGCCGACTTGCCCTTGCTTCTATGACAAAGGAGGTGGATGATATAGTTTGCCAAGTAGTAGAACCTCCTATGCATATGAACCTTTGGCTTTATGCCTTTACAAGTTTAACTAAGAGGACGTTTAGTAAGCAAATGTAATGTATCTTTTGACGTTAAAGAATGAAGAGGATATTGAGTGGCCAATGAGATGGTATCTCTCATGTAAAACAAAGAAAGAGGAGATTGACCTTGCTACGTGCAAAGTGATGTTCCAAGAGAGTTGTTGCAAACCCTCTCGCCTCTTGTGGTGTACTTACACTCACCTAAGGGACCAAGAATACTTAATCAACATATAATTATGTGATTATTGCAACTCGGATAATCAAAATAAGTTTTGTGTTGAAGTCCTATTTTGATTTGATCGTGTTAAATGAATACAATGAAGTAAAATCTTAAGTTCAACGAAAAACAAGAATGGACTGCAAATAAAATTATGAAATTTAAGTGGCTCCCTGTCTTCAACAAATTACAGGCTGATGCCGAGAAGTAGACATCCTTGAATATTTATTGGAATATGAATTACACATGCACATGTATTACCAAAAGAAGAAGGAAAAAAATAGATTTATCAAAGATACATTACATTTGCTTACTAAATTTATTGAACTTGCCACGTGCACAGTGATGTTCCAAGAGAGTTGTTGCAACCCTCTCGCCTCTTGTGGTGTACCAAGAAAACATATAATTATGTGATTATTGCAACTCGGATAATCAAAATAAGTTCTGCGTTGAAGCCCTATTTTGAATAGATCGTGTCAAGTGAATACAATGGAGTAGAATCTCAAGCTCAACGAGAGATAAGAATGGACTGCAAATAAAATCATGAAATTTAAGTGGTTCACTGGCTCAAAAAAATTACAGGCTAATGCCTAGAAGATGACATCCTCGGATATTCGATGGAATATGAATTACATACGCACATATATTACCAAAAGAAGAAGGAAAAAGGTGGATTTATCCAACAATGGAATTCTGCAAATGTTTGAGACTTAAATGGAATGAAAACTCCCTTGAAGGTTGAATCTCGAGTATTGAAGTTTAGCAGATTATTCCAACGCCGTGACTTCTGCATCCGAACTGCCACCTATCCTGTTAAACATTTCTTCGTTTCCTTTGATGGATATTGTCCAAAGAAGATCGGAATCAGACCGGACGGTTACCACCTCTCCTTTGACTATATTGGATGTACTGATCAGGCCACCAAATCTCATTTCCGTATCGGCTGCAAAGAGCAAGTCATTGAAACCACATCAAACTCATGAATCCGTTTTAATTAAATCCCGTAGCAAATTTGGATGTTAATAATGCCATTCATCGATTAGTGACTCGCTAAGAGTTGGGACTGGGGAGATGAGAAAAAGAAGCGAGAAAGCAAGGAAACAGTGACATTTTTCAAAATGCTCACTCAAATTCCACTGAAGCCCAGTGGTCGTGGTGCTCCTGGATGGCATGCCAATTGGAATCAGTCCGCAATGTGGACCCTCCACAGAGGACTGGACATGGATTTCGTGCTGATGAGTAGGAGGAAGAAGCTGGATGAGACAATCATCAGAGAGAAGAATTATCCTCATGGTCGAGAAATGACAGAGTACATTTATATTCCCCATCTCATGGTCAAATCTTCCACCAATTGCTCCGACAGCAAGAACACACAGCTGCAATTTTGGCAACCATTAACACGAACGTTTACAACCTGAAGCACACAGCCGTTCACACAAAAAAGAAATAATCTTCATGCCCCCGACAGATCACCTCGGTGATTTACAAATATACAAACATCCGAAACACGAATACTCTGGCTAGTAGGGTTTCTGAAATTAAGACTGACTTGAAATTTCTCGAAGCCATGAACACTTACATTCGTAATCCCCATGTTCGGCAAGTCTCGAATATAAGCCACACATTTATGTAAATCTGTAGTGTCCTGATCATGAGATGCATCGACAATCTCGGTCCCCTGTTGAAAGCAGAGCTTTAGATCATCAGAGAATTATTCTCAAGGCATGCTAAGTTATGACTTATAATGAAGAACACGTATAGGCAGAACTGTAAATGACAGATATGCTCTTCAGCAACAGTGTTTTCTGCATAATCATTTTGCTTAATTTGATTGTACGAGGGATCACATTGTGCATAGATTGGAGAAGAAGAGAACGTGAGGAAAGTCATAAGAATCTTGATAGTTGAACATCAAGCGTCTCCTGGCACTAATTTTTTTTTTTTGTCCAAATGAATAACTTACGAGATTCGAGTAGAAATGTTGAACATCAGGCCTGACAGAATCCATGTCTCCTTTGATTACATCTGGCTTGTACCTACACGAAATGTATGACATGAATACGGAAAAAAGCACACTTTAAACACCAAGAGTTCATCCATGGATAAACTGAGCCTGGTTGTTGTGGGGCAAAGTGGAGTTACATGATTCCAATCTTTGAACACAACAGAAGAGTTTACTAAATAGTCTTTACTTTCCCTTCAAAGTATTATCAGAACTTATCTCAGGCCAACTACTTTCTCCGTTAAGCTTATTATTAGAACAGAAGAACCTGCGGTTAGTCTTTGCACAGGACCAAGTAGAAAAGGGACTAGCCAACCACTTAAAATTTGCTTCCAACTCACAATCAGTCAATAAGGCTAAACTCGAGGCCAAGTATTGAAGAAATACGATGAAAGACTGCTTATCTATGTTTTCAGCTCACAGACTACGCGACGGTTGGAATCAGATTCTTTTTTAATCGAAAACAACTTTGCTTTTTTTCCTGAAAAAGCACATCGTATTTTGTAACCAAGTATTTGTATGAGATTCAAAAAGCTAAAACTCCGGAAACAAAAAGCTCAATGGTTAGATTTTTTAGTTTTTAAAAAAAGTACTTTCTTCAAAATAGAATGTTGTAGGAAAAAAGAAAAAAAAAAAACTTCTAAAAAAAAGCCGATTCAAATGAGCCCTAAAACACAAGATCAAGTATGCAACGTAAAAGATAATCTCTCACGTTCTTATGGTATTATATTTATATTTTAGTCACAAGTCGGGCACAAAGCATGGACATTACACGTCATCATCTAGACGAACAAAAAGGAGAAAAAACAAAGACAAGGAAAAGCAGTGAAGAACCTGCAACGAACAGCATTGGCATCTTCATGAGGAAAGAAGAGAGGCATGTCGTCGTACAAACGGTTCGCTCCGCCATCAGCACAAACACGAAGCGTTGCTGCACCACGACAACAAAACGTTATGCTTTCAGCTCAGCCTAAAGAAAAAGCTCGTATTGCAAAGCGCTTGTACGAGAGGAGGAGATTTTTGATAAAGTAGTACGATATAATTACCGTGCTCCCAGACCAGTGAAGTGAACCGCGGGAGGCGTTGGTTAAGGATGACGAGTGCGTACGTTAGAGCGCCGCCGTCGTCGTTGTTGCTGTCGTCGGCGGCGGGAATTGTTCGGAGTAGAAAGGTTGACGAATGCTTCATTACTTCCATTGCTAACGTGCGCCGAGAGGGGGCAGAGAGAGAGTTGGAGAGCTCCGTGTTTTTGTCTGGCGATGCAAGGTGGTACACAAGAAGTGACTGGTCATACACGCCAACGGCCAATGAAGCCTTTCGAAAAATACCCGTAAGCGTGAAATTTAGTCCACTAAGCGGAGATTGTATTTATTGGTGAACTTGCTGAGTGGACATTGCATTTATTGGTGAACTTGTCTCTATCTTGCTGCTCCTTTTGATTTTGTGGTGAACCTTGCTGAGTTGAGGTTGCCGTGGACTACAATTCTAATAATATGATTCCTTACATACGATATGACTTCAAAAAAAAAATCCCAAGCCAAAACTTTAAATTAGGTAAACTCTACTTAAATACAATTACAAATTCTTATATCTAAGAAAATTAGATACCATTCCAATCAAGGCCTCAAGAAATCAAGAAATGTGAAGAAATTAAGAAATGTGATATCCCACGTCAGTTTGTGGGGCGACTTGTAACTTGTTTATAAGTGGATGGTGTGAGTATAACTAACAACTTAGGTTAACTATTTTGGACTAGTTAATTAGAGGTTCAAGTAGTTATTAGTTATACCTACAACATCAATCTCGCTCGCGGGCCTCGGCTCAAGGGCGTGACAGAATATTATTCAGAGCCATTTGGCTCGGAGGCATGACAAAATGGTATACACCAAGTGTGCAGTGGGAACCAAGTATACACCGACATAAGGTTTCTATGTTAAGGAGATAAAACGAGGTGGACAAGATCCTATTGCATTAGGTGTTGAAGTGGTGATCACTGCTTTGTTAGAGTAAATATTTCTTTTTAGAGTTGAGGGTCTAATATTTTCTTTTAGGGTTTTAAAAAAAATGAACAAATTCTGAGTTGATGAAATTAGGTTCTGAAGAACTCGAGAGTTGATTGTGAATGAAGCTTCCCAATTGAGAGTTAGATGTAAGTGGAATTTCCCCCTTCTTAATTTGATTCATGAAATTTATATTGAGTTATAGCATAATAGTCAAAATCTAACTTCAAAACATCATCAAATTATCAGTCAATAACCGTCTTCCATTAGTACAATATCGTAGCACATCAAATTCTCAATCGTATTCGCGTTCAATCCGTGCTTCTGGATTCGATCTAGCCTGGTGATATTTAGCTTCCAGAAGGCGTCATGGGTCTTATAGCCTTAAATGAAAGTTTGATTTTGTTGCTTTTTCTTCTTTTTAAGTTTTGTAAGAAAACTCATGTTCAAATCCAACTAATAATACATGTGCCTATCTTTATTATTTGTCTATCTTTCTTTATATATTGTATTATATGTATATATGCATGTACTCCACGATGACCAACGTTGTTATGGTCTATTGTTATACATATTCTTATAATATAGATGTTTATATACCAAATGAGTTCCATGACTTGGTATTGCTACTTCCTATTATACTTCCTATTATTTAGGTTCTCTCTCTTTACATGTATATATTTTTGAGTTTTTCCTACTTTTCTTCCTTCGAAATATTTTATATTTTAAATATTCATTATTCGGCTTTGAGTTATTTGTTGGAAACCTATTTTACTATGCTTTCGGTCTTTTCTAATTCCATTTGACATCCTTATTGTCTTTCCTTCACTACTTCATCCTATTTTCTAATTTTGTTTATATTCTTATTAATCACTTTTATGTTAATGTGGTTTCTGAATGACATAATACTCTTCACCAGCACTCCCGGCTTTAAATCATCCCTTGACCGTCAAGTGTGTTTACACCCATATTCATATATTCAATGATCTACCTTTGGCTGTACATTTTTGAAGGTACTGATACTGTTACAGTACTACGACACGGATACTGTTACTGTGTCATATTTGTGGATATTGTTACCGCTATTGTGTGATTGGGGGGCCCATATTTATTTCTGAACCATAGCTGCATAGGTTAAATACAACAACAGTTCTAATTCTATGTTATACTTTCTGATAGTTCTTGTTAAGTGTCTGGTATCGAAACTATCTCTACATGTTCTAGTTTTGTTTCTAGTACAAGTTAATACTATTCGTTAAATGAATCATTTTAGATTATTACTTCCTTTTAGTGCCTTTTAATCTGGTATTACATCTTACGATAGAATTTGTTAAGTGTTGGGCATTATTCCTGTGTCTAAATTATCTGGATGTATCTCTAGTGCAATGAGTTAGTATTGATCATTTGTCGAATATGAGCATCATATGAATCTTATATTCTGGCTTTTAACAAGTATTTTTGTGCTTCGATCATCTGCCTCCTATTTCTTTCGTGGGTAAATTTCCTTACTAAGCTTTCGTTCGCTCACCGTTTGTATTCCGCCTGCTTTCTTTGCAGCTTAGTCAGGATAAGCAAGTTAATTTCAAGCAGGATAGTAAGTTTCCAGACAACGCATCTTGGATCAATAAAGTTTTGGATTTAGATTCTTCTATTGGATTATACTTGAATTTCAGTAAGATGTAATAACAGTAAGGTGTGACTTTGTTCATGGCATGTTTTCTTTTAGGGACTGTGTTATGGGTTAATTGTTTTATCTGTTAAGGAATTATTAAATTTTGGATTAAGCGACTTGAAAGTGTGATGAATAGTTATGCGCCTTACGGGCTTGGGGAGGATGGTGCCTTTTAACCACGCAGCATGTCACGCAATTGAATTTGGGGGCAAAACAGGGTGAATGTGATATCCCACTTTGGTTTGTAGGGTGGCTTATGACTTGTTTATAAGTGGGCGGTATGGGTATAACTAACAACTTGGGTTAACCATTTTGGGCCAGCTGATTAGAAGCCCAAGTAGTTATTAGTTATGCCTACAATCACAGTCTAGCTCATGGGTCTGGGCTCTTGTATGGAAAGAAGCAAAGTAATATGCTCTTGACAATCTAGAGCAAAAACCACACAATAAGTGTGTACTATGTGTTGTAGTATTCTCTTGTCAAAATAGAAGAGATCAACTATAAAATTTTTTGGATATTAGAAATGGTATAGGGCCTTGCCTATTTATAGGAAAAGTTTGGCACCAAAACCTTATAAATTTTCTATGTGAGAAACTTTTTTCTTGTAATAAATGTTTGCCACATGTCATGGAAGTTACTTATACAATTTGAATTCTTCTTGTAGTAACTTTCTAACACATGTTTTGGAAGATTGGGCCAAGCCCACAATCTAAGCCCAACACATAGTCCATAATCCATTTGAAGGCCCAAACCCAATAAAAACCATCCAAGCCCAATTAGGTTATCTTGGACTATAAAGAAAGCCTAAACCCAATTCCAAGTTTTGGCCTAATACGGCTACTACCACAATGTGGAATTTACTTTTTCAAGATTACTCTCTTAAAGTCATTTCAACTAGGGAAAGGACAAAAAAAACACAATGAACCTTAGCTTCCAAAAATAATAAAAAATGTCATTGCTCGATCTTGGCGACATAATAATTATTTTTAACTTCAATCTATTTCACCATAAGATCAAAGTTGCACTCCAAGAATAATTGTTATTACCCAGAAGCTTATCACAAAAGAATGTCTTTAACCTATTAAATAACCGATCATAATGCCCCTTTATGTATACCCATAGCTAAAGTCAGTCCTTTGGCTTGTATACTATCACCTTCTTGGCTGCATATTTTCTTTTAGGTTTCTTTTCCTATTACCAACCATCCTTGATCATGTAATCTCTTAATCTGGGGAATGACCCTCAAGCCATATGACCGATACACCCATAAAGGTAGTATCACTAGATGTAGATTCAGATGACAAATTTGGACAATCCCAAAGGAGGCACATAGATTCCATATTGTATATGTATATTCCAATTAATTAGAACTTAGCACTCAACCCACAAGGTTGTTGATCCCAATAAAGTAAGATCTCACCCACAGTGAATTAAAGTACCAAATCTTAATTTCATTAGTTCATCTACATATGCCCAAGATTAAAAGTAATGATCATTTAGTAGCAATAATTATCTTGTTTTCTTTCTTTGATAGTACGTCTTTAGAAAACATACTTGTAGTGGTCATGTCTAATACGTGACACACATACTATTGAGATAAATCCGAAAAGTCCAACAATGACCTAGGTAGATTACCTTCAACGAGAAGACTTGCTCAATATAACATTATCTTGGTAGAGTGTCTAACACTACTATTCAGTTACGAACTCAATTTTTAACGTGACTAAATCTAAACTTGGACCTACTGTGCGTCTAGCTTCACTGTACACCCAAGTCATTAGTTCAAGTAAAGGGACCTTTATACATATATTAATAAAACATACCAGAGATAATACGTAAAAAACTCATAATACCATTTAGCAAAATGATTATACATTGTTTAACATCCAAATTGTCATATACAAGTGAGCTTTAGGACATACTAATCCTAACAAAAGTGACGTGTCAACATGTGTTTGATGATGTGGCAATATGACGTGGCATTAAGCCACCCAAAAACGATGACGTGGTGTGGTGTGTCTTTGGTGTGGCTATTATGTGGCGCTGGGTGGTGACAAGACAAGGCCCTGTTTGGCTGTGTAGAAAAATAGGAAAAGTCAACAAGAAAAAAAGTGCAAGTTTGACTAGTACGTGTGGGATTGTCGTAGCTTTGATTTTGACGAATTTTATATCTTCGGAATCATCTGAACAAGTAATTTGATGGTGAGGTGAGTGCAGCTTTTTTATGGTCAGGAAATTGTCAAAACAGCAAAAAATAGAACGATGCTGTTACGAAAAAAAACATAATAGTTGTGAAAAATTCTTAATTTCTACATCTTGATGATATGATTTCAGCGGGTAATGACTGTGGCATAGGCTACCACGATGGTAGCTCTGATACCATGTTGGAATAGAAACGAGAAGCCATGAAAACAAAATAGAGACAAGAGAAATATTTACAAGTATATGTATTATTCATGTGTATGTTCCTAGAAGCTACACATATGATTTATTTAGAAAGACAAAACTTGTCTTGGCCACCCAAACAAAACCCCAACTAAGAAAAAATATAAATTAGGCAATACAATAATTTGAAAATTATACAGGATATAATAAGTCAAGCTAAATATATTTAATACCATAAATATTCTAACATGGGGCTTAGTGTGAGTTGTATTTGATCACTTCATCTAATTCCTAAATCACTTAAATAGGTCTACATTGTTCTTCAAATATAGTTGAAATAGTCATTATTATTAAATATTTAACCTAATATCTATTGAATTGCCCTTACTAATAACTAAAATTATTAAATTGCCCAAACCCCTATCCTTTTACAACACTTAATCCTTATAAATCCAGCTTCTAATCAGCAGTAGTTCAAGAGTTAAAAATTATTCTTTTGAAGACTTATGTAGTTATGTTTGAACCTCATAAGAGACAAGGATAAAAAAGAAGAAAAAAAAAGTGAAAATCCACCCTTTAACCCTGCACATTCCATCTGATGTAATTGGCCTCCAAACCACCCTAACCCCCAAACCCAACTAACCTCCAAACTGCCTTATTGCCGAACCATAATCCTAACCAATCGACCAATACCACTCCTCTAACTCCCTTACTTAGAAACTCAACTCCACTTCACAATCCCCTAATTTCAAATTTGTATTTTTCACAATTTATAAATAGTGCATTTAAACTATATTGTATAGTATGTTCACAACTTGTAAATCATATCTCTATAACTTGTCAATTGTTATTCGCTCTTTACTTCACCCATATCTCAGCCAACAGATCATATATATTTGCTTATTTTTTTGTCGTCATCATCTTCTTTTCTCAAGCACACATCTCCTAGAGTGTTATAAAGAGAATGATTGGTGGAGAGAAAGGAGAAAGAGAAAACTAGAGAAGAGAAAATGAAAAGATAATATTAGATTATATATATATATATATACACACATACATACACAGAGAGTCTATTATTAGAATTACGTTCCATGAAAATCTCCACTCAGTGAGTTTCACCTCAAAATCAAAATGAGTAGCAAAATAGAGACAAGTCCACCTATAAATGCAGTCAACACTTAGTAGACTAAATTCCATGCTTATAGATATATTTCGAAAGGCTCCACAAAATTCTATTTATAGCTCGCTCATAAATTCACTCACTACCCAGACTTAACGAAGAAGTCCTTCCGAAACTTTACTCGACTACCCAAACTTAACAAGGAAGTCTATATAAACTCGACCAAAACTTATTAAGACGCTCCGAGATTATACGATAGTAAAAGGTGTACAACAACACAGATGCACGGTAAAATTTTTGATAAAAGAGCAAATCAACAGTAAGAGCACTATTCCCATAATTATAACGCGCACTCCTTTCGCCTTTGGCGTGCGGGACCAGTCACTTCTTACGTCCCAACTTGCAGCACCACACAAAAAACATGTTCATCTTTCCCTTGTGCTCCTATCTGTTGCGAAGATTCAACACGGAGCCCTTCAACTCTCTCTCTCTCTCTCTCTCTCTCTGCCCCCTCTCGGCGCACGTTAGCAATGGAAGTAATGAAGCATTCGTCAACCTTTCTACTCCGAACAATTCCCGCCGCCGACGACAGCAACAACGACGACGGCGGCGCTCTAACGTACGCACTCGTCATCCTTAACCAACGCCTCCCGCGGTTCACTTCACTGGTCTGGGAGCACGGTAATTATATCGTACTACTTTATCAAAAATCTCCTCCTCTCGTACAAGCGCTTTGCAATACGAGCTTTTTCTTTAGGCTGAGCTGAAAGCATAACGTTTTGTTGTCGTGGTGCAGCAACGCTTCGTGTTTGTGCTGATGGCGGAGCGAACCGTTTGTACGACGACATGCCTCTCTTCTTTCCTCATGAAGATGCCAATGCTGTTCGTTGCAGGTTCTTCACTGCTTTTCCTTGTCTTTGTTTTTTCTCCTTTTTGTTCGTCTAGATGATGACGTGTAATGTCCATGCTTTGTGCCCGACTTGTGACTAAAATATAAATATAATACCATAAGAACGTGAGAGATTATCTTTTACGTTGCATACTTGATCTTGTGTTTTAGGGCTCATTTGAATCGGCTTTTTTTTAGAAGTTTTTTTTTTTTCTTTTTTCCTACAACATTCTATTTTGAAGAAAGTACTTTTTTTAAAAACTAAAAAATCTAACCATTGAGCTTTTTGTTTCCGGAGTTTTAGCTTTTTGAATCTCATACAAATACTTGGTTACAAAATACGATGTGCTTTTTCAGGAAAAAAAGCAAAGTTGTTTTCGATTAAAAAAGAATCTGATTCCAACCGTCGCGTAGTCTGTGAGCTGAAAACATAGATAAGCAGTCTTTCATCGTATTTCTTCAATACTTGGCCTCGAGTTTAGCCTTATTGACTGATTGTGAGTTGGAAGCAAATTTTAAGTGGTTGGCTAGTCCCTTTTCTACTTGGTCCTGTGCAAAGACTAACCGCAGGTTCTTCTGTTCTAATAATAAGCTTAACGGAGAAAGTAGTTGGCCTGAGATAAGTTCTGATAATACTTTGAAGGGAAAGTAAAGACTATTTAGTAAACTCTTCTGTTGTGTTCAAAGATTGGAATCATGTAACTCCACTTTGCCCCACAACAACCAGGCTCAGTTTATCCATGGATGAACTCTTGGTGTTTAAAGTGTGCTTTTTTCCGTATTCATGTCATACATTTCGTGTAGGTACAAGCCAGATGTAATCAAAGGAGACATGGATTCTGTCAGGCCTGATGTTCAACATTTCTACTCGAATCTCGTAAGTTATTCATTTGGACAAAAAAAAAAAATTAGTGCCAGGAGACGCTTGATGTTCAACTATCAAGATTCTTATGACTTTCCTCACGTTCTCTTCTTCTCCAATCTATGCACAATGTGATCCCTCGTACAATCAAATTAAGCAAAATGATTATGCAGAAAACACTGTTGCTGAAGAGCATATCTGTCATTTACAGTTCTGCCTATACGTGTTCTTCATTATAAGTCATAACTTAGCATGCCTTGAGAATAATTCTCTGATGATCTAAAGCTCTGCTTTCAACAGGGGACCGAGATTGTCGATGCATCTCATGATCAGGACACTACAGATTTACATAAATGTGTGGCTTATATTCGAGACTTGCGAACATGGGGATTACGAATGTAAGTGTTCATGGCTTCGAGAAATTTCAAGTCAGTCTTAATTTCAGAAACCCTACTAGCCAGAGTATTCGTGTTTGGATGTTTGTATATTTGTAAATCACCGAGGTGATCTGTCGGGGGCATGAAGATTATTTCTTTTTTGTGTGAACGGCTGTGTGCTTCAGGTTGTAAACGTTCGTGTTAATGGTTGCCAAAATTGCAGCTGTGTGTTCTTGCTGTCGGAGCAATTGGTGGAAGATTTGACCATGAGATGGGGAATATAAATGTACTCTGTCATTTCTCGACCATGAGGATAATTCTTCTCTCTGATGATTGTCTCATCCAGCTTCTTCCTCCTACTCATCAGCACGAAATCCATGTCCAGTCCTCTGTGGAGGGTCCACATTGCGGACTGATTCCAATTGGCATGCCATCCAGGAGCACCACGACCACTGGGCTTCAGTGGAATTTGAGTGAGCATTTTGAAAAATGTCACTGTTTCCTTGCTTTCTCGCTTCTTTTTCTCATCTCCCCAGTCCCAACTCTTAGCGAGTCACTAATCGATGAATGGCATTATTAACATCCAAATTTGCTACGGGATTTAATTAAAACGGATTCATGAGTTTGATGTGGTTTCAATGACTTGCTCTTTGCAGCCGATACGGAAATGAGATTTGGTGGCCTGATCAGTACATCCAATATAGTCAAAGGAGAGGTGGTAACCGTCCGGTCTGATTCCGATCTTCTTTGGACAATATCCATCAAAGGAAACGAAGAAATGTTTAACAGGATAGGTGGCAGTTCGGATGCAGAAGTCACGGCGTTGGAATAATCTGCTAAACTTCAATACTCGAGATTCAACCTTCAAGGGAGTTTTCATTCCATTTAAGTCTCAAACATTTGCAGAATTCCATTGTTGGATAAATCCACCTTTTTCCTTCTTCTTTTGGTAATATATGTGCGTATGTAATTCATATTCCATCGAATATCCGAGGATGTCATCTTCTAGGCATTAGCCTGTAATTTTTTTGAGCCAGTGAACCACTTAAATTTCATGATTTTATTTGCAGTCCATTCTTATCTCTCGTTGAGCTTGAGATTCTACTCCATTGTATTCACTTGACACGATCTATTCAAAATAGGGCTTCAACGCAGAACTTATTTTGATTATCCGAGTTGCAATAAATTTAGTAAGCAAATGTAATGTATCTGTTGAATGTAACCCGTATTAAATTAATATGTGTCCTTTTCTTTGTAGTATACTGTTTACTTTTCCTAGTAGTATACTGTTTCTTTATCCTTATAGAATACGGATTAGGATACTTGTGTACTATAAATAGGGGCTAGGACATTGTATTTAGTGCCTTAGGGTCGCACCCCATGGGGGTGTAGAGGTTCATACCTCTTGTGATATGTGGGGTGAGAGAAAAACCAAAGTGAGAGCCTTGTAGCATTCGTGATTAGTAATATAATTATTCTCTGCTGCCCGTGGACGTAGGTTTCAAAGCCGAACCATGTAATTTCTTGTGTACGTTATTTCTTCTCGTATTCTTCGTGTTTGCATGTTTTTCCCCAACAAACTGGTATCAGAGCTTAGATATATTCCGCTGCTTGAGGGAAAAAGGAAAAATCAAAATTCACTGTGAAACCAAAATTTCCTAAACCAAACGGTGCCTAACTAAACAAAGGTCTTTGTTCGGAGAGGAGTGCTCCGGTGCTGTCTACGTTGAGCGTTGGTGGTTGGAGTGGAAGCTTGCGTCGGCGGGTCCTGGTTCGTGTTTGGGTTTGAAGAACAAGCGAAGAAGATAGAGTTCGCGTCTTTCTTGAGGTTAGTTTTGGTATTCAGGTATTATTTTTTGGAAATTGGTTCAAGTTTGTAAAGCAGGTTTAGGGTTTGTAGGCTTTGGGTCTTTGGGTTTATTTGGATCGGGCCTGGGTAGTGGCTTTGTCCAATTTTGGCTAGGCCTTGGGTCTTTGGGTTTATTTGGATCGGGCCTTGGGTAGTGGCCTTGTCCAATTTTGGCTAGGCTTTGGGTCTTTGGGTTTATTTGGATCGGGCCTGGGTAGTGGCCTTGTCCAATTTTGGCTAGGCCTTGGGTCTTGGGTTAATTAATTTTTTGTTGAGGCAGGTTCTATGCGGAAAAATAATAAATTTCTTTTTTAGGTTTGGGCTTAGTTTAGGCCAAAAGAATAAAAAAGAAATTTTTATTTGGGCTTAGATTTAGTCCTGAAACAAAAAAAAAAAAACTGTTTTGACCTTTGACCGGCGTTGACCAGCGTTGACCAGGGTTTGACAGGGGTTGACTTTGACCGTTGACCGTTGACCATTGACCAAGGGTTGACCGAGTTTGACCAAAGCCTTACCCCACGTTTTTCGACGTGCTGAGTCCGTTTTTAGGCTCTGTTTTTCCAGATTCTGCTCTGAAGTACGTGTTTAGGGACGGTGTTGACTTTGACCAACAAGTTTGACTTTGACCGGTGTTGACCAAAGTTGACCAGGGGTGTTCCTAAGGTTTTTCGACGTGCTGAATCCGTTTTTGGGATCCATTGAGCCAAATTCAATCCCGAAGTGTGAGTTTTGAGCAAACGAAGATGTCTTCCACAGTGGAAAGTTTGAAATCGAGAAGTTTGTGGCGAGAATGAGTTTGATCTTTGGAGGATCGATTCAAGGCATTTATGACAATGCGGGGACTTTGGAAAGTCATTGAAGGAGTGATCCTAGAAAAGATAGAACGACAAAGAGAGAAGAACTCGGCGAAAGCCTTGAGTGCAATACATATGTCCGTGACAAATGAAGTATTCTTTGGAGATTCTTGAGAAGACGCAATGATTGAGGCTTGGAATACTTTGGTGGAATTGTATGCATCTAAATCTCTCACTAATCGCCTCTACTTGAAGAAGCGATTGTATCATCTTAGAATGAAAGAAGGTACCTCACTAAAACAACACCTTGATGAGTTTACCTCTTGTTTTATTGCTTTGAAGGATGTGGGTGTTAAAATTGATGACGAAGATCAAGCTATGATCGTGTTATGCTCCTTACCGCCTTCATATATGAACTTTGTGGACACTATGTTGTACGGGAGGGATAAAATTACTTTTGAAGATGTGATTACTTCATTAAAATCGAAGGATCTTCAAACACATATTCCGGGACATAGGGAAGAAGTTCATGGGGAAGTTTTAGTGAGTAAAGGGAGATCGGAGAATAGAGGTGGATCTTCGGATAGAAAGAAAAGCAAGTCAAGGTCAAAATCAAGAGCAAGGAAGCTACGCTGTTTCGAGTGTGGCGAAAAGGGTCACATTAAGAAAGAATGTCCAAGGCGAAAAGGAAAGAAAAAGGTGGAGAATTTAGCTAATGTAGTGTAGAGTGCTGACAGTGATGGAGATAACTCGAGTCGTACCGGGGAAGATTTGACTGTGAGTGGATCACAGTGGCAAAATCAATGGATTCTTGATACTGGTGCAACGTTCCATATGTGTCCTAGGCGCGACTGGTTCTCTTCTTATTCCAAAAGAGAAGGGAAAGTCTTTCTAGGCAATGATCTTTCGTTAAAGGTGGAGGAATGGGCATCATAAATATCAAGATGTTTGATGGTATTACAAGATCTCTCGAGTGTTGGCATGTCTGAGTGAAGAAAACTTGATTTCTCTTGGGCGTTTGGATTCTCATGGATACAAATTTGAAGTGAGAATGGTGTCTTAAAGGTGACCAAAGGTGCAATTGTGCTCTTGAAAGGAACTTGGTGGCGGCCTATATGTCCTTTAAGGAAATACGATTCACAGTGTTGCGGCTATTACATCCGAGGAGAGTGATAATGACACTCTGTGATTATGGCACAAAAGGTTGGGCCATATGAGCGAGAGGGACCAGAGTGAGCAAGAGGGATTTGCTTTGTGGACAAAGAACGGGAAAGCTTGAATTCTGCGAGCATTGTGTCTTTGGAAAGCAAACCAGGGTGAAGTTCAGTAAGGGGCAGGAGAACACCAAGATTATATTCATTTTGATCTTTGGGGTCCTAATAAAGTTCCTTCCAAGAAAGGTGCCAGGTATTACATCACTTTCATTGATGCATACTCTCGGATGGTGTGGGTATACTTCTTAAAAACTAAAGATGAGGCGTTTCCAACATTTGTCAAGTGGAAGACGTTGATTGAGAAGCAGACTGGTAAACAAATTAAGCGTCTTAGGACTGACAATGGGTTGGAATATTGCAACAAAGAGTTTGATGAGTTCTGCAAGAAACATGGCATTGTGAGACACCGCATATGTGTAGGGACACCATAACAGAATGGAGTTGCAGAACGCATGAATAGAACTCTAGTGGAGAGAGCTCGTTGTATGCTCTCCCAATCTGGTTTGAGTCAAGACTTTTGGGCTGAAGCCGTCAATACGGCATGCTACTTGGTGAATAGGTCTCCATCTAAAGCTATTGAATTGAAAACTCCTTTTGAGTTATGGTCCGTAAGCTGCGACTACTCTCGATTGAGGGTGTTCGGTTGCCCTGCATACGCTCACGTGAAGGATGGCAAGTTGGAGCTGAGGGCAAAGAAATGCATATTTCTAGGCTATGCGTCCGAGAGGAAAGGTTACAGGTTGTGGTGCACAGATCCAAAGTCTCCAGGTTTCCTCATCAGCAGGGATGTCACGTTCAATGAGTCTGCTTTATTAGACCAAGAAAAGGAGAAAGCGGTAGCTGATTTAGACCACGGTGTCAAAGAGCAGATGGAGGTATTTTCTGATGTACCAAATGTTCCATCTAGCAATAGTAGCGATCAAATTCAGCCGACTCAACCAAGCGAGGCACATGATCAAAATATGCTGAACAAATGTATCTGATGTGCCACTGGGCGAGAAAGGAGACAGATTAGAGAGCCTCGAAGATATGGATACGCTGATCTTGTTGCTTATGCTTTGATTGTTGCGGAAACAATTAAAGGACATGAGCCGAATTCATACAAAGAGGCCATATCTGGGAAAGATTCTGCTCAGTGGGTGGGTGCCATGAGTGAAGAGATTGAGTCTCTTCATAAGAATCAAACATGGGAGCTTGTGGAATTGCCTAAGGGACAGCGAGTTGTCGGTTGCAAATGGGTTTACAAGAAAAAGAAAGGTACTCCAGGGGTTGAGGGTCCTCGATACAAGGCACGATTGGTGGCAAAAGGCTATACACAAAGGGAGGGTGTTGACTTCAACGAAGTGTTCTCTCCAGTTGTGAAGCATACTTCCATCAGGGTTTTACTTGCCTTGGTTGCTCTTCATGACTTAGAGCTTGAGCAGCTAGATGTAAAAACAGCGTTTTTGCATGGTGATCTTGAAGAGCAAATTTACATGAGTCAGGAGGTATGTAGTTCTGGTAAGGAGAACCATGTTTGCAGTGAAGAAATCCTTGTATGGGTTGAAGCGATCACCTCGGCAATGGTACAAGAGATTTGACACATTCATGGTAAGTCTTTGGATACACAAGGAGTGCTTACGACAGCTGTGTATATCTCAAGAAGCTTCCAGATGGTTCGTTTGTGTATTTGCTGTTGTATGTCGATGATATGCTTATTGCTGCTAAAAGCATATCTGCAATCAACGAATTAAAGAAGCAGCTAGGTGGTGAGTTTGAGATGAAGGATTTTGGAGCAGCAAAGAAGATTCTTGGCATGGAGATCCACAGATATAGAAACGCTGGGAAGCTGTTCTTGTCTCAACAAAGTTATATTGAGAAAGTGATGGAGCGTTTCGGGATGCTTAAAGCTAAGCCTGTGAGTGTGCCGCTTGCTGCTCATTTCAAATTGTCTGCAGATTTGTCACCTAAAACTGAGGAGGAGGTGGAGCATATGTCTCATGTTCCATACTCGAGTGCTGTTGGTAGCTTGATATATGCTATGGTGTGCACTCGTCCTGATATTTCACATGCAGTTAGTGTTGTGAGCAAGTATATGGCATCATCTGGGAAAACACACTGGGAAGCGGTGAAATGGATAATGAGATATTTGCGTGGCACTGCGAATATAGGATTGCTATTTAGCAAGATGACTGGAGATTGCGCGAGGTTGGTGGGTTATTGTGATTCAGACTTTGCGGGTGATCTTGATAAGAGAAGATCTCTGACGGGTTACGAGTTTACTCTCTCTGGATGTGCTATCAGTTGGAAAGCGACATTACAGTCTACTGTGGCATTGTCGACTACTGAAGCGGAGTACATGGCAATTACAGAAGCTGTGAAGGAGGCCATGTGGTTACAAGGCCTGGTTCGTGATCTTGGATTGCAGCAAGATACAATCTGATCTTTTGTGATAGCGAGTGCAATCCATCGGCGAAGAATCAGATGTATCATGACAGGACTAAACATATTGACGTTAGATATCATTTTATCAAAGATATTATATCACAAGAAATCATATCGGTGCAGAAGATTTCTACCAATGAGAATCCAGCAGATATGATGACTAAGGTGGTTCCAGTCAGCAAATTCAAGCATTGTTTGGATTTGGTTGCTATTTGCGGTGTGGAGCAATGAGCCCTTAGGGGTAATTGGCAGCAGGGATGATGGTATGTTGATTAGAGCGAATACGTGCCAAGGTGGAGATTTGTTGAATGTGGCCCGTATTAAATTAATATGTGTCCTTTTCCTTGTAGTATACTGTTTACTTTTCCTAGTAGTATACTGTTTCCTTATCCTTATAAAAAACGGATTAGGATACTTGTGTACTATAAATAGGGGCTAGGACATTATATTTGGTGCCTTAGGGTCGCACCCCATGGGGTTGTAGAAGTTCATACCTCTTGTGATATGTGGGGTGAGAGAGAAACCAAAGTGAGAGCTTTGTAGCATTCGTGATTAGTAATATAATTATTCTCTGCTGCCCGTGGACGTAGGCTTCAAAGCCGAACCACGTAATTTCTTGTGTCCGTTATTTCTTCTCGTATTCTTCGTGTTTGCATGTTTTTCCCCAACAGTATCTTTGACGTAAACAATGAAGAGGATATTGAGTAGCCAATGAGATGTTATCTCTCATGTAAACACCCTCTAACCCTCCACTCGCCCTCTCATGTAATTGGCCTCCAAACCACCTTAATCCCCAAACACAACTGAACTCCAAACCACCTTATTGTTGAACCATAACCCTGCCCTATCTACCAATGCTTACTGCTACGCCTCACTTACTTAGAAACTCAACCTCACTTCATAAACCTCTAATTTTAGAACTGTATTTTCACAATTTATAAACAGTATGGTTAAGCTCTATTTTATGATACGTTCACAAGTTGTAAACTATGTCTTCATAACCTGTCAATTGTTGTTCACAAATCTCATGGTCTTTACTTCACCCACGTATATATACACATATCTCAACCAACAGATCATATCTATTTGCTAATTTTTTTGCTGTCACCATCTTCTTTTCACAAGCACACATCTCCTAGAGTGTTATAAAGAGAATGATTGGTGGAGAAAAAGGAGAAAGAAAAAACGGGAGAAGAGAAAATGATGAGAGAATCAAGTGAAGAAGAGGCAAAGAAGAAGAGAAAAGAGAAAGAACGAAGAGATAATATTATATTTTATATATATGCACACACACAATATGTTATTAGAATTAGCAAAATAGAGACAAGTTCACTTGTAAGCGAAGTCTATGCTTAGTTGAGTAAAAATTTTACGCTTATGGATATATTTCAAGACTTCACGAGGAAGCCTCGAAACTTTACTCGTTCTAAATTCTACTCATTCATAAATTCACTCACTATCCTGACTTAATGAGGAAGTCATTACGAAACTTTACTCGACTACCTTGAACAAGGAAGTCAATGTAGACTTGACAAAAATTTGTTAAGATGCTCCTAGGTTATACAATATTAAAAGATGTACTATAATATAAATGTACAATAAAATTTATAATAAAAGAATGTATCAACAGTAAGTCCACTACTCCTATAACTATAATACGTGCTTCTTTGGCCTTTAGCGGGTACAGTTTGACCTTTGACTAGTCACTTCTTACGTACCATCTTGCATTACCACACAGAAACACATTCTTCTTTCCCTCATGCTTCTATTTATTACGAAAATTCAACACGGAGCTCTCCGACTCCCTCTCCCTCTCTCCTCTCTCGGAGTATGTTAGCAATGGAAGTAATGAGCCAACAAGATCTTCGTACAATTTTGAAATTGTCTTCACTTAAGCTTATCCACCTGGGCAGCTTGTTGACCTCATGTCCAAACTCAAGTTGGTGTACTTTTCGCCACCTTTAGTTTGGGGGGGGTGTTAAAATTTATTTAGCTTGATTTGTTATATTCCTGTATAATTTGTAAATTATTGTATTGCTTAATTTATATATTTTTTTTAGTTAGGGTTTGTCTTAGTGGTATAGACAAGTTTTGTCTATATAAATAAATTATATGTATAGTTTGTACAAATATACACGTAAATAATACATATACTTATAAATATTTCTCTTGCCTCTGTTTCATTTTTATAACTTCTCATTTTTATTCCAACGCTCCATAAGACCCGTGACACCATTCTTCGGTAATTTAAATGTGACGACAATTTCAAAATTGTACGAAGACCTAGTTGGCTCCTGTCAAAATTGTTTTGGAAGTACTTGCCAATTATACGAAACATACATACAGAGATTGCTTTCTTACTTTTGCAAGTTTGAATCATTTTTCAACCAAGAAAAACAAAATGATGACAACATGCCCGGTCAACCGGTGCATACGAATTAGTTAAATCGACAAAACAAATCAAAATAGTAAATTTAGTTTAATTTAAAATTTTTTTCAAAATGTTCTCAGAGATTTTTCTGGCTAACCGTCCACTCACAATTGTTTTGTGTTTAACCAAAACTGAACTGAAATTTAACATAGATTTAAGTCTATATTTTCTAAAGCCTGACCACGAAACTGAAACTGCACTTGTACTATGTAATGGTAAAATCCTATAACATTAAATAAACAATATAAATTTAAGTTTGCATTATGAAATTTGAGCTTAAAAACCGATTCTGGCTTGATTAGAAACATAATTAGAACTAAACCATATACCAATACTCGCCAAACTATTAACAACTGTTCAAGCTCTAAAAGATCAGCGACATTTTGGTTTTTCTTTTCTTTTTTCTTGATCGCACTTAGCATAAGCGCTTATGCAATGTCTAAACATGTAAAATTAACTCCAGGAAAAGGCCGAAGAAAAAGAAGTAGCATATACAATCGAACATCAAAATAAATTCCACAGAAAAAACCTTATAAATTAATTTCAACACTAATACAAGATTCCAAAATACACGTCTATTTCTTATCTACATCCCTTCTCTCTTTTCCAATCCTCCACTAGACCAACCAAATGGAGAATTGAACAAAATATCGCAGCTCTTCTCCAGACCGCCACACGATTTCACAACGCGATGAATAAGATGAATAAAGAACCACATACTTATTTAAATTAATGAAGTTGTATTTACAGAAAAGGGGAGACTGAAGGAAGGAAATTTGGTAAGATAGGCCTGCTCAAAAACTTTTTCAAGGTATATGGCTGGAACGGCGAAGTGTACGTTAAACTAAATATGATACACAAGGGCCAGCAAGAGAGTCCTTTCCAGCGTCGGAGGAACCTGGAACGCCATTTCATTCCGCACAGGTTCCAGTACCATATTTGGATTCAGCGGCAAAAAGAACTAAACAAGGAACTCTATACAGTACCGATACCTCTACATGAAGTAGCTCAATGACGTCTTCTTACGCGATCCACCTTCTCCGTATAACTCATTCCACTGGAGAAGTTCGTTCATGTTTGTCGATTCTGATGATACACTAGCACATACCTGTACAGAGTAAGAAAAGAGGTTAAGTCAAAATGAAAGAGACACTACAGGTAGGACACCACGACCATGCACAAGAAAAAAGAAGAGATAGACCCTCTCAATTACGACAATACTATGTAGAAAATAATTCTCCCCTTGTGTAAAATTCAGTAGAAAATTATATCCGCCTCTTATAATAGTCCTCATAAAGTTTTTCACTGTTATCTAGACTCGTGGAAAAGACATCGAATTTGGAGGGTCACCCTCCCGGCGAATTGACCGAGCAAAGGAGTAGTAAGTAGCTGCCTAAATTTGTATATTTCTTTGGAAAAGGTTTTGTCCCTCTCTCCCAGACTCCCCACTCTTTCATGAGGAATTCTTTGAAAGAACGAAGAATGCTTGATACGCACCCGAATACCAGAGTCATCTGATGGTACATCCTAAAAATTTTTCAAATACGCTAGGCCGGTGTGAGAACACAATAGTCACGTCTACCTAAAACCCCATCTTGCCCTCCATATCTCACTGCCAAACAAGTTCTAAATATTTCAGTCTTACTTGTCTTTCAGAAATTTATTAATATATTTCTGATCGCAAATCTGCAAATGAAACTTGAATAGATTATTCTTTCAACACATCAAAGCAACTGACTTCTAACAATTAAATATACTGCCATTTTCAATACATGTTAAATGACTAGAAATTCGAATGCATGGAAGGAGGTCATGATCCACTCCAGATATCTCTGTTTTGAAATAAACTAACCTGTTCGTGAGCATATTTAAAATCTTCCATGCTCAGAGGACGAATATCTGCACTGCTATGCAATGGAGGCAAAGGTCGGTTCTCTGCCAGCGCCAATGCTTTCTCCTACAACCATTTGCAAATATTAAAGAATGTTATACAGATCAACAGACCATTGGCAACAAAGACACAGCAAGATCATCGAGTGCTATACCCCAATCTGATTGGCGGGCCCCATTAGGCAGGGGAATATTTTCTCCCAGAAATTGAGCAAATATAAAGGAAAATGACAAGAATTTTGTTCCCTAGTGTTTTCAATGAAAGATCTTTTGAGAAGTTACAATTGAAAGATGTAAAGAAGGCAGTAGTTATTCTCTTTTGAAGGAGAATTGGAGAAAACTTTTCTCGCAAAAGGTTTGCCAAAAATTACCTTTGAAACATCTAAAGATTTAGAACATTCCATCACTTCCGCTTTCTAGCCAGTCATTAAACAGGGAAGGAAAGTGATGGACATCGACTAGGCATATGAAACCTAAATTTTCTTGCTTAACTGTGTAGTTTATATGTGAATAGAAGAGAGACTTGACAAATATTTCCAGTATTTGGCATCAAGACGTCTCCAATGAGGCGAAAACACAGGACTGTCAGGAACATCTTGTATATCCACTAACCTCATATGCCTGCACACTAGTACGAGTGTTTAGGCACGACCAACACAGTTAAAACCCACACCCCTTGAGGGAGCAGTCTACCGTAGGCCCATCACAGGGCGCTGCACCAATGAACATGAGAAGGGAGAGGAAAAGCTGCATATGCCCCGTAACATAGTTCTATGCACAATTGGGCGACTCCATGTGCCACGTGACAATTATTGAGCAGGATATTTGTTTTCCCTTGTTAAAAGAAGAGATATTCAGCAATGAGCAAAGTGCAAACTAGATAAGCAAACTAACCTTCTTCTCTCTGTCCAGAATTTCTCTGATTGGACAATGTGCAGCTGTGACACAAAGATTCTGGAGAAAAGGAATCATCAATACCACTATGGGGAAAATGGAACAGAGGAATACAGAAAGAACCACAGTGGTGGAAGACAACAAATTAGGGAACAAACCTTTAAATCACTTCCTGAATACCCAGCGGTGATGTTAGCAATTGCACCTAGATCAAGATTGGGCACCAATTGTTCCTTTGCCAAAATAACTCTTAAAATCTTCTCCCTGTTTGGAGCATCAGGCAAGTTTACCATCAACCTGCATCAGATAGACATTAATTAAATTGGCTGCTAGAGGTCAATTTTAAAATCAATTTTTTGTAGTAGAAGGAAAATGTCTAAGATCACCTTCGGGGAAGCCTTCTGATGACGGCCTCGTCAAGATCGAAAGGTCTGTTGGTTGCAGCAAGTACTAATACCCGTTCCTTATCCTTAGTACGCAAACCATCCCAGTTCACCATAAATTCATTCTTCATTTTTCGCATGGCTTCATGTTCTCCAGGATTTTCACGTCTTCCTAACATACTGTCAACCTGGAACCAGTAGTGAAAAGAAATAAACCTTCAGAATGAAAGAAGAGAGACATTAGACCTCAAACAGAAAAAGAATGTCACTAAAACCACAGGAAAGCAAGCCCCTCGAACAATGACCAACAAAAACCACAAGGGAAAGGAAGGCCCACAAAAAGACACATATACTACCACAAGCAGAGACAGATATCAGAGAAAAGCTATACAGTCAACTTGTCATTGATCAATTATTGAATCTATAGTCCACAAACCTCATCAACAAAAACAACACTTGGAGCAATTTTACTGGCCAGAGTGAAAACTGCTTTGACATACTTTTCTCCTTCACCAAACCACTGTAAACAAGAAAGTTGGTTATAAATTTTCTTTGCAGGAAAGGGTGCTCAAAAGATTAGCGAATAATAATTTGGCTACACAAAGAACCTTTGAAGTGATGCTTGACATTGATATGTTGATGAAATTTGCACCAGCCTCTGTTGCAACTGCTTTAGCAAGCATCGTTTTACCAGTACCAGGAGGTCCAAAAAGCAAAATTCCCTTGCATGGCTGCCAAAAGCATCTGTCAGCAATAATATTTTCTTGCTCTTGATAAGAACCAATATGCAACAGGGTAAGAAAAGATTAAGCTTCAGAAGATGCGTTAATCAATATAATTCAAATCCATTAAACCTTTGTCAGCTGTCCTTTACTAAACAATTCTGGCCTTTGAAGAGGTAGCATCACCAACTCTTTCAGTGTATCCTTCACGTTTTCCAAGGCACCAATGTCATCAAAACTAACTCCTATCTCACTGGGCGGAATGACATCCCCAAGGAGCCTTTTCTCAAATTCATTCTCAGTAACCACATCCTGAATTCAAGCATCCAACCTCCAGTCAAGAACGAGGAAAACAATCCCAAGAGACCTGATATAGGTAATTGAGGGAACAAGACTAAAACAAACCTTAAGAGATATCTTTAAACCCTTTGTTTCATTTTGGATGCTGTGTAGAATGTCAAGCCCATATCTAATACTGCAAAGATTAGGCAGCAAATCAAGTAAATATAATATCTTAATGTAGCCCCAAAAATTGTTAATTTCTAGTATTGGTTTTTATCCTAAAAAGCCTTTTCACTTTTTACTGTCAAATAATGCTTATTGCAGGCTTTATTAACATAATGCATGTCATGTGGTAACCTTTCACTGGAGATCACAAGTTTAGGCTCTTTGACTGAAGTTTGTGCACTGTTCATGAAGTGATGACTCAGAGCCCATCCAATTACTCTCTCTACACCTATCACAACCACAACAAATCGCCAATTAACATCATTGTACAGCAATATATCTTCAAAGACAATATTCAACTTCCCGTGGCAAATACTCACTTTCACTTGTCAGCGTTTGATCTTTTATGCGTAATGTTTCCAGGTCAGTGCAATCAAGCCCTATTCGATTCATAACCTGAAATCGGAACAATGATCACAATGAATACAGAACATAAATTCTGCATTAAAAGATACATAATCTCAATATAAGATGCTGTTCTATCAAAAGAATGTCATCATCCTTCGGTTACTACTGTAACTGCACACAACTAAGTCTGCCAAGTAATAACATTGACCCTTCATGTATACGTTATAATATGTTATAAAATTGGAGTGACATAGATGAGCCCAATGTTTCAGGAGGGAGATAATGGTCGAAACTTGAAAGAAAATAGGTCTGACCATATTCTACAGAAAAGAAGTAAATATCTATTCAAGTTTATTCCTAGGATAACTGGAAAGAAATAATGATCATTTGGGAGCTGATAAATGTAGCTAGAAAAAGTAACTCCAACTAATGTCCCTTCCTGCACAGTCAGAAGAGATAAAGCAATGACACTCCAGAAAAGAAGTGAATCTCTCTTCATGTTTATTCCCTAGGATAACTTGGAAAGAAATGTTGATGATCTTGGGAGCTGATAGAATGTGACGCAGGCTATAGATAGTCAGTCAAACTAAAGGCCACCCCGATGCAATCAAAATAGATGAATGTTGTCTGTTAGTAAGTAAGTTACAACAGTTCACCAGAATATTCTATGTACTCTATAAATGTCTACAATCACTTAAGGAATAACAGAAGCATTTCTCTCTCAAAATTCTCTCTTCTCTCATTTCTCATTAAGATGTTCCACTGTTTCATACTATCTTTGCATGGAAGATCTATTGAAAACAAATTTACCCTTTTTGTTGGAAATTTACCACCTTGTGGAAAAACTTCTTCCATTCCACCAACCTCCTCTCAAATTTCAAAATTATAGAATCTTGACTCTAAGCTCTTCATGCTTAGCCCCAAGAGGAAGGCCAAGGTACATGAACAAGAGAAATCCCACCTTAATCCCAAACACAAAAACAAGTTCTTCCATATTCTCCACATTACCCTAGAGAATCTATTCCCTTTTACACAGAGCATCTAGGACAGAAAAGGAAAGGAAGCAGGCCACGCTCCTGATGCATATGAACTGCTGTTCAAATTGTTATGTTCGTGCAACCACAAACCAGAATTAGATACCTAAATATCTAAAAGAAACAAATTGAGATACTCACTGAGCAAATGCTGACAATATTTGCCTGTGATTTTAAAGTCTCAATATCACGGTCCAACTGTTGCTTCCAGTCTGAAAGTAGTACTTCATCCTGCTAGAATCAACAGAAAATCATTTGTTTACCACACATACTAAACAGAGATGATATTACATGTGAAAGAGGCATCTCAAATTACCTGAGGAATCTGTACAGTCACTTTGTTTGGGAAAAGACGAGTGAGCTGCTTCATGGTTTTGGGGGTGTCTTTGCTTCTGTCATGCAACCTACCAAAGCTATCCTGGAAATATAAATTTTACCCAGCTCAATCCCACATAAGTGCCAATTTAAATTCCTAAGAATATATCAATATAATAATCTAAGGAACTGCGTAAAAGCAATATATGCATGATCCTCTCAATCAACCTGATTTACTTCCCATCTCTTTGCAATTACTTCCAACCTTTAAGATATTGTAAAGTGACATCTTATGAAAGACAGAAAAAATAAATAAATAAATAATAAAATAAGAAAGAGGCATCATATAAAGCTAATAGTTCCAAAGCAAATCATGCTCAGTATAGGCCTACTGAAAAGAAGAAGGCAATATGATCAGCTTGATGCAATTAGTGTCTATTAATAAATATATATATATGCAACCAGAAGTCCTCAGATAATCATGAGCTGCATCAATTATCCAGTTAGCAACTATGATACCTCCATTTGTGTCAAGAAAGATGAGTAACATCAAAATTAAGATATGCATTCATTACCAATCTAGCCAGGTATTAACCATACCTATACTAGAAAGGCCTTGAAACAAACATCTATAACAGAATATTCACATAGAACATAACATGTATTTGGAGATTGGAATAGCTTCCGTGGACAATGAAACATAAATATTCATATAGGACATGTATTTGGAAATCAGCATAAGCCATGTGGACAAGGAGACATATACAACTAATACACATCTACAATGAAGCATCTAGACTGGAGCTCCAATCGACCCTCAAACAGCAGGAGAATAAAAGCCGGTCAAGGAAGCAGAATGTAATTAACAAAGAAAACAAGGATAAAAGCAACAAAAAGGAAGTCATGGAAAAAACATTTTACTTGTGTAAGTATGTCATACCGGGAACGCAAGGTCAAGTAGAGCCGTTTGGTTGCTTCCAAATTTTGTAAAGAGAAGTCCACCAGGATGGGACTGGAAAACATGGTTGTAGTTTACAATGTGTCAGATACACAAAACAAGATTTTGGTCAAAGGGTTCAGAAAACAAAAGCATCATTGATACTTACTTTCTCCTTCCGGCTGTCTGTCTGCGTATGAGAAGCTATGACAACAACATTTCCAGGCAAATGTTCAAGCTTAACTTTAAATGCCGAATATGCTTCGCCATTTCCCACCATAGACTTCTCAACATCTTTCACAAATAAAATTAACGGACCATTTTTACTCTCTCTTAAAGCAACCTGCAATTTCAGAACACTTCTCTTTTGAATATTTAATTATATTTAATTTGTCAAGTATACAAGCTCCCTTTCATGCTACCAAAGAAAAGGGAATTGCTGATGTCGAAAGGCTATTTTTATACAATATTTTCCTTCCCCTTCTAGTTTGGGCATGATAGTTACCTCAAAGAGTTCGTTAATGGCAAGTTTTTCAATATCATCAGTGCTGGCACTATCAAGGCGAAGTAAGTCAGCTGCAAAGGCAGAACTCACAATTAATCAATTATCAATAATTGTTAAACAATACAGCCATAATTTTCCAAAGAGAATGGAGATCAGAAGAGGAAAAAGGAAGGCACGGTTGGGCCAATAATATACCAGCACAAAAGAAACCATGATCTTCTTCACAAAGGCCCCCCAAATCGTTGCCTTCTGGAATTGATCGATCAAATCTAACCCCAATTTTGGACGCACCATTTTCCTCAAATGCAAGCACCACTTTCCCTCTGTAACCATATGTTGGACCCCTGAAAATAGAGAAGGGTGGGGGAGCACTTTTGATAGATACCCATGAAAACAAGAAGACCTGGATCAGACCTTCAAATTGTACTTTAACAATTGAAGCAAGGACAACGCTAACAACATTTGTGCAAACAAGCCATTTGGTACAGGATTTGTGATTTATTAACTTTTCTTCCGACAGATTTCATGGGATGCTTTACAAAAGCCATCCAAGCCATCTCTTTCTCAATTATCAAATCAAAACAACCAAAAAAGTAAAATAAATAAGAGGATATGGCAACCAGTCTTCAAGATTGGCTACAGTTGTGTGAAAGATGACATTTTACAAGGTCAAAGCTGAACTCATATGCGTGCATCACCATGCAAAACATGTTAAATGTAACTTTTATCCAATGACAAGTTAACAGGTGGCAGACTTACCTCAAAGGAGTTTGTGTGGGAGAAAATCCTGATGGTAAAGAACCAACATACTTCACTCTGTCACCTGAAAAGGGGACAAATCTCACCATAATAATGGAATCAGAACTAAATTTAAAGAAAAGTCAAAAGCTAACTTGATTACATGTGATTTTACATAAATATTCTATCTACTTATTTTGTGTTTCTCTGTGTGTATTTTCTTTCTTCTTTGGGTGAGGGATAAGTAGCCGGTCCAGAAAGCGTTTATATTGCATGTTCCATTAGTTGAAGGCAAAATCAAATAAAAGAAAGCATTTTTACCTATCTTAAAAGTGTAATTTTTCGAGGATGCAGTAGAAGCCTCCTGCTTGGGCTGGGCCTGAGAGCTTATTGTGGAACCACCAGTTATATCTGCCTCCACACTTGAAGCAGGCTTCTTGAGCTGTTGTGAAGCTGCATGTGCTGCACGTCTAGTATAGACACTTACTCTCTCAAGCTTTGAACTTTCCTTTACAGCCTCGACTTCCTTTGCTGTTGACCCCTGTAAAGATACATAAGGTGTCTAAGACAACATAATTCTACAAAGAAACATGAATGGAAATGCTGAAAAAGAAAAGAAAACAAATAAGAGGCCAGCATATAGAATTGAAGAAGCTTACACCAGGCAGGAGAAGAGAATCAACTATGAGAAGCCTCGCTCCAAAATGTTTTGCGAGTGCCTTAGTTAGTGTTTCCTGATATATTTCAGACCCTATAAGTCCACAAAAAATAGGATATTAACTATGGAACAAGAGAAGGAAAGTAAAGGAGTCTCATATATGCACATAATGGAAAGAAGCAAAATTCTTGAATACCTGCAGGACCAGACAACAAAATTCTTGGGCACAAGGTCTGCAGGTCCGAGGTGTATTTTGCAAATCCATGACACTTCAAATGTATGTATGCAGAAGCAATCATAACATTCTTTGTGGTCTCACTGTCACAAAGTACAATAATTTAAAGAAAATTAACCCCTGAACCTCTTAACAAAGTAAGATAAAGTCTATAAGATTTATTAGCCACAGGCCATTCAGGAGCATGAAGAAAGGATAGCATTTGCAACTGACATATCAAATGGCAACAACCATGTGAATACAGCTCATAATGGGCTTGGTGCAAAGAATTGACAAGTTAGACCAAGGGTTTTTCTTTCCTTTCTGGGGGCAACAAGGGATTGATGAAGAAAGGGAAATGTGCATGAGGTGCAATATACACATAATCGTCATTCGTTATCCAATACTGAAAGCATAACAAATTCTTGATCTGCTTATTTACGTGGAGCAATACTAAAGCACAAACAAATTCCTAATCTGCATATTTGAAGAAAATGAATTCATATATCATTTTCTTTTTCTTAGGCTTGATCATAACTGCCACATAAAGAAGATAAGAAGAAACTCAAGAAGCCAGAAGCCAGAACTCCATTGTTTCGATTCAGGTAACTTCAGAATATGTAATACAATTGCGTGCATTAGGAAAGAAAACAGAAATCAAAAGCATTAGACACTACTATACCAGAAATGCAATCATGCTCCTGGGATCAAGCAGCAACAACAACAAGAAAAAGAGCAAATAGTTCCGCAACATAAAATATAAAGTTTGCACATACAGGTGCTCCTAGCAGAACTGAGCCGTTTCTAGCAGAGGTACAGTAGAAGTATAGCACTAATTTCACCCAGGGGTAAATTTGAAGTGTAAAGAAATGCAAAAAGATTGATATCAAAGTTCTCACCTCAAATAATATGGGAAGTTCACAAAAGAGACCTCAATATTATTGGGATCAACAACACTGTGTCGTAACTCATCCTTAAATGCTTGACGCCTAGTTGACAATGATATTGGAGGATCAATGTCCTTCAACATTTCTCTACTTTCCCTTCGCTCAAGTATTTTTGAAATGCTACCACTTAAATCAAAATCTGAAGCAGATGATGCTGCAAGCATTCGCAGAAGTGGCCTCAGTTCATGAGCTCCCCTAGACACCTTTCCAGTTTCTGGATCAGCAGAATCCAGTGCACCACTATCAACATTCAAGTTTTCATTCACATCCTCGGGAGATGGAACACCACTCTTTTCACCTAATGAAACACCGAGCCCATCATGATCAGAAGCATCCTTCATGTCAGCATCTTCTTCACGATTTTCCGACAATTCACATGTAGAAGGTACTGTAGGCATTGCAGAACCTTGTTCTGTGTCCTCACCATTCGGTGATGGAGGAGGAAGAAGAGGTAACTCTTTCCGGAGATTTGATAGAGATGCCAATGTCGATGCAACTGCTACAGTAGATGGGTCTCCTGACCTAGCCTCAAGATGCATTCCTTTTATTGATCCACCATGGGCCTCTAATATGCTAACAGCAGGTGGCATACCCGCAGTAGACATGTTTTCACTGGTAAGTTTTTGATATATCTGATAGGGTGTTAAGGAAATTTCTCCTCATACATAATAGAACTACATAACTAACACAGATGTTGCAGAATTAAGAACTTCAAAAAATATTTTAAAATTAAAAAAAAAAAAAAAGATTGCTGAAACTAAGCATGTATAACTACCAGGTGCAGATCAGCAAAGCAACATAAGCAATTGGTTCTGAACCACCCCTCTCTATTGATATTATAGATGCACAAATAAATCTGGTAGGTCAAATACCATTTGAGATAATGAGCTATGTAGGCAATGTAACATCTGTTCCCAAGAACAAATACCACATGATATCAACCAAACAACATGCAGTCATTTCCTGTTTTATGGGAAGATTTCAGACGAACCCCTAAATCATTCTCATCAACCACTTCAAACAATCTGGCATCAAATGAAGAGTCAAGCACTTTTCCTAGTCTCGTAAGCAGAACAGAGACGTGTGGGTGAAAGGATACATAAGCATGTTTACCGGACGAGCTGAACACCACCTCATCACCGGCATTCAGTGGCACAGTGGAGTTCGTTGGATAATCTTTTCCATTTACTAGTACAGCACCTTTTTCTCCAGTGATCTCAAGCAAAGTGATTGAACCTCCTTTCTAGGTATGGTTATAGAATCAAAATTAAAAGAAACACAGTTTAATATTCGACAATGAAGTATCTCCCTACATATCATAAAGAGAATAGAAATGTATCAAAATTAACAAATATAATATACCTCTGACTCTATGTGCTTCAGACTACACAAAGAATTACTAACAGATGGATCTCCAACCCACAAGTCGCATTGACGACCTTGGCCAACAGTGAAAGTCGGACGGTTCATCACTATGTGAGGATTCTGCAACAGAGAGAAGAATTATAATGTACCATAAAGCTAAGCCGTATAATATTAAATAAATATAGAGAAACATGAGGTTCTCTAAGTTGATGGGTAAAACTCAAAGCACAAATTATCAGCCAGATTATCATACCAGTCCATCTATCTCTTAGTTTCTCTAGTTAACAAGAGGGGGAGAAGGAGGATTGAGGGGGATGGGGACAAACTGTTCCATTTCTCATCTCCCTCTCTCTATCTCACATCTATCTACTGTGTGTGTCTCTGCATGTTTATCTAATGATGCAAAAAAGGAACACTTCGATAATTTACTACATAACCTCATACCAAAGCAGAAAACCTAAACCACCTCGAATTCCAACCAAATTGATAAATGCAACTTAACCTTAGACCTTTACACAGACATTACTTCAACTTATATATGGAGCTTCTTTTATTTTTCTAGAAACCAAGCCACTCTTGATGGACTATGACAGTGATCCCATGTACTAAGTAAGCTCTGACAATTTGGAAGAGCTGGAACGAGAGAAAATTTGGCCCAGCCTGTGCTTATGGAAGTATATTAACTAAGAATAAGTATATGAAAAAATGAGAACAAGTCCCCAAACCATAGTTTCTGATCCATTAATCACACATCTCAGATCAAAAATGCCTCCATAAAAAGAACATGGTGAGCCAGGTAGAACATAGAAACACCTTGTGAAGCAAATGAACCCCCCCCCCCCCCGGTGGCCCGGGGTGGGGAAGAAAACAACAGAACATCTGCCACAACTGGTACTCAAAACAGTTAAGATTACAAATCATAAAAATTACATTTCCAACGGTACAGGTCAACATAGTCACTTTTACTAGAACTCCCAATTTTTTTACTTCTCTTCCCTTCTCACTAGATTTTTACTTCTGAACACAAAGCAAGTGAGAGTGAGTCAGAACAAAAACAATTGGCGCATGGTTAAGAGTACAAATGTCACAAAGATTCCAACGTTAACACTATAAATGTGACAAAGCTTCCAACTTTAATCATTTTTACGTGATAAATTTTTGCCAGCAAACAAATTAATATATTCAAATCAAACCAAGTCTAATCCCACTATTTAATGCCTTGAAAAAACTACCTGAGAGCACTGGGACAGTAGCTTCCCCCATGCAACCGCGGAATTCGGTTTCAGCTGCCGCTTCTTTCCGCGATTCAATACCGTCCCAACTGGCTTAGCCTTCTCCACATCAATCGCAGCATGAGCTAAAATCCACAACATAACCAGGAGAAAACAAAGTAAATAACCAAAAAACATCAATAAAGCAAAAGCACATGCGCCAGAAAAAGAAAAAAAAATGACACGAAAAATGAAAGATCCCACGAAGAGTCATCGGCGACATAAAGGGCTCACCTTCCGGCGACTTCTCCAGCGCCACCACATCGGAGCTTTTCAAATCAGCCCCACCAGCTAGATCAGCCGATCGAACCTCCTGGTCCTGAGATTCCCGGCCAGATTCCTTCGCCGCAGCGAGCGTATCCTCCAGCGGCGTATCGTTGGTCGATGACGACGCTTCCGCCCCCTACCAAATCCGCAAAATTCAATCAAAGATCAAACCTTTACATGCATGCATTTACATACACGCATAAAAATCTTTAAAAAAAACCAAAAAACGAAATTTTTTTCAAAAAAAAAACCCTAACCCTAGTGGTAACAAACCTTTGAACGCTTGCCGTTGGGTAGAGGAGAAGAAGCAGAAGAAAGAGAGCGTTTGGAAGAAGAAGAGCTTCGCCTTGTTTCTACCATTTTTTTCTTTTTTGCCGATCCAAAAGATTATTTCTGTAAATATTCAAAAATAGATATATAGATACAGATGTATATATCTACAGAGAGAGAGATAATAAAAATGAAAAATGAAGAAGAGCGTGAAAGGTGAATGATTGCGGAGAGACCACTTACCAAGCTTCTTCTGCCTTGTTGTGCTTCTTGTTATTTTTGTTTTTTAGCCTACTATTTTGTATTTTTACATTTTATATTTATTTTGCTAAATACGAATAGAAAATGGAAAATAGATATAAAAAATAAATAAATATGCTTCTTGTTTTGAAGCGGCAAGGTAGTGAAAGAGGGAGTGTGTGTCTATTTATAGAGGTTGGGTGTGTGTTTTGTGTGTTGTGTCTTGGGGGTGGGAGGTTTGGTAGGGTGTGTCCTGGGGATGGAGATGGAAATGAAAAGATTAGTTTGTGTTACTTTCCTTGGAAAATTCTCGAGGTTTAAATCCATCGTATAAGTTTACAATTATTTTTTATATTAATTAATTAATTTTTATAATCAATAATTTTTAAATTTGGTATATGTATTTGTTCGAGTAATGACTCGTTGCTGCAAATAGTCCACTAAAACTTGCATTCCGACCATTAGGTCAGACGATTAAAGTTCAACCCCCTATAAGTAGCCCACCAAACCTGCATTTCAATTGCCTATAGTGGTACATGTAGTATTTTTGGACCATCCAAATTTAACTTCATTTGTCAAAAAGTGGTGTAAGCAGCAAGCACTATGTAAATGTTTTAACAGTTTGGATTAATTTTTACAAAAAATTATTCTTTAAAAATGTGTTGTTTTAAGGAGTTAAAAATTTTTACTTTTAGAAAAGCTAAAATTGAGCCTTTTGTTAAAAGTTTTAACTTTTCCAAAATCTAATTTAAATACTTATTACATATAGGTGTATTTTTTAGGGGGAAAAAATATTTTTCTATGGGGGAAAAAGTTCAAACAAGCTTCAAATTATATGTATAACTTGACGATTATAAATTATTAATTTAATTATGTTAAACTAAGATGATAGTCTATCATTGTTGGATTCCATTTGTAATTATTAGTTATCGCAATTGAATCTCGTTTATTTTATGATATTGCAGAATTTTTTAAGTAAAAAATGTTAATTCACTTATAATACACTTTACAATAACTGAAAGATTGTTTGCTTTGCTTATTTTAAATGCTTATGAGCATTTTTATAATAAAGAGGGACTATTTTCATTTTGGGTTTTCTTGTTTCATTTGAAGAATTACAAGTAATATCAGTTAAGCTTTATTAGGATCTCATTACCTTTCTTGTGGGTTTGATTTGATTTTGTGCACAATGTTTGAATTTCAACGGTTACATATTATGTTTATTGGTTTTGTTGACCCTAATTTATTAAGTAATTTTATTTGAAACGTGTAGTTTTGAAGTTTATTATTTTATCGTTACAATCTATATAAATAATGTTATAGTCAAAGTTTATATAAAACTGAAAACGAACGTTTTTATTATTATTTTTTTAACTCCTCGCCTGTCGTTTCCTTGAAAAGAGAGTATGTCTAAGGGATTGATTTTTGGAGCTTAAATAAATATTTCTTAAAAATTAGGGCTACAATTTTCATTGTATGATGTGCTTTAAGGCTTTCGAGTGAAAAATTTTAAAAAATAAAAAGAAAAAATAAATAAGTGATACAACTTGGAATATGGTTATGTAGTTATGTAGCAAAACATAAATGGTGACTCCAATTAAATTAGAAGGTGTTCGGTTTTAGTTAAACTTACTTAAGAAAGTATATGGTTTTACTTTTTCTAAGGTAATTAACTTTTGATACTTATAAACAAATAATAAATATACAAAAAAGTGATTAGATAAAATATGTTATAAACTGTTAATAAATTTGATAATATATGCTTATAAGTAACGTTATTTGTTAAAATAACTTAAAAATACCTTTCATTAATTAAGGAATAGTTATTTTTGTGTTTTTAAAGGATATGAATGTAATTTTATTTAATCAACTTCCATGACTTACAAACAGTTAAAATAAAAAAGTTGGGGGGGGGGGTGGGAGGTGTTTTTTTCTTGGCTACTTATGACTCAACTTTACCTACTTATAAGCACTCCCAAACACCCTCTCATTAGTGTGCGGATTTTATTTTTTGTCTTTTTAACAAATAACATTATGCAAATTTAGATCTTCTTGTAGCATAATTTGTTAGATCGGAATCCAAGTTCCTTCTGCTTTTTTATCCCTTTTTCCCCACATGACTGATATGATTAGTAGGAGCAAATGTATTTAGAATGCCTTATCAAGGAGAATTCTTCAAAACGATCAATTATTTTTGCTCATTTAGGGGAGAGACACAGAGAAAGTGAGACAATAGAGAAAGAAAATGACTTAACACGAAGAGCGAGAAAAGAGAGAAAATAAAATATAATAAAAATTTATATTCATTTTGAAGTGTGTTAACCTTATAAGAGTTACTTTACTAACATTAATGAACGTTTCAAAAACTACTATTCTAAACAATTAAAAAAAAAACAAAAGAAGAAATCTCAATACCAGAATGTGGACACTGCAAATTAGTGGCGGCTTCACCTTATACTATCTCTTTAAAAAAAAAAAAAAAATAGAATGTGTATTGCGTGCATTAAAATTTAGATTAAAGCCCACCCAACAGTTGAAGTTGGCACCTCTCTATTGCCAATCACACCCGGCACCCACTAATGAAGTGAGAAGTGGCTATTAATTTTTACTTATTTAGTTGTCAAAATTAATACGTACAAATGCCACTCACTCGTTTCTCCACGCTTCTTATCTTTAACCAGCATTATCAATCTCGTGCTTCGCATGTGTTAATTTATTTTTAATAGTAAATGTTAGATTTTTATTGAATTTATTTATTTTTAGTTAAAAATAATAAATTATTTTATATATACGTGTGTGCGCAAATAACATGATAATAAAAAAAGAATCTAAACATGTCATTCCTTTATTTCTTTCCCTTTTCTCTCTCTTTCTTATACACACATATAAACACTCTTTAATCAATACATAGATAAAGAAATCACTCAATAAATTAGACTTCCACAATTAAATGCATATATGTATTTTTTTATATATTTTTATAATTAAGTTCTTAAACTCATATTAAAATATTTATGCATAAATGTGTCCCATTTATTATAGGTCCTTGCATTGACAAAAAATAAAAATAAAAAATAAAAAAATATAGGTCATTGCTCCACTCCTTCTCCAAGTCATCCAAAGATTAAACAATTCTCGTGATTTATATATATATACAAGGAATCGCGCAGACAAATAAGTGGGTTTTTTTTTTCATGAGCTGCAATGATTGGCTGTTTAATTTTTGTCGACGTGGATCTGCCCTTTTTTGGATAATAAATTAATAATAATGTAATCCTAAAGGTTGACCCGCTTACATAAACCACGTGATATCAATTTGTCGAGCAAGCAACTAGTCATAATTTTTTAAAATTTTTTTAACCAGTGTAATATTATATTGTTAATATTAAATTAATATTTTTATTAATATGAAAATTTACCATTTTTAATAATTTTTACATTAAAGTTACCATTTTTTATTATTCACTCTTTTAAAAATTAAGTTATATTTAATGTCAGAATAGTTAAAAACAGTACATTTTTATATACTGTTTTTAATTAACAACATTGCACTTGTTAAAAAAACCCTTTCTTTATATATATATATATATATAAACAACAACTTATCCTAAAAGAATTATGAACGATAATGAGAACCCGGAGCAAGATACGGCTAACCCCATAAATCCTAACGTAATTTAGTCCAAAAAATCAATTAGTATATATTATTAAAAAAATACTTTATATGCAAAATACTAAATTATATACTGTGGTTCTTATTGAAAGAAAATAGTAAATTTACTTATGAGTTAGATCACAATAAAATTACTTTAAAATTACAAATTCCATAGAATAGCATTGGGTATCAAATCATACTTCAAATTAATCAAATGCCATGTATTGGGACTTGGGACTAATAATAACCTTTTTAATAATCATGCTTATAGGTGAAAAAAGGTCAGCTAATTGCAATGCTAGTAATGGAATTAGGAAATGGACATAATTATATGTGGCCATGTTGTTTTTTCCGTTGGCTGGAACAATGGCTGATGATATATGTCTCACTCCCCAAACACTTTGCCTTTTTTGCCGTGCAGTAACTCTGCAAAGGCACCTAGCCAAAAAAAAAAAAGAGATTTTCTTTTCTTTCTTTTTTCGAAGGCTATTTTAGACTCTGTTTAGAGAGTGTATAAAAGTGCTTATAAGTTGGTCAAATTTATTTATAAGACAAAAATAAAATTTATCTGCTTTGACAAATTGTACTTATAATAACAAAGTAAAGTTAGCTTATAAACAACTAAAGAAAAACACCACTCCCAACTTTCTTTTTTGGTGCTTATAAATAATGAGAGTTAACCAAATAAAATTACATCTATATCGCTCAAAAATACAAAGCTAACTACCTTTAATTAATGAAAGGTCATTTTTAGTTATTTAGTAAACAGGTCAACAACTTATAAATACATTTCATCTAAACATTTTTCTGCTTATTTGTTATTTGCTTATAAGTAAAAAAGGCTACTTATAAGTATCAATTTCTTATAAGCAGCTTGAAAAAACAAAACCAAAGACCCTCTTAGTCCAACAATAATATTTTAGATTTTAGTTGTTGAGTTATAAAAATTTCTAGTAATAGGATTTTAGACAAAAGTATTGTTGAATAAGAGTCGTTAATTATTTGGTTTTATATTTTAGGAAGTAAATATTTAGTTGTTTTGAAAGTAATTTGGACTTTCAAAAAAAATAAAATAGTACTTTTGTGAAATAATAAAGAAAAATATTTTTTGACAATGTAAATAAATCCTCAAAAACTTTTTTTTTCTCGAAAAATTTCGATTTAAAGTTTTTGATTTTTCAGGCCAGTGATGGCAACAATATTGGTGGACATTGCTCAAGATTAGTTAGAAGAGTCAAGTAATAGATATTTCTTTTTGGATTGTTTATTAGATGGTTGAGTTACTAATTTCCCCACCATTAGCATGACCCGGCCTATTCTCCATAAATTAGATTTTTTTTTTCAATAAATAATGTGATTTTAGAGCTAGGCTATGGTTTTTGAAATTAAATTTAGGATAAATTATCCAATTGTCATTTTTCTCTATCACTTATAACAAATATATCCTTATATTTCATGTATAACAAATTAATTCTATAACTAATAATTTTGTGTCAATGTTAGACAAAACTCTACTTTTGGTTAATGAACGCATTAAATCTCATAGGAAAAGCACGTGAATACTAAAATTGCTTGTTTTTAATGTTAAAATTATGTGTGTCACATGAGATTTTACGTGCTCTTTTAACCGAAAGTAGTGTTTGGATTAACTGTGATAAAATACTATCTGTTGTTAGACTAATTTATTACAAGACTAAAAGATAATGAATAGGATTGTTATGAGTGTATCAAATATAAACGACAACTAAGGTAATTTGACACCCGTTATATTTTGGGCTTGGTTATCCACTGAGAGGTTCCTAGTGAGTCTTGGGGTTTCCAGGAGGTTCAGCCCAAATCTAGTTTCCTTGTTAATTAAATCCTTATTTGGTGCTTATCGTTTGTCACACTCCCAAGTTTGAAAGATAAATTTTGAAGGAATCGACATACGAAGCCGGCAGGGATAAGGAAGGGGAAGTGTTGGCCATTCATTAGAGATGAGGAGAGTACAAGCAAACAAAACCTCTCTGGAAAACCCAATCCTCACATAATATCACTCCAAGTTATAAATTAGAATAGAACAAAAGTGCATTTTCAGTGAAGTGAAAGAGACTTGCCAAAGTATAGAGCTCCCAAAAAAAAAATATAAATAAATAAAGTGATTACAATTTCCCCCCCCCCCCCAATTATTTAAGTCTGAAAATGGTCTAAATTTTACTTGAGTTGCCACGAGATTGAAGAATCTTTAAATCTGCTCAAGAAGCTTTTTGAAGACAATATGACGGATGTCATCTCATCTAGATTCATTTAATTGGGTGTAGCCTTCTTGGAAAACATAGTCATTTAGTTTAAGAGCGATTCATCCCATTAAAAGAAACTAGATATGAAAAATAATTAAATTAGCTCTCAATAGTCTTCAAATATAATTTAGTTAGTCTCTATTATTTCGAAATGTTTATATTATTTTTCGATATTTTGAATAAGTTTGTGGAAAATAAAGGACTACTATGAATGTGTTGTAGTAATAGGGAATAATTTAGTTATATTTAAAAAATATTAAGGATTAATATGACTGTTTTGAATAAAGAGAATTAAACTAAAATCTAAGTGATAATATTAAAAACCCTTGATATAACTTACTTTTTTTATGTATAGTTGCATATGATACTAATACTAAATAACAAAAAGGTTATATTTTGACAAGTTTCTTTTTGTTTTTACATCATAATAGGTGGCTCGATGCTTTTCAATCATTTGTCGCTTTTTTAAAATAAATAAAAAAATGGAATCCATATTGTTGGTATATAGAAAATAGATTAAGGGTTCGCTTGGATTAGTTTTTTTAAGTGCTTTTTAATAACTTAAAAAAAAACTTTTTTAAGAAGTTAGAGTTGTTTATTTCTAGAAAAAAAATTATATTTAAGTTTTTCTTAAAGTTTTAACGTTTTTAAAAGTCTAGCCAAATAATTATTGCAAAAAAAAATTTCCTAAAAAAAAGGCCCAGTCTAACTGGCTGTAACATGGTGTTGAAGTTTGAATAAACAATAAAATTATTGGTTCGTGCACTTGGATTGAGGGGAATAGGAGGAAAGGAAAGGGAAGGGAGGGATTTTGGTATCCCATCCCTTGTTTGTTTTAAAGGTATTAGGAGGGGGAGGATTTTGGGAAGAAAAGCAAAATCCCCCATCCCCCTCATTTTTTATCCCTCCAAATTGGGATGATTTGTGGGGAGAGGATTCCTCAGTTTTGTGTAAGGACAATTTTAACCGTAGACTTTTGTCTTATTAAAATATTGCAACTTGGATACCAAATAAGAAAAAGGGCACATAAGTAAATTTACAAAAAAAAATTATCCTTTCCTCTCATTTCCTTTCCAATCCAAACACAAAATTTTCATAATCCTTTATATTCTTTTTCCTTGCAAAAAAACTTTAATCCAAACATGAATTACTTATTTCCTCTCGTTTCCTTTATAATCTTTTCTTTTATTAAAATTTCCCCCTCTAATCCAAACACACCCTAACACTTTGTTTAGATTGGGGGAACGGAGGAGAGGGAATGGTTTTGGAGGGTGAAGTAATACTTTCCTTTGTTGTTTTGAAAGGTTTGGAAGGACAATAATTTTGAGAGGAAAAGCGCTATTCCCTCATTTCTTTCATTTTTAATCCTTCTAATTTGGAAGGAAATGGGAGGAAAGGAGTCTTTTTGTTGTGTGAAAACAATTTTACCCCTTGAGCTTGATTTTAATTACTAAACTTGTTATATAAAGACAAAATAAAAAAGGGTACAAAAGTAAATTTACACATAAAATATATCCTTTTCTTTTATTTCTTTCCCAATTCAAATACAAAATACACATAATCTTTTATGTTTCTTTCCCTCATAAAAATATTATAATCCAAACATATATTACCCATTTCCTTTCATTTTCTTTATAATCCTTTCCTTTCCTTTATTTTTTTTAATTAAATTTCCTCCCCTCAATCCAAATAAGGTGAAAGTTTGAATCCACTTTTAATTGATCTGGTATATGAGTTGAGTACATTACTCTTTCATAACAATTGTAACCTTGAGTAAATTCATAAGCCAAAAATGCCAAGTTTAAATTACCTTGTAAACTTGTACACACACATATATATATATATATATGTGTGTGTGTGTGTAAATGTATATATAATCTGAGATGAGTTTTATTATATCTATTTATAATTTATGATATTACTCCTCACAAGAAAAAAAAGAAAAAAACAAGAGTGTGATGTTACCACAAAGAAATATCTTACCTTGTTAACATCTGTTTATGCAAAAAGTCACACACACACACACATGTATATATATGTATGTATGTATATGTATATTCCCCAACAAACCTAACAAAAGAAAAACCGAAAAAAAAAAAGAAAAAAAGAAAAATCTCAACCCAGAGTCTCATTGCTGCTAAAGAACTCGTTCTTCTGTTTTCCTCATAAACCTTATCACCTTTCTGTTCTCTTCTCCTTTCTCCCTCAACAAAGAAAGCAAAACCCCAATCCAATTCTTCACTTCATGGACTCAAAGGAAACGGCGTCGTCTCCTCTCTCGGTACAATCTACAGGTTCTTCTTCTTTCTCCTCTTCTTCATCTTTCGATTCTGATATTGGAAAAACTGTGCACGAAACTAGTGTTTTCGATGATAATAACATCGAAACTAATGGAGATAATGCTATAGGTAGTACTTCTAGCATTAAGGGTGGTATCGGTGATGGGGTTGAGCTCGAAAAGAGCATCGATAATGTCGAAGAAGTGAATAAAGTTGGAGTCTTGGAGGGTGGAGAGGAGGTTGTTGAGGGCGATAAGGGTGGTTCTGCTGATAAGGGTGTGGATGAGAAAAGTATTGGTTCTGTGGATAATGGGGAAAAGGTGAGTGGAGTTGGGGTGTCGGAGGGTGGAGGGGTTGTTGAGGGAGAGAAGAATGATTCTGTTGATAGGGTTGGACTCAAAAAGGGTATCGGAGAGGGGAATTCGGATGACCAGTTTTCTGGTCCGGACCAGAAACCGGTTGTTGAGAATGTTTTGGTGAATGATGATGTCGAACAGGTGGATAAAGGTGAGGTTGTGGAGGAGGTTGTTGAGGGAGGTCAGGATGGTGCTGCGGATAGTAAGCTTGAAGCTCCAGTTGATACTGACAGTTCGGGTAATGGAAAGGTGGAAGAGAGGGGTGGTGAGGTTCTAGATGGTGTTGTTGAGGTTGTGAAGAGTAGTGGTGGAGATGAGGGAGAGAAAGATGCAGACTTGGATGGTGGGGTTTTGGTGTCTGTAAGTGGGGGAAATAAGGTGGAGGAAGTGGAGGTGAAGGATAAGGAAGTTGTAGAGCCTACTTTGGTGGAAACTATTCCTACTGCTCAGGATGATGAAGGAGTTACGGAGAAAGTTGAGGAGAGTGCTGAAACTGGTGATATTGAGAACGTGAACACGGAAGAGGTTGAACCAAAACAATCAGAGTTGGTTGAATCAGATGGATTGAAATTTAATCCTGAAGGGGATTCTGTTGTGAAGGACATCAGCGTTGAGTTATTGGAACCAGGGGTGGCGGTTGTAGGCGAAGCCAAAGAAAGTGACAATGTGCAGTCAAAGGGAGTGGAGGTCCTTGGGAATGAGAGTGTGGCTTTGGTCAATGAGACTGATGTAACAACTCCACCTACTGAAGAAGTGGCTAAGGCAAGGGCCATTACAGTAGATGCTCAGACCTCTGAGCTTGCTGCTGATGATAATGTTGAAACTTCAGAACCAAAGCCAATAGAGCAGAAAAGTGATATTACAATGGCTTCAAATCAGAACTTTGATGAAGAACCTGTTGTTTCTGATGTTCTGGTGGATAAGTCTCAGAAGAACCTTACAGATGATTCTGCTGGCAGATATGCAACTGTTGTGTCGCATAATCTTGAAGAGAAACCAGAGATGGAAATTGAGCAAGCAGCTGCATATCAGACCAAAGAAAATGGGACAGTGGGAAGAACTAGTGTTGATGGAGAAGTCAAAAATATTGATGGAGTCTCTAGAGCAGACACCAATGATAAATCAGTTGAGCTAGAATCTTCTGAAACTGGTGTTCACCAGCTAGAAATGCACGAGGGGAAAGATGAAGGCAAGAATAAAATGGATGAAGAAGGTGACTTTGATCGCTTAATTTCTGACGAGGAGACTGATGGTGCGATCTTTGGAAGCTCTGAAGCTGCCAAACAGTTCATTGAGGAGTTGGAACTAGGATCAGGTGGTGGTTCGCGTTCAGGTGCTGAGAGCTCTCGTGACAATTCACAGAGAATTGATGGTCAAATTGTCACAGATTCTGATGAAGAAGGAGACACTGATGAAGAAGGAGAAGGGCGGGAGCTATTTGACTCTGCTGCCTTAGCTGCTCTTTTGAAAGCAGCAAGTGGTGCTGACACCGATGGTGGTAGTATCACGATTACCTCTCAAGATGGGTCCAGACTTTTCTCGGTAGAGCGCCCTGCAGGCCTGGGATCTTCAATCCGCTCTCTGAGACCGGCTCCCCGACCAAACCGTCCCAACCTTTTCTCTCCTGCTTTTTCGAGTAACACCGAATCTGACAGTAACTTGAGTGAAGAAGAGAAAAAGAAATTGGAGAAGTTGCAAAGCATCAGAGTGAAATACTTGAGGCTTCTTCAGAGATTAGGCGTTTCTACTGAGGAATCTATAGTAAATCAAGTTCTCTACCGTCTGGCAATTGTAGCTGGAAAGCAAAGCAGTCAACTTTTTAACATGGATGCTGCCAAGAGGACAGCTCAGCAGCTTGAAGCAGAAGATAAAGATGATTTGGATTTCTCTGTGAACATCCTGGTTGTTGGAAAATGTGGAGTGGGCAAGAGTGCTACAGTAAATTCAATATTTGGGGAGGAGAAAGCAACTATTGATGCTTTTGAACCTACTACCAGTTCTGTGAAACAGATTTCTGGATTTGTTGACGGAGTTCAAATCCGAGTTTTTGATACGCCTGGTCTCAAGCCTTCCGTGATGGAACAGGCTTTCAACCGAAGTGTCCTGTCATCCGTTAAGAAGTTCACAAAGAAAACTCCCCCGGATATTGTTCTCTATGTGGATCGGCTAGATGCCCCAACTAGGGACCTTAATGATTTGCCAACACTTAGAACCATCACCAGTGCTCTTGGCAACTCCGTTTGGCGGAGTGCTATTGTCACCCTTACCCATGCTGCTTCTGCTCCTCCTGATGGTCCTTCCGGGTCCCCTTTGAGTTATGAGGCATTTGTTACTCAAAGATCTCATGTTGTTCAGCAATCAATAGGACAAGCTGTTGGTGACCTGCGTATGATGAGCCCCAGTCTCATGAATCCCGTTTCTCTCGTTGAGAACCACCCCTCTTGTCGTAAGAACAGGGAAGGCCAAAAGGTATTACCTAATGGCCAGACTTGGAGACCACAATTGCTGCTACTGTGTTACTCAATGAAGATTTTATCTGAAGCAAGTTCCCTCTCGAAGCCGCAGGACCCGTTTGACCACCGCAAGCTCTTTGGTATCCGTGTTCGCTCACCACCTCTCCCTTACATGTTGTCTTCCATGTTGCAGTCTCGTCCACATCCTAAGCTTTCTGCTGAGCAAGGTGGGGACAATGGTGATTCTGATATTGACCTGGACGACTTGTCAGATTCTGACCAGGAAGAAGAAGATGAATATGATCAACTTCCTCCATTCAAACCTCTTAGGAAAGCTCAACTTGCAAAGCTCAGCAGTGAACAGAGGAAGGCATATTTTGAGGAGTATGATTATCGTGTGAAGCTTCTTCAGAAGAAGCAGTGGAAAGAAGAGGTGAAGAGAATGAAAGAGATGAAAAAGAAAGGGAAGGATGGTGCAACTGATTATGGCTACACCGAGGAAGATGCTGATTCTGGAGCTGCAGCTCCTGTTGCTGTTCCCTTACCCGACATGGCCTTGCCACCTTCCTTCGATAGTGATAACCCAGCATACAGATACCGGTTCTTGGAGCCAACTTCCCAGTTTCTTGCTAGACCTGTTCTGGATAACCATGGTTGGGACCACGATTGTGGCTACGATGGAGTCAACCTTGAACACAGTCTAGCCATTGCTAGTCGTTTTCCTGCTACATACACAATTCAAATTACGAAAGACAAAAAAGATTTCACCATCAATTTGGATTCATCTATTTCTGCTAAACATGGTGAGAACGGGTCCAGCATGGCGGGGTTTGATATCCAGAGCATAGGAAAGCAACTTGCATATATAGTCCGAGGGGAAACCAAATTCAAGAATCTGAAGAGGAACAAGACAGCTGGTGGGATCTCCATTACATTTCTAGGTGAAAACGTTGTCACTGGAGTTAAGCTTGAAGATCAGGTTATTTTGGGAAAACAGTATGTCATAACTGGCAGTGCAGGGGCAGTCCGGTCACAGCAAGACACTGCTTATGGAGCCAACATCGAACTGCAGAGAAGAGAGCAAGATTATCCAATTGGTCAGGTCCAGTCTACATTAAGCATGTCCATCATCAAATGGAGGGGAGACCTGGCACTAGGGTTCAACAGCCTGGCACAGTTCTCCATTGGGCGCAACTCGAAAGTGGCTGTTAGAGCAGGAATAAATAACAAGCTTAGCGGGCAGGTCACCGTGAGGACTAGCAGCTCGGATCATCTTTCTCTTGCCCTTGCTGCTATCATTCCAACTGCAATTACTATCTACAAGAAAATCTGGCCTGATGCTGGCGAGAAGTACTCCATCTACTAGATCTTTAAGCACTCAGTTTTGCATTCCTTTTCCGTTTCGACTAAAACTCCATGATGGTTTAATATCTTATCTTCCTATATTCTGTTATGCTTATATCGTTTATTCTAGAACTGCTGCTTCTATATAGATTCTTATTGTCTTGCGCGATAAATTGTACTACAATGAGTTGGTATTAAATCTTGAGATCTCTGTTATGCATATATCTTTCATTCTAGAATCGCTTTCAGTTATCTGGATTCACAAATTGACAGCAAAAGAGTTGGAGGAAATGGATTAACTTTTAGACCTTTCTCATCTCTCCTCCTTGATTTGTACATTAAGGTGCTTATGACATGTTATTCTTCAAGGAAATCAAACAGGTCCTAATTATGAACCCGCTCATGCAGAATATTTAGGATGGGGGAAGTCATTTAGTCTTTTAATTTGTTGAAGTCATGCTGGTAATGACATGGTTGCTATCCTCTGCAGACGGTTAGCTTGAGAACTTAGAGGCCGTTTGCTTTGCTTATTTTGCTGTTTATGAGCATCTAAAAAAAAGCATTCTTTACATGTTTTTTATTATTTGTAACTTATAAGCCCCAGATAAGCTTAGCCGAACAGGCTCCTAGTTGTGAAACAGTTATTACATGATTCACACAGGATCATGGTTTTGCTTAATTATTGATTAATGTCTATTCTCCTGGGCTTGAGCTATTGCTGTTGCAAGCATTTTGTTCTATTTTCTCAAATTGGCAGGTGACATATTTCACGGGCATTATTCTATCTTATGCTTAATGATGGAATACTTGGTTGAATTTTTTGGAAATATGACTTTAAGGCGTGCTGCTAATTGTCGCTTAAAAGATTATTTGCCCTGACCAGATGGGTACGCCACAAGGATTTGTGCAAATATCCCTTGGAATTCAATGAAACCAAATCATCGGAAATGACTGGTATTATCCAATCAGATCACTAGAACTTCTCGGAGGATGATAGAATAAACAAATGCTTCAAGCTATTAATTTTTTATTTTTTTTTGGTTTTAAAGTAAAAAGGATTATAAGCTAAAGTAAGGATGGGAAAATAAAGAACTATTCAAAAGTAAATAAACGTTGTGAAGGATGGTTATTCTAATGAACATTATATGTCACTAATTAATTTCAATATAATTTTAAATAAGATGAACGGCTGAAATGCAATCAATCATCAATCAACACTATACATAAAAGCAAAAACCATTGAACTTTCCACCTAAAGTTGAATGCTCCTGACAAAGTGTTTATCTAATGAGTTACATGGCTTCATAAGACTTGCCTTTCATTTGTAGAGAAAATCTTTCACAAAAATATCCCGACATAATCAAACTTTGCCAATATTATTCCCCAAAAGAGGCTTCTTTATCCCATACATTTTCTCTCCCCTGCATGATAAAGAGACATTTTTATCAGATAAGCTATGCCCTTTTCTTCTTCCCTTCTAAGGGCCTGTTTGGATTAGTTTTTTTCAAAAGCCCTTTTTTTAACAGCTTCTGAAAAAATATCTTTTTTTTTGAGAAGTTGAAAATTTTGGCTTCTAAAAAAAACTGTATTTAACTTTTTTTTTTTTTTTCAAAATTTCAGCTATTTTGAAAGCCAAATCAAATAGTTATTGCAAATTTAATGTAACTTTTTTAGAAAAAAAAAGTACTTTTTCTAAAAAAAAATCCAATCCAAACAGACCCTAAGTTTTTCTCTCTCAAAATTTGTGAGATTGGCATTTGTCGTCCAATGATTCGCTTCAAATACTAATGCAACATTTATTTTGATGCATCTTGACAACTTGGTCGTGTCATATGAAGTTTAATGTAATTATGAAGAAGCCAATAAATAAAATGGTCTAATTTCTACTTAATTTTAAATAGAAAGATAAATATTCTTATCAATAAAATATTAGTATAACTTATTGTCAATTGTTTAGATCTTTTAAAATTGATTAACACAAAGTACAATTTATTCTATTATTAAATATATAACTAAATAATACCTATTTAATAACATAATCCATGCATCGTACGGGTCAAAAGGCTATTTGTTCTAGGAATGAATGTAATTTTTTTTTAGCAGGAGTCACGTTTATTAAATTTAAAAAAGAAAAAACAAAAAAGAATGCGAGCCGGGCCTAAATTGGACTCAACTATCCAGGCCCAAACTAAAGCCTCTTTTAAGTGGGACACCTTATTCAGAGACGTATTAGGCCAATTGGGTTAATGGAAGAGCTGAGGACAGTTCTGAAGGACGTGTTTGGCGAGTCTTCATCAGACAGCGAGGCTGAGCAGCAAAAAGGAGAGCTTAAAAGTCAATCCCAGTCACTTTTTGGGAAAAGCCAAACATGGCAAAAGATAGCTGAAATTAATGGCTTATGGCTTTGCAGAGATTTTTTATCTCCTGAGCAACAATCTTGTTTCCTCTCACACATCCAAAATGGTACTACACTTTTTTTTTTTCCTAATAATTAATTGTAAATCTTATTATTTTGTCGAAGTTAGTGATGAAGTAATGATAAATGATCTGGACCATTGATTTTGGAGATCGAATAAAACATTTTTTCACTTCACATTATCACTTTCTTGAGGTAATCTTGATTAGACTGTAGTAGTGGGTGTTTGATTTAAAAGACTATGGCTAAAAGTAATATATTTTTCTTAGCTATTTAATCTTTTGAAGAGCTGGCTAATTTTGATTTAAATGTAGACGTTTTCCATTTTCCATTTTAATGGATATAAAGTTAAATAAAAAATGATGCATTTTTTCATTCTATTTCTGTTCTTTATGTTTGTGGTTGCAGAAGGATGGTTCAATGAAACCTCTTGTAATCAGGTTCGAAGAATTCTCAACTCTTAACAGTCTGTTTGCCTTCACTTTTGTTAAGCTGCTTATAAGAAATTGATGCTTACAAGTAGGTTTTGATGCTTATAAGCAAATGCCAAATAACTAGAGAATTGTTTGAATAAAACGTGCTTATAAGCCGTTAACATGTTTGGCATAGCCTTTCGGCGGTTTTTATTAAGGGCTCCTTTGGATTGGTTTTTTTCAAAAGCTTTTTTTTAGCGGCCTTTAAAAAATAAATTTTTTAAAAGTTAAAAATTCTAACTTTTAAAAAGAAGTTATATTAGAGTTTTTTTTTTTTTTAAGAGTTTTAACTTTTTTGGGAGCCAAATCAAATAATTATTATAAATTTAATTTAATTTTTTCAAGGAAAAAAGTACCTTTTTATAGAAAAAAAAAAACAATCTAAACAGACCCTAGAATGACCTTTCATTTGTAATGTTGTAACTTCTCTTGTGTTTTTAAGGGGTATATTGAACTTTGAGTCAACTCTCTTGGCTTATAAGCTTTTAAAAAGAAAAAGTTAGGGGATGATACTTTTTTTGGTTGGTCATCTGCTTATAAGCAGAATTTGCTGAATGCGTAAATTTTATTTTCTACTTATAAGTAAGTTTAACTAATTCATAAGCACTCCCAAACACCCTCTAAATTTTGCGTCAGGATGGCAATACACTTTTTACACACACAAGAACACACAAGGAATCTATCTTCTCAATTTCCTTTGCAGGCTATGAGGTTTGGGGATCTACCACTATGGGCAATTGAACTTTCGAACCTTATACGCGAAGTTGTTCTCTTTGCTAACCTGTCTGATGTTGCAACTCCTGAAGAGGATAAAGAATCTTGTGTGCTTCCATCAGAACTGCTACGGAGGGAACCGCTTTTCGATCAACTTATAGTTAACAAATACGAACCAGGTGAGGTGCGATATGATTTTTCGATAGCCAATGCTGGATGCTATTACTTTTGAAGTGTTTGTCCATGCTGCACAACATTGATGCTTGGGGCTCGGGCTTGAGAACCCTCGCCTCTCGACCTCTCCTCTCACAAGGTCGCTCGATTATCTAATACAATAGGTTAAGCTACCATTTATAGAACACAGAAGAGAAGAGAAATCCCTATAAGAACGAGAAGAGACAAATCCCTGTAAGAACAAGAACTAAAATCCTTTGGCTCACATCCTTAAAGCCCACTTAGAATACGAGGTACACTGTACAAATATCACTTAATTCCCTTGTTATTTTAACGAGACTCAGGCAAAAGGGAACGGGAAAACAAAAGGAATACTGAACTGAACCATGTTAATTGTTCCCTGGTATTCTACTGTAGATTAGCTATGGTTATGGAGCTTGAGGTGATGATGCATATGATCATTTGACTAAATTAGGAGTACTTAAAGGTTGTGTACTAGAATAAGGCAGAGTAGTGTTTGATCCATCTCATTATCTGGAAACTGGGAAGCTTCTTTTTGGTACACTCCTCTATTGCTGGCTTTGTTGAAAATTGAATGTTTTGAAAGGTCGTGCTGCTGCATCTTTTGTGACATAGAGTAAATCTAATAAATCTTGGACTAGGATCCTACAGGGGAGCTCAACATGATTAGATTTTTCACATAATGTAATACATCACTACGGGATTGAGATCCAACATTGCATGTCAATTTCTTTTCACATAATGTTATATGTCATGAGGGATTGAGATCCAACATTGCATGTAAAGTGTGTTTGGTTACATTTATGTTAAGTCTGGTCGGGCCGTTGTATCTTTTGATTATGGTATTGTATTTTCAGATCCGGCCTTTCCTCTGATAAATTGACAAGCTTGACTTATAGCTAATTACGCATTCTTTGATTTTTGGCTTGTTTGGATTCATTCTTTTTGCAATAGTTATTTGGCTTAAAATTCAAAAAAGCCGAAGCTCTGAAAAAAAAAAAAAAAGCACTTTTAAGAAAAGCCTAATCCAAACGAGCCCTTTGTTTCTGATGGTAAAACCTCCACCGTGTTGCAGGGGATCTGCCCGCATGTTGATCTTATGCGCTTTGCAGATGGAATTGCCATTGTCTCCCTGGAATCATCTGTGGTCATGCACTTCACTCGGGCCGAGTCTCAGGAGCATCAAGATCGCAAAAGCGAAGAAGCTCAACGAAGCTTTTCTGAAGAAAAGGTTGCTGTATATTTGACACCAGGATCCTTGGTGTTGATGTGGGGAGAGGCACGCTACCACTGGAAGCATGAGATAAACCGCAAACCCGGGTTTCAATTGTGGCAAGGCCAAGCCATTGATCAACAAAGGAGGATCTCTATCACGCTTAGAAAACTCTGCAAAAGCTGAAGAAGGGAGCTTTTAAACTGGCCCCTCTGCAACATCCTTTTTTTTCTGATGCTAAAGTTCTTCATCTTGTGCTACATTGTCTTGATCTTTGCTTTTCAATCTTATGTAGCCGGCGTTGCAAGCAAAGAACCAACTCATACTTCTATAAGAGAGCACGGATCGAGCTCTTGGAATAAGTTTGGCAGCATATCATGAAATCTTGGTGGATCTTCAAATTGTCCCCCTTGCATTCACCCCGAATATGTATTTTAACCGGACTCGCACAAGGGTAGATTAGAAGCTTCTAGAAAAATGCCTGCCAAAGTACATCACACGTCGGGAGACTCCTGACATATAAATCAAGTCTGATCTCATTAGAACCTCTGGCTTGAAATGGTATTCGGTAACTTTTGGGCTGGAGAGAGAATCTTTCTTCCATCCTGCTCAACTGTGTTCTCAGTAAACCCTTCCAAATTAAAGGGACCACAAAAATTGTAATGAGCCAGCCAATCCGAAATCCCAGTAATTGTTCCAAAAATCCAAGGGACTACCAAAATTGTACTTAACCTGCCAATCTGTAAAATGTCTTAATCTTTGCTTTGTTATGTTATGCAGTTGACAATGAAAGCAAAGAACCAACTCACACATTCTCTCCAAAATGCCGGAACGCAATGAAATCAAGTCTTATCTCATTAAATGGGGCTCGATTGCGAATAAAAACCTTCTTCTACAATAAATCTAGTCACCCCAAATACTAAGGTAATGAAGGCAGCAAAAGAGATGGGAAAAAGAAACTACACATTACCATGCAATCTGAGCTCTGATGTTAACTGGATTTAATGATTTTTATCTGTTCAAGCATACATCTCTACACCAACATTAAAATACAAAAAGGACAAACATTCACACATACACACACACACACAAAACGAGACTCATTTCTAGTGGTACACAAGCAGCCTAACATTTGTAATAGCTAAGAGCAGGGCCGAAAGCAGGCAAGGCTTTACAAGATCGCCTGCTATTGGGTTCACATCGCGAAACATCCTCGAGCAGCCCATTAGAGCACCAAAAAGCCCAACACAGAGTACAAGCCCAATCCTACTAGCTCCAGCCCCAAACACAACCGGATCCCAAGCGAGGCTCAAGGCCAACTGGCCCAAGTACACCAACAAAGCCATGGGTTGCCTGTGAAACCCACCCTCGGCCCAGAAAAGCCAGGCCGATAGGCCCATTAGAAAAGCGGACCCCAAGCAGGCCAAGTGCAAGGCCCAAAGAGGTGGAAAATAAAACGGCTTTTCCAAGGCCCGCCCAAAGAAAAAGATGTCCAATATCGTCAACACGAGTGGCAAAGCAATTGCTATGGCCAACGAGCGTAGGCCTCGTTTGGCCATGGTGGTCCTCTTTTGCCTCGTTGTTCTCGGATTCTTCATGTCGTCGGCGGCAGCGGCGGCAATATCACTAGGTGGTTTCTCTTCTTCTTCTTTGGTTCTATGTTTAAGCCCTTGAGAAGCCATTAATGGAGTCTGGTCAAAACAAAAAAGAAAACAAGAGAAAGAGATGGCAAAGAGTGGTTGGGAGTGTATTCAGGTGCGGTTTTATATACAAGTGGACGTGTTTTTCTTTTGGATTAGTGGAGCGTCATCTTGTAAGAAAGTTTGGAAGAATCATGCGGGACACGTGGCGAAAAGGGTGATGAACACTGGAGTCGGAGATGTACACGTGGGGATAATTAAGTTTCCACCACTTGAAGATAAATCATATGATTTTCTTTTCGGTGTTTCACAAATAATCAAACTCTTGTTTGATGACGAGTTGGGGTTCTCATGTGGCAGCTGGTAGAGTTCCACGTGCCCGCCTGGAAATTCACTGCCGATGGACGACATGCCTCCCAGACGTTGACAGCTGGTGACTGGGTCGTGGGTTCAATTCTTCCACCTGAATTTTATAACTAGCGTTTGGGTCCCGCAGAATATTCAACGATTAAGTTTCTCAAATTGAATTCCTCCGCTGAAAGAGGTCAAGTTAGAGACAATTTTGAATCCAAATCCTCGTATAGTATTATTTTGATACGAGAAGTATAAGAGATTCCGTTGTAAGAAAAATTAACGATGGTGGGGTAACAATATAGTTATAACTAATTTTCTGCACCATTATAATATTAAGATTAAATAATTATATTATTACTTCAGTATCATTACGAGGGGATTCGAATTCGAAAGAGTTGTACATTTGTTGCCATTTTTTCTTTATTTTTTTTCTCCTATTGTCAAGAAAAGCTGTTTTTTTTTCCAATAAGAGAAAGTACCATACAACAGCCTATGCTAATTCTAAGGGAAGACAACATATCTAAAGACCTGCCCCGCGCTCGAGCGGGCGGGGCAGGGAAGGGTGCGGAATCCTTATCCGAGTTATAGACGCGACCTATTTGCCACACAATTAGTTTACTAAATAACATGCTTAAAATAGTTGTTAGTATTGGAGGATAAGAGAGAGCGTATATTCTTTATAGTTAATTTTTGATAGATTAGCTACCCAATGTGTTGAAACATTTGGCATTAATTTTTTTTTTGTTAGAACATTGTTTAAATAAACAATATTTTTGAATAGTTATTTTTGCAATTGTTCGTCTAGAAATGTGTCTCTTCACTCAAAATATACATCTATCGGTATGAAAAGGTGCTTGTTCACTCACAAATCCCGACTATTCAAATATGCAGGAAAACACATTTGAACATTACATTTTCAAGAAAACAATCTTAACACTCTTTTCACTTACATTTTCTAGAAAACAAATATCTCAAGATTAATTGCTGAAGTGCAGACAAAAATTAATAAAATTTTATTGTATCCTAAAGAGATTTCATAATAACTCTTTTATGCTTTGAGTCAAAAATATTCTTTAATGATATTATTTCCTGCTTTGAAATCAGTAACATTACAAATTCTCATATTTCAAAAACCCATTTTTGGACGATTTTGACCAATCATTAAATGAAAAACATTAATCTTCTGATCAAATGACGCATCAGCCCATTATTTCAAAATGCTAGTCGAAACAGTTTTGCAGGTTTTACATCTTTAAAGCGACGTTACAAGCGTTTCTTTTTTGTGGCATAATTTATCATTATTCTTTGGCCTATTTTTGTAAATAGTCTAGTTTTCAGATCATTTGGAAGTGTGGAAAAGAGACTATAGTTTGTAAGTTCTTTTTGAAGTTCTACTGTTGTACGAGTGCGAATCCTTATATTCTAGAAGTTTATATTTATAGCTGTTAGTATTGTTACAGGGCGTTAAAATTTTAAGGCTAACCCTCGATTCTCAATTTGCATTTTTATTTTGATATATTCTGGTTAATCAAATATTGTACATGTTTTGTTTTATGCCATTTTAGCCTCTTATTGCAATCTTTAATTAATTCTATTTTCAAGCTTTGTACACTGTAATGCCTCTAACGTTCTTATTACTTTATTATAAGAGTTTTGCTTCGTTAATATAAAGTTTTGCTTGGCTAATCTTGTCTTGTGTTATTTACGGAGTTTTCTCCAGTTAGATATATTTCTGTTTAGTGCCTACTGGCTTGTGTGTCCGTTTTCCAAAATAATTCTATTTTTTAATCATAATTTAAATTAACCTATTTTCTTTTCCTCGGTTCTGATTTAGATTTTTCTTTTTGAAAATAAAACTTGTGTTCGAATTATTTTTTTCAAAATATAATTCAGAGTATATCATCTCTTTTCCTTTCTCTCAACTATTCAGTTTCACTTGGTTAGTGCTTCGGTACTACTTGTGCTATAAGATAATTATCTTAATATTCGAACTTTGGATTTTGTGATTTTGCAGTTTTTAATTGAACATTTGACTTAAAAGCAAAATCGTGACTTCTGAGAACATTGGATGCTAATGTGCTCTTAATTGGAAATGGATCAAATGATGAATTTGGAAATGGGCCTGTCCTGAATTCTTTAACTTGGAAGTGAGTCCAACCGAAATGGGCCTAAAGTTGTGAGCAGAACTGGGCTTCCTCCGAGGAATTCTTTTGGGAGTAGGCCTGGGGTACCTTTTTTGCATGCTGTGTTCCTCCGACTCCTGTTGAAAAGTTTGAAAGGTTTAAATAGGAGAGATTTTAGGAGGTGGCAACATCAGATGCTTTTCTATTTCAGAACCCTGGGTTTGATTCAGTACTTCCTGAGTTGGGACAAAACCTTGTACGATGTACATTGTTACATGTGTATCGGCAAAGGCTATTTGGAAGTCTTTAGAGAAGGAGTACAAGATTGAACGCGCCGGCATGAAAAAGCTTGTTGTTGGTAGATTTCTTGATTTCAAAATGGTGGATTCCGAGAATGTGATGAGTCAAGTCGAACAATACCAATTAACCCTTCAAGACATTCAAGCTGAAGATATGATTCTGAGTGAATCTTTCCAAGTGGCAGCACTGATTAAGAAATTGCCGGCTTGTTGGAAGGACTCTAAGAATTACTTGAAGCACAAGAGAAAGGAGACGATTCTTAAAGACTTGATAATGAGATTGAGAGTTGAAGAAGATATTGAGAGTAACTACAACAATATCAACAAGCCCAAGTTTACCGGAAGTTGCTATCGTGTGTTAAAAGTCTGGACATCGAACCAAGGATTGTCGAAATCGCAAGTTCTTGTAATTTATAATGCTCTACTTTATGGAGTGACAAGGTTTGTAGCTTGAGATGCTTGTTCCTAATAAATCGTTAGTGTTATAGTGGGGGCGTTAAACTGTTAAGTTTTGTTTTGTACCACTTTATTTAGAGCCTGTTTGGGAATGCTTATTTTGGGGCTTATCAGCTACTACAGTAAAAAAATAGCACTCGCATACTGATTGTCACAAGAGGCTAACAGGTTGCTTGGAAGTGCTTTTTCTGGGGCTTATCAGCCGCTATATAGTAAATATTCAATGCCCCTTATGAGCTAGAAAAATTAGGAGACAATATTATATCTGTAAGAAAAACTTTTGTGAAATCTAATCAGAACAAAAGAGAAGACTGGAGCAGAAAAGTATTAAAAACTAATTAAATATGAATTCATAGGAAGTAAGTGTCATATATATATATATAGCGGTTGACTGCTGGCCATTGAACAATCTGTTATTACAACAAAAGCATTGCTATATTTTTACATGTAAATAAAATGAAAAAGATGAAGAGGCAAACCGAGATATCTGTTATACATCATTGGGACAATATTTCACTTTTCTTTATATAGTAATACGCATGATATGATGACCATATAAAAGAAGAACGAAGCATTATCGAGTGACATAAACTATTACTCCTTTTTAACTCCGGCAACGCGTGATGGCGTTGCATCCACGGTTGTAGGGGTTAGCCTCGGCTCCCGGCCGGCAGTTGTAGTACGACGCCCCCCTCTGCGAGCATGGAATAGTGTTTCTTTGCAAAGCGCCATAGCTGATGTAATTACTAGTGGCTAAAATTCTTCTGTTGATCTCTGAATCCATGTCAAATTCTTCACCACTGGCCATGCACTCGGCTATGGAGCCATGGCAGCTTGCTTTGTTCTTCATGGGCTGCATCCAGGTATAGTATTCTTGCTCACTGCTGGCTTTAATGGAGACCACCATGAAAGCTGAGATCAACATGGCAGAGATGATCAAGTGGAAAGAAGAAGACTTTGCCATGGTGAAGAGAGTTTTTCCTTCAAGAAATGTGGAATGGTATGGAAAATGTTGTGTTATGTATTTGTTTTATATATAAGAGAGTAGGGTGGGCTGGCAGGTTTGATTTTTATGTAGTCCACTTGCTATTTTCAATATGGTTTAATTTAGGATTTTTTTAGTCCCGCAATCCCTTATTTTCTTTGCGTACAATAAATTAGCCCCTTATCTTTGTGAATGACACATTTTAATTATTTATGTTTTTTTACCTTTTTGCTACCATTAGTTTGTTTTTATCCATATCCGTGACTTTGGTCAAAATATTAGTAATTGGATGGAAATATGATACTTTTGATCAATTTTTAGAAGCGTGTTTGGTTTAGTTTTTAGACACTCAAAAATATTTTTTTGTTAGTTCAAAAGTTGAAACTGACTTATTTAGCCAATTTCTAAAAGAGCTTTTACACGAGGAATGAAGCTCCATCTTTTCTAAAAATACATCCAAAACCCTAGGCAAAAAACTTTACAACTCAACTGATAAAATTTTACAATTAGGCCAAATAGAACTTTGTCTCTTATATAGATAAGGTACTAACTTTGTCAAAAGCATAATAAATCAATAGCATATTTAAGTGTTGCTTTATGAATACCAGGTCAACATGTCGACTTGCGCTGGATTGAACCTTGTATTTCACATTGAGGAATTGTTGAGCCGGCATAACTGGTGTATGCACCACTGGTATCACAATTTTGGAATAATTTATTGTATATAAAAAGTCTTAAATATACAACATGCAGATTGGACCAATCACTTTCTAATTAACTTTCTTAATCAGACCAGTCAAATATTAATGCCCTTTGAGCGAAACAAAATTCTTCCAATTAAAAATTAGAAGCCTGAATTATTGAGAGAAAGTATGTGACTTTTGCAAAATAACCCAAAAAAGGGTGACCTTTTAATTATTACAGATGCAATTTGGTATTTAATTGATTTGGAGTATACGTGAAGATGCATTGCGGAAAGTGAAGTATTGTTATTGACATAAGATGTGGAACGTTGAGCGTGTTGATAAGAGGCATTTGATATTTTTTGTAATGTTTTAATATTATAACAAAAGTTAAATGATAGTGAAATACTGATACAATTATAAGGCTCTATTCGGCCCAATTATGAAATATCAGCTGGTGAGTTTGGTTAAAAGTGTTGTTCAATAAAAGTCGTTCATCGTTTAATTTAGGGCTTGTTTGGATTGATTTTTTTTTCAGGAAAAAATACTTTTTTTTTCCTGAAAAAGTTATATTAAATTTGCAATAACTATTTGATTTGGTTTCAAAAAAATTTAAAACTCTGAAAAAAGTTCAAATACAACTTTTTTTAGAAGCCAGAATTTTCAGCTTCTAAAAAAAAGCTACTTTTCAAAAGTTGTTAAAAAAAATGCTTTTAAAAAAAACCAATCTAAATGGACCCTTAGCCTGATTCCAAAAAAAGCAAAACTTCACTGGACAGGGGCCTATTGCTAAGGGTTCTAGAAAGTGCTTTAACGGTAGTTTTTTCAGATCACTTATGTGCGGATTCGTTAATAGGCTTCTCGAGAGACAGTAATGAAATGGAGAAAAAGAGAAACTAAGGGACCGATAGTTTAGGAGTTATGCTTTCAATTATTTTGAGAGTAATATTGAAATTTTAAAATTATGAAATAATATTTTAAAAAAATAAGAAAAACATAATTTCTCATATGATGTAACATTCTAGTTGACATGATGGGCACTTATGGTGCTTATCTAGAACAAGAACAACAAGCTTCAACAGTTTATTGGTCTTAATCTTGAACCCAATAATTATATTAAACAACTAAACCTAACCACATGACTACAGATAAAATTAAGTTGAATAATTGGAGGGCCAATTTGAAAAAACATTGTACTTGTTCTAATTGCTGTCGACAACTACTTGGATCACAAAATATTCTCGACTTTTTCAACACCAACCCCAAGAAAATGATTTATAATTTAATTATTTAATAAAAGAATAATAGTAAACATATGTATGGCCCTACTAACTCTTTCAGGGGAGAAGATGTGAATTTGTATATTTATTTATGCTTAAGCTCATCGCTAGGAAATTAAATAATAACCAAGGCTCCTTTTTTTGTTGAAAAAGTTATTTTATTTATTTTTACTATTAAGTAAGATAGAAAGTTTAGTTAATCAAAAAATATTTTACAATCAACAGAAAATTTTAGTTGAAAAGATAAAGAAAAATGAATATCTTTTAATGATCAAAAGTATTTTCTTTAATAAAAATTTTCATTGAAAACATTTTTCAATATCATGACTATGTAACCAAAAATAACACCAAAAATTATATTCTTTAGACAAATATTGCTTCTCAATAAGTCATTTCTTTAAATAATAAAACAAAAGTACTCGAATCATATCAAATCAAATCTTATCTCACTATATGCTGTTGAGATCGGACGGGTTATATGATAGACTAGGATTTTGTTGACGGTAGGTGGTCGTAGTCCCTTTTGACTTTTTAATAATATGCTTTGGTGGTGTTCTAATGGCCATTAAGATGCTTCTCACAGAAATAAAACAATACTTAGCATGCTAACAAAAAGCGTGTTCTGACCAAAAAAAAATAATAATAAATAAAGCGTGTTGATTTTCATAATCATTGAACATAGATAAATTAAATTGACCCCACAAAGGAATAAAAAAGAAAGAAAGAGAAACTTGTGCAGGCGTTATATTTAATTGAATAATTGTCGCGCAGATAATAGAATTTAATGGAGAAATACAAGAATCAACCCGTTATATTTAAAAGTTTAAGCAGACATTTATATTACTCAATCAACAAGTTTGAACGGTTCTTTTGCTTTTTAAACGTCTTCAATATGTCCCTGGCTTATAGATGTGATTCTTTTGATTGAGCACTAGACGAGAATATATTATTTAAAATAGGAATAGCCAAGACTTGAAATCGTAACCTTCTTTTATCTTAATTTTGACCTAAATGTTCATCTTATTTAAAAGTTTAAACTGTAAATAGATAAATTTAATTTACTTTTATTCTATTCCGTGATTTATTTTTTGAGAGAGATCTTCTACAAAAATGTAGATGGCATCTTGGACTTCATGTTTGTATCGATTCAAATTCAACTGCTGGTCTACCAACACAAGTAATCTAATTAATTGATATAAAATATTTAAACTCATAATGATAGCAACAACAAACTCATACCATTATAAAAATGAATACAAATCTAACAAAAAACCAATGCGAGAGAGACATTGCAATGTCGTCTATAGCAGTAATTTTCCTTCTTAAATCCCTCATCTCCAGTCATTTGGCAACCTTCTTAGAACAATTTCCAACTTAATCTCGTGTTCGAAATACGCGACTCTTTTTACGAAAACGCATTATTTTTATCAATTCACCAGTTCAAAATTTTATGTCATGCCTAAACATATATGTTGCAGCCTACGTTATTGTAACTTCAACTCGGATGCCAACAACGTTTTCAAGATTCCAGACAATGGCAAGTGAATGAAAGAAAGTGCTTTGCTGGGAGGAGACGGGCCCATGTCGAGCGAACTGAATTTATCGACTGAGCCTTACATGCATGTAGAGTTTATTTGCTTGAACCAAACAGAAGTTCCAGCCATTAAGGACAAAAATAACAATATGTACTAAGATTGAAACAAATCAAAGATATCAGTATCGGTGAATTGTTTGCAGACTAGGTACATTGTAAAGCTCTGTCTATCCATCACAGCATTTTCCACTTTTTAAGACGAGATGATTTTCACATTGGCTTTAAACTGGAAACACCTTCTTGAACAGAGGTTTTGGATATAAAATACAAAGGAGCAACAGCTTATTATCACAAGAGAGCTTAGATGGAAATCAGTGCTCAATTACTCGCTTAGCGCCATCCAAAGTATTCTTGAGTAGCATCGCAACAGTCATTGGTCCAACACCTCCAGGAACCGGAGTAATCCATCCGGCTACTTTACATGCTTCCTGGAAATCAACATCTCCCACGAGTCTGTACCCTGACTTCCTAGTGGCATCGTCAACGGCATTAGTCCCCACATCAATAACTGCAGCACCAGGTTTGATCCAGCTGCCCTTGATCTGAAGTAAAGCAAGATAAGATAAAGGAGAAAACTAGCTAAGGAAACAGTAATCGGCATCAACACAAGCATTGTCTTTCTGCACTATTACATTTGGCACTATCAGTCAAACTAAGAGCCTGTAGGTCAAACCAGCTTATAACCCAAGAAACAAAAATGACAGGTTTGGTAATTGGGTTTATAAGCAGCTTTTAAGAGCTTATAAGCTGGTAAAAAATAAGCTTGGCCTACCCAGCTTTTTTATTTTTTATTTTCTTGGTAGCTTATAGGCACCTAAGTTGGACCATGTTTAAAAATACTTTTGCCCTTCAAAAACTTAAACATTAATTAATGACATATCCTTTTTAGTCATTTTAACTACGATTACTACTTATAAGCATCTATTTACCGAACATGTCAACAACTCATAAGCAAATATTATCCAAACACATCTTTGCTTTATCACGTGCTTATAAGTTGCTTTTTGCTTATAAGCACCAGCTGCTTATAAGCACTTAAAAATAAGTTAGCCAAACAGGCTCTAAAGCACGAGTGCTTTTTATTATCCCTAAGACCAGGTTCCTAGAGGAAGGGATTCGAGTAATAGATAGGCTTTTTCCTATCATATCTATACAGGTTAGATTACAACCCTAACAAGCACATACTGTTGCCCGAAAAATATAACTATATGACAAGGTTTAACATAAAGTGGAAAACATATTACCATCATGGCTTGTCCTGCTGCAGCAATAATGATGTCTGCTTCACGGATAATGCTTTCTGGTTCCTTGGTATGCGAATGCACTATAGTCACAGTGGCATCTGCTTTCAGGAGCAGCAAGGACACTGGCAGCCCGACTATATTACTTCGTCCCACCACTACTGCCTTCTTTCCCTTAATGCTAATACCACTCCGTGACAAAAGCTCTAGACATCCCTACATATAGAGGTTTCTTGGTTAGATTGGTCTTAACTACATTTGCCAAAGTAAGAACCTTAAAATTTTGAGTATGCAAGAGTTGAATACTGCCTTTGGGGTGCAAGGAAGGAAGAGAGGCTCTCTGCCTTTCATTGCAAGCTTGCCGATGTTTAAAGGGTGAAAGCCATCTACATCCTTCTCCAGGCTGATTTCACTCAATACCTTTTCTTCATTTATATGTTTCGGCAAAGGAAGCTGCACCAATATACCTGTTACAGCAAAAGAAAATGTCTTATTCTTTATTGTTTCTCATATCTACAAATGTACAACCATTTATAACACCATAGAGCACAAAAATTAACAATAATGTGATATACTGAGACCATATTATTTCCATGTAAGCAAAAGCACATATGTGCACTCTATCAAACGTCCAAATATTCATAACACAACTCTTATTATGAGATCAGGTGGCACGTCACCGTCTGAAATCTTAATTAGAGCAACATGATTCAACCATTGGGACAAGCACCTTTTAATATGTTATTCTACTAAACCTTTATACCATCTTCCATCTACTACTACAATACTTACAAAGTCACTCAAAACCCAGTTAAAATAGGTGCTTATTCACCTCTAGCCATACCCACTGTTTTATCATGTAAAGGGCTCCATATTATTCATTGTTGTGATTAAGCCGGTTACATAGTACAATTCTCAACCTACATAACGTATTCAGCTCGGTGGGTGCAGTACTACCATCACTTAAATAGGAATGAAGTAATATGGAATTCTATAGAACTAATGTTATGACGAGTCCAGTAAGTCATCAGAACAAGTGGGGTTTAATGCAGATCAATAGAACCCCAACCTTGACACAAAAACTTAAGCTCTGGTCTCTAGCGGACAAGTGCAGATAAATTCTTATTTATATATTCCCAATGCAAGACAACTTACTCTTTGTCTCCTTAAGCTCTGGAAAAGCCTAACAACCAAGATTCTAAAAATGGTAATAATCGAAGCAAAACTAACAAACAGTAGTCGACAATAAGACAACACAATTTTTGAAAGATTACTGTTAATTGAAACCCCAAACAAAAAGCACTATTGAAAAAACGGATAACAATGGCATTGACATGTGTTCACAGTAATAACTAACCAACCATGTACATCAGGATTGGCGTTCAACTCATGAACCTTGGAGATCAACTCTGCTTCAGACACTTGCTCCGGTAAATCTACATCGAAAGATTTGATTCCAACTTCAGCACATGCCTTCCTCTTCATAGACACATAACTTTGCGAGTCTTTTCTACACCCCACAATCACCACTGCCAAACCTGGTACCTGAACTTAGTACGTTTAGCTCACTTCTTGCCATCCATTAAGTTCATAAATGGTGCAATTCATATTTTCTTTTATATGTTTCCAATCTTCAACATGCTCTACTATGTACAGTCGAGATTATTTTTTAATTGATTCTAGCACGGAGTCATAGTAGCTCAGTGCTCTACATTACTAGCTCTAATACTGAAGGCCAATTTGGATTAGCATTTTTTTTTCCATGGAAAAAGCACTTTTTTCCTGAAAAAAAATGTATTTTTTTGCAATAAACAATTGTATTAGGTTTCAAGAAAAAGCTAAAACTCTGAAAGGAGCAATTTCAACTTTTTCCAAAAGTCAAAATTTTAGATTCTTAACAAAACCACCTTTTTCAAAAGTTTTTTAAAAAAAAACACTACTGAAAAAGCCAATCCAAACAAGCCCTAAAATGTCCAACATTTGGTGGGAATCACGATTGTGATTCATTATCGAGTATTGCAAATTTAAGCAATAACTTGATTATAAGTGAAGATTGTGGATTTAAATAATAACTCCAAATAACATTTTGAGGCAGTATATTTGAAGCCAAGTCAGTTATTCCCTACTCATTACTTACCACACTAGTCTCGCTCGCAATCTCAGAATTATTTACTTGAGCCGTGACGGGAAACGTGTAAATTCACAACCTACTCAAGCCATTAGAGACAAATTTATTTTATCTAATTATTATTAACCTCATGGCCTGTTGAATTAGTTTTTTTTTTTTTTTTTCATGAAAATGTATTTTTTGGCTAAAAAAGCGCACTTTTTGGCAATAAATATTAGGATTAGATTTCCAAAAAAAGACAAAACTCTAAAAGAAAGTTAAATTTCAACCTTTTCTAAAAAGCCAAAAATTTTAGCTTCCTCAAAAAAGCACTTCTCAAAACTTTTAACAAAAAGTGCTTTTGGAAGCAATCTGCATAAGCTTCACTTGACAGGTGCAATAATATACACACACGGAGATACACATATATAGTATCTGTATGTATTTATGTACAAGTGAGAGTGCTGACCTTGGAGTATTTTTGGGAAAGGATGCGGATTTCATCGGCGATTTCAGATCGGATAGTTTGGGCAACTGCCTTGCCGTCGATAATGGCGGCTCGGTGATCCGACGGCTGAGACGATTCCATTCTTTATTTGAAACAACACGGAGACCAATCAATCACGCCTGAAAAAGCTTTTGCTTGCTTCTGCTAACAGTGAGTAGCTGCTCTCTAGCTGATAAGTGATAAGCACACCAAAGTAGAGGACAACGGCCCAATTATGAAGCTCTGGCCCATCTTGTTCTGAAGCTTAAAAGTCCAGTCATGTGAACCAGACCAAGCCCATTTCTTTAGAACTCTTTCTTTTTTCACTTTTAATGTTTCATGGGCTTGGACTTTGATGTGTAAAAATTTTCGAAGGGTAAATTCATAAAAAATATCTTTTTGACTTGTGAAAATTCAATTCCCTATAGTCCTGAGCTCAAAAAATGACAAGAAAATAATGGTGTTCCTACTAATAGTGTTCTAAATTATAAAGATAATAGATTGGCAACGTCATAAATTTCAAATATAAAGAAATGAAAAACGTTTTTTTTTTTTACCTTTTCTGAACTCAATACTAAAGGGATCTAATTGTTAGAAGTGTTAACAATAGAAGACCAAACGAGTCATTTACCCTTTTCACGTAACATATTGTTAAGACAAGCAACTAATATGTTGTGTTATGTTTGGAATAAGCTTATTATTAAGATGCTATATTATTTGTTGCAGTAAAGAAAAGTAAAGAACAAGGAAACGAAGCTGATGTTGAGAGCTATTATGAGAAACAAAAAATTCCATTAAAATCTTAAAAAGTCTCCATACGCGCGTCCCTTTCTATTGTTATAAGTAATTCATTCTTAACTTATTTTTTACAATCATAGATAAAATATCTCATCACAAGCATCTTATGAAAAATCAAAACAAAGCATACTTTTTATATAAAATATCAAATAAAATAAACATCTTATAATAAGCTTATACCAAACAAAGCATAAAAATTGGACCAATTCAAGTGTACTTCATGATTTTTGGTATATAATATCCTTTTTTAAATTAAAGATAAGAACTATACACTAAAACTTCTCACAATTTTTTCATGTGTCAATACTCTTTAACTACTGATAATGAAAGCCTAGCTAGGTGTGACTCCAGGATCCCAAGAACATTATGGTTCTTATAGGGTCTTCTATGTTGGATTGATTATATCTTCTTTTAATCGCTTTTGAACAAAACATTCCACGTCGTCCCTTCTTCGAATGGTAATTTTCCGTCATGGTTGTGGTAGTTGCAGTCTCACATACTTCTTTGAGCTTCTCTCCAAATGTTCCCTTCAATTCATGGATTAAAGAATTATTATCACCAGATAATTGCTTTGGCTTCATTTTCATCAGACGTTTTAGTTTGGGAAGCGTAGCAAGATGTATCGAAGCCAGGTAGAAGATGGTTGATGAGGGAGCAAATTTATACAGCACAAGTGGAATCGATTCCATTGTTGATAAGTCACCTAACTAGATAAGATTTTAAAGCTATAAATTCTTTGCATAAAGAATAAAACCATTTTTAACTAAAATAAAATTAGAAACCTATAGCATAGAATATAAATTGATGTGACGGCTTGATATAGGTTTTTGGGATTGGAAATTTTCTTTTTAAGAAAAAGCACATTATTCTTTAAAAAAAATACATAATTTTTGTAATAATTGTTTGGTTTGATTTCTAAAAAAGTATTTTATTTCAAAAGTTACTTAAAAAGTGCTTTTAGAAGGGAAAAAAAACCGATTGAAATGAGCTTAATTTGTGGGTTTTTGTTTGATCTCTGTCTTAAATGGTAGAATATTATTAAGAAAAAATGGGTTTTATATAGGTGGGGAACGAACTTAACCGTTGTGACCTTAGTGAAATTGGACATATATAAATTTATAATTCAGTTGTAATAAAATAATGTAAATATTTTAAGTAATCACAACTCGCTTATACATAAGAAGTGAATTTTATTTTTTGGGCTGGATGATAGACAAGGAGAACAACGTAACGAAGGAAGAGTTAGGGAAGTCTTTGAGTGGCAAATCATGATCAATCAATAAATAATAAAGACAAAGTTAAGATTAGTTTGTATATGTGATGTGTTTTTAAAGAGGCTATATATATATGTGTGTGTGTGTGTGTATAACCGAACAAATTACTAGGAATATATACACTTTGGCACCCTCATGGAGAAAGATGCCAGATATGTCCGCTGTTTATTCGGAATATATTACATTCCCACTACAAAATGTCTGTGATAATAATCGAATTAAAAGTCGGATAAGCTATCAAAAGCATCCCTCTGAAAGCTACGTAAACTTTCATGTCGAAATAAAAAAGAAAATGGTTGGCTAAAAACAGAATTAAAAAGCAAAAAATGGAAAACTCTTCATGGGTGCATGGAAATTAAAATTAAAACAAAAAACATGAAGAATATAAACGAAGGTTTTTTGTAAGCAGTATTTTCTTTTGTTTAATGGAGAAATTCAAGCACAAAAGAAGGTAATTAATTATTTACGACCAAAAAATATATATTAATTATTTCAAACAAGCTAGTAGATAAATGAATCCTCGATTGAATGCGCCTTAGTGTTTTCTGGGTCCAAAAGTGATTTTCATTAGGCTATAAACAAAACATTAGAAGAAAGTTCAAGCCCAAAAACACTGGATAGGACACAAAACTTGGCACAAGAAACACGAACTAAACAACCAACTAGGCCAAAGCCCAACAAACAGTACAAACACACAACACACAAGATCTGAGCCCAAAACCAAAAAAAGAGACACATAAAACAAGGGCAAAAACCAATAGCCTCACAGACATAAACAAGCCCTAAAATAAGAAACAAGCAGCTGCTGACACCATACAAGCACACCAAAAGAGCAACAATACGATGAAATCTAGTTAGCAACAAGAGGATCTTAGCATCACCATCATCCTCTGACATTAGTAAGGTTATCAATACAGTGATATCCCTAAAAAGCTTAAAAGGACCAGCAACAAGGTTTGCTAAATCAGCACTAAGGAAGAAATCACACTCAGTGGACAATAATATTAGTTCAATGGCACTCATAAACACGGGCAAAGGTTGGGTCCAATAGATTCAACACCAAAATTGTCTAAAATCAAACGGACCCTCTAAGCCTTGAACTTGAACAGGTGATGGCCATAAAAACCCTATTACATCTGTAACAAAGAGCACAATATGAACATGAGCACAAGGCAAATGGAGCTGCTGGCAACACATGCATGATGCCAAATGATGATGGTAGAATTCTAAGGCATTTAAAGGACAGTAAACATCATCTAGGAACTCCATCAACAAAATTCACCAAAGCATACTAGATCTAACAAAATAGAACTAGCCAAACTCAGATCCAAAAAAAAGGTTTAAGATCTAATATCACAGCTTACATCTATGGTGTTCTGGATCAAAACAAAAAGCTAGATATGAGATAAGCAAGGATCTAAACACACAAAACTACAAAGAAATAACAAAACCGACAAAAAAAGAAAACAGACCGACAAGAAGGAAGCGAAAAAGAGAGATCACAGCAGAGCCGAGCTCGGAAGGTCTCACTGGCTGGTCCCAAAAAAAGAAACCACATGAAAGAAACCAAAGGGGAGGGTCTGGAGTGTTCTTTCTAGAGAGATAACACCATGGAAAAAAGAGACATCTATCAATCTCATGAAAATGCATGCAATATGCAAATAAAAGGAGGCGTGGCATATATCTTTGTGAGTTTACCACTTTGAAGCCTTGAGAGATCCCAAAATAAGCTGATAACCTCACACACACGCACACATATAGTTTTACACATGATGTGGGTGGAGAAATCCTTCCTACGTTAGTAGTGGTTCAGATGGCCTTATACGTTGGTTGGACAAGATGAAGATGGACGTGTAGGCCAAGGGTCAATCTTTGCCCACGTGTTGGATGCATAAGCCTTCATCGTTCCAGGTTGGTAGATGGGTAAGCCTTTTACGCTCAGTCGATGGACACGTACGCCTTTCCCTACAAGGCAAAGAAAGGGCGAGGCTTTCCCCCTGTTGTGCCTTTGACGGTTAAGTCAATTATTAAGATTCTTGAACTTGGAAGACATGTTCGAAGGTGCTATGAATGTCCTCTGGATATGTAGAGAGAATTCTAATGGATATTTATAGACGATGGTACGCGAGACTCGAGGTTGACCCCAAATAGGATGCTGATTGGACCAACCTTGATTGTTGACATGGCATATATAGCTGCTTTGGGAAAAAGATGTGCACCCATTGGCGAACTTGGCCCAGGCGCACCTTTAGTTCGAGGGTAAGCTTTCCCTTACTTGTCGGTGTACACATAGGCTCGGGGCCTTTTCTTTTGCATATTCATGTGTCACTTGAAGACTTGCACCTAGTGATGTCAATGGGGCGGAGTAGGGACGGGGTTCACAAACCCCTACTCCGCACCTAGTATTTTTTCACCTGCCCCTACCCCGCCCCAATACCTGGATCGGGGTTTTCTCCCTACTACCATCCCCGCCCCTGCCAGTGTTTTTACACCATACCCCTACTTACGGGACACCTGTCAACAAAAGTCAAAGGGGTCGTAGTATCGGGACAAAACACCTACTTGTTAAACCCCTATCTGTCAAGTGAAATCCCTACTTTTTAATTAGATAAAAATAAATAAAAAATATAAATCATGCACTAAACCTTAACACATCAACTTCAAACTCTAATACTTAAAATTCAACATAATTTTACAACAATAACACATTAAATCCAAATTTACTTCAAATCATAATTATTAAACATAACATATAATATACATACATACATACATATATATGTATATATATGTATGTATGTATATATGTATCTATGTATATATATACAGGGGCAGGGCGGGCCGGGGTCACCCAACCTCGATCCCGCCCCGCCCTGGCATCGGTGTATAAAGGAAAAACCCCACCCCGCCCCGCCTCAGGTGTTTTTTTGCAAAAATCCCGCCCCTACCCCGCTAATACCCCTACGGGGCAGGGTATTATTGACATCTCTACTTGCACCCCTGTCTTGATAAACACCTTAAAGATTTAAAGGAGTGTACCTGCGGCTTAGGAGTACACTCGGCGCCACAACATAGGCGTACCCATACTTACAGCATCCGCCCCACGCTCCCTTAGTACACATAACGCGGCATCCTAGACGGACCTGTGCATGAAGGGTCCGTCCTCTTATTCCTGTGATCCCCTATCGACACATGTCGCCATCTCATTGGCCCACGTGGCTCGCCCATATCAACACACATTTATTCGCACACATATTTTCACACACTACACGTAACATACGCACAAAAATTACACACAAAGGGGTGGCGACAAGAGGGACTGAGGGGAGCCTAACCCCGTAGCTCCCCCCAAGGCTTTATGATTTTTTTATTAATGTTTTTATTTTTTAAAAAATGTGTATGGAACTTCTTAATTAACTGAAGAAATTTTAATTTAGCTATATAGTAACATTGACTAATCTTTTATCTTTAATTTTTTTCTAATTAATTAAAATATTTGAGTTGAGATAAAAGAAAATGAATTTAGAAATAGACTCAAAATGTGAATATCATTATTTTCAACTAGAACCAATCAATTGTGGTATACACTTTGTTATATATATGTATAATTTTTAATTCTCTATCATAAATAGTTTAAGGTACTTAATATATCTAATCATCATGATTTAAAAAACTTATCTAGTATAGCAGTTCAATGTAGAAAATTGATAGATATTTAGAGTCAAAGCTTATTTTCAATTCATAGATTGATATAATTTATGCATTGGGATGTAAATATTTTTAGAATGATAGTGAGAAGCTCATAGTTTCTCTCACTGTAGTATTTTTTTTTTAAAATTTTTATGTCTAAACCACAAAATGAGTCTTCTTATTTAAATTATGAAAGCAAAATTTTTATTTAAACATAAATGATTTTATTATGGACAAAATGTTTATTTATATTGTAAAAGAAACTGTCTAAACGTTCATTTTGATATGATAATTGATAAATTCTATTTATAAAAGAGAGACAAGCATGGACTGAAATAGTAGTTATCTTTACATAATCTTATTTTTTTTTACAAATATTATTCGTTATAGGTAATATTCTATAATTTTTTTCTTGTTGGTCTAGGCTTTACACTTATTCATATTTAAAATTTTTAAGACCATTGGTGTCTTCTTACGAGTGCAAGTTTTAAAAGACCCGCAAGCGTACGGATCGTGCAATACAGTGTTTACGAGTGTGGGTGTCGAACCACAGGGAGGCGTGAATATCGTGAATGTATCCTATGCTTGGTGTCCTAAACAAAGCTAAAAAGAAAGATCTAAACTAAGTGTACTTTTTCTTGTGAAGGTTTGGATTGTCGGGAGCTCTAAGTAAATGAAAGAAAACTAAACTATGAATAAAAACAAAAAGGGACGCAGGTTGATTAAGAAGAAACTAACAATTGGAAAGGGATTAGGGTGACTTGGACTTATGAATGGGTAACTCCATACTCAAATGCTATGGGATTAAGGGATGATGGCTAACTATCAAAAGTGCTCTTAACTAGGTTGCTAGTTAGTGTCCTGATTTCCCCCTAGGACTCGGTGCGGGTCCGTCCCTAGGCGATGTCTCCTAGAGCTACGGCGTGGTCCTTATGACCTAGGGCCTCAAGAGGGACTAACTAACTTCCTAGGTGGCTTAGAATGAACCTACCCTAGTACCTAAACCGTTGGCTGGGTTTAAAGCCAAGACCTAGTGTTGCTAAGGTCGACTAAATCTATACTGAAACCTATTGGCTGGATTTAAAGCCAAAGGAAACTCGACCTAGATTAGCCCTAAATTATATTCCGTCATTCTAAGATCACTACAGCAGGATTTGACTAACATTCATACACATGTGATATTGAAATTATGCTTGTTACTAGGCATGCAAATACGCATATAGACATGAATAAAAGCACTACCCACTTTATAACATCCATGTATAAACACATAGACATGAGTACAGGATGGATTAGATGTGTTTAGTAACAAACAAACTTCAATTAATATATATGTACTCATCTAAGTATTCCATCAACCATATAGACATGAATGAAAGAACACCCAATTAAACAAAACAAATCAAAACATATATATATATATATATATATATATTTATATATTCAGCCATCATATCCCATATCATAAGAGTATAAAATTAACCCATTACATAAGTTTAATCACCCTATACAAGCCTACTCAGACATAATAGAAAATAGAATGAAAGAGATATAATGAAACTCCCCTTTCATCCTAGCGATTTTGGAACACAGCTTGTAAACAATCTCGATTCCAAAGCGTTTGAATCCTTCAACGAAGCTTGGTTCTTCATGAAAAGTATGTGAAAAGGGATGTGTGAGGCGGCTAGGGAATAGGGTTAAGTGTGTGTGAGAATAGGTGTGAAGTGTGTGTAAAAACTCCTCTCTTTTCTGCTCCGCGTCGGGCTTTATTTATAGATTCGCGCATAGCCGGTCGACCGTCTAGGTGGACCGGCCTCTGGAGTACTCGACCGGCTTTCTTCAAGGGCTCTCTGGAGTGGCCGGTCGACCTAGTCGGTCGACCGTCTCTTGAAGGGGGGTCGTCCGGCTTTTCGACGAAGTTCTCTGGAGTGGCCGGTCGACCTAGTCGGTCGACCGGCTATTCTTTCTTAGCGTCCGGCTGACTTCCTTCATCCAATTTTTCGTCATTTCGGCCTTTAGTCTTCTCCCTTAGACCCGTGCATGTCCTATCTTCATCACCTTTCATTGTTCAATCTTTATCTTAACCCAAAATCACCTGAATCATTGAAAATAAGCTATTAGTGTAGCATTTTATCTCTTAAACTCAATATGCACATTTATTCACACTTAAGCCTATTCCTATCAAAAGTACTACACTAATGCATCATTATAAGCATTCAACACCTCTAAAGTATAAGTAAATGGCGATGCAAACACACACCAAATCACAACTCATCAACCATCAATCTTTTTAATTTAATCTTGCCCCCAAGGATAAATTCTTGGACTTTGTCCCTACATACACACTATCATTGACACATATTTACACACAGGGAATAAGGCTAAGGATGGCAATGGGACGAGTGACATAGGGCACTCGACATCTACCAACAGGATTAAAATCCGATAAAATCCGTCCTGTTAAGAACCCGTAACAAATCTAAAACTATTAAAAATACCCATTAGGATTTGGGACGGAACTGAGATTGACTCTTGGGTATCAGCATTCCTGAACCTGATTATACATACACACATACATATATATATATCTATCTATATATATATATATTTGTGTGTATATGTATGTATGTGTGTGTGTATAGGTGTTTTGCATTTATTAATTAATTATAGCTTTAAGTACAAAAGTACATATTATATACTAAAAATTAAGAGAAGATTTTTACTTTCTAGTATCAGTAAGGTTTGAACCCTTAACCTTTTATTCTTTAAAATTGTATCATTTTAATTTTTTTAGGGATATTGTTTAGATTTTTTGGGGAAATTTATTTAAATGGTTAGTTTTTTAAAATTTAGTGATTTAATTCAGTTTTCGGGTTGAGAACATTTCTTAAATTTGGGTTTGGGATGTTTTTTGTTAAAATTTTTTATTTAAATTTGAAAATTTTTAACCAGGTTTGGGACGTTTCGGGTACCCGCAGGTTTGAGACGTTCTGGGTACTTGCAGATTTGAGACGTTCCGGGAATGAGATTCCAGTTTAATTTTTATCTGGGATTGGGACGAAAATGAAAATTGGGATGCCATCTGAGTAGCGGATTTGGGATTCCTTTATGGGTAGGTTACCTGTTCCGTTGCCATCCCTAAATAAGACATTTAGGTTCTTACTTTTTTAACATTAGGAGAAAGAAGCTTCTCAGTTTTTTCTTTACTTGAGAAGTCCTAAAAAATTAACCCCATTATGTACTCTTAATTTTAGAAAAATTAGAAGAAGCACCAACACCCTATCAACCGTTTCAAGAACCATATCTTCAATCACAATTGCAATAAAAAACGCCAACCCTCCTTTAAATCCCCAGTTGCAATCAACAACCCCAAGCCTAACTTGTACATGTGGGGAAACCCCAAGCCTAATCTATTCATGTGGGAGTGGTATCATATGTTTATTCATAAGAGCTTTTGTGTATTAAGGGGTGTATACGTGTGTGATGTTTTGTTTGCATGCATATATGATGTTCTTTGTATTGTGCATTTACATATATTTATACTAGTGCAAGATAGGATTTGGTACAAGCAACAAAATTAGCAAAATGGCGGCTGATGGTGATGGAATCGAAACAGCAACAAAGAGCAACAATGGCAATGAAGTCATGTTTGCAAAAATGCGATGTTGTGGCTTGATTAAGGGGTGGATTTTTTTTTTTTTCTTTTTTCCTTTCTGCGATGGCGTGTATACTTATCATTTTCTCTTGATTTGGTTTCCATAAATGATATAATTTCTCAACTCACACAGAGATCCTACGTGAATCAAGTTAGAGACTTTGAGTTTAATTTCATAAGATTATAACAGGAAGGATGAAGGGATGATGAATCTTGGTAATGGGTGCAGAACATGTGTTTGGGGAAGAAATAAACTAAGGGCAGAAAAAGAAATTTTAATTAGTCAACTATTTAACTGCTATAAAAATTTAACTCCAATAGTTTTACATGACACTCTGAAGTGAAAAAGAACAATTGAATGACCTTGTTGTCCTAATGTTAAAAGATTAGCGACTTAAATGTCTTCTTCCCTTAACACACAAACTACGCACTTACTTAAACACACTCTTATACACACTCATTCACACACACTACTCAGGCACACGCACATTTATACACATGATAACAACAATGATGAAGTGTTGAGACATGAAGGCCAACTAAGTACAAACTATACTAGTAAACGAATATACATATGTGGAGATCAACGTGCAAACTATACGAGCAAACGAGATGGAAAAACAACGAACAACGAATCAGTGTAACACATAGCTAAAGTTGACCTCTTATTCTTTGAGATAACGTTTCAAAGGATGCAACACTCAATAGATTTCTTCTTCTGTTTCTTCTTCTTCTCAGTTTTCTTTCGGACAGATTTTCGGCTTCTCTTTGAGAGGCGGAAGTGAAAGCAGGACCCCAATGCCGCATACATCTCTAGCTTCATGTCATTACTTGTAGGTGGCTTCGTTGCTGGAAATTTAACTAAAAAAGTTAAAGGAAAAGCTTAGCAATTATTAATTTTAAACTTTGACGATTATTTTTATCATACGAAAAATCATTTTTACAATTAATTATACTAGTTTTTTTTTTCTCCTTAAAAAAAATCCAAATAGAACTTTTTTTTTTTTTAAAAAATTTGGTTGGTTAAGAGATAAGTCTTGTATAACGCCACTCATAAAATCACACATAAGCAGAAGCATTGCAGAACTCTTTGACTCCAAAAAAAAAAAGAAAAAGAAAAAGAAGCAGTAGAAGAGTTAGCGTGCTCCTTCTAGGCTTTCCTAAAACGCTTTTCTTGTATTTTCAAAAATCATTCAGAAGTTGTAATATTTTCATAATAAAGACTAAAATTTATAATATTTTGAGAAAAAGATCCGCTAAACTTGTGCTTTGTTTTAATAAAAAAATCCATTGATATTAAATTTGTAATATATATAGTAAATGTAGTATAGTTTTTAATTGTTTTAAAATTCAAAAATCAAACCAAACCAAAGCGAACCAACGTATAAATCATGTCAGTTCGTGTTGGTTATATATATATATATATATATATATATATATATATATATATATATATATATATACTAGTATGTTACTTGTGCAATTGCACAAGATATGCTATAAGTAGGTTGAAAGATTTAATTTTTTATACATCTAAATGTTTCAAATAAATTATATAAACTAATTTTTATAGATTAAATAATAATAATACACATACGATTAATAATATAACATTGTATTGAGAAAAAAAAATTAGACCTACCTAATAAAGATATTTGCAACCATATAGTGGAAAAAGCCTATTGCTACAAATAGTTGAACAATATTAAAGCCAACTTTTCTATATGACCTATAATAACTTGCTATATTTTACCAAAGCAAATAGAGATTAATGATGTTTCTGTACTTTAAATATCATATAATGATTAGACTATAATATATATGATAACATTTTAGGGAGTCAAGTTCATATATATTTGTCAATTGACAGAATCATTTTTTTTGGGTCTAAAATTAAATTACAGATTAGAAAAGGATTTTGAAAAATCTTTCATTTTTACATATTCTTTTTAAAATGGAAGGAATGCTTGCTTCCATTTTCTAAGATAATCATATGTATATTGTCAATTTTTGTTAGATTAGTGTGTAAATCGAAAAAGATTTGATAAAAATTGACAATATACATGTGATTATTTTATATGTGCACAATTTTGAAATTTGCGAGACATTACAATTTGGAATTACAGAGAAATTGCAGTGATATAAAAGGAATTGAACGAATTGCGAGTATCTAGAACAAAAGGGAAGGAAATCTGCGTTACCATGCATGAGATTGGAATGTATGAGCTGAAATATGACACTAAAATAATAATTGAACCATGATTTGAGTCTAATGATTAAGTGTAAATAATATATGGAGAAGAAAAAGGAAAGATTTTTTAGTGCACGAAAAGGAAAGAAATCTAATTGAACAACAACTAAATGATTTAGTTGTAGGCAACAGACCTGTAATGTCTATATATATTTATGATTTTGAAAATCAAAAGAGTTAAGATTCTGCAATTACGGAGGAATTAAATCAAAAAATCAAATATAATAAAAAAGGAAAATTCTAAAAAAGGAAGGCCATCTATGCACATTTTTTTTTAAAAGGATAGTTACGCATTTTTTTAACATTATTATTAAGCAGTAAATACGTGGAAACAAAGTAATAACGACACGTCGCAACATGGCATTCAACGTGGTCTGTTTTATATTATAGTATAAATATAATAAAAAACCAATTGGTTTGTTTCAATATAAACCGACTAACTTTAGTTTAGTTTGAAATTTGGTTAAAACTAAACCAAACAAAGCATGTACACCCCTATAAGCAGGACCATTTTCTTTCATATAGTGGATAAAATAAACACAAGAGAAGATAATTAATTATTTTGGACCAATATACTTATGCTCTAAAGTATAGGTCCAATTGATATCATTCCATGAGCTTTTGCTTTCCTTGGAATGCATGAAAATTGAAAACTTTTGGGCCTTTTAAAAGTCGTGATATTGTCACAAAGAAGAATAACATAGTTTAAGTCCAAACTTAGTGATCTAATTAAGTGGAGGATTATGCTAAATTAATTAGTCCATCAATTCTTTCTCTTTCTTTTTGTTTTCTTCGGCTTAATAAAAAATATAGAGATTCTTTTCTTTTATAAAATTAAGTGATATTGCTAAATAAAATTATTTTGATTTTGTTTTGTGTAGGAGGATTATAGCCATTTGTACATTTTTCACAATCCAAAGAGTAAATATGCACAAAAACATGTTAGTTAGTTGTTGTTACAATAAACAATTTCTCCAGTATATATGAAAAAATCAAAAATTTCAAGTTCATTTTATAAGATTTTAAGCTACATTATCAAATAGTAGCGAATTATTTTATAATGGAGCCCTATGATTCTTACATATGTCCTTTGATCTACAGATCATCTATCATCCAGGTTTGATTTATCTCCATCCTAATATAAGGTGGTCACTTAATTACTGAAAAGTGTTAAATTATACTTGTCTTTGAATATCCACAAACTTCCATATCTACCATATAATATTCTTGTAATTTTTAGTACCATATAGTGGAAGGATAAGATATATATAATAATATTGTTATACTAGAAATATATGAGTATTTGGTTTTTGTGTGAAATTTTATAATTCTTAACATAATATTAAAAATACACGAATAAGATCTATTCACCCATAGGTTGCACGTAACAAATTTTCACATAAAAATGTTATAAATTTTGAAATGATCCAAAGGGGGCGTCAAAGTGATCTTTTTAGCCAAAGGAGGAGGTTGCTTTCCAAAAGGCAAACCATCATCTGAAAATTTTAAACCTTGTTAGTTTGTCATCTAGCACTTTCTAGATAGGATATAAAGCAGAGACACAGTAACTTTCATAAATGAAAAAAAGATCTTCTTTGCAGATAAGATTGAGATGAAAAAAGTTATCATTATTGGTCCTACACACAACTAAGAACTACATTACATGGGTGTATATATTGACATGTGATCATTGAACAAACACTTTGTTTTTTTTGGGAAAATTGAACAAACCCTGAGCAGTAAGCAAACCGATAATATGACCAAAATTAAACTATTCGAGATATGTCTTTAGCGAGCATTATCTTATATCCCCACGGGTCATGTCAATGCTGCACTCCATAATATCAGCTAGTACCAAAATGTTAATACTCAAAAAGATTATATTATTACACAACACAACACGAGTCCTATTACGATCTATTTTTAATATTTGTTTATCACTTTTTCAGTGTACACTTAAAATTAAAGGTAAATAATTGATTAATGGATTTTTGACTTTTTTAATAATTAAATCTTTTATTTTTAAAATGTGATAATTTAATTCTTTATTTTTGCAATTAATGACGACATTAGCCCTAAGTTTAAAAATATTAAAAAAATATTTTTCAATCTATATCCTTAGAGTTTGTGAGTAAATCAATCTCTTATCTTTAGAATTTATGACGTTGTTGTTAGTCTCTTACCTTTTGAATTTGTGATCCAACTAGTCTTAGTCTCTTTAATTTCTTGACTTTTTTGAGTTTAAAACTAACAACATTGCAAATTGTAAAGATAAATAACTAAATTACTACATTTTAAAGATAGAAGACTATATTATCAAAAGGTTCATCAAAAATAAAGGGACCAAAATATATAGATTATTTGCCCAACATTGGATCACATAATTGTGCATCCACTTTGGTCATCATCATAGTAATCATCACGATGATCACTGTTTGGCTTGATTGGATCGGACGGTGGAGGTGGTGGATGACTTTGCGGACCAAAGTATGCATGAGAATGCATGGGTGGTGGAGAGTAAAATGAAGAGCTATTGATACTTGGGTATGCTGCGTTATAACTTAGCCCATATTCTGGAGCTGCATAGTAAGCTGGCTGTGGTTGGTAAGGCTGTCCAAACTGATTTAGAACAGCGGGATTAACGGCCTCACCGGCTAATCCTGCTGTCATTGGAAGTATCGGAGGTTCTTTGACCGGCGGAAGTGTAATGTTTTCCGTGCCTTTTTCATCTCCAGCAACTTCAACATTGGGTATATTGCTATTCTGCCCTTTATTTTTCTTCTTCTTACTCCCATTTCCACCTCCGCCACCAGTCTGAGCGTCCACGGCAGCCGCAGCAGTCTTTGTTTCCGCTTCCGGCAACCAGTCACTGGCGGCGGTGGTTTTATCTGGATTATTTTGAGTAGGATGGTCTTTCAGCTGACTTGCTTGTTTTGTGTCATTATCTTCAGCGGTATCTTCAGATTTTTCGGATAAAACTTTCTTGTCATCACCAGGGGCAGCATTTTCGACATTGCTGGGGTCTTTTTGGTTCTTGTTTTTCTTTGATTTTTCTGATTTTTGCTCATTTTTGCTTGAATATTCCTCTGGCGCCCAAAGCTCAGCATGTTTCCCATTTTTCGCTAGCTTTTTGATTAGTGTATTGAAATCCACGTTTCCAACCACCGTTGCTTTATGTTGTTGAGAATCAATTTCCGTTTTATAAACACCTGACAAGATAATCTAAAGTAAGAAAAATATACTAAATCTAATGATGATAAATTATCTATATATTCGGGATTAAGTAATAGTTTAAGTACTTCGTATTATTATGGGGGATGGAGATGCAGCTAGACTTGAGGGAAAAGGTTTAAAAAAACTATATATATATCCACTTAATTACGAAATTAGTTTGAATCATTTACCATTATCAAATACAACTTCTAATAAATTAAGAACCTATAATATGAAGCACACACAAGAACAAATGGTCTTTTAGTAAGAAGCAAAACCTTCGATGCTCTGAAGGGCCTTTTTGACTGTCTTCCTGCAGCCTTCGCAGTGTATATGGACTTTCAAGACCCACGTCTGCATATTTAAAAGGAAAGATAAACAAGTTTTTGATTAGATATTGCAATCATACTTGAGAGAATGATAAAATTGACCGATAAAAATCCTTTCATTCTATTATAATATTACAAGAAGATTTCAAATTTGAAAATTTTAGAGCATAAATCAAAACAAGATAATAATAATACCTTAAACTTTAGGGGTTCCAACAACGCATCATCACCTGGTGTTTTTGCCATATCTGAAAGAAGAAAGATTTGAGATTTTTTTTTCTTTGTGGTGTGTGTGTGTGTGTGCAGCTGCTGAGTTAGTAACAAAACAAAGGCGTTTATATAATAGGGAGCTCAAAAAGTTTGAAGCCAGCTCGTGGGAGCCACCTTACCTGTACACTAAGTAAACCAACCAATGATGAATTTAATTTTCTGATATATATATATATATATATATATATTAATGTTACTGACCACACAAAAATAGAATTTAATTTTCTGAGACATATATTAATGTTAATGACCACACAAATAAATAAATAAAAACAAAAAAGGATATTTGATGTTGTTTCACTAATTGAGAACAAAAACCAGAAAATCTTTCTTTTACTAGATCAAGAATGTAACTTAATTGTAAGTTGTTTCTTATTCATGTTTCTTTCTTTAAGCAAAAATTAATTATTAAATGATTACAACATTCAACCAAAGTTATTGACAAGATCATATGGCTGAATCCAGATCTCTTGGTGTAAATGGGGTCTATTTTGTTGGTTGCTCTGATGTAAATATTTTTTACAATTAATACAACTTCTATATATATATATATATATATACATACATACATACATACATACATAAAACCCCACTAAGTGTTGATTGCATACGACCAAGGACAAGAATACATCTCACTTCTCAAAGAAAATCCACGAATACATCGTCTCATGTCTCAAGAAAAATCCATATAGTGACAACTCCACTTGTTCTGTTGACAAAAAAAAGTAAAAAAGAAAAAAAAGAAAAAGTACAGGAATAAAGCTGAATCCTCTCCCTATATATGTTTTCATAATGCTAGGATATGCATTAGGTGTATTTAAAATACACTTGCAGACTGTGAGCCAGACTATTTGTTATGGAAAGTTCTGCATCATGCAATGATTTTAATTATGGTCTTAAGTTGCTTTTTTTTGACCCTTCACTAATTTAAACTATGTCATTAATGTTTAAAGTAATATTACAAATGTCTATAATTTGATGAGAAGTACAATAAGACTCTGTTTAAAGTAATTCCTTGTTATTAAAAAAAAAAAGACTTTTTAAAAGGATATCGTCCGAGATTTTGTAAGTTTAAAATTTTGATTCATAATATTCAATCATTAAAAAAAGTAGATGAATTAGGATGTGGTACATTGTATTTCAATTATGTGACTTGGTGTGTGTTATATGCTTTTTTAAAATTTTAAATATGAAAAGCATATAATTTTATATATTCTTAAACTTAAGATTTCCAATAAGCGTATGACAAACACAACAATTATATCAAAGTTTTGTCCGATTATTAGAAACAACCACTTGCTGTGTGTTATATGCTTGACATTCGTATATATTTCATGTCAATTCGCACACTGTATTTGGTGAATCACACATAAGAGCCAGTTTCCTAGTAAGACCACACCGAGAATTCATATGACATGGTCCGTGACGAAATTAGATCCCTTCATAAATATTCATGTTATATTATTAAGAAAAGATACGAAAAAAATACAATATTGGCAAAATCCAGAAGCCAACACCTAGCTAACAATAATTTAAGAATTGTAGACCCATTTATGATTGTTGGTGGACGATAAACATACATACATACATACATACATATATATATATATTTGTAATTAATTAGCATATCTATTTTATGGCTATTTAATCTATCAGTCTAAAAGAGTAATGGGCCATATATAGTTAAATTTTCCACATAATAGTGGTCGTAGCATCTATAGCTTTAGGTGGATACCAAAAATTGGATTAAAAGTATATGAGATGAAAACCTATCAAAAATAAAAGGGAAATCCCATTAGATGTACCATGTGATGAAAATTGCATTCCTGAAAGTATAGGGTACTCTCGTTCATCAAATATATTATAGCTTGTTCTTTTTTTTTTTTTTTGGTCGAAAGAAAATTTCCATTAGTACAAAGGAAAAAAAAATACAAGATTAACCAATGTTACTGGGTTTTGAATCAGATGCTAATAATCGAATGAAAAATAGAGAAATATCTAAATCCCAGTCGCTAGACAAGCAATTCTTTTGATATAATTTTAACAACTTAATCACAATACTTATTGGCAATTCTATGTATGTATAGCTTGTCACGTTGTTGTCTAAGTGAAAAAGACAAAAGTATGAATCAAATTAGTCGTTGAATATTTTAAAAATTGTTTCACTCCAGTTATTTTTATCGGTAATAGCGGCTGGACTTTAACAATGATATTAAATTACTTTTCATATCCAGATAGACTTAAGTTCACTACATAGTGCAAAGTAATCAACGTCGTGTTCAATTTAAAAAATGGTTGTTGCCGAAAACCTAACAAATCTTCATATTGAATCGTGAATAAGCTAAAAGCAAATGGGACAGATACAAAAGATTATTATTTAAAAATTGGAACACTTCACTCCACGTAGCATTATTATAATTGCTCTAAAACCTACAGATATATGAAGCTAGTGAGGATGTTTGGTAGTGCTTATAAGCTTATCCAAAAAGTGTATGGCACTCAATATTATGAAAAAACCTAAATATTTCTATAAGCTAAATGGACTATAGAACATTAAAGGACTTGAAGATTGTGACATGCAGCAACCATGCATTTAAATCTCTATCATCTTATCTTGAAATGGCTCTTTTAGTATCTCTTAATTGAGATAGACATCGTAATCTGATATTTAACAGGCTAAAATAAAGGCAAAGCTTGGAGGATGATAAATTAAAGTTAAAAACACTCCTGGGGCTCAAAATGACACATTCCCATGATGCATTCCATAAGGTGAACCCTGATCATTTGAATTAAAAATCTGTTTTGGTTGTGTATATTTATGATGGCCATTCTTTAGTCTCTAATTGGATTATATTTAGCATGACATTCTATCTCCAATTAGAGATAGATTAAAAATAAAGACCATTCGACTCTAACTAAAGACAAAATATTTACCGAATCTTATTTAAGAATTGGCAATTTCCAGCAATGGCATTGCCCAACACCCTCTATACGCCCCTCTATTTTGAAGACTTCTGGGGCTCAACTTGACACAAATCCATACTGATCCTCTTTCAAAAGAAGGAAAAAGAAATGACTCATTCCATCAAGGAAGACCTTTATTTATTAATTTGTCCAACAAACACAGCCAACAGTATTGCCCATCTCGTAATTATAGTTTACAAGATGTTAAGCAAGATCTTTCAATGTCTTGAAGTAAACAACTTGAAGAAAATAGACAAGTAGCCATTAATCAAATGCAGAATTCATTAATCAAAAACATAAAATACTACTAATTTAATCAACTAAGACGACTTCTTCAAAGCCTCTGCATGTAGAGCCACGACCTTTGCCCAAGCCGGCCTTGCTAAGATCTCAGCCGTCCATTTACTCACATGAGGGCGAGCATCAAAAATTGCCTTGGCCCTTGTGCGCATCAAGTAGTGAATGATTGGTAGATGGTGCAGATCGGCTAAGGTGAAGTCGTCTCCAGCCAAGTATTTTGACTCACTCAACCTAGCTTCGTATACATCAAGAACCTGGGCTAGCTTCTCTTCTTGCTCTTGCGCCACAGCTTCATCTGTCGGCTGCCCGAAGAATGGCTTCACGACTATCTCGTAGTTCAGCTTAGAAGCCGCGCCGTCGAATTTCTGGGCTTCCACCTCCGACCATACGGCGCCGATCGCTGCCTTCTTTGGGTCGAGCCATATCAGTTGAGTTCCCTTATCAGCGTACGCGTACGCTATGTGTTTGGTGATGGCCCTTGATTCTACATTTTTTTTTTTTTTTTGTGAATTAGCTTATCGATTTGTAAATGACTGCAAAAGTTTATCATAATTGTTCATAGACTAGCTTGGTAATGTTACCATTCATTTTACATAGGTAGACACTATCAACAAACTCTAATTAGCTACCGGTTTGCTTTAGTTTAACAAGTGTCACATGTATGTATCCAATTATTTACAGAAAAATAATTGAAGTAACATTATCTACATAAAAGTTGAAGGGTAACAAAATATATAAGAAATTATTGGATCTCGGGTTGAATTGCCCATGATGGGTCAACCCGACCCAATTAAAATAATTGCTTAGAGCAATTGTCACTAGTTGTATCAGATGTAACTACTGAAACAAGGAAAAAAAAAAAATTTCGAGGACATCTCTTTAAAACATTCAGCCTACTACAATAAAAGACTATTAAGTTATGAAAATTAGAGGTATTTATGCATTATTTACTTCTTGATAAGCAATAGAAGTAATTGATATTGTTAGGCATGTTCTGTGTATTTATTTTTATAAGGGATTAAACGTGATCAATCTTTAAAGAAATGATATATAACATCGCTTGTGCATATGGTAAGATCATATCCGGCCGAACTTACCGAAGAGCTTCAAGTCACCATCTTCAAGAGCAGGTATTTGACCAAATGGCTACATCAATAATTAAGAAAAAAGAAAATGTTACTAGCCAGAGAGAGAACATAAATATCACCAGATTTAGTAGACTTGAAGTTGGGTATATACATAAATACATATATATATACATGCACACGCACATATATGTATGTATGTATATGTATGTATGTATGTATGTACGATCTATCTATCTATATATATTTCTTACATTGAGGGAAAGGAAGGCCTCGTTTTTGTGCTCCCCAGCTCTGATATTAACAGGAATAAGCTCATATTCGAGCTCTTTCTCATGAAGGCATGCGAGAACTCTCGACACAGCTGGCGAAGGTGCAATTCCGTAGACTTTGATCGCCATTTGTATAGAGCTCAGAGACGACTTTAATTTGCAGAAGAATATAAAAATTATTGTGTAAATGGTATTGTGTTGAAGCAAGTAACTGTTTTGGTACTATTTATAATAGTCCCTTTTTTTTTTTTTTGGGCAGCTAGCGGAGTCCCATTATTGGAATAATCGCGTAACGCGGTCACCAACTGAAAAACTTTGGGTTTTAGAACGTCCTCTGTTTTGAGCATCAGGTAAGTCAAGGGCGTTCATCTAGCTAAGGCTAGAAATTGGGATCAAATCATAATTATAAAACCGTATTCGATCTCAATTTTTACCGCTTAGACATCCATAAAGGACTTTAAAATAGACTCTTGAAATCAACTAACCTTTTCTTTTTGTTCTTGTATACGAAAGATACAATGGTTATGGAAAAATATGAAACCGTTACCAATCAAATTAATCTATTTCCAGATCGTTATCGTCTGCATTATAATAATTAAACATGATCTTGGAAGTTCCTGTGTGTCCATGTGCGGGGAGAATCTCTGAGATACAATATAAATTAATTCTTGCGTAATATTATATTGGTCTGTAAAATTTTAATGATGGTGACTTAGTGATTAAATAATAATGTAATTATTACGTTTCCACAGTTAACGATTCAAATTTATTTCATTACAACTGTGTATTATTATTTTGCATCGTTTCATAATGTCTCGAGAGAATTTAAATTTTGATATATTACATAGTGTTTGGTTACATTCGTGTTGTGGAATTCATTTCATTTATAAATGAATTCCGTGAGAATTTTAATTTCAAAATGAATTCCGGTATTTGGAACTGTAAAATAGTTTTAAGTCAATTATATCATTTATTAATCTAAATTTTGTTTGGAGTACAGTAGAATTGGAATTAATATACATATTTTACTTAAATACCTTTAATTATTAAGTGGTGTTAATATGTATCTAGTCATAACAGTACGATATTATAAAAATAATGGAAAAATCGCATCTTGTATTGGTTAAGAGCACCTCGTTGTATTCGATTTTTCTTGTTCTTTGTTATAATCGTATTAGGACTAATGTTAGGAAGATAAGTCCAACAGAGTTGGTGCCTAAAACTTCTCTCACACAGGGATTAACTCTTGTATAGATTAGGTTTATCACTTGTATTTTTTAATAGACTTTGTATCTTATCTCATGTAACCCAAAGGCTGTATATTTAAACTACTCATACAGTAAAGAGAATACAGTAAAGAGAATTAACTTTCACGCTTAAAGACGTGATCTCTCATATTGTATCACACCATTATTTAAACTTTTTAAAAATTCACCAAGCTAAAGAATATTCGAATTTTTGGCTGCTTGTGCTACCCATGGCTGCGTCCATATAGTGATCATAAGTTAGAACCAAGGTCATATCTGTGTGTGTTTTTGGGTTTTTCAAGCAAGCATCATATATCATTTTTCAAGGCATGTTCATTTTTGTGAAAATTCTTTTCCATGTATAGAGTCTCCACAGGTCGTGCGTTTCACGCCAGTGGATAAATCCAGTTGGTACAGTGCATCGATAAGAGTTCAACTTCTGCCTTGTCATCCTCTGTTGATAGTCAATTGTCCGTGTCTCCTTATACTTCTCTCGTAACCATCCTTCCTGGTGTAACATCACCTGTGTTGTCTAACAGGACATCTCCTACACTAAATCAATCTTTTAGTCCTCAACTTGGGTTACCCAATCAGAGTCCATCCATGACTAAATCTACACAGGTTACTCACGACATGCCTGAACCATGCGATAACTTACTTTCGCCGAGTGATCCTCCCCCACAACAATTACCTGTTGATCAATATCTTCAAACCAAAGAAAATTTTCTCCCTCTCTACAACAAAAAATGATACCCTTTCTCATGAACCTCGATCCGTCAAAGAAGCATTAAAACATGCTCAGTAAAAAGAAGCCATGCTGGATGAACTTAAGGCCCTATACAAGAATGAAACATGGGCGTTGGTACCAAGAGAAGCGTACCAGAACGTAATTGGCTAGAAGTGGGTATTTCGACTCAAAAGGAATCCTGATGGTAATGTGACAGGGTTCAAAGCGCATTTAGTAGCAAAAGGGTTTCATCAGCGACCTAGCCTGGATTTCACATAAACCTTCAGTCTAGTTATTAAACCCTTTACTATACGTGTAGTACTAACAATTGCTATATCATCTCAATGGCAGGTACATCACATAGATATAAACAATGCATTCTTGCATGGGCATTTGGCAAAAGAAGTTTTAAATATAAATAATGCGTTCTTGCATAGGCATTTGGCAAAAGAAGTTTTTATGATGCAACCTCCTGGTTCCAAAATGCTAGTCAACCCAACCATGTGTGCAGACTTTTCAAATTGCTAGATGGCTTAAGCAAGCTCCTAGAGTGTGGTTTACTGCTTTGCACAATTTTATTTTATCTATGGGTTTTTCAAGTGCCAAGTCAGATAATTCATTATTTATATGCAACAGTAAAGAAGTCACTACCTATATCTTGGTCTATGTGGATGATCTGCTTGTCACAGGAAATTTTTCGCGTTTTGTTCAAGATGTCATTTCTGCCCTTGCAGGACAATTCTCAGTCAAATATTTGGGACTTCTGTCTTATTTTCTTGGTTTAGAGCCCGTCCCTTATTCTCATGGAGTTTTTCTCTCACAACATAAATACATTTTTGACGTCTTAGCAAAGTATAGAATGGAGGGTGTCAAGGGCTCAAACCACCAACTCTACTATGTGAGAACCTGGGGGCGACATTCTATTGTGTTAATCCTATATTTCATTCTAGAATGAAACATATCACTTTTGATTATCATTTTGTACGTGAACAAATAGCAAGAGGCACTAAACAAATAGTTGATGCATTGACGAAGCCACTTCCAAAAGCTCAATTTCATCTTTTAAGAGCGAATATGGCTGTAGAATTGGATTAACTCTTGTTTAGATTAGGCTTATCACTTGTATTTTTGAATAGGTTTTGTATCTTATCTCATATAGGTGCATGTCCTAATCATGGAATAGGAGAAGAAAGGATCTTGAGAAGAGTCTTGCCCTTCATACAGCTTAGGCAAAAGACAATCGAACAACACGAGAGAGAAAGAGTTTCTATTAGGCCAGCAGTGAATACGATGACTGGACAGGTGTTCTTATGAATCAAAGGTCAAAAGGCCAAGATCTGAAGAAGAGCAGCTACAAGCCTCTCGATCGTAGGGAGAGGCGAGCCTAGCTCTCGAGTCAATGAAGAACTGTGACTTCCAATACTGCATATCTATCGCTAAATCTGTATATTTAAACTAATCATATAGTAAAGAGAATTAACTTTCACAGTTAAAGGCGTGATCTATTATAACTACTGAAGAGAGAAGTATACGAAGAAGGATGATATTATATTATGCTATAATTTATGAGGATATTTTTGTCTTTTTAAAATTTTTATGGATTTGACTTTTATAGAATTGCAAATTTCACTTTTTGAACTAAGATTTGATTATAACTAAAGTAAATTCAAGTAAATTTGCAAATGAATTTTATATTTTAAACAAATGATACCAAACATAAAAAATTGAATTTATAAATGAATTTTACAAAATTATACCAAAAACGCTGTTATTGTCCAGCATTTATGCATGTGTCCATGGAAGCATGTAACTTTTTGGAGATGAAAACAAATCCATAGAGATCTCCCAATGGAGCCACCATGGCATCTTAGACTAAGAGGGTGTTTGGCTTTGCTTATTATTGGTGCTTATAAGTACTTAGAAAAAAACACTCTTTCACATATTTTTTACTATTTAATATTTATAAGCACCAAATAAGCAAAGCCAAACACCCTTTAACACGGACAAGTGAAGGAACAGAGGCTTCTAGACGTCCTGAGGCCTTGTGCACCTCTTCCTTTTAGGCTTTAGCACCCCATATTTTTTTTTTTTTGCTTTTTTCGCCTAACTTATCTTCCGTTTTTTCTTTTAGTCAAAGTCTATTAATATATATTTTGTATATATTTATGTATGTGATGAAGGTTATATTCGTAAAATTGAGCATTATTGGAAATTATAGATACACGTGATTCACCTTAATTTGAGCGTGACTCAATCAACAATTTCTCAAAGCCTAATTTATCATCCAGCCGACATAAAAAGATACATATGCAAGAGAGTTCACATTTAGCCAGAGAACAGGTATTTGACCAAATGGCTACATCAACAATTAAGAAAAAAGAAAATGTTATTAGCCAGAGAGAGAACATAAATATCAACAGATTTAGTAGACTTGAAGTTGGGTATGTACATAAATACATATATATATATATATATATATATATATATACATGCAGACGCACACATATGTATGTATGTATCTGTATGTATGTATCTATATATCTATATATCTATATACATATATATATTGTATGAATATGTATATATTCATTACATTGAGGGAAAGGAAGGCCTCGTTTTTGTGCTCCCCAGCTCTGACATTAACAGGAATAAGCTCATATTCGAGCTCTTTCTCATGAAGGCATGCGAGAACTCTCGACACAGCTGGCGAAGCTGCAATTCCGTGGACTTTGATCGCCATTTGTATAGAGCTCAGAGAAGACTTTAATTTGCAGAAGAATATAAAAATTGTGTAAATGGTATTGTGTTGAAGAACTGTTTTGGTACTATTTATAATAGACTCCTTTTTCCTTTTTTTTTTTGGGCAACTAGCAGTGCCCAATTATTGGATCAATCGCGCGTAATGCAATCACCAACTGAAAAACCTTAGATTGTAGAATGTTCCTCTATACTTGGGTATCCGGTAAGTCGAAGGTGCTTATCTAACTAAGGCAGGAGACTGAGACCAAACTGTGATCATAAAATCGTATTCAATCTCAATTTTTATCGTTAAGGCATTCCTTTAAAAAGGCTCTTGAAGTCAACTAACTTTTTCTTTTTCTTTTTCTTTTTGTACACGAAAGATACGATGGTTATGAACAAATATGAAACCGTTACCAATCAAATTAATCTACTTGCAGATCATTATCGTCTGCATTAAAATAATTAAACATGATATTGTAAGCTCCTGTTTGTCCATGTGCGGTTAGCATCTTCGAGATAAAATATAAACTAATTTTTTCGTAATATTATATTGGCCTATAAAATTTCAATGATGGTGACTTACTGATTAAATAATAATGTGATTATTTCGTTTTCACATTCAAATTTATTTCATTACAACTGTGTATTATTATTTTGCATCATTGAGCAATGTCACGAGAGAATTTAAATTTCTAACATATTACTATCCAGCATTTGTGTATGTGTTTATAGAAGCATGTATCTTTTTGGAGATGAAAACAAATCCATATAGATTTCCAATGGAGCCAGCATGCCATCTTAGGCTCTTTTGTTTTTTCGAGAACATTTTCCTGTAGTATTTTCCGGTGTTTGGTTGCTAGGAGTGAAAAAGTCAACAAAAAGTATTTTCCTAAGCAATGAAAAATAAGGTGATTTTCATAAAAAAATATTTTTTTTTTCTAAAAGATAGGAAAACATTTTCTCCAAAATTATCATACCTTCCCACCCTCCACCCCAGCCTCTCGCCCCCCGAGCTGGTGCCCTGGCACCTTGGGATCCTTGACACCTCGGGTTAGCGCCCTAGGCCTGGTGCTATAGCCCCTAGTGCCGGGCCCAGGTCGGAGCGCCGAGGCCCCATTTCGGGGCACATCCACTGCCAGCGCACATAAACATATATTTTTTTGTGTTATTAAAAATATTTTCTAATTAATCTTTATTGTGACAACCAAACGATAAAATTTTTTTTTGAAAGAAAACCTTTTCTAGGAAAATTTTTTTCAAAACAAGTAAAGAAACAGAAGCTTCTGGACTTATCTTCCCTTTTTCCTTTTCTTTTTTTTTTTCTTTTTGTTTTTTCTTTTTTTCCCTTTTTTTTTTGTCAAAGCCTAATTTATCTTCCGGCCGACATAAAAAAGATACATTTGCAAGAGAGTTTACCTTTTTTTTTTTCTTTCTTTATTCACATGGCATTAGTATAGATTTTCTAATTAATTTAATAAATTTAATTTTGTGCATTAAGCTTCTGAAGAAAATATGATGAGACTTTTTTTTTTTTTTTGGTTAGACTATGATGAGACTTGAAATAGAGAATTTAGAACGTAACTAGCTTAACTAGCTAAAACCCTATAACTTCTAGAGAAGTAAATTTTTTTTTTAATTATCAATCTTAAGTGGTCCACGAAGAAGTCAACTCTTTTTATATAAGGCACTCCCTCGATTTGATTCTTCTTGTTCACTCTACACATGATTAATTCTGTCAATTTTGGATAATTTTAAGATTGAAAACTAACTACCAAGATAAAAGATAAAGGACTATTATATCTCATTTTAAGTATAAAAGACGCAAATTATAAAATAGGCAAATATAAAGAACCATAAATATTGTTTGCCTGTTTTCTTATGTGTTTTTTTTGTTTTTTTTTGGACGAGAATTGGGATTCTTTCATAATTATCCCTTTAGTTTAATTTAATATCATGTTTTCTTTTTTTAGGTTTGTTAATTTAATGTTAATACTGCGCCAAGTTCCTTGTTAGTTTCAATTGATACGATATTGGAGAAATTGGATTTTTTTTTCCTTGATTTGGTCATTCATGTTTTGTGCTTATTCTTTTTTAGTTGTCAAAATAATTTTTTAAATGAGATTAATATATAGAGTTCTCATATTTTGATAATTTTTAATAATAAATAATTTTGACACCCATGCCAAATATTAATTGTGATTCTTAAACTAAGATACAATTAACGATATAAAAGCTTTGTTAAAGTGACAATATTCGTCCCAAGTGGAGGAAAAGCCAACCAACTTATTATTAGACAAGTTCTTTCCAATTCGTCGGAGGCCACTTGGACCCCTAGTTATCACTTTATTGGGGGGGGGGGGGGGGCGGAGGAAATCCGAAGGGTAGGAAACTTTTTCTTGGGACTAAAAGATACCAATCTCAAACCTGTTCAGATCCATGGTTATATCTTTGGATCATATATTTACCGGTGTCTGTGACTCGGGTCCAAACCAAAGGACTGTCTCTTGAGGATTGTTAAAAACTGTGTTCGAATTCAAGACAGATTCGACTGAAAAGAGTGGCAAGAGGGGAATAAAGAAGTGTTGAATGTGGCCTAAATTCTTTGGCAATAAGAATAGTAAATTTACTTGTTAGCATTTACCTTGTTTGCTTTTATCATAACAATACATAATTAATATGTGTCCTTTTTCTCGTAGTATACTATTGCCTTATCCTTATAGAATACGGATTATTTCTTATAGAATACAAATTAGGATACTTGTGTATTATAAATAGGGGCTAGGACATTGTATTAGAGTAAGCCTTAGGGCCGTGTGAGATAAACCAAAGTAAGCCTTGTAATATTCGCTGATCAATAATAATTTATTCTCTGCTGCCCGTGGACGTAGGTTTTAAGGCCGAACCACGTAATTCTCCTGTGTCCGTTTTCTTCTCGTATTCTTCGTGTTTGCATATTTTTCTTCAAAAAACTGGTATCTAAGGTTTAGATATTAATCCACTGCTTGAGGGTAAAAAGAAAAAATCAAAACTTACTGTGAAACCAAAATTTCTCAAACCAAACGGTGCCTAACCAAACAAAAGTCTTTGCTCAGCGAAGAGTGCTTTGGTGCTGTCTACGTTGAGCATTGGTGGCTGGAGTGGAAGCTTACGTCGGCGGGTCCTGGTTCGTGTTTGAGTTTGAAGAACAAGCGAAGAAGATAGAGTTTGTGTGCTCTTGAGATTAGTTTTTTGGGGATTTAGGAATTTTTGCAAATTGGTTCAAGTTTGTAAAGCAGGTTTAGGGTTAGTAGACTTTGGGTCTTTGGGTTTATTTCGATCGGGCCTGGGTAGTGGCCTTGTCCAACATTGGCTAGGTCTTGGGTCTTGGGTTAATTAATTTTTTGTTGGGCTTGAGTTCCAGACCAAAAAAATAATAATTTTTTTTTGGATTTGGGCTTAGTTTAGGACAAAAGAATAAAAAAGGAATTTTTATTTGGGCTTAGATTTAGTCCTTAAAAAAAATTTCTGACCAGTTGACATGTTTGACCGCATTGACCGGGGTTGACCGGGGTTTGACTTTGGCCGTTGACCATTGACCAAGGGTCGACCGGGTTTGACCAGAGCCTTACCCCACGTTTTTCGACGTGCTGAGTCTGTTTTTTGGGCCCTGTTTTTCTAGATTCTGCTCCGAAGTACGTGTTTAAGGACAGTGTTGACTTTGACCAACAGGTTTGACTTTGACCGGTATTGACCAAAGTTGACCGGGGTTGTTCCTAAGGTTTTTCGACGTGCTGAATCTGTTTTTGCAGTCCGTTGAGCCAAATTCTATCCTGAAGTGCGAGTTTGAGCAAACGAAGATGTCTTCCACTGGTGGAAAGTTTGAAATCGAAAAGTTTGACAGGAGAATGAGTTTCAGTCTATGGAGGATCAGATTCAAGGCATTTATGACAATGCAAGGACTTTGGAAAGTTATTGAAGAAGTGATCCCGGTAAAGATGGAACCAGCAGCGAGAAAAGAACTCGAAGCGAAAGCCTTGAGTGCAATACATATGTCAGTGACGAATAAAGCATTGCTGGAGGTTGCTGAGAAGATGACAGCAGTTGAGGCTTGGAATACTTTGGTGGAATTGTATGCATCTTAATCTCTCAAAAATCACCTCTACTTAAAGAAGCGATTGTATCATCTTAGAATAAAAGAAGGCACATCACTAAAGTAACACCTTGATGAGTGTATCTCTTGTTTTATTACTTTGAAGGATGTGGGTGTTAAAACTGATGACGAAGACCAAGCTATGATCGTATTATGCTCCTTACCTCCTTCATATATGAACTTTGTGGACACTATGTTGTACGAGAGGGATAAAATTACTTTTGAATATGTGATTACTTCATTAAAATCGAAGGATCTTCAAACACATATTTCGGGACATAGAAAAGAAGTTCATGGGGAAGGTTTAGTGAGTAGAGGGAGATCGGAGAATAGAGGGGGGTCTTCGGGTAGAAAGAAAAGCAAGTCAAGGTCAAAATCAAGAGCAAGGAAGCAACGTTGTTTCGAGTGTGGTGAAAAAGGTCATATTAAGAAAGAATGTCCAAAACTGACAAAGGGAAAGAAAAAGGTGGAGAATTCAGCTAATGTGGTGGAGAGTGCTGACAGTGATAGAGATAACTCGAGTAGTACCAGGGAAGTTTTGACTGTGAGTACATCACAGTGGCATAATCAATGGATTCTTGATACTGGTGCAACGTTCCATATGTGTCTTAGGCGTGACTGGTTCTCTTCTTATTCCAAAAGAGAAAGGAAAGTCTTTCTAGGCAATGATCTTTTGTTGAAGGTAGAGGAAATGGGCATCGTAAATATCAAGATATTTGATGGTATTACAAGATCTCTCGAGTGTTGTCATGTACCGGAGCTGAAGAAAAACTTAATTTCTCTTGGGCATTTGGATTCTCATGGATACAAATTTCGAAGTGAGAATGGTGTCTTAAAGGTGACCAAAGGTGCAATTGTACTCTTGAAAAGGAACTTGACTGGCGGCCTATATGTCCTTCAAGGTAGTCTGATTCACAGTGTTGCTGGTATTACATCCGAGGAGAGTGATAATGACACTCTGTGATTATGGCACAAAAGGTTGGGCCATATGAGCGAGAGGGGACTGACCGAGCTGAGCAAGAGGGATTTGCTTTGTGGACAAAGAATTGGAAAGCTTGAATTCTACGAGCATTGTGTCTTTGGAAAGCAAACCAGGGTAAAGTTCAGCAGGGGGTAGGAGAACACCAAAGGTACACTTGATTATATTCATTCTAATCTTTGGGGTCCTAATAAAGTTCCTTCCAAGAAAGGTGCCAGGTATTACATCACTTTCATTAATGCATACTCTCGGATGGTGTGGGTATACTTCTTGAAAACTAAAGATGAGGCGTTTTCAACATTTGTTGAGTGGAAGATGTTGATTGAGAAGCAGACTGGGAAACAGATCAAGCGTCTTAGGACTGACAATGGGTTGGAATACTGCAATAAAGAGTTTGATGAGTTTTGCAGGAAATATGGCATTGTGAGACACCGCACAAGTGTAGGGACACCACAACAGAATAAAGTTGCAGAATGCGTGAATAGAACTTTAGTGGAGAGAGCTCGTTGTATGCTCTCCCAATCTGGTTTGAGTCAAGACTTTTGGGCTGAAGCTGTTAATACAGCATACTACTTCGTGAATAGGTCTCCATCCAAAGCTATTGTATTGAAAACTCCTTTTGAGTTATGGTCTGGTAAGCCTGCTGATTACTCTCGATTAAGGGGGTTTGGTTGCCCTGTATACGCTCACGTAAAGGATGGCAAGTTAGAGCCGAGGGCAAAGAAATGCATATTTGTAGGCTATGCATCTGAGAGGAAAGGTTACAGGTTGTGGTGTACATATCCAATCTCTAGGTTTCCTCATCAGCAGGGATGTGACATTCAATGAGTCTGCTTCATTAGACTAAGAAAAGGAGAAAGCGGTAGCTGGTTTAGACTACGGTGTCAAAGAGCAAATAGAGGTATTTGCTGATGTTGCAAATGTTTCATCTAGCAATAGTAGCAGTCAAATTCAGCCGACTCAATCAACTGAGGTACATGATCAAAATGTGCCTGAACAACAGAAGTACAGCATTGCCACTGGGAGAGAAATGAGACAGATTAGAGAGCCTCAAAGGTACGGACATGCTGATCTTGTTGCTTATGCTTTGACTCTTGCCGAAACAATTGAAGGACATGAGCCGAATTCATACAAAGAGGGCATATCTGGAAAAGATTCTGCTCAGTGGGTGGGTGTCATAAGTGAAGAGATTGAGTCTCTTCAGAAGAATCAAACATGGGAGCTTGTTGAATTGCCTAAGGGATAGCAAGTTGTCATTTGCAAATAGGTTTACAAGAAAAAGGAAGGTACTCCAGGGGTTAAGGGTCCTCGATACAAGGCACGGTTGGTGGCAAAAGGCTATACACAAAGAGAGGGTGTTGACTTCAACGATGTGTTCTCTTCAGTTGTGAAGTATACTTCCATCAGGGTTTTACTTGCCTTGGTTGCTCTTCATGACTTAGAGCTTGAGCAGCTAGATGTGAAAATAACATTTTTGCATGGTGATCTTAAAGAGCAAATTTACATGAGTCAACCGGAGGGGTATATAGTTCCTGGTAAGGAGAACCATATTTGCAAACTGAAAAAGTCCTTGTATGGGTTGAAGTAGTCGCCTCGGCAATGGTACAAGAGATTTGACACATTCACGGTAGGTGCTGGATACACAAGGAGTGCCTATGACAGCTGTTTGTATCTCAAGAAGCTTCCAGATGGTTCGTTTGTGTACTTGTTGTTGTATGTCGATGATATGCTTATTGCTACTAGAAGCATGTCTGCCATCGACGAATTAAAGAAGCAACTAGGTGATGAGTTTGAGATGAAAGATCTTGGAGCCGCAATGAAGATTCTTGGCATAGAGATTCGCAGAAATAGAAACGCTGGGAAGCTGTTCTTGTCTCAGTAGAGTTATATTGAGAAGCTGCTGGAGCGTTTCGGGATGCTTAAAGCAAAGTCTGTGAGTGTGCCGCTTGTTGTTCATTTCAAGTTGTCTGCAGATTTGTCACCTAAAACTGATGAAGAGGTGGAGCATATGTCTCATGTTCTATACTCGAGTGCTGTTGGTAGTTTGATGTATGCTATGGTGTGCACTTGTTCTGATATTTCACATGCAGTTAGTGTTGGCATCACCTGGGAAAGTACATTGAGAAGCAGTGAAATGGATAATGAGATATTTGCATGGCACTGTGAATGTAAGTTTGCTATTTAGCAAGATGGCTAGAGATTGCGCAAAGTTGGTGGGTTATTGTGATTCAGACTTTGCGGGTGACCTTGATAAGAGAAGATCTCTAACGGGTTACGTGTTTACTCTCTTTAGATGTGCTATCAGTTGGAAAGCGACATTACAGTCTATTGTGGCATTGTCGACTATTGAGGGGGAGTACATGGCAATTACAGAAGCTGTAAAGGAGGCCATGTGGTTACAAGGCCTGGTTCGTGATCTTGGACTATAGCAAGATACAAGTATAGCCTTTTCTGATAGCCAGAGTGCAATCCATTTGACGAAGAATCAGATGTATCATGAGAGGACTAAACACATTGATATCAGATATCACTTTATCAGAGATCTTGTATCACTAGGAATCATATCGGTGCAAAATATATCTACCCATGAGAATCCAGCAGATATGATGACTAAAGTGGTTTCAATCAGCAAGTTTAAGCATTGCTTGGACTTGGTTGCTATTTGCGATGTGCAGCATTGAGCCTTAGGGGCAGTTGGCAGCAGGGATGATGGTGTGTTGATTGGAGCGAATACGTGCCAAGGTGGAGATTTGTTGAATGTGGCCCGAATTCTTTGGTAACAAGAATAGCAAATTTCCTTGTTAGCATTTATCTTGTTTGCTTTTACCATAACAATACATAATTAATATGTGTCCTTTTCCTTGTAGTATACTTTTTCCTTATCCTTATAGAATACGGATTAGAATACTTGTGTATTATAAATAGGGGCTAGGACATTGTATTAGAGTAAGCCTTAGGGCCATACCCCTTGGGGGGTGTGGTGTGAGAGAAACCAAAGTAAGCCTTGTAATATTCGCTGATCAATAAAAATTTATTTTCTACTGCCCGTGGACGTAGGCTTTAAGGCCAAACCACATAATTCTCCTGTGTCCATTTTCTTCTCGTATTCTTCGTGTTTGCATGTTTTTCCCCAACAAGAAATTTGACCCAAAAGAATTTGAAAGAGTGAACGCAAAACAGAGGACACAGTAGCAGATGGAGAGGTTACAGGAATAGTTTAAGTGGTCGAGATTATTTTTTTCATGAGTAATAATCCATATTCGAATAATAGATTAAGATCTCCTTTGATTTTCTTTATTTTTATATGTGGTCATCAAAATTAATCTATCCATATATATTGATTTTTGCTATGCAAATGAATAGATTTTCATTCAAAATGAGGAATATACAAGATTACAAAAGAGTTTCCCAGGCTTCATCGGAGTTTGGTCAGATCTATACACCAAGCATTTAGAATAACAGAGTTAGGTAGATTCCTACTGAGTTTTCTAATCATGTACAACTTACTTCTAACTTCAAACTCAATATTGCAAAAAATTTGCTCTTCAGATGAAACCAAAGCGTTGTGGATTCTTTGATTTCGCTCCTTCCAAATGCGGAAAACAAAGGCTCCAAGAAGAGTTTGAAGGTAAGAATCTGAAGCGAATTAGAACTTGACCTATTGATGTACCAATCAGAGAGTTCTCCCCAGCTTGACAATCTAGATGACCCCTTCGATTCCTCTACCCTCTATGCCAAAATCTCTTCGAGAATGAACAGCCAAAGAAAAGATGCTCACTATCATTCACACAAGCATTACAAAAAACACAAAGAGGATTAATTTGACATCCCCAAGCGAGCATCCTCGTCTTCGTTGGTAAACGATCCAGCTAGAAAAGCCAACAAGAGGTGGCGTGCTTCGGGATAGAATTCTTGAACCAGATGACTCTATTCCAGTTCATCTTTGGTTTATGTTCCCTAACCATGTTCCACGCTACATCCTTAGTGGACATACCATTGGTAGAATCGGTCCAACATATTTTGTCTTTGACTTTGCAGTGTGGCTTGATAACTTTTGCAAACTGTCCTCAATGAACTGAAAAAACTGGGAGCTAGGCCATTTCCATTCACCATCATTAATAAAATCAGCAACCTTAGTCCTGGTGTCAAGATTTCCTTCGAAGTTATCAATTAATGGTAGTGGATGCCAATTATCCAGCCAAAACAATATATCCTGGCCATCCCCAATGCGATGCACCATAAGTTTTCTAGCCATCTCTCTCAATCCAAGGATTTTCTTCCAACTCCAAAATGTTGCAGAAGAGTTCGAAACTCCCTTTAAAGATGGCCACCAATTCTCATTCCCTTTACAAAAAGAGAAGGAGATCATCTGCAAAGCACAAATGATTCAGTTTCAGTCTCTTACATTTTGGGTGATAGTCGAACTCCTTTGACTCTCCAACTCTGTTGAAGATCCTAGTGAGGACCTCCATTCACAAGACAAACAAGTAAGGGGAGATAGGGTCTCCTTGACGGAGTCCTCTCGCCCCCCTAAAAAAAAAAGTAATTAGTTCCTCCATTAATGGCGAGCGGACATTTTTGGTGTAGTGATGCAATTTCTGATCCATTCAATGAAAATATCCAGGAATTTAAAGGCTTCAAGTGTCTGCAAGATAAAAAGTCCCAATCAACAGATCATAGGCTTTCATGAGATCAAGCTTGAGCATGCACCTTGGACTAATGCCTTTATTGCCATAGCCTCTGACCAATTCTTGTCCAAGTAGGATGTTATCTGAGATACATCTGCCTTTAACAAAAGCATTTTCGCTGGGGAGATAAGGTATTGAAGGCATGAGCTCATTTGAGATGCCAAAATCTTTGTGATGCATTTATAAATGGTGTTACAACAGGCAATTGGCTGAAAATTAGTAATATATATTGGATTGGTTACTTTCGAAATCAAGACCAGAGTAGTGTTGTTGATTTTGTTGAGGATCCTTTTAGAAGAGAAAAAAGCTCTGAACCGTTTTGATAATATCATCCCCAATGATAACCCATGCAACTTTGAGCAAGTGTGAGTTGAGCCAGTCAGGACCTAGACCTTTGTCATCAGGGATATAAAAAAAATTGCCCCAAAAACTGCCAGTCTTTCAGCCAAGAATCCACAACAATTTTCATTTTCTCAAAAAGGACTCTGGTTTCAATCAAACAGCAGACATGGACATTGTGCCTCTGCAAAAATGTCATTATATAATCAATCTATACATTATATAAAAAAAAGATACATATTATAATCTATCTATATATTATATAAAAGAAGATATATATCTTTTCAGCATATGTCAAATGTTATTATTTTAAGTCCTCTCTTCTATCGAACAAAACTTTCCAATTAAAAATATATATATATATATTTTTAATCTAAAGTCAATATCCAAACATCTTCTATTACCTTTTTTTCCTCATAACATATAATCTTTTTATTTTACTTTGTCAATTTAAATATTTTATTTAATTAATAAAGATCTCTCCTAAATAATTTAAACATTTAAATCAATTAGAAAAACTCTCATGTTATAAAAAATATAAATTTTAAAAATATATTTATTTTTATCCTCATCTATAATGGAGGATAACCATTAATAATTAATAATAAAAAAATATTAGAAAAAACATTTTCCTCGTGCATTATATGATATACTCTAGTTTTTTAATACATACCATACACACATACATATATATGTATATATATATATATATATATATTTATTTATTTATTTATTTAGGCAAACAAACTAATCTTGTTGTTTGCTCTAACAATACTTTTTGATGTATCTGGTGGCCTCAGAATCGTTAGACGAATGTCAATTTGCCTTTTGGTGTGTCATAATATTATTGTTGTTTTAGTCAGACGACCGCTGAATAGCTCTCTTAGTGATGAAATTTAACGACAAATGAGAAGAAAAAACGTTTGATGTGTTTACAGTTGTAGGTAAACGACAATATCTCAATTGTTATCTCGGGGACCATTCTCTCCTGTTTTTGTGTTCACATTTAAGTTGAAGGACAATCTCCTTTGTTCACTACTCTATTATGTAGTTAAATAATGTATCATGAAGAGAGCCACCCTTTATGAATTTTGTATACCACTTGCTCGTGGATTCAAGCTGCGTTTATTGCTATCAGCTTGAGTATCCTGCCTTATCTACTGAGATATTTTTGAGGAAGGATGGAGGGTTATTACATTCGAGTTTTACTAGTTGATACTCAGCTCTGTCAGATATTTGGTAGTCAAATTTTGCCAACTAAATTTCTCCCGTGTATAAAAAAAAAATTGTGCATGTGACTGTCATTAATTCTAGACGAGTTGTTATTTCAGTCATGCCACAGCATCATGAATATTCATGTCTTACGTACGTACGCACGCATTTTTACACGACGTTAAGGGCAGTCTTTGTGTGTGTGAGAATATTCCACACGAGGTGACATGATTTTGCAACAATCGATTGATATAGTAAACATTTGTAGTATTCTTATTGGGCACTGGGTATATTCTAGATATCTTCGAACTTAACTAGGTTGTTTTAGGTTAAATGAGACAATTTTTTAGTTGAAATGGTGCTATAATTATTGACTATATATGGTCTCCCTTGCACGTGGCGTATTTGTTTTTTTTTTTTTTCCAAAAGTTTGTGCTAAAGTAATTTAAAAAGAAAAGAGCCACTAGCAACGGAGAGTAGAATATTATTATAGATTAACCTAATTATTGACTATATATGGTCTCTCTATTTTATTGACCTGAGGTCAATTATATTAATTGGCTAATTAATTATGAATTTAGAGCCTATTTGGCTAGCTTGGTTCTATTTTCTGGTAATTATAAACACAAAAAAGGAAGCTACTCTCATTAATACATGATAGGTTCAATGCGACAAAGAATCAATGACATTTAACAATATCGTTACTACCATCATTGTGATTGTTCAGGATTTATTGAAGGCTATCTAGTGCTCAAGTAATATGTAAGGTGTGATTCATATTCTAAATAAGTCTTAGGGATTCTAGCTCTGATCAAAATAATTAGAAAACTTGTTTAAAGGGATTATTACTAGGGTACCAATTGTGTTTGGTGAGCCCTCTCTCTCTGATCTATGTTTTATAGTAAAATTCTCTTATTTGTTCATAAATTTAAGTATTATGCTCAATCATGTTAAATACTAGTGTCCATCACATTTATCGATCCTTGTTTAATTCTTATTTATATCATTGCAACACCCAACACAATATAATACGTAAAAGTTATATTAATAATTGCCAGGCGGAATTTATGCTACGTTGTAGAGAGTGGTCCACTTCCAGTACTCTTTGGATCTAGCTAGCGTTCAATTTTGAATATTGAAGCCATGGATTTGGCTTAAAAGTCAGCTTTTCCAGTACTCGAGTTCCAGTACCATGGGAAAATGTTATTTTGGAGATGGCGTTTTATGCGCGTTCAATTTTGAAATAGAAGCTACTCTATGTGGCTTAAAAGTCAGCTTTTCGTGATAAAAGTCCCATGACTAACGAAGCACACGAGCTTTTGCCTTGCACTCTTGAACTTTGCTACATGATCACGAGCATAGTTTTGACTTGCACTATTGAATCTACACCAACTTGGGTTTTGCAGTTACGGTAGATCAAGATTAGGTGGTCTCCAAGGAATATCTCAAGTATAAAAGATGAGGTCAAACGTAATTTATGATTTAAGTTTTATTTTAATTTAGTGTTTTAGATTGAGTACTCTTTACTTATGTAGTGTTTGGTACAAAAAAACATTTTTTTTTTTTTTTTTTTTTTATATTTAAAATTTACTAATTGGTTGATTTTGTAGGTGAATCTAATCTTGCCAGTTAAACTTATTTGGTCGTAAATATGCCAAGTAATATGTCATAGTACAAGCTCACGCACCATCTTACATCAATATATGCCAACCTGCTTTCATGTAAGTAGTCATGGTGAGCCCCCAGGGGCATAGGTGAGTTGGTAAGTGGCCAGGTGATTAGGGTGGAGACACCCTGACAACGCGGGATCGAGTCCGTGTGGCGGCAGTACTCCGCTGAAATATTGCGGGGGCTGTTGCTGGATTTCCACGCCCGTTGGTCCTCTCCCTGGTCGGGCTGCCACTCACGCACATCCCTCGATTTACCTCCCGCCTGGTTAAGGGGCCTCTGGCCAGGTGGGAAAGGGGTTCTCCTTTGGTTAACCCTTTTGAAAGTAGTCATGGTGATGTCAGAAATATAGACTTCCTGTTAAAGTCAATGCAGCACGATAATACGGAAAAAGATATTTTGTGGCAGGGACGGAACTAACTTTTTGTCCCCCCAACCCACGAACTTTTTTTTTTTTTTTTGTGTTTATGAAGTAAATTTTTTGTTATAAATAAATAACTCATATTGGCCCCCTCAAATTTTGAGGAAAGAACACGTAAATAGTAATTTTGTTTAAATATGAAGCTTAATTTAATTTAATTTAATACTATACAAAAAATAAGGAAATTTTAATTTCATAAGGAGTAGTTATTTTTTTTAAATTGATATCTTTACAAATTATAATTAACTCTTTGTAGTTTATTTTTTCTATTTTTGTTTCACAAAAGTCAAAAGTTTTATAGAGACTTCATATAAATCATCCTTTTACTAAGACAAATCTTTAAGACTTGAAAGGTTAGGAAGGTATTTGCAGGTAGCAATGGAAACGTCTTGGCACTTTATAGGTTCATCTTCTTTAAGCGTTTTTGTACTTTGCTTAGATTTTTGAAGAGTTTTATGATATTTTAGAATATTTATGGATAGATTTCTTTTTTAATAATATCTCATTGTATTTATCTCTTAATTCACGTAGGAGTCATATGTTAGTCAATGTATGTTATTATAATGTTTATTTATATTTGGTCCCTCCCAACATTTTATTCTGGGTTCGTCCCTGTTTGTGCGCTTTTTCCGATGATGGCCACGTGCAATTATTGACATTTGTACCAAGCAAGAGTCCGATACTGCAATTTGCATCACCCTACTAGGCTTATGGTCGTCGAGATATTTTGAAGTATTTTGTCAAATAATTTTAGGTTAAGAGGGTATGAACATGAATAATAATTTGATTAAATAGCTTCTTATATATTAGTAACTTCAAGCAATAAGCAGTTTGTTGCACCAAAAGCCTTAAATTGTTATGAGTTTGTAACGACTTGGCCTCAAGTGATTTGAGTATATATGGAAAAGCCAAAGCATATACTTTTCAATAACTTATAAGCCATTGCCATGACACAAGGTCATAAGTCAACACATTATGCACGTGACGATGACCAACACCCAATGATCTTCTCCGATCCTTATAGAAACAACTACATTTAGACTAAACGATAACATATAGTTTCGAGAATTAAAGAGTGATCAGGATAATATGAGATGATATTGTACCAGAATCGATCTAATATAGTCTTGTCAAAATTAAGTTTCATTGAAATTTATAAATTTCGCTAGAACTCGAAAGAAGAATTTTGAAATAACTTGTTATGAATATAATATAGAACTTGAGTATATTCTTGCTATATTGTGAAAAGTGATCCATGTGGGACCTCTTTCAAATATCTTTAGTTGCTATCTTAACATGTATAAGCAGCTACTTGCATAAGGTTCCCTCAACTTTTGAATTTTAACGGATTGCGAATGCATATAGCAGACCGAAAATAAGTTTCATCGTTTTCTTTTTTGCTGGACGAATAAGACTTTAAAAATAATATAGAGAAACAATTATCAAACAATATATCTTTCTGACTCATACCATGCCAATTCTCCTCTCCAAACAAAGCCGGTAATTCTCAAAAGTATTCTTATATTATATTTGATGTTAATTCTATCTCTAACTAGTATGTGATTCGCGTAAAAAACCCTCGGGTTCATTTTCATTTCGGAAAAATTGTAAGCAACGTGGTACCAAAATCGCGTGGGGTCGACATGACGTTGTACTCGATACATTCGCAGGAAAGGCAACAACTCATTTCATCCAAAAAAAAAGAAAAAGAAAAAGCAAAAGGCAACAACTCCCCCCTTCTTGGCCTCTATATATAATAAACCCCATGCATTTTCCTATGTAGCTTCGTCAGACTTCAACTGACCACCTTCTAGTCTTTTACCTCCCCCAGATCTTTCTACATCTTTATTATTAGTATTTATAATCGAGAGCTCCATTTGAGTTGGAGCTTATTCATTTGTGATCATCTCTAGTAATTGATAAAAACTCCAAAATGTCTAGCACTGAACATGTGTTGCAAGATGATGATGATAATATCACATCTGATCATCACCAACCAAGCCTGCAAGAGGATGAAAATCCTCAGCAACTCAATGGAAAGAAACCTTCATGGCGTAAACTGGTGCGTTATGATTCTTTGGACATCGAATCCGGCAAGTATACCCGCCGTCATCACGCCGGCTCCAAGGTATCGGCGAGAATGACTCATTTGGTTCCTTATTTTTTATAGTTTTGACAATTAAATCGTTTATCTTTTAAAAGTGACAATTTAGCCCCTTAACTCAATAATTATTAATGTTGTTAGTCTTAAGTTCAAAAAACATTAAAAAAAAAATATCATTTTTAGTCCCTTGTTTTTGTAATTTGTCATTATATTAGTCTCTTATTTTTATAATTTGTAACAATATTAGTTCTAATCTCATTAATTTTTTGAATTAAGGATTAACAGTATTACATTTTACAAATATAAAAGACTAAATTGTCGTATTCCTAAAATAAGGGTCGAAATGATTATTTACCCAACTTTTAAACTCATAGAAATCAAATAAAACTATTCTACTGGCATATATTTTTGGTTTCTTTTAGTTGAATAACTTTTGTTTTTTATTTTTATTTTTAAAGGAAATGAAATGGTCTGTGGTGTTAAGTCTAGCAATTCAAAGCATTGGAGTGGTGTATGGTGACATTGGCACGTCTCCTCTATATGTCTACGCCAGCACCTTCGCGAGCGGCATCAATCACAACGATGATATTCTTGGTGTTTTGTCTTTGATCTTCTACACCATCACCTTGATTCCTCTCATCAAATACGTCTTCATTGTTCTTAAAGCCAACGATAATGGCGATGGTAATAAATTCATCTTATCAGTTCTTTATGAAATTTTGTTTATATTTGTCAATATGTATGACAGATTTTGTAACGCCCCATTTTTAGATTTACTATTACTATTACTAAAAGTTTAAGTATTTTGAAAAGTTGATTAAGTTCAATTATTGATAGACCACAGTTAATCTTTTTACGTCCCCGAGTGTATACCCCAGCCCATGAGCCTTTTTTTTTTTTTTTTTTTGGGGGGGGGGGGGGGTTATTTTAGTTTTGTTTTATTCCTTGGCTTATTAACTAATTTTGAGGGAAGGATCTTATCATTTTCCATCTCTTTTACATATATTTCAAGCTTTTCCATCAAAAAGTTTAGTGTTTGATGCTTTGGGGGAATAACAACCGTGGTGGTCAACACTTTGGACTTGCCTGGTCCGATTTAATCGAGATTTCTAAGGTTATTTAATTGCGAGAGCTATTATTATAATTAAATTTTTTATGGCATAGCAGCTGCGACAAGGTTAACAAAATATCCTTAAGATACCCTCCAACTTTTGTTTTTTTTCTGGTCCGGACGATTATACAATTAAATATCTTTCTGAAGTCATCAAGCTATATTATATTCATCGGTATCTCGTGTTTGCAAGATGCAAAAAGTACCTACTTTTTAGAATTAAACAAAACGAAATTTGGAATTTTCTTCTTTCACTTTAATATCCGCAGTAGCTCTATAACACCGTTTTATATATGACAAACAAAATAAAGAACACAATGGAAAATAAATTAACTGGAGAAATATACTTTTAATTAAAAGTCATTTAAAGAACACACAACTTTTTAAGTACTGAAAGTGTTTGCTTTAAGCTGGGGCCTTTCCACTTGTGAATACAAATTAAGATGGTGGCTGGTCGTGTATTATGTGTATTTTTTTTTTTTTTTCTGTAACACTACCAATCTTGTCCTTCTGTTTTCCTCCCCTCTCCTCTATTTACAGTAATTGCCTAATTAACAAATTAAGACATTGTTTATGCTATATATATTGCCTCATAAGTCATAGCAAGTATGAATTATTTTAATTTAAGTAGTTATATTTTTTATATGTTTACCTTTGCATCCTACATGTCGTCTCTTACAATAAGAAAAAAACTTATATCGGTTATTCCACACCTCCGTTTTAGTAAAAAGTCTTATTTATGAAATTCTTGTTACGCATCATATAAAAATACTTGTCTTTTTCTTTTTCCAACATTAGGAGGAACATTTGCCTTGTACTCCTTAATATGCCGATACGCCAGGGTGGGTTTTCTCCCAAGTCAAGAAGCGGAAGATCGAGATGTATCGACTTTCAAGATCGAGTTGCCTAACAATCGCCTTAGTCGAGCTTCCAGGCTCAAGTCCAAGCTGGAGAATAGCAAATTTGCTAGATACTTGTTACTTTTTGCCACAATGCTTGGCACTTCCATGGTGATTGGAGATGGTGTCCTTACGCCTTGCATTTCTGGTAATAACCACTTCTTCACCTAGTATTCATCTCATTTAATTTCTTTATATGTCTATCGTTTCGCGTAATCTCAGCGTCCATCTAATAGTATAAGTTGGTTTTTCGGTTGAAAGCGACCTTTAGTTTATATAAGCTACCACCTCATCTAAAAGTTTAAACTTATCGAGATTATAATAAAATGTACTTCGTCATCTACTTTTCCATATGCATGACTTAGGACTTCATTTGAAATGATTTCTCTTAAAAGCACTTTTTTCTAAAACATTTTATAAAAAAAGTACTTTTCGTTATATGCTGAAATTTCTGGGTTTTGGAAAAACTAAAAATAATTTTTTTCTTTTTTTTAGACTTTCAACTTTTTTAAAAATTTAACACAAATATTTATTGCAAAAAAAAATATCATTTTTTCAGGTGACAAAATATTTTTCCATGAAAAAAAAGGCAATCCAAATAGGCCCTTAGCTTGCTGGTACTAACAAAATCCATTTTAATTCTGGAACCCCATTTGCAGTCTTGTCTGCAGTTGGAGGGATCAAGCAAAAATCATCGGCCATGACAGAAGGTACTCAATATTGTACAACAGCAATTAATATTTTGATGAAATTTCTTAAATTTTACAAAACAGTTCTGACAATGGTATAATTGTTGTTGTTGTTGTTTCTTTTTTCTTTTTCTTTTTAATATATGCAGACAGAATTGTTTGGATTTCAGTTGCCATCTTAGTATGCCTCTTCATGGTTCAAAGGTTTGGAACTGACAAAGTAGGATACAGTTTCGCCCCTATAATCTGTGTCTGGTTCGCTTTCAATTCCATCATCGGCATCCACAATTTTATCAAATATGATCCAGGAGTTGTTAAAGCCATAAATCCGAAATACATCGTCGATTACTTCACCAGGAACAAAAAAGACGCATGGATTTCTCTTGGAGGTGTTGTTCTTGCCATAACAGGTCAGAAAATTTCTTGCTGAGCCCAGTTTTTAATATTATAACGTTATGATATGATAGTAATGGCTTTTGATACGGCCACTCACGTTTTTTTTTTTTTTTTTTTTCGCCCTGACAAAATACAGGTACTGAAGCTTTATTTGCTGATCTTGGTCACTTCAGTGTCCGATCTATTCAAATAAGCATGTGTGCCATAGTTTACCCATCACTACTACTGGCATATGCTGGACAAGCCTCATTTCTGCGCAAGCACAACGACGCTGTGAGCGATGTCTTCTACAAGTCCATACCAGGTACACTACCAGAAAACTACTAATCAGAGACGAAATAATTTATCACCAATTTATCACTAAATGAAATATAGTGACGGATTAGTGATGAAATTCGTCCGTCTCCATATTCGATCTCCAATTAGCATTGGATAATTTGTCTCTAATCCGTATCACTAAATAGAGTCAGGTCAGAGATTGAAGAACGGTCGTTAATTAGAGATAGAAATTTGTTCTCTAATTAGAGACTGAAATTTCCGTCTCTAAATAGTGAGGAATTAGAATCCAGACTTCGGTTGCTAATTAGAGGCGTAATATCGGTTGCTAAATTAGTATGAGCGGAAGATACACAAACAAGCAAATTCAAGAAGCACACCAACAATATGATATTAATCCGTGCTAATTAGTAAACAAATGTGTACCGCAGATCCAATGTATTGGCCAATGTTTGTGGTGGCTGTAGCGGCAGCAATTATAGCAAGCCAAGCTATGATCTCTGGAGCTTTCTCCATCATTCAACAATCACTCTCATTAGGTTGTTTTCCTCGCGTAAAAGTCGTCCATAAATCAACCAAGTACGAAGGCCAAGTTTACATCCCCGAAATAAATTATCTTCTGATGTTGGCTTGTGTTGCTGTCACACTTGGCTTCAGAACTACTGCAAAGATCGGCAATGCGTATGGTAAGTCAACAATTTTTTAGTTTTTATAACTTCTTCTCGCTATGAAGATTAATTCTTCACCAAAAAAACACACACCGAGGAACAAAAACAGAGAACTTTTCTTCTTCTCTAACGCGTTATTTCTTTGCGTATGCACAGGAATTGCAGTGGTTTTTGTGATGACACTTACCTCGTCGTTTCTTGTGTTGATCATGATAATGATTTGGAAAACAAAAATACTTGTTGTGATCGCGTATGTTGTCATCATTGGCACGGTCGAGTTGATCTACTTGAGTTCAGTCCTATACAAATTCGATCAGGGAGGATATTTGCCGCTGGGATTTGCTCTGATCCTAATGACAATAATGTATACTTGGAATAGCGTCTACAGAAGGAAATACTATTTCGAGCTAGCCAACAAAATTTCTCCAGAGAGGTTGAAGGAAATCGTGGCCGAAACTAGTCCTAGTCGGCTACCAGGGCTGGCGATCTTTTACTCTGAGCTCGTCCAGGGCATCCCACCGATTTTCAATCATTACGTGACGAATGTACCCGCGCTACACTCTGTTCTGGTATTTGTCTCCATCAAATCTCTACCGATAAGTAGAGTTCCACCCGACGAAAGATTCCTCTTTCGCCGCGTGCAGCCGCACGAGCTCCAAGTCTTTCGCTGTGTCGTGAGGTATGGATACGCGGATGTCCGCAATGAACACGATCCGTTTGAGAGGTTGTTGATTGAGAGGCTCAAGGAGTTCATAAAGGAGGATCACATTTTCTCTGCGATAATTCGGAAGAATAACGAAGACTCAAGGGAGCAAGTGGAATATGGTTCTGATAGAAAAGATCACAACGCTGAAAATGATGCTAAACAAGTTGCATTAGCACCAGAAGCAGTGGAGAGAGATGTTGAGTTTTTGGACAAGTCTTGGCGTGCTGGTGTGGTTCACTTGGTGGGGGAGCATGAAATTGTTGCAGGTGAGGGTGCTGGAATTGGGAAGAAAATCTTGATAGACTATGCTTATAATTTCTTGAAGAGGAACTTGAGGCAAAGCAATCAGGTGTTTGATATCCCTCACAAGCGAATGCTAAAAGTTGGAATGACTTATGAGCTCTAGAGTTTTAATTTCACTTCTTGTCAAATGCATTATAAGCCAATGGCGGGGGGTTTGATGTTTAATTGTCTCGTAAAGTGATTTGTCGTAAATTGTAATTTCTTACTTGCCCAACTAAAGAAAATGTATAAATTCTCCTTTTGAGATTTCATGCTTGATTATCAACTATTTACATACATAGTGCGACGATTGTCCAATAGTTATGAACTATTTATATTATTCATCATAATTATATCTGTAATTCACCATATTAGATCTTGCTTATAATAATATAATGTTACAACCAAATTCATCCCCCTAGGTGTGTTGCAGCTCACTAAGAGGGTGTTTGGCTTTGCTTATTTGGTGCTTATAAGCACTTAAATAGTAAAAAGCATGTAAAAAGGTACTTTTTTCTAAGTGCTTATAAACACCTAAAATAAGCAAAGCTAAACACTCTCTAGGAGCCTGTTTGGCTAAGCTTATTTTTAAGTACTTATAAGCAACTCGCACTTATAAGCAAGTTATGATGTATTTGGATAGCATCTGCTTATAAGCTACTGACATATTTGATAATTAAGTGTTTATAAGTAGCAATAATAAATAAAATAACAAAAAAAAATGTTATTGATTAATGTGTTACTTTTTTAAGGGTAAATTAGTCTTTTCATTGGTTTGGCCAATGATTTTATAAGCCCTTCAAAAAGAAACAAGTTGGTAGATTGGTGTTTTCTACTAGCTTATAAGCCATAAAAAAGTATTTATAAATTGTGTTACTAAACATATAAATTCTCTTTTTTTGCTTATTTGACCAGCTTATAAGTTTAGCCAAACAGGCTTTAAACTGCAAACTAGTTTTCCTTTGATTAAACTGTTTGTACTTGAGATTGGAAAGAAAACCAGCTGGAGAGTTTTGAGCTTGAAGAGATAAGCAGGTCATATTATCAAATTAATTAAATCATATATATCTTTATTCGTGTGGCTGGTAAAAGCTTGCATATTAATGCGGCAATTGATTAGATCAAAATATTGTAAAACACGTATATAATGTGCCTTTCAAGAACATTATACAACCGAGAATATATAACAAAGTTAGAAATATTATACCAAAATGAAAACTGTGAATAATTAAAGGATGCTGATCAAATTTTAGCTACACGATAAGTAAAGGGAAAATACCATTCCCCCTACAAGGTCATTATCAAGCTTATAAATTCTTGAACTCCGCCTGTATTTTTTTTTTTAAAGTAAACAACCAATTCATTCCATTCCAAAAATGACGTTCAAAGACTAGGTACAAATAATCAATACCCCATGCCTAAACAAGTTCTTATTGTGACAAGAAAGAAAAGTGGGATGCGCTTGCAACATATACTAAGGTTGGCAAGAAGTCGATGGAGCCGATGATCTCATGGTTGGTTTAAATTGATTTTTTTTAAAAATATTTTGCTAATAATTTTTGAAAAAATACTTTTTTTAGCAAATTAAAAAGCCAACTCAAAGAGATCCATAAGAGAAGAAATAAACCGGTATCTCTATTGTGTGTGTTATGATGTGGTTTGGTGTACGTGTGTTTTAAATATGAGTAAGCATATAAATTTTATTATGAATAAGCAGTTCGGAGATTAGATTTAATCACAAGAAGAAAAATGGCATTCCCACTTAAAAGAACAACCAGAATCTCCGTACTCTGCATTCATTAATAAACTAATCATCCTACAAAACTAGTCAGCCAACATAATGTCATTTCATGTTTGAGGCAGATGGTCAATAATTCTGCTAAGGCATTGCTACATCTAGTAGGACCAGGTGTTTATTCAGCATGAGGTACATGAGGAAAGGAAATTTTTTATTTTTTTACCCTATTTTTGAAATGTTCTTACAAAAATAACCTAAAACGATTTCAAAAATAACATTTTTAATAAGTCATCTATCGAAACGATAGGTGACCTACTATTTTCAGCGACTTTCTCAACTCCCAAGCGGATAATATACAGACCATGATCTTTCAGTAAGTTACCTACTGAAATAATAAGTGACTTACCGAAAAAGGTAAATTTTGATAATATTCAATTCTAATTGATAATATCAAATTTCTAAATAATAAATTAGTAAATTCATAAGTTCTAAAAATCATAAACTTCAATTAATTTATTATATTACAATAAACTCATAAGTTCTAAATTTCCATTAATTAATAAATTCATAAGTTCTAAATTTCATTCCTAAATGTAAACAAAGTCCTCAATTCCACTAAATGCATAATTATTAAATTCTATTAATTTCCTAAATTAAAATAAACTCATAAATTTTGATATTATCAATTATAATTGAATATTATAGATTAGAATTTTAATATTATCAATCAGAGTTGAATATTATCAATTAGAATTTTGATATTGTCAATTAGAATTGAATATTATCAATTTAAATTTTGATATTATCAATTATGATTGAATATTATCAAAATTTACCCTTTTTGGTAAGTCACCTATTGTTTTGATAAGTGACTTACCGAAATATCATGGTCCGCATATTATTCGCTTAGGAGTCGAGAAAGTCATTGGGAACGGTAAGACACCTACTGAAATGGTAGGTGACTTACCGAAAATGGTATTTTTAAAATCATTTTCAAAATTAGGGTGTTTTTGCAAGAACTTTTCAAAAATAAGGTAAAAATAAAAAATTTCCTTGAAAAAATCGTGATATATATAGCTACACTTTCACAATCAAACGAGCTCTAAAATATTTTAAGTGATGTGACCCACTCATAATGCTTCCCTAAGGAAAGAGAAAACATAACTTACATTTCAAGGAAATTAACGGTAGGGTTAATTCCTTTTATGGTCTTTGGATTATGACCGTTGAGATAATTTCACTCCTAAATTATTAAAATGTGTCTTTTAATTTTTGAACTATTGACAATTGGTAATGTTGGTCCAATAAACATTCTCAATTTGAATACTAATCATACAAAAAAGATCACTCTCACGGTTTCATGGTCACGTGCTTTTTTCGTCCAATTTTCATTAGTGTTTGGACAAAAAATATTAATTAGACCAATATTGTCCAATTGTCAATAGTTTAAGGACTTAAAAAAACACTTTGATAGTTGAGAGACCAAATTATTCCAAGAGTCATAGTTCAAGAATCATAGAAGGAATTAACCCCCAATGTTAATTAGCTTGCCTTTATTTGTGGGAAGATTATTAGTATCTCAAACTCTACAGATTTTAGATTTATGACAATACTAACTTAAAAATTAAAAAAATGGTTATTACCATAAATGTTTTTTCCTCATAAATTTTTAACTGTAACTTAAAGTTGAAATTTTTAGCAATGATTTAATCTAACCATTAATGTAATATCTAAGTTGTCTATATCTTTTTATTGCTGAATACTAGTTATGATTTTTAGTTTTTCCAATGATGTATAATAATATTAATTCCTTTAGTGGATTTTCAACTGTAGCTCTGAAACATTTTAAGTAACGTGACCCACATCCTCTCTGAGGAAAGAGAAAACATACCTTACATCTGAAGGAAATTAATGTTAGGGTTAATTCTTCATATTGTCTCTAGCTTATGACCCTTACAATAATATTTGAACTATTGATAATGGACAAATGTTGGTCAAATTAACGTTCTCCGCTTTGAAAACTAACAGTGCAAAAGAAAATTGCCCTTATGTTTTCATCATCAAGTACCTTCTCATGTTGTTTTTGTTATTTTTTAGATGAAAAATATTAATTGAACTAACTTCGTCCAATTATCAAAAGTTAAGAGATTAAAAAGTACACTTTGATAGTTCACGGACCAAATTGTCTGGAAGCCTATAGTTCAAGGACCATAAAAACAATTAACCCTTTCTATTGAGATTAAAGTTTTCTGTCATGTTTCATTAGAGAATTCCAAATATTCCTTTTTTCCCCCTCTTTTTGGTTCTTTTGTGCAAACAGTATGTTTCTCTCAAATTGGAGGGATTGTTTCTCATCCATATTGCAGGCTCGTCTTAATTGGAGTGGCATTTTGCTCTATTGTTGAATTCATTTTGGAAAGAAGGTGTTGAACTCGTTTGTTGAGCCTGGGGGATGCAGGGTTTTTGTTTAATTGGGTGGGGAAGGGGTGGATTTTGATGAGTTATGTTTGCAAAAAGACATATTTGTCCTGTATAATGAGGAAAAAAATTAATCTCACATGTTTTTGCCGTTAGTTTTTGGACACAAAACGTTAATTAGAATAATATTGTGCAATTATCAATTTTGAGACTAAAAGGAACACTTTAATAATTGATGGACCAAGGAGTTGGATCATAGAAAGAACTAACCCCTAATGTAATTAGCTTGTCTTTGTTTGTGGGAAGATTATCGGTATCTCAAACTCTACACATTTAAAATTTGTGACAATACTAAACTTAAAAATAAAATAAAAAAATACCGAGTTTCCATGGGCCCGGTTCAAAGTTTCACACCCAATTAAGTGCGTTGAACCTCAACATCTAAGGATCAAGGCTTGGTAAAACCGTAAAAATTAAAAAAAAAAATTGGTTGTTTCCATAAATGTTTTTCCTCGTAAATTTTTAACCGCAACTTAAAATTGAAATTTTTAGCAATGATTTGATCTAACCATTAAATATTTAAGTTGTCTATATCTTTTTATTAAAATACTAGTCGTGTTTAGTTTTTCCAATGATGTATAATAAATATTAATTCATTTAATGGATTTCAACTGGAGTTTTTTTTTTTTAATTGTTATAAAAAATATCATTTGTAATGATTTTTAACTATTGTTATTAATTTGCACAGTTCCGTTGTAATTGGGAATAAGTAATAAAACTTCAAACAATGCTCAACAGAAAACGATAAATAAAGTCATTTGCAATGGACCTTAGCATTTCTGCAACGGTTTCAAAAAGCTCAAAATGTGAAAAAAAAAAAAAAAAAGCCAACAGTTCAATGACCTAGTAGGTTTTTGACTGAAAATTAAATTGCTATTGTGGTCTTGTACCATTGGCAAGGGCTTTTTCTTTGGTGGACGGAGGACTTTTTTCCGAAATTTTATGAGATAAAAAGAAATTACAAAGCGGGAATAGGCAAAGAACCTAACTCCTGCAACATTATCTATGTCAAAAACAAACTCTTTCACAGTATAAAAAGGAACCTACATTTTCAACCTTGCTACTTCCCACAACAAAAGCTGAAGCTATGTTATTCACTAGGTAAAAATGCCATTACAGCATAATAATTCATCCATTCCAATGGCAAAGTTGGAGCTAAAGGTGAATACGGGTTAGTTATTAAACTCACCAAATCAACCCAAATCAACTGAAAAGTTAAGGTTAATTTGGTTATTTTACATGGTTAAAAACTAACAGATTAATTTCAAATGAAAACTAATCGTTTGCCAAATCAATCAAACCAAACCATTTTTATACTTAATTTTATGTATATATTCATCTCAAATTTTATGTATTTTAAGATTGTAACCTTTGACGTCGAGACTATATTTCCAAACTTTAACGACCAAGCTATAGCTATACTTGTATTTTGTTTTAATAGTAAAATCCTATGACATTAAATTTATAATATAGATATTAAATCGAGTTTTTTTTTTATAATTTTACTATGAAATTGGAGTTTTTAAATATTTTTAAAAAAAATTGAAAACCAAACCAAACCAATATACTTTTGTTAGTTTGATTTGATTATATATATGATAAGAAATCCAATTAGTTTCTTTAAAATATAAACCAACTCGTTTTGATTTGGTTTGAAATATGATCAAAACCAAACTAAATCGAACCATGTACACCTTTAGTTGGAGCTAGTGGGGTCATAATCCAACCCCAAGGTTTTCTTCCATAATTTTGGATATCCTCATAACCTACGAGAATATTAAATAGCAGTAAAAGCATGATGCGAATATTATAATAAAATAATCAAAAGTATTAAATATACCATGGTGTTGTCGAAATGTTATTGGTAACACGTTTTTGTAAACTATTCATTATTTGACACTTTAATTGTACTGGTGTTCTACTAGTACTGTACCAGAATGATTTTCTTCATCACAATGAAGAATATGAGAGCTCTGGATTTGAACTAGTATAACATCCTTCTATCATGCATGCAATGCATGACTAAATATTTCTTTTGTATATAAGTGATGCGTATATATATGTGTTATGTTGTGCTTTCTGCAAAATTCCGTGTCTATATATACATAAAAGGATTCTTACATCTTATATACTTGTGTGTGTAATTATATCGTCAAATGCATACTCGTACTTTATGGTTATGCGCCAAAATAACTTATACGGTGCTCTATATCTGCATCTACTCATATTTTTTAATGTAATCCTTTCATGTAGCAATGTAGAAGAAGGGTGTGAGAAAAATATGTAATGATATCCTAACATCAGTAGTATCCATTCTGGCATATGTTATGTGGATAGGGTGACAAATAATATTTTGTTGGGAGAAAAAACACATTTTTGCTATATATATATATATATATATATATATAACTATGCTTGCGAAAAAGCAACAGAGTTTTGCATGCTATATGACGTGCAAATCAAATATGTTTTCGGAAATTAAAAGCAAATCCTGGAGCAGATCCTGTTTGAAGTCAAATATAGAGTATTATGTAATAGAAAGTTTAAAAACATCATCTTAAATAGATGCATTTTTAAGAAATGGAACAATATTGATGAGAGAATCTTATGTAGCGGTTTTCTCATCATGGTACAGTTCATTTTTTTTTTAATCTATTTTTCTTGTAAAGAATAACTCTTTTATATCCTTTCAAAACGATGACAAATTAAACTTGCTAACTTAATATTAAAATAAAAAATAAAAATTCAGAAATGCAAGAAAACATTTTTCTCTAGTATTTATTGGACAAAAGTCATGTTTTTCTCCAAAATTTTCGAGCCTCTTTTGGGAATAGAAAATTATTCTTTAAGGCAATATTGAACAAAAGTCATATTTATTCTCTGTTCAAAATATTAAATTGGTTCTTGTAGAATATACTGCACAATATTAAAAAAGTAATACCTTTAGCAAATGTTAATTGGAAGCAGATAAAATATAGCTAGTAACCTTGTAAATATCATGAGGAGAATTTAAAGATCCTAAGAAGCCAGAGCCTAAATGAATTAGGAGAAAGAGGCAAGCGTAGCAATAATACCTTTTTCCAATGAATAAACAAGACCTTTAATGCTACTTAAAATCTTCCTCTTTAAGCTTTTTCACAATCTTTGAATTAAAACCATTGGTAGATGTACAAGGCACATGAAAAAAAAATTAGACAAAACCCAACTTTTAATTAATTAATAATCACCAAGTGAAAGATCATATTGCATAAAGCATATACAAATGTTATTAATCTTAGAGCTAGCAAACAAGAGGTAAGCAAGCTATGAGCAAACAAGAAACACTAACTTCTCCCCTCCCCCCCCCCCCCCCAAAAAAAAACAAAACAAACAAACACACAAAAACAAACATTCCTAAGGAAGAGAGTCATCAGAATCATTAATTCATTCTTAGAAACTGACTTATTTGAAACAGAAAATTTGAGACAAGATCACTCACGACAAATACAGGGCTACAGATTATTCCCAAACTTATTCTGATGATTATTATTATTATTACTATTAGCTCTCTCCCCTTCCAACACTCTATACTTATGCAGAAACCTCCTGAGTGGGTCTCCATAGTCATCAAACCCTAGACTCCCAAGGGCACAACATATATCATCACCGTTGACTGTTTTTCTCTTCTCTCTGTGGCACCTATCTGATGCCTCCCCAGTAACAAAACTGATGAACTCCGATACACATTCTTGCATTGTTTCTTTCGCTTCTTTCGACACTTTGGCGTTGGGCGGGAGGATCTGCTTCATGATTCTCCCCACATTCGCGATCGGTAGCAATCGATCTTGTTCTTTAATCACCCCATGAGGATCTTGATGATCTGAAGAAATCACGTTAGCTGCTGCAGCACTTGCATAATTGTAGTTGAATGAGCCTGTTTTGTCAACCATTTCTATTAGAAGAAAGCCTAGCTAGGTAAACCCTATCAAAACAATTTAAAGACACGTCGCTCTCTCTCTCTTGTTTCACTCACAATTGCCCTCTTCATAGATTTATATAAGTTCGTCAACAAACACATCTTTATCATGATGTGTATGTATGCATGTGCAGGATGTATACATCATCATGTGTATGTTTAAGTGTCTGGTTAACAGTGCTTCTTTTGGATGCTTATAATGAAGCACTTTTTTAATGAAAAATAGAGAGTATCTAAAGATTATAACAAGGTCATTATCGTTGAGAGCTTATTTTGGGTACTTTTGAGTGCTTTTTTTATAAAAATACAAGAAGTGTGTGCTTTTACTTTAAATACTTACTAATACTTAAATAAACGAATATAACGTGGCGCTCTAAAGATTGTAACAAGGTCATTATCGTTGAGGGGGGGACAGTGGCAGGCAAATTCCCCCATATAGTACGACTTAGGTTGCTTTTTCTTATGCGATCAAGGATACAAAAGCTGGTTCATTGGAGAGATTTGAACTCCTAAATATTAATTAAAGAAAAAAGACTTGCCTTTATCAATTATAGAATCTATGGTCCCCTCACTTATATATATATATATATATATATATATATATATATATATATATATATGTATATGTATATATCTTTGTACCCGTTGTCAATAGATGTACCATGGTTTTAAAAAACGCTGCAAATTTGAAAGTTGTGGACTATGTAAATGGCACGTGTCACTTGATGGAGAAAAAACATCTAGGGAGTTCAGATCATTAAGCTTTGTTGTTGGATGACCTACTACTGGGTTTTCTAGGGCACCTACATATTTCGTTTTTTGCATGATATGGATAACTCTTCTTCAAAATTTTTTAACTCATAGCACGAGTGTTAAATTTTGACAATTTCTGTGTAAGCCCGTCTAGAGGAGAAATTATCCAAGTTAACCTAAAAAACTAGTTCTTAACTAATTCAAACCTTTCACATGAATAATAGTTTGTCTGGTGTAACTTAGAGACATTGAAAAGTATTTTTTGTGAGTTTAAAAATTAAATTAATTTGTTTGGCCTTATTTTAAAAGAGGTTTTACATAAAATCTATAGTTATAAGAAGCTAAAAAACTAGAAGCTCTAAGTTGGAACTCTTTGAAAATGACTTTTGATGAAAAACTATTTTTACATCATGTTATAAATTGTTTTTCTTCTTTTCTTTTCATCAAAAATACTATTATACATTTTTTAAAATCTAATATTAGCCTCAAAACAATTAAAAACTCAATATTTAAAGTACAAGACCAAATAATAAACGACTGTTATTTAATATTAATTTTATCCAAAATTTTACTACTGAAAACTCTAGAATCATCACCCAAAATCTCATAATTAAGTAAAACAAAGTCCAAATACCCCTTTTTATATATATCCAGAACACTCCATCAGGACTAATCCCTTACATTGAATATTTCTCTTTAGGATATATTAATTAATTAGTTTTTATGTTTTAGTCGGGTCCATTCCCGGAACTCCGGGTCATGATAGGACATATATACTGACTGAGCTAACGGCAAATACAAGCTATCAAAATGGGGGTTCTCTTTGTCACTAAATGTGGCAGGCAGGTAATGAGGTGTGTAGCAGAAACCTATTCTAAATTAGGCATACGACTAATTATTGGTGCAAACTAGTACACAGGTCATAATCCTATAAACTTGCTTGGCAAACCACCAAGCACTACTCAGCTTGCTTTATGAAAATGACCCGGGTGGTACCATTTGTTTGGATGGTCTGCTGTTATTGATTTTGCTTTAATTTGTTATCACTTCTTTTAGCCATTATAATTTTCAGACGCTTAGCCATTTTAGTGAAGAATATTTGAAGATGAATTCTAACTAAAGGTGAAACTACAATCAATAAGCTATTGGCTAAGATGGCAGCAGCGTCACTCTCAACTGAAAGCAAGAGAACACAAGTTCAAATCTCAGAAAGCGCATTTGTTAACAGGGCTTTTCTTCAAATCTCTGAAAGTATACTTGTTGGAAGGGTCTTTTTTCAAATCTCCATAAGCGTACTTATTAGCAAGGTTTTTCTTTAACCGCTCCTGACCCAAGAGGGATTAGTTTTTAGTCCAATATAAATTAAAGATACCCTGCATACTTGTTAGTAAGGTTTTTCTTTTACCGCTCTTGACCCGATAGGGATTAGTTTCTAGTCCAATGTGAATTAAAGATATCCTAACTCAAAGCACAAAAAGAAGAAAACAAAAAGTGAAACCTACACGAAATGTTAACGAACTAATTAGTAATAATGCAACAAAAGTTATATTAATTATTGATTGTAGAAAAAGAATAAGAGAGAATAAATTGAGAAATTACCACTATTATATAATTCTATTGTAGAGTATTTGATTTATGCTATTAAAACTTCCTACACAATACTTTAATACGAGGGGGATCTGAGGTATTTTAATTTGTCTCCTCGTACTGCTAGCTCGTTTTATCTCTTCACATCATTTTCTAGTATACAATCAAATCATAATTACTATATATGCATGCATGAGAGATTTAGGGCCTAGCTATTTCAAATTGTTCCTGTTTTATAGAACTGTTTTTTAAAATAATTTTATAAACAAAAGAATATAAATTTTATTTGGATAGAAAATAAATTTATTTTCTTTTAAAGTATTAGAAGGACCACTACACCCTTCTCTCTCTCTCTCTATATATACACACATGTGTGATGTGTGTGTATTTGTTGGAAGTAAGAAGTTGCGGTAGGTATGGGGTGAGGGTAAGGGTTGAGAACAAAAAGTCAAAACACATGAAAATAACAAAAACATGTTTTTTAGTCTTTTGTTTTCTTAAAAAAATTAGCGTAGCCTATTGTGTTTGATGAGCGCTCTCTCCATGATCTATGTTTCATATTAGAATTTTTTTATTTGTTCATAAATTTAGGTATTATGTTCAACCACGTTAAGTATTGGTTAGTTATATTAATAATTGCCAGGCGGAATTTATGCTACATTGTAGAGAGTGGTCCACTTCCAGTACTATTTGGATCTAGCTAGCGTTCAATTTTGAATATAGAAGCCATGGTGGTGGCTTAAAAGTCAGCTTTTTTGTGTTAAAGCTCCAAGAATAATAAAGCACACGAGTACTCGATTTCCAGTACTATGGGAAAATATTATTTTGGAGGTAGCGATTTATGTGCGTTCAATTTTGAAAAAGAAGCTATTCGATGTGGCTTGACAGTCAGCTTTTCGTGATAAAGGTCCCAAGACTAACGAAGCACACGAGCTTTTGCCTTGCACTCTTGAACTTTGCTACATGATCACGAGCATAATTTTGGCTCGCACTATCGAATCTACACCAACTTGGGTTTTCCAGTTATGGTAGATTAAGAGTAGGTGGTCTCCAGGGATATCCCAAGTATAAAAGATGAGGCCAAACGTGATTCGCAATTTAAATTTGATTTCAATTTAATGTCTTGGATTGAATACTCTCAACTTATATAATATTTAAAACAAGAAACATGTTATACGCTCAAAATTTATTAGTTGGTCGATTCCGTAGGTTAATCTAATCTTGCCAGTTGAATTCACTTGGTCGTAAATATGCCAAGTAATATGTCATAGTACAAGCTCACGCACCATCTTACATCAATATATGCCAACTTGCTTTACCATTTTCAATATGTAAGTAGACATTTTGATGTTAGAAATATAGACTTCGTTTTAAAGTCAATGCAGCACAATAATGAGATATTTTGTGTGCTTTTTCCTATGGTGGCCAATTGCAATTATTGACATTTGTACCATGCAAGAGTCCGACACTGCAATTTGCGTCGCCTTACTAGGCTTACGGTGGTCGTAGCCAAAGAGTAACGCATCAAATTACGTTCTTAGGAAAAAATAGTTTGTGGGTGTTAATTTAAGGGGTAACTGATCTGCATTGATAGCAATGAGGCCAGGATTGGTGTTTGTAGAGTCATAAATTGCCATTTGGTTCATTGAGTCTTCAAATCAGTCGTCCGCTAGAATTAGTTTACAAAAATGTTGAGGAACCATCACCTGTTCGATCTGTTGATGGTTTTTTTTATGTACTGTTCGTTGACCATTTTACAAAGCATTCTTTGTTAATTCCATAAATTTTTAAATTAGACATTTATTTAGTGTTTATAATTTTTAAAGAAATGGTTGAAAAACAATTTTCCAACTAAGATTGCTACAATTTACTCGGATGGCAGCATTGAATAACGAGGGTTAAGAACAATTTTCTTCAAAATTGGGTATTCAACATTTAATCTCTCCTCCCTATACGCCCAAGGGCATTGCCACATCTGAGCGGCGACGCTGCCATGTCATTGAAACTAGGCTTGCTTTGCTTCATCGTATGTCTTTACCATTAACTTTTTGGTTCTTTGCCTTTCAAACGGCAGTTTATTTAATAAATAGATTGCCCATATCTGTTCTTAATAGGAAATCTCCATATGAAAATTTGTTCAATGTTGCACCCAATTATAATAAGTTGCGCACATTTGGTTGTCTTTGTTGCCCATAGTTACATCCTTATAATGATCATAAGATACAAAGTCGTTCTCAACCATGCACTTTTCTAGGATATTCTAATACACAGGACTCATATATATCTGTCATGATCCTCAGAAACACAAGTTTTATTTTTCTTGTCATGTACAATTTGATGAAAAGCAATTCCCTTCTAATCCAGCTAGTCAATCAGCTGATAGTGTTGATGCTAGAGTTGTGTCTCAATGGTGTTCTACACCAACTTGTTCACTTCTGTTGGGAAAAAACATGCAAACACGAAGAATACGAGAAGAAATAACGGACACAAGAATTTACGTGGTTCGGCTTTGAAGCCTACGTCCACGGGCAGCAGAGAATAATTCTATTATTGATCACGAATACTACAAGGCTCTCCCTTTGATTTCTCTCTCACACCTAACATAATGAGTATTGCCACATATTTATAGTGCAAAGGTTTCCTAAACCTATTAAGCAGAAAAGGCAACTAATTAATTATGTGCTACAAAAGGTAACAAGCGAATAAGGTAATATGATAACAAGGAAATCTGCTATTCTTGTTGCCCAAGAATACGGGCCACATTCAACAACTTCTCAGTGATCTGCCGAGTTCGACGAGTGCTTCTCATGATAAAAACAGATACCATGAAACAGCAAGATGTTTTGGTGGAGAAAATTCTCTGTTTTTCATTATAGTAGCTGTATAACTCTTGTACACAGTTACATACAGCAAATCGAGTCATTTGAGTGACAAAAGTAGGATAAGAAGTTATCTATTTGCTATAAAACATTATCATATGCATTTTCCTATGTAGCTTCGTCAGACTTCAACACTTATGTAGTCTTTTAACTTCCCCAGATCTTTCCTAGTATTTACAATTGAGAGCCCCATTTGAGTTGGAGCATATTCATTTGTGATAATCTCTAGTAATTGATAAAAACTCTAAAATGTCTAGCATTGAACATGTGTTGCAAGATGATGATGATAATCTCACATCTGATCATCACCAACCAAGCCTGCAAGAGGCTAAAAATCCTCAGCAACTCACTGGAAAGAAAACTTCATGGGGTAAACTGATGCGTTATGATTCTTTGGACATCGAATCCGGCAAGTATCCCCTCCATCATCACGCTGGCTCCAAGGTATCGACGAGATTGACTCATTTGATCTCTTGTATTTTTATATTTTTGACAATCAAGTCGCTTATCTTTTAAAAGTGACAATTTAGCCCCTTATCTCTGTAATTATTAATGTTGTTAGTCTTAAGGTCAAAAAACAACAAAAAAATATCATTTTTCAGTCCCTTATTTTTGTAATTTGTCATTATATTAGTCCCTTATTTTTACAATTTGTAACAATATTAGTCCTAACCTCATTAATTTTTTGAGTAAAAGACTAACAGTATCACATTTTGCAAATATAAGAGATTAAATTGTCGTGTTCCTAAAATGGGGGACGAAATAATTATTTACCCAACTTTTAAACTCATAGAAATCAAATAAAACTATTCTACTGGCATATATTTTTGGTTTCTTTTAGTTGAATAACTTTTGTTTTTTATTTTTATTTTTAAAGGAAATGAAATGGTCTGTGGTGTTAAGTCTAGCAATTCAAAGCATTGGAGTGGTGTATGGTGACATTGGCAGGTCTCCTCTCTATGTCTACGGCGGCACCTTCACGAGCAGCATCAAGCACAACGATGATATTCTCGGTGTTCTGTCTTTGATCTTCTACACCATCACCTTGATTCCTCTCATCAAATACGTCTTCATTGTTCTTAAAGCCAACGATAACGGCGATGGCAATAAATTTATCTCCACTTCTAAAATTCCCTACTTGGACGTATTTAATTTGTTTACATTTGTCCAAGCAAATGAAAAATTTTGTAACGCCCCTCTTATATAAGGTCCATGTGAGATTTTGTTTATATTTGTCGATATGTATGACAAATTTTGTAACGCCCTATCTTTAGATTTACTGCTACAATCATTACTGTATTTTTGAAATGTTAGTTAAGTTCTATATAATGATAGACTAGTAGTTGATTCTAGGTCCTTATTGCTAATTTTTTTATTCCCCCGAGCGTATGCCTCCGCTCATGAGCAGGGGTCTTTCTATTTTTTTTTTTTTTTTTTGGGGGGATCTTTTTCGTTTTGTTTTATTCCTCGGTATACTCGTTAACTAATTTGGAGGGATGGATCTTATCATTTTCCATCTCTTTTACATATATTTCAAGCTTTTCCATCAAAAAGTTTAGTGTTTGGTGCTTAGGGGGAAAACAACTGTGGTGATCAACACTTTGGACTTGCCTAGTCCGATTTAATCGAGATTTCTATGATTATACAATTTAATTTCTCTCTGAAGTCAGCAGGCAATATTATATTCATTTGGTTCTCGTGTTAGCAAGATGCAAAAAGTACCTACTTTTTAGAATTAATCAAAACGAAATTTGGAAATTTTTTTTTTCACTTTAATCTCCGCCGTAGCTCCATCACACCCTTTTATGTATGACAAAAAAAAGTACAGAACACAATGGAAAATAAATTAACTAGAGAAATAAAATTTTTAATTAAAAGTCATTCAAAGAACACGCAACTTTTTAAGTACTGGAAGTGTTTGCTTTAAGCTGGAGCTTTTCGATCCACTTGTGAATACAAATTAAGATGGTGACTGGTCGTGTATTATATGTGTATTTTTCTTTTTCTTTTTCTTCTTTTTTATGTGACACTACCAATCTTGTCCTGCTGTTCTCCTCACCTCTTCTCTATTTACAGTAGTTGCCTAATTAACAAATTAAATTTTGTTTATGCTATATATATTGCCTCATAAGTCATAGCAAGTATGAATCATTTTAATTTAAGTAGTTCTATTTTTTGTATGTTTCTCTTTATATCCTACATGTCGTCTCTTAAAACAAAAAAATTTATTTCGGCTATTCCACACCTCCCTTTTAGTAAAAAGTCTTATTTACGAAATTCTTATTATGCGTCGTATAAAGATAGTTGTCTTTTTCTTTTTCCAACATTAGGAGGAACATTTGCCTTGTACTCCTTAATATGCCGATACGCCAGGGTGGGTTTTCTCCCAAGTCAAGAAGCGGAAGATCGAGATGTATCGACTTTCAAGATCGAGTTGCCTAACAATCGCCTTAGTCGAGCTTCCAGGCTCAAATCCAAGCTGGAGAATAGCAAATTTGCTAGATACTTGTTACTTTTTCCCACAATGCTTGGCACTTCCATGGTGATTGGAGATGGTGTCATTACTCCTTGCATTTCTGGTAATAACCACTTCTTCACCTAGTATTTTTCTCATTTAATTTCTTTATATGTCTACTATTTTGTGTAATCGCCGAGCTCATTTAACAGTACAAGTTGTTACTTAGTTTGAAAGCTACCTTTAATTTATATGCTACGACTTCATCTAAAAGTTTAAACTTATCAAGATTGTAAATAAATGTACTTCACCGTCTATTTTTCCATGTGCATGACTTAGGACTTTGTTTGAAATGATTTCTCTTAAAAGCACTTTTTTCTAAAATATTTTTTTTTTAAAAAGTGCTTTTCTTTAGATGCTAAAATTTCTGACTTTTGGAAAAACTAAAAATAAGTTTTTTCTTTATTTTTTTAGACTTTCAGCTTTTTTAAAAATTTAACACAAATATTTATTGCAAAAAAAATATTATTTTTTCAGTTGACAAAATATTTTTCCATGAAAAAAAAGGCAATCCAAATAGGCGCTTAGCTTGCTGGTACTAACAAACTCCATTTTAATTCTGGAACCCCATTTGCAGTCTTGTCTGCTGTTGGAGGGATCAAGCAAAAACATCGGCCATGACAGAAGGTACTCAAAATAGTACAACAGCAATTAATATTTTGATGAAATTTCTTAAATTTTACAAAACAGTTCAGACAATGGTATAATTATTGTTGTTGTTGTTTATTTTTTTTTTTTAAAATATATGCAGACAGAATTGTTTGGATTTCAGTTGCCATCTTAGTATGCCTCTTCGAGGTTCAAAGGTTTGGAACTGAGAAAGTAGGATACAGTTTCGCCCCTATACTCTCCGTCTGGTTCGACTTCATTTCCATCACCGGCGTCCACAATTTTATCAAATATGATCCAGGAGTTGTTAAAGCCATAAATCCGAAATACATCGTCGATTACTTCACCAGGAACAAAAAAGACGCATGGATTTCTCTTGGAGGTGTTGTTCTTTCCACAACAGATCGGGAAATTTCTTGCAGAGGCCTGTTTTTAATAGCATAACGTTATGATATGATAGTATTGGTTTTTAATACAGCCACTCACCATTTTATTTTTTTGGCCCTGACAAAATACAGGATCTGAAACTGTTTGGTTATAGCTCAAAGTCTAAGCCCATACAAATTAGGACAGAGTTTTAATGAGAATTAAAATTCTAATTATGGTAAGAGTCTTAGTTATGGTAGGATTAATAGATTAGGAAATCCTTTGTCTTGGAGGACAAGGAAATCTCCTCTATAAATAGGACTCTTGTATTAGTTGTATAAGGTGTGCCTTAGAGCCACATCCTATGGGGGGTGTGGGTGAGAGAGAGAGCCTGAGAGTATCGAGATTGTCTTATATTCCTTCTAATCCTGTTGAGGATAGAACCATTATAAAAACTCTGTGGGGAAGGGTTTAAAAATCTCCTCTAAAAAAAGGACTCTTGTATTAGTTGTATAAGGTGTGCCTTAGGGCCACACCCTATGGGGGGTGTGGGTGAGAGAGAGAGCCTGAGAGCATCGAGAATGTCTTATATTCGTTCTAGTCCTGTTGAAGATAGAACCATTGTAAGAACTCTGTGGGGAGGGTTTAGACTTTTCTGCCCGTACAAAAAGTCATCACCTAAGTTGTAATCCCATTATTGTTGAATAGTGAAATTTATCCAAGAGGGGATCGTGGACGTAGACAGAGGGTCGAACCACGTTTAATAGTGCGTATTCTTTTCTCGTTACTCGTAATTTAATTCCGCTACGTGAGTGTGTGTTATACGTCCTAATTTCTTAACAAATGGTATCAGAGCTTGGTTGGAGGGAGGACGCTAGTTTGTACAAAAAACGAAAAAGAAACGCTGAAGAGGAGTAAAAAAATTTGCTGATCTGCTGGTAATGTTTGGCGGCCTTCCCAGAGTCTGATCGACGATTTGTTTATTGTTGTGTTTTGGTCTCGGAGAGGAGAGTAAGCTGCTAAAATTTTGCAACGATCCGACGGTCGGATTGTCAGATACAAGCAGGTCAAGTTTTATGAGTTTGTGGTCAAACAGTCAAATAGAAGTTTGACCAGCTAGCTGCAGGGGTTTGACCACGTTGATCGAGGGTCTCCCTACCGTTTTTCGACGTCCTGAGTTCGTTTTTTAGGTCCGTTTTGCCAAATTTCTTGATATATCATGGGTGAGCCTTGAAATTGGGTAAAACAATGAAGTGGTGATGAAATTCTGCGAAAGTCTTTGAAGCATTGTGCGAGCAAATACATTTAGCCGACTAGTGAACAAACTTCTACAAGAGAGAAGTTTGGATGAGTAGACTAGTTAAAGAAGGTTGATTCGAGCGAGGAGTCGCGCAAAGAGAGTCTATGTTGCTGACCGATCAGAGTGCTGGCCAGACGACTGATAAAGAATGCTACTGTTAGAAAGAAGACCACGTCCGGAATGTCTAGTGTCGAGGGAGGACACAAACAACCTTGAGAGGTCGAGGTTAGAAGGCACGAAGAGGGATGTTGGGGATGACTCCGAAAACCTGCTAGGATGTGTTGGTAGCTGTTGCCGTGAAGAGTGTTGTCGAGCGAGGGCTCCAGCATGAAGACTGTGAAAAGGTTCCAGTTGCGGCAAAGAAGTTTCGAACTTTTCACGAAGAGAGGAATTTGTTGGGTTATGGCTCAAAGTCCAAGCCCATACAAATTAGTACAGAGTTTTAATGAGAATTAAAATTCTAGTTATGGTAAGAGTCTTAGTTATGGTAGGATTGATAAATTAGGAAATCCTTTGTCTTGGAAGTCAAGGAAATCTCCTCTATAAATAAAATTCTTGTATTAGTTGTATAAGGTATGCCTTAGGGCCATACCCTATGGAGGGTGTGGGTGAGAGAGAGAGCTTGAGAGCACCCAGAGTGTCTTATATTCGTTCTAGTCCTGCTGAGGATAGAACCATTATAAGAACTCTGTGGGGAAGATTTAGACTTTTCTGTCCGTGCAAAAAGTCATCACTTGAGTTGTAATCCGATTATTGTTGAATAGTGGAATTTATCCCAGAGGGGATCATGGACGTAGGCAGAGGGCCGAACCACGTTTAATAGTGCGTATTCTTTTCTCGTTACTCGTGATTTAATTTCGCTGTGTGGGTGTGTGTTATGCGTCCTAATTTCCCAACAGAAGCTTTATTTGCTGATCTTGGTCACTTCAGTGTCCGATCTATTCAAATAAGCAAGTGTGCCGTAGTTTACCCATCAGTACTACTGTCATACGCTGGACAAGCCTCATTTCTGCGCAAGCACAACGATGCTGTGAGCGATGTCTTCTACAAGTTCATTCTAGGTACACTACTAGAAAACTACTGATTAGAGACGAAATAATACATCACCAATTTGTCACTAAACGAAATATGGTGACGGATTAGTGATGAAATTCGTCCGTCTCCATATTCCATCTCCAATTAACATTGGACAATTTTTGTCTCTAATTTGTCTGTTAATTACGAAATAGAGTCAGATTAGAGATTAGAAATTGAAGAATGGTTGTTAATTAGAGATAGAAATTTGTTCTCTTACTAGAGACTAATATTTCCATCTCTAAATAATGAGGGATTAGAATCTAAACTTCGTTTGCTAATTAGAGACTGAATATCAGTTGCTAAATTAGTATGAGCAGAAGATGCCCAAACAAGCTAATTCAAGAAGCACACCACCAATATGATATTAATGATAGAAAACAGAGAAAAGAAGAAAATATATGTTCTATTGATCTAAAACTTCATACCCAAGTTTACACCATTGTAACTATTTATATAATATCAATTTCTGTTTCTAACTAACTTTCTAACTAACCTACTGACTAAGACTAATAACTAACTTTAAGTGCCAGCTTGTACATGTTTGCTTCTCCACTTGTACACCTCACATGCCTATCTTATCAGCCCCCCTCAAGCTAAGCCCAGCTACTCGCAGAAGAAGCTTGCTAGAAAGATAATTGAACTTAGCAATAGGTAATGGCTTAGTAAAGATGTCTGCAAGCTGCTTCTGAGAAGAAACTTGATGTAACTGAAGTTTCTTGGCCACTACTAACTCTCTGACAAAATGGTAATCAAGATCTATATGTTTAGTTCTATTGTGATGCACTGGATTCATTGTAAGAGTAATAGCAGAAACATTATCACAAAACAATTGAGGACAGGAAACTGGAATGCAAAGATCATGAAGCAAAAAAGTAATCCATTTAATTTCTGCTGCTACAGTTGCTAAGCTTCTGTGTTCTGCTTCAATAGAACTTCTAGAGACTATAGGCTGTCGCTTGGAGCACTAGGAGATAAGATTACTACCCAAAAATATACAAAAACCAGTAGTAGATCTTCTATCCTCTATATTAGATGCCCAATCAGAATCTGAAAATGCTAATAGCTGAAGAGAACTCGACTGAAACAGAACACCTTTGCCCAATGTACCTTGAACAAACCTTAACAATTGTTTAAGTGCTGCATAATCAGTTTGTGTTAGAGTATGCATTTTCTGACACAGAGAATTGAATGCATATTGAATATCAGGTCTAGTATGTGTGACATATTGCAGAGCTCCCACAATGCTTTTAAAAGTAGTAGGATCTACATATGGAGAATCAGAAGTAGAAGTGATAGTAGAGGATGTGGCAGGAGTGGAACAAGCCTTACAATTCAACATGCCAACCCTTTGTAACAAGTCGCTTGCATACTTTGTTTGATGTAGTACAACACCTACATCAGTATATTCCACTTCTAAGCCTAGAAAATAATGCAATGTACCAAGATCTTTGATAGCAAACTTGTTACCCATTAGCAAAATCAAAGAGTCAATATATGTAGAACATGACCCTGTGATGATAATATCATCAACATAAATTAGGATAACTGTGAAGGCCTAATTGTTATGCTGCACAAATAATAAAGTATCAGCCTTGCTGCAGACAAAGCCTTGACTGAGTAGAAAAGTATGCAACAGTTGATACCAAGCTCTTGGTGCCTGCTTCAGTCCATACAAAGACTTCTTTAGCTTGCAAACATAAATAGGAAAATTGTCATCTACAAAGCCCTAAGGTTGTTGCATAAACACCTCCTCTTCTAATGAACCATGTAGAAAAGCATTAGATACATCTAACTGCCTTAACCTCCATTTATTATGCAAAGCTAAAGATAAAACAACCTTGATTGTTTGGGCTTTTACGACTAGACTAAATGTTTCATAATAGTCCAATCCATGAGCTTGATTGAACCCCTTGGCCACCAGTCTAGCTTTGAACCTTGCTAAGGAACCATCTGCATTTTTCTTAATTTTATAGACCCATTTACAACCTATTAAAGTTCTATCTGGTGGTGGAGAAACAAGTGTCCAAGTCTTTTGTTTCTAAAGTGCCTGAAACTCTTCCTCCATAGCTTTTTGCCAGTGCAAATTCTTAGCAGCCTCTTTGTAACATTGAGGTTCTACTCTAGGAAGCTCTAATGACAAAGTATTAAGACAGTATCTTGGATTTGGTTTTAAAGAACCTGTCTTAGATCTAGTAACCATAGGATGAGAAGACTGAGTGTTACCAATAGGTACTGTTTCAATCAAATGCAAATGTTTTCTCTCAACTCTGCCATTTTGTTGTGGTGTGTGAGGACAACTTCTCTGATGAATAGTGCCTTGTGTTTTCAGAAAAACACTGAACTTATGGTTAACAAATTCTCCACTGTTATCACTTCTAAGTACTTTAATAGTTGCACCAAATTGTGTTCTAACAAAGGCAGTAAATGCAGTGTACACATCAAACACTTCTCCTTTGGATTTCAAAGGATATAGCCAAGTGAATCTTGTATAGTCATCGACAAAAAGAACATAGTATCTGTATCCTAAAAAAGACAGCTGTAGTGATGGTCCCCAGACATCAGAATAGATTAAATCAAATGGAGCACTTGTTACAGAATCAGATAAAGAAAATGGTAATCTATGGGACTTAGCTAAGGAACAAAACTCACAAAAAAAAGAATTATTAGAAAAGGATAGCTGTAAAGTTAAAGACAACATTTGTAGAATGTCTTGATGAGGATGTCCAAGCCTCCTATGCCAAAGTTTAAACTTGGAAAGCACAGTTGTCTGAATGATAGGAGAAAAAGAGACAGCCTGCTGTAATGAAGACAGTGATGAAGACAATGAAGGAAGGATGTAGAGGCCTTCTTTATAGGGGCCCTTGTATAGCACTTGTTGAGTTTTGTTGGCCAGCACAAGGACCTCCTTAGAAGTAAAGACAATAGTTGCATCATTATCATTAGCTAAATGATAGACTGATAGAAGTTTATTTGAAATATTGGGCATATGAAGTATATTGGAGAGTTTAAGAGAAGTATGAGATGTATGAATGATACCAAGACCTGTATGAATAATACTCAGTGCATTCCTATTGCCTACAGAAACTGAATCAGCCCCTTAATAAGGCTAATATGTAGTAAAAAGAGTAAAATCCCCTATAACATGAGCATTTGCTCCAGAATCCAATATCCACTGCTGGCCAGTTGTAGTAACTGCAGTTTGTTGAGCAGAATAAGCCCGTTTTTAAGACTTGCTGCTAGGATACTTTGTGAAATTAGTTCTATGCCAGCAGTCAACAGCTACATGATTTGGTTTATGACACAACTGAAAATATTTGCCACACAATGGACAGGAACCATCATCATTAAGAGTAGGACCAGAATTGGATTGATCTGCACCACTAGAAATGCTTCTGCCACTTGATCGACCCCCCCCCATCTCTATTATTATTTGACCTACCTCGACCTCTATAGTTACCTGATTGTCTTTAAGTGTTGAGAGCAGTAGAAGTGTCCATAGAGGTAGGAAAGGAAACAAATAGAGCATTGTCCATCTTAAGTTGTAACTCTTCAATAATAAGCAAATTGAACAATTCAGAAACTCTGATTGGATCTGACCTCACTCTAATGGAAGCCTTAAATTGACTAAATTAAGCAGGTAAACCTTTCAATGTACAAAACACTACATCTTCATCTCTCAGAGGTTCATGAATCACAGCTAAAGTATCAACAATGCCTTTAATAAAGTCCAAATATTGCTGCATTGTCTGATTTCTTTTTGTAACATTATAAAGTTGCAGACAAAGTTGATAAATGTGAGATCTAGAAGAAGATGCATATCTTTTCTCCAAGGCTTGCCAAATTTCAAGTGTAGTGTGAAGAAACATTACTTGTGACATCACTGCAGGAGTCAATGACCCTGTAAGACAAGGACATAAGTATTTATCCAAAGTTCTCCACTCCTCATAGTCTGGATTTACAATCAAAGCTCCGACAGCATTGGTAACGACCTTAGGAGGACAAGATGCACTTCTAGTAACATGATGAAGCGCATTTGCAGCTTCAAAAATGCCTTCCATATGAGACTTCCACATCATATAATTCGTGTTGTCTAGTTTGAACTGATACATTGAATTGATATTTTGGAGACCAGAAGACAAATCTCCTTGAGCTAAAGATGAAGAAGCAGCCATTTCTAAAGCCGAAAAATTGAAAACCCTAAGATATGAGAACAAGTTGCGAAGCCAAAAAAGAAGAACTATAGTGATGAAAACACAAAAAATAGGCCGAACAATTGCTTCGCAGCCATGTGAGGAAACTTTTGATCCGCCATTAATGCAACTTCGTAGCTAAAATATTTTGTGGATCTTAGTGCTCTGGATACCATGATATGATAGAAAACAGAGAAAAGAAGAAAGTATATGTTCTATTGACCTAAAACTTCATACCCAAGTTTACAGCATTGTAACTATTTATATAATATCAATTTCTGTTTCTAACTAACTTTCTGACTAACCTGCTGACTAAGATTAATAACTAACTTTAAGTGCCAGCATGTACATGTTTGCTTCTCCACTTGTACACCTCACGTGCCTATCTTCAATTAATCCGTGCTAATTAGTAAACAAATGTGTAACGCAGATCCAATGTATTGGCCAATGTTTGTGGTGGCTGTAGCGGCGGCAATTATCGCAAGCCAATCTTTGATCTCCGGAGCCTTCTCCATCGTTCAACAATCACAATCACTAGGTTGTTTTCCTCGGGTAAAAGTCGTCCATAAATCAAGCAAGTATGAAGGCCAAGTTTACATCCCCGAAATAAATTATCTTCTGATGATGGCTTCTGTTGCTGTCACTTGGCTTCAGAACTACGGAAAAGATCGGCAACGCATACGGTAAGTCAACGATCTGTGATCTTTTCTAAGCTTTTATACTTGTTGTGATCGCGTATGTTGGCACCATTGGAACAGTCGAGTTGATCTACTTGAGTTCAGCCCTCTATAAATTCAATCAGGGAGGTTATTTGCCGTTGGGATTTGCTCTGATCGTGATGATTCCTCTTTCGCCGCGTGCAGCCACAAGAGCTCCAAGTCTTCCGCTGTGTCGTGAGGTATGGATACGCGGATGTCCGCAATGAACGCGATCCGTTTGAGAGGTTGTTGATTGAGAGGCTCAAGGAGTTCATGAAGGAGGATCACATTTTCTCTGCGATAATTAGGAAGAATATGGTTCTGATAGAAAAGATCACACCACTGAAAATGATGCTAAACAAGTTGCATTAGCACCAGAAGCAGTGGAGAGAGATGTTGAGTTTTTGGACAAGTCTTGGCGTGCTGGTGTGGTTCACTTGGTGGGGGAGCATGAAATTGTGGCAGGTGAGGGTGCTGGAATTGGGAAGAAAATCTTGATGGACTATGCTTCTAATTTCTTGAAGAGGAACTTGAGGCAAAGCAATCAGGTGTTTGATATCCCTCACAAGCGAATGCTAAAAGTTGGAATGACTTACGAGCTCTAGAGTTTTAATTTCACTTCTTGTCAAATGTATTATAAGCCAATGGCGGGGGGTTTGGTGTTTAATTGTCTCGTAATGGAATGAAATTTATTACTTCTTCAATAAAAGAAAACGCATATATTATCCTTTTGAGATTTCATGTTTAATTATATCGATAATTTACCACTATCAAATCTTGCTTATAACGGCATCACGTTACGACTAAATTAAATTCATTCCACTATGTGCGGCATATATAGCTCACTAAACTGCAAATTAACTTCGCTTTGATTAAACAATTTGTACTTGAGATTGGGCAGAAAACCTGCTGGAGATTGTTAAGGCCATTTCATAGTTTTTGAGTTTCAAGATAAGCAAGTCAGCTTGACTAAATTAAATCATATATCTTTATTCGTGTGGGTGGTAAAAGCTTACATACTTGCGGTAATTGATTAGATCAAAATTTTGTAGACCACATATATAATGCCGTATTTAGAATACAACCAAGAGTGTAACTGAGTTACAAATACTATACGAAAATTAAAACTGTGAATAATTAAAGGATGCTAATGAAATTTTTAGCTACGCATTATTGAACCTTGCATGTAGTTTCCTTTTTTTTCTTTCTTCTAAGTAAATAATCAATTCATTCCACTTCAAAAATGATGTACAGAGACAAATGCAAATAATCAACACCCGATAGCTTAAAACGTTTTTATTGTATGACAAAAAAGGAAAGTGGGGATGCGCTTTCAACATCTACTAAGGTCGGCAAGAAGTCGATGAAACCCATGACCTCAGAGGTCATTCACACATAAGGCTCGTTTAAGTTGATTTTTTTAAAAGTATTTTTTTAATAACTTTTGAAAGAAGTGTTTTTTTTTAAGAAGTTAAAAAGTCAATTCAAAGAGATTCGTAAGAGAAGAAACAAATCACTAACGTTAATTTGATAAAACTAGTCACTGATAAAACTAATCAAAAGAAGAAAATGGGGATTTCCCGCTTAAAGAACTAGAAGAATCTCCTCTCTCTGGTTTTAAAAAAAAAAACTAATCGTAAATAACTAGTCAACATAATATCATCTCTTTAATTAGTGAAGCAGATGGCTAATATATAATTCTGCTGAAACATTGCTACATCTAGTAGGACCAGGTTTACATATAGCATGAGGTCGCTGAGGGAAATCATGATACATATAGATACACTTTGACAAGAAAACAAGCACTAAAATAATTTAAGCAACGTGACCCACTCATGGTGGCTTAGAGAGGAAAGCGAAAACATACCCTACATTTGAAGGAAATTAATGTTAATTATCTTGCCTTTATTTGTGGAAAGATTATCAACGTCTCAAACTCTGCACATTTTAAATTTATGGACAATACTAAACTTAAAAATTTTTAGAAATGGATATTGCCATAAATATTTTTTCCCAAAAAATTTTTAACGTCTTAAAATTGAAATTCTTGGCAATGATTTGATCTAACCATTAATGTAATATTTAAGTTGTCGATATCTTTTTATTAATAAATACCAGTCATGATTTTTATTTTTTTCAATGATGTATAGTAAATATTAATTCATTTAATGGATTTCAACTGTAATTTTACAGAAAATTGCTGTAAAAAATATCATTTATGATGGTATTTAACTATTTTTATTAATTTGTTAAATTCTGTTGTAATAGAGCATAAGTAACAAGACTTCAAACAATGCCTAATTAATTAGAAAATGATGAATAAAGTCATTTGCAATGGACTTTAGCATTTCTATAACGGTTTTCAAACTTCGCTAGAAGCTCAAAATGTGATAGTGATTGGGAAAAAAAAAAAATGCCAACAGTTCAGTGACCTGGTAGGGTTTCTGACTGAAAATTAAATTACTTTTATGGTCCTGTAATGGTGACAAAGGCTTTTCTCTTTTCTTTTCTTTTTTTTTTTTTTGGTGGTGGAAGGAGAGGGACTTCTCCTTGAAATTTTATTTAAAAAAAAAAAAAAGTTACAAAAAGGAGCAAGTGGGGTCATAATTTAACTCCAAGGTTCTCTTCGATAATTTTGGATATCCTCGTAACATTAAAAGAATATTAAATAGCAGTAAAAGCATGACACAATATCAAATATATTATATACTATAGTGTTGTGGAACTGTTATTGGTAACACCCTTTTGTAAACTATTCATTGTTTGAAACTTTAATTGTACTACAGCAGAATGATTTTCTTGATGTCAAAATGGAGAAACAAGCTCTGGAATTGAATTAGTATAACATCCTCCTACATGCAATACATGATTAAATATTGTTGTCTTTCATATACAAGTGATGCGTACATAAGGTGGTTTCTGGAAAATCTGTGTGTATGTATATATTTACATAAGGGGATTCTTACGCCTTCTATATTAGTGTGTGTATATATATATATATGTATGGTCATATTTTATGTCATCCTTTCATGTAGCAATGTAAAAGAAGAGAATATATAATTATAGATCCTAACATCAATAATATCCATTTTGGCATATATTATGGGGATAGGGTGACAATTTTGTTGAATAATATTTGGTTAGACATTAAATATCGTGTTTGGAGAAAAACACATTTTTTGCTACATAAGGTGCTAATATGTTTTCCAAAAAGCAACGCATGCAGTTCTGCTATATGACGTGCAAATCAAATATGTTTTAATTTGGAAAAACAAAGCGTGTTGTTTCTTAATAAAGAAAATATAAAGTCTAACCAAAAACTCACAAATCCTTGAGCAGATCCAGTTTGGAGTAAAATATAGAGTGTTTTGTAATATAAAGTTTAAAAACAACATCTGAAATATTAGATACATTCTTAAGAAATGGAATATTGACAAGAGAATCTTATTGGCGGTTTTCGCGTCATGTTACTGTTTCTCTTTTTCAATCTATTTTTCTTGTAAAGAATAATTCTTATATATCCTTTCAAAACAATGGCAAATTAAACTTGCTAACTTAGAAAAAATAAAAACTCAGAAATGCAAGAAACATTCTTCTCAAAGTATTTATTGAACAAAAGTCATATTTTTCTCCAAAATTTTCCAGCCATTTTTGGAACATACCAGAAATAATTGTTTAAGGCAATATTTAACAGAAGTCATACTAATTATTCTGTGTTCAAAATACTAAACGTGATGTTGTAGAATGTACTACAATTAATATTAGCAAAGTAATACCTTTAGCAAATGTTAATTGGAAGCAGATAAAAATATTGCTATATATTAAATTGTAAACATCATGAGGTAAATTTATGAAAGATCCTAAGAACCTAGATGAGTTAGGACAAAGGTGCAAGGCTAGCATAATACTTTTTTCCAATGAATAAACAAGAGCTCTAATGCTATTTAAAATCTTCCCTTTAAGTATTTGACAAGCTTTGAATTGAAACCATTGGTATGAAAAAAAGAAAATAGAAAAAAACCCTACTCTTTATTAATTAATTAACAATCACCAAGTGAAGATCATATTGCATAAAGCATACAAATATTACTAATCTGAGAGCAAACAAGAGGTAAGCAAGCTATGAGCAAACAAGAAACACTAATCTCCAACCACCCCCAACCCCCCTCCCCTCCCCCAACACACGCATACAAAGAGAGGAAAAAAAAAAAAAAAAAGCCCAACCACCAGAACGAGAAGAAGGAAGAACAAAAAACAAAGACTTGGAAAGAAGAGAGTCATCCGAATACTCACTATTAGAAACTGGTTGATTTGAGATCACTTACTGATACAAGGCTAGAAATTATTATCATGCACTCGAAGTTCTGCAACAAGACTATAGATATATATACATACATATACATACATATACGTACATATACGTACATATACATACATATACATACATATATATACATATATATATATATATGTATTTATGTATGTATATATCACCTGGGGTGAAGCATCACCTTAATATTTTCTGGGGAAAGAAGAGTTGTTACCCATGTCCACACCACTGAACCGAACCGAAGGTGAAATTGCAGATCTTCTTATTGGCCCTTCTCCTTTATGTCTTGGCTGCTCATGATCCCTTTCTTCACCATTATTCCCAAACTTATTCTGATTATTACTATTATTATTGTTAGCTCTCTCCCCTTCCAACTCTCTATACTTATGCAGATACCTCCTGAGTGGGCCCACATAGTCGTCAAACCCTAGACTCCCAAGAGCGCAACATATATCATCACCGTTGACTGTTTTTCTCTTCTCTCTGTGGCACCTATCTGATGCCTCCCCAGTAACAAAGCTGATGAACTCCGATACACATTCTTGCATTGTTTCTTTCGCTTCTTTCGACACTTTGGCGTTGGGCGCGAGGATCTGCTTCATGATTCTCCCCACATTCGCGATCGGTAGCAATCGATCTTGTTCTTTAATCACCCCATGAGGATCTTGATGATCTGAAGAACTCACGTTAGCTGCTGCAGCACTTGCATAATTGTAGTTGAATGAGCCTGTTTTGTCAACCATTTCTATAAGAAGAAAGCCTAGCTAGCTGCACCCTATCAAAGCAAATTAAAGACACGTCGCTCTCTCTCTTGTTTCACTCACAATTGCCCCCTTCATAGATTTATATAAGTTCGTCAACAAACACATCTTTATCATGATGTGTATGTATCCATGTGCAGGATGCATACATCATGATGTGTATGTTTAAGAGGGTCTTTGGCTTTGCTTATTTGATATTTATAAGTATCTAAATAATAAAAAGTATGTGAGATGGTATTTTTTTCTAAGTACTTATAAGCACTCAAAATAAGCAAAGCCAAGCAACCTCTAAGTGTCTGGCTAATCGTGCTTCTTTTGGGTGCTTATAATGAAGTGCCCTTTTTTTTTATAAAAAATGGAGTGGAGTTGTTTTTATTTTGGATGCTTATAAACACGCAAATAAACGAGTATAACATAGCGCTCTAAAGATTCTAACAAGGTCATTATTATTGAAAGTTTATTTTGGATACTTATAAGTACTTTTTATAAAATATAAAAAGGATATACTTTTATTATAGATTCTTACGAATACATAAATAAACGAGTATAACGTGACGCTCTAAAGATTCTAGCAAGTTCATTATCGTTGAGGGGGACAGAGTACGAGTTAGGTTGCTTTTTCTTATGTGATCGAGGATGCAGAAGACGGTTTATTGGAGATATTTGAACTCCTAAATATTAATTAAAGAAAAAGACGTGTTTTTCAATTATAAAATCTATGGTCCCCTCACTTTTATATATATATATATATAAGTGAGGGGACCACATATATATATATGTATATCTTTTTACCCCTTGTTACTAGATTTACCCTGGTTTTAAATATTGCTGCAAATTTGAAAGGTGTGGACTATGTAAATGGCACGTGTCACTTGATGGAGAAACAAAATCAAGGGAGAAACAATTCTCAGACGATTAAGCTTTGTTGTTGAATGACCTACTAATTAGGTTTTCTAGGGCAACTACATATTTTCCTTTTTTGCATGATATGGATAACTCTTCTTCAAAATTTTTTAACTCATAGCACGAGTGTTAAATTTTGACAATTTCTGTGTAACCCCGTCTAGAGGAGATATTATCCAAGTTAACCTAAAAAACTAGTTCTTAACTAATTCAAACCTTTCACATGAATAATAGTTTGTTGGTGTAACTTTGAGACATTGAAAAATATTTTTTGTGAGTTTAAAAATTAAATTAATTTGTTTGGCCGCATTTTAAAAGAGTTTTTACATAAAATCTAAAGTTATAAAAAGCTAAAAAACTAAAAGCTCCAAGTTGAAAATTTTCGAAAATGACTTATGATGAAAAATTGTTTTTACTTCATGTCGTAAATTGTTTTTCTTCTTTTCTTTTCATTAAAAATACTATTATACATTTTTTAAAATCTAATATTAACTTCATAATAACTAAAAACTTAATATTTAAAGTACAAGGCCAAATAATAAACAACTGTTATTTAACAGTACTTTTATCCAAAATTCTACTACTAAAAGCTTTAAAATCAACACCCGAAATCTCATAATTAAGCAAAACAAGACCCAAATACCCCTTTTTATATATATCCAAAACACCGCACCACTAGATTAATCTCTTATATCGAATATTTTTCTTTTGGATATATTAATTAATTAATTTTTATGTTTTAGTCAGGGTCCATTCCCGGAAGTCCGGGTCATGATAGGACATATATATACTGACTGACCTAACGGCTAGCTATCAAAATGGGGGTTCTCTTTGTCACTAAATGTGGCAGGCAGGTAATGACGTGTGTAGCAGAAATCTATACGACTAATTATTGGTGCAAACTAGTACACAGCTCATAATCTTATAAACGTGCTTGGCAAACCACCAAAGCACTACTCAGCTTGCTTTATGAAAATGACCCTGGTGGTACCATTTGTTTGGATGGTCTGCTCTTATTGATTTTGCTTTAATTTGTTATCACTTCTTTTAGCCAATATAATCTTCAGATGCTTAGCCATTTTAGTGAAGAATATTTGAAGATGAAGTCTAACTAAAGGCGAAACTACAATCAATGAGCTATTGGTCAATATGATAGCAACGTCACTCCCAACTAGAAGGAGGAGAACACAAGTTCAAATGTTATAAAACACACTTGTTGACAGGGCTTTTCTTCAAATCTCTAAAAGTATACTTGTTGGCAGGGTTTTTCTTCAAATCTCTGAAAGCGCACTTGTTAGCAAGGTTTTTCTTTAGCTGTTCCTTACCCGATGGGGATTAGTTTCTAACTAGTCCAATGTGAATTAGAGATACCCTAACTCAAATCACAAAAAGAAGAAAAAAAAGTGAAACTTACACGAAATGTTAACGAACTAATTAGTTATAATGCAACAAAATTTATATTAATTATTGATTGTGGAAAAAGAATAAAAGAGAATAAATTGAGAAATTACCACTATTATATAATCCTATTGTAGAGTATTTGATTCATGCTATTAAAACTTCCTACACAATACTTTAAGATGAAGGGGATCTGAGGTATTTTAATTTGGCTTCTAGTATTGCTGGCTTGTTTTATCTCTTTACATCATTTTATAATATACAATCAAATCATAACTACTATATATGCATGCATGAGATATTTAGGGCCTAGCTACTTGAAATTATCCCTTTTTTTTGTTTTATAGAACTGTTTTTTAAAATAATTCTATAAACAAAAGAATATAAATTTTATTTGGATAAAAGATAAATTTATTTTCTTTTAAAGAATTAAAAAGACCACTATACCCTTCTCTTAATATATATATATATAGATATAGATATAGATAGATAGATAGATAGATAGATAGATAGATACACGTGTGATGTGTGTGTCTTTTGTGGAAGTAAGAGGGTGCATTGCGTAGGTATGGAGGTGAGGGTAGGGGTGGAGGAAAAAAAGTTAAAACACATGAAAACAACAAAGATGTATTTTTTAGTCTTTTATTTTCTTAAAAAAATTAATTTTAAAAAACAATTATAAGGAACACCTCATTCCAAAGAAGCGCTTAACGTTTGACGCATATACTCTTGATTACAGTTTATCATATTTAAGAATTATATCCTTCCATCAATCTAATATATTCTCATGATTATGATTTGTGTTCAATTCCAAGGTGGTTGCTAAATTAAGCAGCTGAAAGATCACCGCCCCAACTGGCCAGCTATTGTTTAATCTTTGCCGTACTTGGCCCCTTGTGAAGTTACTGTGCAGGGACACATTTAAGGATCAGTGAATGAAGATGCATGTGAAGAAGTCATACTGTCTTTGTACTGTTAGAAACAAAAAGGAAGAAAATATATATATGCATCTACAATTTAGTCAGATTTTTTTTTTTTTTTTGGCTAAGTAAGTCAGATTTTTTTTTTTTTGGTCAAAGCAGTTTAGTCAGATTAAGCAAGTTAGTTGAGACCCCATAAAAGAATTAGGTTAAGTATGATCTAGCAAGAGAGGGATAGACTAACTAGATTTGAAACCGAGGAATAAATTAGAACAAATAGCGTATCAATCCCATTTTTATAATTAACCAGAACCATATAATGAGATAAAGGTTTCTTTCTTTTTCTTTGTTACTTTGATTGGTATCCAGGAGTTGTGAAAGAAAAGTTCTTCCTGTAAGTACAATTTTCAGAATTTAAACTTGTATTTTTCTCTTTATGGGTAAAGCCGCTATCACCTCAACTAATATCTTATTAGTTATGAAATATTTTAATATCAATCTTTGCGTCGAACCCACAAAAGAAGGAAAAAAGAAATTTTTTTTTTTTTGTTACTTTGATTAGTATTCAGGAGTTGTGAAAGAAAAGCCCTCTCTGTATGTATAATTTTTTATATTTAAACTTATGAAATATTTTAATATCAATCTTTGCGTGGAACCCACAAGATAAGAAAAAAAGAAATTCCTGCTGCACGTCATGTTGCATTAATTTTGTTGTGGCTACAACTTTTATGGAAAGATAGCAAGGATTCTCTTCCTTACTTCTATGTTTGATATTTGGAAATCTCTACAAAGAGAATGTAGGTAGACTATAATTCCCAAAAACGACTTGAGAAAAACCTTGTAACTTCATTAAAATATATATATTTATTAAGTGCCACTTTCCAACTTTTGCTGATATTCTCCTTCCCCTTCGCAGAAACTTTTGCTTTAAGTGGGCATCTGATCTCATCCATATATTCCAAATCCAGGGTATATTTTTTACTGTATAATTTGGGCCAGAATTTATAAAACTCCAAAGTGACGAAATATATTAATTTACTGCAAGCCCCTTAATTGCTAAGTGCATGATTCTTCTTTTTTTACAATCATGCTTCTTGGAATAGATAGGCATATTATTTCGTCATCTTTTCACCACTTAATTTGCCGTCTCTTGATTGAAGAATGTAACTTAACAATTCTCCACATACATAATGTTTTAGCGTTTCGTTTTGCATACGTGGCTAATTTTGGCTTGATTGATTTGCATAATTAGACACAGGAGTTTTAAATTAATAGTTAACAATCGCAAACATTCTTTTCTGGCATGTTCTAATATAATGAGAATCTTTTTCTCTTTACGTATTTAGCAACAAATTCAAATATTAATCTTTATAACATATGGGGCATTTTGCAATTTATATTGCCATTTCATAAGCCTTAATTCTCAAACACACTCTGTTTCGGTCATTACTTTATTTCTTTCCATCACAAGGGCCAACAATTTTTTTTTTTCCTTACTGAGGAGGACTTTAATTTCATTGAAGGGCTATCAAGAAGTAATCTCTTTTGCAGTCAAACTTTCACTATCAGGTTCTATTATCTTAACATTTAAATTTTTTATTTATATTATGTTTTAATTTATATATTTATAGGTATATTTTATCACTTGTAATTTGTAAAAAACATGTCAATTAAAAAAATATAAAATTCTAATATTATATTTTAGTTTTAAACCTTTAAATCTATTGAGCCACTCCTTTCTATACACACACAAACTCACATATACACATATGTCCAAAATATGTGTATACATATGTCTAAATATACAGGATTAGGAGTAATTCAAGTGGTAAAAACTACTTCCTTAATGTGATGACTTGAATTTGAATCCTGTGTAAACAAAGATTGGGTTGGGGTGGAGGGGTCTAGAATATATATATATATATATATATGTGTGTGTGTGTGTGTGTGTGTGTATGTCTGAAAATACACTCAAGGACCCTAATTGGTTAAGCTTGTATCCATAAGATACAGAACTAAGATGGATTAAAAACTAAACCACCCTATGAATTTATGCTATGTTTGTTATATGCTTATCCTGAAAAGCATATAATTTTATATGCTTTTTAAATTTAAGATTTTCAATAAGCATATAACAAGCACAAAATTTGTAAGATAAAACTTGATTCGATTTGGTTTAACTAGACATGATCAGTGGAGTACAAAGATCATTAGGACTATAACTAATGATCTTCAGATTCTTAATGAATATAATTAACTTTAGCTAATAAAGAATGTCAACGCCACTGCCTAAAAGAGAAAGGTGCACATTATTAATATGCCACTTGAAAAGCATACTAGTGGCGTTTTAGGTCGAGTTTTCTCTGTTTAATTACGTTGCTTTAAGTTGACCCTCGTTAATTGGAGAAAGAAGCATCAATATAGATGAAAGTCGTTAACCAATTAAAAGATATTCCTAAGTCAACACTCTTTTTCTTTCTTTCTTTCCTTTTTTTTTTTTTTTTTTTTTTTGGCAAGACGCAGAATAAAGATGACTCATGACACACATTGATGCCTGGAACATTATTAATTATTGAGGCGTCTAAATATGTTGGACAAACAGCAAGAAGTCTTCTTTCTTGTTCACAATTAGAGATGTGCTAATTACAAAGATATTCCCCCATCAACGTGCCTCACTATTTTTTTTTCCTTGAACAAATAAAATCATTTCATTCTATCAAAAAGAACTTTATAGGCAAATACGAAATCATTTACATCAAAGTCCCCTTGCTGTATGTATATTGTGTGACCATCATTTAATATGTCTCACTTTAGTTAGTGAGAATCGAGTTAATTAAATTAATTATTGACTTAATTATATTAAGTTAATCGGCTAATTACTCAGGCCATATACATGGGCTTGACGTTTTCTCCCAAATTATTCCCTTTAATTTGTCTGCGTGAGTTGAAACCAACGCAATACGCTGCTTTTTGTGGCCCAAGCCATATTCATCAAATTACATAAGTGAATACATCACATTTACAGAAAAAAGTCTATTCTACTATGACCACGAAAATATGACTACCCACATTATAATGATACAAATTAAGCCCAATAAAAACCTTATGAATTAGTTTCGCCGTGGCCTTCAAAAATTGAAGGTTTAGTTTAAAAAGAAATTTAAAAAAGATGTCATTACTAGAACTTTGATTAAAAAGAAAGTTAAAAGAAATTAAACCTTATGAATTAGTTTCGAATTGCTCTTAAGTTATAACTACTAATTAAATTATATGCATAAGACACATTTGATTCGTGGGAACCACTCAAGACTATGTCGGGCTGGGCATGCATGTGAAGCCCGACAATTATCAAGAAAATGAACAGATTTTTGAAGAATTACTGCAGCCCAATATATTTGTCCCACTTGGAAGAAAAAGGAGGCCGTATGCTTGTTACAAGTCAAAACAATTAGGCAGTGGCTGAAGTAACCAAATTTGCTTCTACAAGCTTCTCCATCTTCTTCTATCTTTTCCAAGTGGAATTAAGTCTCAGCTTGATTTATTAATTAATCATTTGTTAAGGCAAACAACATGCATGTATGTAGTATTTGAGATTAATTGATTTGATGATATGTATTTTGCACTGTAATTAAGATTGATATAATGTATATTGTATTTGATATCAATCCAATACATTAGATCATATTAAAATTGTTAATAATATTTAACAAAATTATAAAATAATATATCAAATGAATTTTACTCAGAACTATGATTTAAATCTGATAATACCTAATAACCATTTCAAGATCTGCCACCATTCATGTAAAAAGTAAGAGTTTGTTGTAGTTCTTATATATGTTTTTTCCTCACTACTTTAATGACAGTATTTATAAATGATATCACATACATAGTATCTGCAATTGAATTAAATTTTGCACTATGCATATAATGTTTGATATCAATTCATGTAACTAAATCTATTATGCTATTTAATTAAAATTAATGTGATATGCACTGAATCTAAAATCAATCCCATACACTAATAAAAAATAGTGAATTTGAGACGGAAAATTTGAAATAAACATTTTTTCGTCTCAAATTGAGATAGATTTGAGATGGAAAATTTGGACTAAATTTTTTAATAATTTAATGCAAATTTGAGACAGAATTTGATTTGACACATGGGCTTTTGAGATAGAAAATTTCCTTCTTAAATTTCGTCTCAAGTTGAATTTGAGACAAAATTTTCTAAGTTTGAAACGGAAATTTTCCGTCTCAAATCAAAAATTTTTTGGAGTGATAATTGTATAGCATTAAAAATATTTAGTAAAATTTAATATGTTTTTGAGATGACGTATCAAGTTCTCATGTATCTAAAAATAGTATTGTTACTCTTGCTCCCATAGGGATAAATCTGACCCCCTCCCCTGTTCTTGCCTATGTATATAAAACATTTTAGGAAGTGAACACTTTCTTAATAGCAGGATCCATGGAAAAAATAGGAAAGGTGATTTCACTATATTTCTAACCAAAGACAAGCCCTGCCACAAGAATATTTTTTTATTAGGGCAATAGCTTTGAAAGGATAAATTCCCTATCTTTTATTACTTACTTATTCTGAGTGTCTACTAAATATTTCAAATATTCAAATCAAGAAATTCCAATTGGTCAAATGATATGAAACAGATTAATTACTAGTCTTGAAAATTCAAATTAGGCCTACTTTTTCCCCGAGTTTGCCCAATTACTAGAGAACTAGGGATTAAATTTTTTCATTTTATTAAGCAAAATTTGGGTTCTTATCTGACGACTTTTGAAAATTTTTATTGCATATAAATTGAATGTAGAACGATAACAATCAACTAAAAGAAATAGAACTGAAGGTTTTTTTGAATTCTTTATTTTATTAAGTTCAATCAAATCCATTTCTATGGCCTATATGTTAGGCTCTCAGGCTATTGTGTAACTCCTCTGACTTCAAAGTATGTATGTGTGTGTGTATATATATGTGGATAGATAGATAGATAGATATAGAAGATAAATAGATTGATAGATGTACGTATATAGATAGATGGATTGATGACTACAACTATGAATTAACAATTAATAGGAATATATGTATAAGGATATATAAGAAACTTAATTACTTAACCCTTTTATTAAAGAAATAACGCTGTGATTTAAGAAAATTAATAAGAACCTATATATTTATAGGACGTAGATAACAATTATTCATAGTTCACGCGTAATGAGAGTGTAAGAAGAAATATATCATTCAACACGGACATAGAATTTAGGACGAAAGCAAGTGGTTCTTTTCCAATCGTTTGCGTTTTGCCATTGACTTATAAGCTACGGCCAACGTGTTTCTCATCTAAGGTACACTTCTTCATTGTAGCCATGTCAATAACAGTACAAAAAGACAAATTTTCAAGCATAAATTGATATTTTTGGCTGAAACTTTTCTTGGGTTTCTCACTTTTGTGACCCACCATTTACATAAGGTCGGTGATGATTGACTAGGACAACACACACCTATATTATTACTCTAAAAGTTTGGTCTTAATTCACGTTTTGTGACCTCGCAAAATGTCTTTGGGGCCATCCTATATTCCACTTTTTAATCATCACACTGTTTAATTTGTCAATTTTGACATTCGAATTACTATTCCGTTAAAAAAATTAAGTTTGTATAAAAAAATGTTAGTATAGTTACTTTTTATTATATTAGTATTACTTATTATATCAAGACTAGCAAAATTATTTTAACTAAAGTACTACTGAAATTACAATCTAATTTCACGAGAAAGTAGAAATATTTATTCGAAATTTATGATCTGCTATTGTATAGACGAACTTTGGGTCACATCCCAATTCGGGTGCTTTGCTGTATATTTAGGCATAAGTACAACGAATGCAAATTATTATTATATCCTTTCGTAAAACATGGTAATGTAAGAAAAGTTATACACTAATATGTATATCCATCGATTTCCTTTTCCTTTAGATGTCTCATCATGTATTTTACTTGTTAGAAGTAAAAACGCCATCTCTGGAGAAAATTCTAGAATATTTTATCTATAAAAATTAAATCATCTTTTAATTACTAAAATATTTAATTTTAGTATATAATGATATATCGAAATGAGTAACAAGTAATTTATTGCAAGGGCCATCCCTGCCACCATCATTTTGACCATATATGGAGCCATTTAGCTTGGACAATATTATACGACAAAATGTTCACATCAACGACAACCATGTTGTCGTTTTTTACATTAGCCAAATATCTACTTTCATCACTCAACTATAAAATGCCTTTGTGAAAGAAATATATATATATATATATATATATATATATATATATACATCTTAACTAATTGTCTCTTTGGTTGGATTTATTTTTTTGGATCCGTTATTTATGTCATTAAGCCGTTGGCTTGACCTACTTGAGAGCATACGTGGCATGATGACGAGACTTGAATCATTTCATAATGTTCATAATTCTATGTTCAAATTAAACGATACTTTGTTTTGGCCGAGTATCAATTAATATAATCCAAGGATATGGAGGGAATTTGTGTTTATGTATGTCGTTGCGTCCATGTTCTCATCCTCTTTCGTTAATAACATTGAGGGGAATAATCATCGATGAAACCCATGCACAACCTTGTTTCTATCAAAAAAAGAAGAATGAGAAAAAAAGAAAAAGAAAGAAAACTTGTGATGCGCAATGATTATGCAAAAGAGAAACCTCTGTTTTAGTATATCTAATAATTGTTATGTTGACCAGAAAAAAAGTGAGAAATTCATGCATGTTTGATAATAAGTATATTCTCTTGTTGATGTTTCCATATGTTTGCTTTATCAGTTATTGCTAGCTAAATTTGTTGACTGGTGCTCTACTCGTATGTAATGCAAAATATCTCTTTTATTTTTATATGTAAATTTAGTTTGGCACACATATATATGAAAGATACGTATAGATCTGCGAGTGATAAAATAAAGTGATGTCTAACATTAATTAGTCTTATCTCACTTAAACTCTTTGCGGCGTCTACCCATTCCCCCTCCCCTTACGCCCACCCCCACCCCCCGGTTGCTTTTTTCGCCTAATGAGGAGCAACTTATTGATAAAATACTTTGAATCTATGTAAGCTGTCAAACCTTGAATATAGTAGCATTTCTCAACACATATATTTACATACACCAAAATAATTTAATTTGAGCTTATGTATATGTTAATCTATCCTACTCCATTATCAATTAAGAGCAAGAGAAATGATTAATGTACTTTCCACTCTTATATTTTATTTTGGGTAGAAGAGAATATTATCCATGAATAAGTCCCCATCACTTGGGAGCTAAACCCTTGTGTCTTGTTCTAGTGATAATGTATATCTTACCACTTGAAACAACTCGATCTAGGTTTTTCAGAAAAGACAAAATGTAACATAATATTGATTTGTGCTCAAAAGTTGAATTACATATTTACATTCAATTGTAAATAAGAGAGAAGAAAAAAGACAACAAAATATTTTTTCTTTTTCGTTGGGTTGAAAAGAGTGTGTTTTGACCCTCAAGAGTTGAGTGAGGTGGATGATTGGTCCAAATTTATACTCTCACATTGCAAATATTACTCGACCTTCAATTAGTTTGAAACATGTGTTGAAACCTATTATAAACTGCAAAATTTTAGCCGATTCTCTGATTGATATTATCCAGAGTAATCGTGTTTAAAGATCAAATAATTCTTGATCGTCAAAAAACAATCATTAAGAAAAAAAAAAGAAAAAAAAAATAGTGTGCGCGTCAATGAGCTTCTTCCCAAGGCAATCAGTAACTTTTAAAAAACTCTATAGGGGGACTTTCTTTCTCATCAGCTGTCTCTTGTCTATGCTATGCATAGTATATAAGCCAAAGGCAATCAAAAATCTTGTCCTACTTATCACTAAGTAGTACTCTCTCCTAAGCAAAAAGAGAGGAGTATTTCTTTGTCTTCCTCCAGTCAGTGACCTAGCAAAAGCCCTGATCTTTTGAAACAAAAAAGCAAAATATAAGCCTGAGAACAAAGAAAATAAGACAAACAAACGCAATTTTCTGTAAGCACTTTCTTCAGTAATAGCCAACACAGTCCAATTATGCCAAATCTAACAGGTGATGAAGTCAGCTTCTCCTCAGGAAGCGCTGGAGAAGATGCTCAGAAGCATCAACAGCAACAGCAAAATCACCAGGAAAACAACTTATTGCATGGCTCAAATTCATCTGTAGCTTCCATTAATGCCACTACCAATAGTAATGGCTCAAGCTCTCAACAGCCTCAGCAGCAGCAGCCTCCAGTTAAGAAGAAAAGAAACCTTCCAGGCACTCCAGGCACGCACTTTTAGCAACCCCTTGAAAACTCCACGATCGTTGTTGTTTATATGATTATTGTTGTGTTCGTTATATGCTTATCTGAGATCTTAAATATGAAAAATATATAATTTTATATGCTTTTCAAATTTAAGGTTTTAGATAAGCATATAACAAACACGGCATATATCCGATGATGTTCTCCTTGCAACAAATGTAGAGTTTTTTGCTTTGAAACATGTACTGTTATAGTATAAGCACCATGGCAGTTTTTATGGCAAATCATAAAGTAGCTAAAGATGAAGAAACTGTGAAGAAATAATCATGGGGGACATATTTTTTTATTCAAAAATTTGACATTTTCACTAAAGGTGCGGCATGAATGATTTTATCAAGCACCATGAACAAATTATATACTATCCTCATTTTGTTAGGAAAAAGAGAACCACTTTTTTGTCCAGAAAGTGCTAAATAATTGCTTAATTATGGATCACAATCATTGCTTGTAACTGTGCTTAATTAATTGCATACCCTTTGGCTAGCTTAGTAATTTGTGCACACAGTGGTCAAGTCCACGTTGTAGTGTCTCCTTGCATTACATTCTTATAACAATAAGAAGGGGATTCAATTGCCATAAGTTGATTATACATAGAGATTTAATCAGAGATTCAGTTGTCATAAGTTGATTATATAGAGAGATTTGGACAGTTATTTTAATGACCTAGACTCAATTACTAGTGACCTGCCATCCCAAGTGATCTTAGTCAAGTGGTCCTAACCTGGCACGATGAGTGAGCTTACAGAATCTTCCCTTGAAGATACAACCACTCGTGACAATCCAAACACAACTATTGATCCGTCACCACAAATAACTTGAGCCAATTGGTTCAAAATGCTTAGGCCTTATTATTATGATAGTAGTACTAAACTCAAACATTCACAATTAGAGCATAAATTTCACACAAAAAACCAATATAAGAGGGTGTTAAGTGGTACTACCACCTATTCTCTCTCGTAAAATTTATACATTATATGTTACAAGAATATCGTCTGAATCTTGTATTATAGTGGAACTAAATCAAAATGAATAACTTAGCTACTTTCTCCATGCAGATCCTGAGGCAGAGGTTGTTGCATTATCACCAACAACACTAATGGCAACAAACAGATACATCTGTGAGATCTGCAACAAGGGGTTTCAGAGGGACCAAAACCTTCAATTGCATCGCAGAGGTCACAATCTGCCATGGAAGCTCAAGCAAAGAACAAGCAGTGAGTTGAAGAAGAGGGTTTACATATGCCCCGAACCAACATGCGTCCACCATAACCCAGCTCGAGCCTTGGGAGATCTTACGGGTATCAAGAAGCATTACAGCCGCAAACATGGGGAGAAGAAATGGAAATGCGATAAGTGCTCCAAGAGATATGCTGTGCAATCTGACTGGAAGGCTCACCAGAAGACTTGTGGCACCAGGGAGTACAAATGTGATTGTGGGACCATCTTCTCCAGGTTTGTATGTACATTCTCTTCTAATTAGCGACCAAATGGTACGTACCAGTACTGTTACTGATTAGCGACCGAAAATGTCTGCCTCGAATTACCGATCAACATTCTCCTTAATTAGCGATCAAACTGTTAGTTTTCAATCCATCACTATTTAGAGACAAAAATGTTAGTCTCTAACTAGAGACAGGAATTTCCATCTCCAATCTTTTTTCCGTCACTAACCTATTCTATTTGCAAAGAATTTTGTATCGCTAATTAGGGATGAGTTAAGAATGAACAAAGTCCCAACACTAATTAGAGATAGAACATTAACCGAACCATATTTAGTAGCGAACAATTTGGTGCCCAACATTTAGCTAATACGTCACCAAATCTCATTTAGGGACGGATTAAGTAGTCACAGATTGTTCTGTCACTAATATGCAGTGTTCTAGTATAGTGCTATAATTAGTTTTCGTGTATCTAGAATTTCTATGAGAAGACATGATCGTTTTAATATACCATGAACTCGATTTCATTAAGCTAAATTGGTGGACTTCAAACCCATAGACGCTAGAAGGGTTGACATAAATTATTCTTAAATTTACACGAAACATATACATATAAACTACATTCGTACCATACCTTCTACTGAGGTGCGACTTTGAGGGTTAAAGTTAGGGGGAGGGAATTAGTGACCTGCCCTGGAATGTGGGATTGTTTAACTTTTCCTTACTTGTGAAATTACATACTTGACAAACAAGCTGTTGGTGGAGGTTGTAGTGGATGTTGGGAGGGCTTTTCTAGACTATTCCCGATCCAAAAGGGATTAATCCGTGTAATGCGGCTTGAGATACCCTAACTCAAAACAAAAACAAAAATTACATGCTCAACAGAAAGATTAATTTCAGCATTTTAATATCTCCGTGTTACATTGTGTTACCTAAGCCTGAAAATACCTAGCTAAATTTCTGCAGGAGAGACAGTTTCATCACTCACAGAGCTTTCTGTGATGCACTAGCGGAAGAAAACAACAAAGTGAATCAAGGCACAATGAACAGCAGCATGGAACCAAATTTACAAGACCAAACACATAGCATCATCTCAAGCATGGGATTATCTGAATTCAACAACAATTATGATTCCAAGAACCCTCTCACAATGCTGCCTCAAGAACTTGTGCCAATCCCATTCAAGCCAATGAACATGGTGAGTGGCATGTTCTCAAGCAGTTCAGGAACCCTCTTTGCCACCCCAAGAAGCATGCCTTCATCTTCATCAGGCCTCCAGCTTATAAGCCCAAACAACTCCTCAGGCTTCAACTATTGCCAAGAGAATAGCAAAAATGGAAGCCAGCTTTCTGGGTTGGCTCAAATGTCTGCAACTGCTTTGTTGCAGAAAGCTGCTCAGATGGGTGCTTCTGCAAGCAGCAGCATGAATTCTCCACTGATGCAGAAGAGCTTCGTCAGCAGCATGGCAGGTAGGGATTACATGGTTTAGATTGATTTTGACACGTATTTCAAGCCAAAACAAACTAATTGGTTTCTTCTCTTATAAAATAGTCAAACCAAACCAATATCTCTAAAGTTGGTTTATTTTCGATTTCCTATAAAAAAAATTGAATTTTATCAAAAAATTTAGAAAACAAAGAAAATAAAATTTAGCCACTAATTTCAAGGAAAAAAACTACTAGTAAAACAACTTTGGTCTATCTTTTATGTTACAAGTTTAACTAATATATACATAAAATTAAGGATAAACATAGTTAAGTTTAATTTGGTTTATAGATATATTTCAAACCAAATTGAACCAATTGGTTTTCATATAAAACTAATCAATTAATTTATAACTATGTAAAATAATCAAACTAACCCGAATTTTTTTTATTGGTTTAGATTGATTTGGTCAATTTAACCAACCTGTATTCACCCCTAATGGCAGGAGCCGATCAACTTTCTGGATCAAGACCCACAATTTATGGTTCGATTCAACAGCATACGAATCCATATGATCAACCAAATTTAGCAGGAATCAATGGAGAAAGATTAAGCAGTACTAGCTTAGCTATGCATGCCATGAATATTTACGCTGGAATGCTGATGGATGGTGATCATCAAGAAACTGAGAATATTATCAAAAATGCGGAGCAGAATGATAGTAATCGTTCCAGTTCTGCAATACAAAGAAGCCCCAGAGACCCCGTAAGTCTAGAGGCAAATGGAAATAGTGTGATGACCCTTGATTTGTTGGGAATTGGAGCGTCAGGATCAACTGTGGAGTTCGATGAAATGCACAGAACGCAAGTGATGGAGCCTTCTGCTGTGGAGAAGACCATATGGGATGTTCAAAAAGTATGAAGAGGTCGGCTATCCCAAGAAATCAAGCCGGTGGTTACAGACACTGTAGCTCATAGTTCCGTTTAGAGGGAAACAAAATTAACTAGTTACACTTGTTTTAAGCTTAAAGATTTTTAATATAACAAAGAAGTGATGCGACACTTGAAAGTGTTACTAAATTTTTTTTGCATTTAAAAGTGTATTTAATGTTTGTTACACATGGAAGTGTAACTAATTTAGGCATGGATCAAATGAAAATTCAAAATTTGTTACACTTTGATATGTAACAAATTGCAACTTTACAAATTTATATTAGTTATTTTTTCAAGCGTAACAAATTTTTTGTTATCAAAAAAAATTAAATATAAAATTTCTAATGTCATTGTTACGATTGAAAATGTAACAAATATTTTATTACATTTAAAATCATAATTAAAATAAAAATTATTATTTTATTCTTTTACGCTTACTTTTAAGTATACAGAAAATATCTATAGTTACTTACCTAAAATCTTGTAATGTATGGAAGAAAAGGTTGGGATTTGGGCATGAGGCATGCGTGACATGCGACTAAAACGAGAGAAGCAAATGGCATTTGGCATGGAGAACACAAAGCAACCAGGCTTAAGTGTCTGGAGGTGCATTGGTGAGTGTGTATTGGTATCCTTAAATTTATTTATTTAAAAAAAATAAAAGGAGTATATCAGAAGGCTAGTAGAACTTAGCCTTGTTGAAGAGTTGGAACAAGAACATCTAAATTTTGGTTGTCTTATCTTCATTCTATTCTTGTCACTTGTTATTCGTTTTATTCATATTTTTTTCCGTAAACAAAAAAAGTTTGTGCCATTTGAAAAAAAAAAAAGTCAGACAATTACGAACTCAGACAAGTGTGCATAGATTTGGGGTGTGCTAAAGAATTACTAGGTTACATTTCAAAAATTAATTGATTAATAAGATCAGGAGTAACTCAGATCCTTAGAATTTTTCAATGAGATACAAAGATATCTTGTAACACCCTTCACATGTGAATCAGATGAATTAGACATATAACTGTGCTTGCACAATTTGAAAATTGAACAAATGATGTTACAAATGATTGTTTGCAAAAATGGGTCATAACATGGAAGAAGTCACACATCAATAAATATGTATAACACGAAAGCCCAACTAAAGACCTCTTTTAATGTCATGTTAAGAATTATTAAAGTTCCATCTCAAAAATCAATTGATCAACAAGACAAGTGACCTAAGACTTTTTATTATTAACTTGAAACTTGAGATTTCCTAATGTGATAAATGTTGCAACACAGTGACAAGAAGGAACTAATCAATGATGAGAGTTCATAAGTTTCAACAATTTACCACCAATTTTTTACTTATTGTATTCAATTTTTGGCTTTCGTTAGTACGACGAGTCCACTTTAGTTGGCAATCATCTTGCAAACTAACCCCAACACTTCGAACCAAATTTCCTAGGAACAGGCGACACAAAGACTCCTATTCAACCATGAACAATGAAACCAAAATAAAAATTAAAAAAAAAATAATTTTATTATTACTACGCGAATAGTTTACAAGACCATTAACTCTTGCTCATAACGTTAGAATTTTAAAAAAGGATTCAAGCCCCAAACTAGTTCCTTCTCATTGATATTATAGGGAACCAAGTTTTGAGAATGAAGAATATGAATCTAATCCTCAACAATAACGTCTGTTCAGCTCTTCCCTAATCTACATGTGTATTAAAAAATATCAAAGTGAAAAAAGATGCTATTTCATCAATCTCCTCTCTGAATGCCGCCCATAAACTTTGCAGTCCCACCGTTAACATGTGTTTTAAGGCATTAATCACAGCTAAACCGGTTCGACTATCTTCTTCTATCGCGCCACCTTCTGTTTCCATCCCGGTCAGGGTCCGCGTATCCTGAACCTCCCCGAGAAGGATCCATGTATCCCGAACCTGGAGGGTACCCAGGATTCCGGGACATTGATCTCTCCTGCCTATGGTTATGACCAAAATTCATCCGCGGTGCAGTGTAATGTCTTCGCGGGAGATAGTCACGCGATCTAACAGGACTGTGCTCAGGGCTCCACGATTCAAATTCAGGTCCTTTCGTAGCCTGATCATTTCTCTCCCAAGAATGTGGTGGAGCCAGCATAGATTCTTGGACACTCTCAGTGTAACCATGTCGATTCACATTACGCTGATAATACGGAACGGCATCATACCCCTGCCTCTCCCTCCAGGAATGAGAAAGCGGAGGATCAGGTTCGTATGATGCTTGTAGGGGTGCTGGTTGTGGAGGTGTGGGCGTTCGTAATGCATGTAAAGGCGTATCCACGGTAACAGACACTGGTGATGGCATAGAAGGTTGCAACTGCATCGCCGGCAGCGCTTGCCCCGCTGGTGATGATCCTACCAAATTGGGGAAAGCCATACTAGAAGCAGACACGTTTCTCGTGTTCAATTCTGATGCCAATAGATGTGCGTTCGATAAGCTGGCAGCCGAAACCTGCTGTGAAACAGGCATCATAGGAGGCGTCCGCTGATCTAGTAATAGGGTAGTTGGTTGAACCATTGACATCTGTGGCATTGTTTCTTGGGCCAACTGCTGTACAATTGAAGACTGTTGAGCAAAAATGGAGGCCGGAATTTGAGGCTGCATCAAGCTACCAGTCGCAAGATTCTCTTGAGATTGTACTCCGCCGCTTGTTGTGTGCCGCGAAAAAGGATTTTTCCATCCACTCTGCATATAGAATGAAAATCAGATATTAGTTATTACATAGGGACTCTAATTAATTCTGGGTCAACTTGTTAGCTTGGATCAATAGATAAACATCATAGTCGCACCACCTTTCATTTCCTTCATGTACTAGACGTGTTTCACCTCTAACCCATATCAATTGTGGTCTTTCCTGAAAGTTTGGGACCATCTCTAAACTATGTGATAATATCGCATAACAATAGCTTAGGACCTTTATTCTATTTTGTCCCTTTTTTTCTTTGTTTAGCAACAGGCTAGCTCTTTTTTTCTGCTGCTCTTTTTTTCCTGCTTTTGCATTCTTGTTAAAAGTTTCAGAAATTAACATTCCATATGCAAGATATTCCCATCGTGGAGTCGAAAGAGATAGAGAGAAGTAGAGAGGACGAAGCCAGCAACAATTTCACAATTGTCAAAATTGGTACAGGATTTGCTTAAATCACGCACCGCTACAGGATCGCTGGATGGAGTTGGGGATGGAAGAGAAACTTCAACCTTCTCTGCTTGTCTGCCTACACCAGATACACTACCTACGGAGTTCAACTCATTTGCCTTAATCATATCAAGTAACTTCACGGTTTCCTGACTTGACAGGTTATTAGCTTGGCCAGAGGTCAAAGCAAAAACCAAGTCAGGATTTTTAAGCAGCACAGCAAGCAACTCCAGATCTGGTTCAGGCACACTCCTACTACCATTCTGAGATGAGATGCTAGCAGATGGAACTGCAGTTTCTCCATCTCCGGAAGGGGAAACAACAGATTCTACCCCATCAACATCAGGCAACTGCTCAGTTGGGATTTCCGGGGTTAGGGAGTCATCATAGTCCATTTCATGGTCCCAAGGCTCTTTGGGATCAGATGGGATTTCATTACTAGTTTTATAAATGATTTCCCTCTCACGCCGGATTCTGTTTTTCTGAACTTCAACTTCCTTACTGTTCTCCCCACTGCCAACCTCCCATGAAGGATTGATCTCAACTCCTGCAAGGAAAGACAAAAGTAGGAAGGTTCAATTTTCAAACCAGGAAATTTAGACGTAGGATAAAGACACAGTGAAAGAATCATGTACACCAATGTCACAGAGAAGGCCCGCAAATCTCATTTTACATAAGAATAATTATAAGAACCACTCTTTGCAGTTATGCGAGTTGCATGTAGAGAAACGACACGAGAATTCCCACTCAGCGCGTCGAAATAGTCGCAATGCTTCAGCATACAACCACAGTTACAGCAGTCATTTGTGAAGTTACATAGAAGCAGAAATGAATCTTTTCTGTACCAAAACTGATGAAGCAGGGAAGAGAAGTCTAGCACTTTAAGCAAGGCGGCAATACATAATATACAAATTGACTTTCACTCTACAGGAAACATTAAGGAAAATTATTCACAAGGATTAGAATTGAGAATCATGTGAATTTTGCTGTTTCTTTCAATTTGACTGCACAGAACGAATACCAGCCTTGGCAAGTAGGATCTGGCAACCTCCATTTTGGTTAGTTTTCCCGAGCCCAGTATAATAGTTACGGTCAGGTGGAGAGTTCTGTTGCAAGAAATTATGAACATGCTAGGAAATAGCAATTATTCTGAAACAGCAAACTGATCAATTATCAGTCCTGGTCCAAGTGGCTCAAGAGATTGATGGTTGTGGCACAAAATGCAGCTAAAGAAATAAAAATTGCACTTGGTTTCCACTAAGATAATTCCAGATCATCAAAATCAGCCTTGCCATGCGGCCTAGAGGCCAATGAAGCAAAATGGATCGTCACATTTCTCATCATTATGCGGTCCAGCAAGCTGACTTTTGTAGTCATACACAACGGAATATCATGACAACTTGATAAACAGTTACTTCACAACCACTATCCCTTGTCTTTGGTTGTGTAGGTTCTATTTCATTTCTTTCGCCAAACGGGTAATGCATGGTGTAATTCTTGCAGAACTTTATGGTTTTTCAACATAAAGTCATCATACACTTCTTTAAAAACATTCCTACATGAAGGGTACAAGGGCGCATTCTTCCAACAGAGGCGAAGGAGATGACCAGTTAAGCACGCAGCTGTGTGGAAGTAGCTGCTTGTTGAGACTTGAAAAATAATAATCCCAAGGATACAAAAGAACCTAATATTCATAGAAAGGGCAAATAAATGTTTACGTGTTTTTACATATCCAAGCTGTGATTCTTTTAGCTATTTTTCCCTTCCATAAGCATTTTCTCAAGAATCACTTGAAGACTCCACAGATGGAAAGGCACATTTTGCAAGTTGCTGCAGAAGACGTCACAAAATTACATCACTTTCACTTCATTTTGAAGCATCAACAGTACAGTCAGAATGCAATATTTTGACTGTAATCATGATCAAACAAAACCTTGCACTTATAAAACCATTCGCTTCATTTTGCAGCATCAATATTTTTACTGTAATCATGATTAACAAAACCTTGCCCTATAAAACCCAACAGTAACTTGAGGTAATCATGAAGCGGAGGGATCCTTTCTTTTTCCTTTTTCTTTTTGGTCAATTGAAGCGGACGGATCGGGAGACCCAAATTGTCAAGCATACTTAGTCGAGGTTACAATATCGGAAGTACAGAAGAAAAAATGGCAGTTAAAAATCCAATGGACTTGTAAACCTGCATAAAAATGACTTGCTCCTTAATTAGCCAACTTGTTGATTGCTTTATAATCATCTGAGGTCCTTTCAATATGGAGAGACAGATACAAGAGTTCTTTAAACTGATTAATGCCAGGTCATACTGTACTCATCCAATTTGATCTTATTTTAACACCCATTTTTAGCTCCTAAGATATTAAAACATCTCAGACAACAGAACCAACTCTCTCTCTCTCTCTCCACCCCCCCCCCCCCCGAAAAAAAAAAAATCCCCAAGCCCCCACACAAAGCATTCTCCCATTGAAAAGTTCAATAACTGTAAGCATTGCTGCTTTACTGAATGATATGTAAAATGAAAGGAATGGTGTTTGATTTTTCCCCATAGGGCCACCCAAGGGGGTAAAATACAAAAGGTAAAAGAGAGAGCAGTTGAGTCTTCTTCTTCCAGTCAGTTGTTAAAGATCTCTCAGTGCCAATTTTATTCTAAAGTAACAAGCTAAAAAAAGAACAGTAAGGGATGGTATCAAAAGTTCTTAAAGAGTATGTTTTAAGTGACTAGTTCATAAGTTTGTCTTTATATGATTCTTTTAAGAACCCAAGAAAAGACAAACCTTGAATTTTCTTGTTAACCAATTACCATAATACTGTTGTACCGTTTAAGGAGCCAATTGACAAGAAAGGTACATGTACCTGGCGGTGTTTTCCATGGTATTTGGAGCTTTTTGCACCTTTTCCACAAGGGTTCTTCAGAATCCAATATCATCTTGCTATCTAAAATTTCCTGCTTATTAGCTACACTAGAGGGAAGATTACCAGGATTGCTTTGATCCTCAATCTTAGGCTGAACAGATGCTGTAGATGTAGACAGAGATATGTTTGCCACAGAGGAGGTGCATTTTTTTGAACTTTCAGGCTGCACTTGAGGGCTTTCATTAGAAGATGAAATGTTCTTTCCGTATTTATTTTGCAAGAATTGAGCCCGCATTTTTGCCTTCTGTATGTCATCAGCCGAAAGTGGTCGGCCTTGAGTTGAAGGCATGGATTTTGTAACCTGGGAGCTCCTTCCAGTTGTTTTCTGGCCTGGTTGCTCCACCAATTGAACTTTTCGGCGCTGTCTACCATCTGTATTCAGTTAAGGCATCAATTATATAAAGAACTCAAAGGAAAAAGAAATTATCTGATCCCCCTACTAATTAAGTTGGATTTGAAGAGCATAGAAGTCATTGGAACAAGATTAGAACTAAAATCAGATAATATAAAATTCTAAGGATACGAGATGATAAACCACCCCCAAGAAGTTTTTTATTCGAGTCATCAGCTGATGCTGTAAGCATTTTCAATGGCTGAGGCGATTCAAACTTCTTCCTGAGAAAGAAACACTTGATTTAAAATCATGGAACAAGTCAAAACTGGCAGCAGATGCATGAGAAATTGTTGGAGAAGATAACCGAATACCTCGAGTTATCCAAACTTTCATCAAAAGGAGTAACGCTTCCATCCTGTAGATAAAAAACAAAATAATAAGATCATCTAAAATGTGCTTTTGACAAACATTGGTGTCAAAAAACTTACATGATTTGGATCCCATGTAGCATTACCCATAACTTCATTGATGCTGCAAAGCCATACCATCATGGTAAAAACATCTAAAAAAGAGAAGTAAAAGGGAACTTTGAACAGAAAAGTCCAGGAATGAACTTGCCTTTGCTTCAAGAGCATCTCATCTTGGACTTCATTTGCAGATTTCATTCCATTAGATTTCTTCAGTGCTTGGCTTCTTGCAAACATTTTGCTCCATCTAGATAACAAAATCCTTGCCCTGTTTGAGATGTCTGATCTTCAAATCAGATAAATAAGTCCAAAATTCTAAAGGAATGAAATGACTCTTTTAGCTTTCTCAGTTATTTCATTTTTCCATTCTCTGATGGTTAAGGGAGAAGGAAAATTCAAGTATCTAAGGTATCAAGCACACCTGATGCCCTATAAAACCGTAGCTTGTTAACACTTTGCAGTATAGCTGACATATGCACAGGCAGAGCTTTCTGCAGCGGCAGGTGGCAGAGGACCTGATGACAATTGGAAAAAGTGTAACACCCAGTGCAAGGTCTGGAGAAAAAATCAAGGACAAGTGAGCATTGTTAACCATATGTGCACCTTAAGAATGACATGAAGAACACTTGTTTGTTCTTCAACAGCTGCTTGAGTCAACCACGTTGCTAAGATCATCACACCACCTTTGCTTAAAAACCTGCATGTACATGAGTAAATGACAGAACCAGTAAGACGGACCACAACTCTATAGTTACCAGCTTTACCCAAAATGTAAAGGAAACCTACCAATCTAATACAGATGGACTTTGAACTTGCAAGACCCGATCCATCAATTTAACTTGTCCTGAGAATGTTTCTTCTCTTCTCATTGAAACGAATATATTGGCAACAAAATGCTTATCTGACTCATCTAAACCAGTCAGCACCTCGTCTTGTGGGAAGCAAGTGGGTCCTTCCTCCACACTGACAGGATCCAAACTATTTAGGGGAACTGGAGTAACTGTATCAATTGGATCAGAATTTGAAGAGACCCCATCTTGCAGAACTGAGTTAGATCTGCTTGCCTTCTCTTTAGACAACCTGACAAACTTCCTCACCCTTGATTTTTGTGTAGTAAAAAACTCTCGAACCTGTGATATATAATAGTCATAGCAAGAGGTCACAATTAACAGTTGTATTGATTTATTATTGCACACATCTCAATTCATAAAGCAATATGTGAAACTGACGCATACACCATATAAACCTTTCCCCTTTCTAAAGACAAACACACATAAATATGTCTGAAAGGAGAAAGATGGAAGAAACCTGCGTGGCTGTAACGCCAAAAAGAGCACTAATCTCACGAATCTCCTTCTTGGTAATTGCATCTTTGATAGAGAAAACTTCCTGCATATATTTCACAGCCTTAGGATTTAGCAAATCTCTAGGCCTTTTCCCTGCAATCGAGGGGTGCCAAAACGTCAGTGGACGGGAAGAAATGGAAAACTTATACAAAATAGGCATATAAGTCTAGCAAGTAATGAGTGACCCACTGCAAAAGTGTGAATCAGTCACCAAAAGAACCAAAAGTACAGGTATTGCTGATTCCCATTTAATTTTCTTCCAAATAGGATGGACACTTACCAATTTTAATCGATAGAGCTCCAGCAGCCTGCATATGAAAAAACAAAAATATATGAGCGAATGAAGAGAAAAGAAAAAATAGAAAGAAAGAAAGAAAGGCAAAACCATATAACAGATAAATAGATAGTTCTTATTCTGAGGCCTTTCTGAGATTAAAGGAATTTCCTCCCATGGAAACAACAAAAAATGCGAGTATTACAACTAATAATATACGAATTCGGTCCGACTCTCTTACCATCTAAGTTCAATCTCGCTTTAGCATCTATTTCCCGAGACCCACAAGTTAAAGTGTACCGTTCGAACAAATTTTTCAATAATTCATTTTCTACTGAAACATATATTAATCCAATAAAACACATATCGACAAACCATACATAACAAATATTACATCAAGAATAAGAAAAAAGAAAATACTACAAACTAAATTCTGGACAAAAGTGAGATTAAGCTACACATAACTCCTAATCCAGCAATTTAAACTACTTGAATTATTAAACATACACAAACAAAGAATAGTAACATACATACAGATTAATTTAAAAAACAAAATTTGGACAAAAAATGAGATTGAAAAATTAACCATTTCTTGAGAGAGAGGATTGACGCCGGTGAGTTGGCATTGTCTGACGACAATGTTCTCGAGCTGATCGATCTGGCTGCAGAAGAGATTCCTCTGGTACTCCAACAGGTCCTCATACGACGTCGCAGCGGTGCTCGGAAGTGCCAGCTCCAACTGGCTCTCTTTAAACGCTTCCATTAGCTAACTAGCAATTCAATTCAAAATGTATCGGATTGAATTTCCAAACCAAAAAGAAAAAAGAAAAAATCAATTTAGGGTTCTTCAGTCTAGGGTTTTTTTTTTTGGGGGGAAGCAAATGTGAGGGAGGGGCGTGAAATTCACGCGCGTTGAGGAGGAAAATAAGAACGAAGAGAATGATTGATGACGGTGTATATGGGACCGTCGCACAAGAGCGAAGCCTGCGGTGAGGAAGGTAAGCTGATGGCTTTTTTTCTTGTCTCACCGTTGGCTTGTTTTGGTTGTTGAAGTAATTATGCTGTAGACTATGTTAGATTATGAGGTTTTCTTTTTTGTCAGCATTTGGATTAATTTTTTTAAAAATATTTTTTAATAATTTTTGAAAAACTATTTTTTTAAAATTAAAAAAAAAATTGGTTTTTATAAAGAGTTATAAATGAATTTCTTTTAAAGTTTCAGCTTTTTTAAAAGTCAAATTAAATAATTATTGCAAAAAAATAATTTTTTAAAAAAAAGTACTTTTATTAAAAAAATCAATCCAAACCGACCCTATATTAACTAATTTTAAATTGAAGAAATTTATGCAAGCATATTACGTAAAACCAAATATAATTTTTTGCGATTCACGTGTCATACATAAATTTAATTAAGAAGTCTCAAATTCAAACTTTGATTCACTTTTTAGTATTTTAATTAGTAAAAAGGGGTAATTTTAGAGTTTGAATTTTACAAAATATGGAATTAAGGACATCAACTTTAAGATCTTTAAGAAAAGAGGTTGAACTTATGAAAAAAGGTGATGTTTTACACACAGTTACATAACGCATTAGTTCTTTACTTCTTTTTTTAGTTGACAATGCGTTTTATTTCTTTTATAGGTCAGGTGAATTTTTCACATGACAATATAACTCCTACATGGCTTCATAATTCATTACTTACGCGACAGCTTTTTCCCTTTCAAATTTTAAGTGGCATTTTCCTTTTTAGGTGAGGTTGATTTTTTGTAAGGCAATGTGACTCCTATGTGGCATATATGTATAAACTTATAAATTTTAAGCTATCATATACATGTGCACATATAAAAATCATAAAACTTTTTTGTTCGATAAAGTTGCATGTTTTTCTTTTGCTCAACTTAAAAAATTTATATATTTTTTAATATTTGAAAATATTAAATTAATTGTGCATTTTATATATTAAAAATAAATAAATTACAATAAAACTGACCAAAAAAACTATTAATTGAGAATAGTTTGCTATGGGATTTTTGTTTTCCGAATTAAGAGAATGGCCTTTTTTTTCTTACAAGGAGGCGAAGCCAAATTAAAACATAACTAATATGGGGAAAGAGACCCCTCTTATATCACTAACAAAAATTTCTTTTATCCTTTGTGGAGCTTCCTGTAGCCAGTGTACCCCAAGTGGAAGTTTGGGCAAGATAGAGAGTAGACTTGGGTTTTCTTCTTTTTGCCTTTTTTTCCCCTTTTGCAAGTCCTTTTTTTTTGGGTTATATTTGGTTTTGGTGTATATTATGTAAAATTGGAATACCATGCTAAAAAGATCCACCTAAGCTATAAAAGACAAATAAAAATGCCATCTATGATTTGAAAAAGGAAAAAATACCATATAAGCAAATAATTAACACTATTATTTAACAGTGTGTAAAATATTATTTTTCTATAAGATCAAACCTTTATATTAAATATTCTAAAGTTGAGGCCCTTAATTTCATATTTTGCAAAGTTTATGTCTTAAAACTACTATTTTTGCTTGTATTTGTTTATTCTCACTCCTAGAGTGTACGATTTATTGATTTAATATTTGGAAAATGAGATTTATGTTGCGTTTGTTATATGCTTATCTAAAATCTTAAATTTAAAAAGCATATAATATATGTCTATCTAAAATCTTAAATTTGAAAAGCAAATTATATGGTTTTTAGATTTAAGATTTCAGATAAGCATATAACAAAAACAACAATTGTTTTCCTTTGGAGAAAATAAAAGGGAGAAATATCCTTGTAGGTTTTTGTAATAAGTAGGTATAAAATTTATTCAAATTATGGGCAATGAAAAATTGGCAATTATCATGAACTCAAGAAAAAAATTGGTAAAAAAAAACTATGGTTTTGTTTGGCTTTTTTAGAAATTGTTGGGTTAATAACGCAAATAATCATTATTTTTATTGCATTTGTAACTAACTTTGTTACTTCTCAAATTCGGGACCTTATATCATGACCTCTGTTCCTTCGTTAAACATTTATGCTCCTTCGTGTATTAAACAAAAAAAAAGAAAAAAGAAAAAAAACACAAACAGCTCAACAACAGAACGCGCATGAACCGTACGCGTTACTATACACGTACAATAAATATTTATTTACTATCATATAACTATTTATTCACTGACTTTTATAAATACATTAAATATTTGTTCATTATGCCAAAACTATTTGTTCACTACTCCACAACTATTTATCCACTAACTATTTGTTTATTACCCCACAATTATTTGTCATTTACTTTCATATATACATCAAATATTTGTTCATTATGTAACAATTATTTATTCACTATTTCACAACTATCTGTTCACTGACTTTCATATATATATCAAATATTTGTTTATTACCTCATAATTATTTGTTCACTACCCTCACACATACAAACACAAAACATAAGCACATTTGCAACACTCTTATAGAACACGCACACACACATTTACACGCAATGAGTAAGGTGATAGCAGGAAAACTTATTTGGTGGTGGTGTTGCTATGAATCATGATCTAAAAAGCTTGAAATTGCTTGATCATCCATTAATGATGAATATAAATTTAAGTAATTAAATCTTGAATTAAAGGCACCATAAAAATCGCAAAACTACAATGAGAAACAGCATTGAAGAGAGCTTGAAACTTGAAGCGTGGTGGTGGTGTGACGATTGGAGAAAAAGAGAGAATATAATAAGAAAGAAAGGAGAGGAGAGAGAAGAGAGAAGAGAGAGGAGAAGGATATGAGAGAGAGAGAGAGTCGCGGAACTGATTTTTTTGTTTTTTGTTTTTGTAAGTGCAAGTACATCATGCTATGCAAAAACACAATTCTGCAAGAGTATGATATAATTTGTGCTCAAATATTATAATATATTATCCGCGCATTGCCCAAGATAAATGAGTACTGTGTATAAAGTACAAAAAAATGAGCATTTTTGGTAGGTAGTGGCCATTCTTTACAATTCTGATAAATACAAATTTATTTTATAAATTATTAAAAAATTTTGATATTTTCTCAATTATCCAATAAATTTTTTTAATCTTGAAACATCAAATAATCTTGGAAAGAAGAACTACCAATGAAGTTTATAGATGCTTGTTCGCCATTATGTGGGTATCTTTAGATAAGTAGATCAGGAATATTAATATCAAAATGGATTCAATGTAATCTTGTGTTAAGAAAATATTTTTGTATGAATAAAAAGAAATAGCCTCAAAGCATTCTTGGAGGGTAAGATAGCTATAGTATACTGACACATAAAATAGATTAAAAGGACAACAGTACTATTAAACGATGATACATATAGATGATTGATAAGGGTCTATTTGGATGGGTTTTTTTTTAAAATGATACTCTTTTTTTGAAAAAAGTATATTATTTTTATAATAATTATTTAACTTGATTTTAAAAAAGCCAAAATTATGAAAAAGGTTGATTTACAGTTTTAGCTTATTAGAAAAACACTTTTTTTAAAAATTATTAAAAAAAAACTTTTGAAAAAGTCAATCCAAACGAGTCCTAATCCTAACCTCCCATATTGTTACCATTTATCCTTGAAATAAAGTTGCTCAAAAAATGATCAGAAATGTCATGCAGCTGTCACATATTTGTCGAACCTCTTTTTTGTTCAAGGGTAAAACTGTTTCCATGTTTTTTGACGGATTTTATTTTAAACATTAACAATAACAATATATTACATCAAGGAATAAATTGTCATGTTTGAATAAAATGGAACTGAATGAGAAATACAATAAAGAAAAAAGACTATCAATATTGTTAACCCTAATTTTTAGTCTTATTTTGGACTGTATTTGTACTCGAATACACTATGATTGGATTGTTTGTCTTAAATGCTTGATTTATATATTTATCTTTAGTGGGCTAGAATGGCATAGAACTAATTGAACATTTTTTGCATTCTAATAAATACTCACCAGTAATGATACAAAAAAAGTTTTTCGTATAATTAAATTCATTATACAAAATATCCGGCACTTATTGTCTGTTTGGGTTGAGGGGATGAGGGAGAGGAAAAAGTTACCGGAAGCATTTAAAAATCATTCTTGTGTTTGGTTTCAGAGAAGATAAAATGACGTCGTGAGGAGGGGATGAATTTTATCTTCTCGTATTCTTTATTTTCAATTCTTTTAAATTCAAAAAAAATAGAGGATAGAATAATTTTCATCCTCTCATATTCTTTATCAACACATCAAATTTATTATTTTATTCCATTTCCTCATAATATAAACTCAAGATACTCTTTTTCTTATATATTCTTTTTCTTCTTAAAAATATCTTAATTCAAACACGAATTACTCATTTCCTCTCATTTCTTTTATAATCTTTCCTTTCGTTTATTAAAATTCTTCTCTCAATCCACATAGGATGTTGGCACATAATCATGTAAGAAGTAAATAAATAACAGCATGACTCTTGAAAAATCTACTTAAGATAATTCTGACTTTAAATGGTATTTTTTTAATCTTAAATAGTTATTTGGTTGAATAGAAATTATCATTATAAAAATTAGCCTTTAATTGTTTGGTTAACTAATGTTAAAAGTTATTTTATATTATTAAATTGACCATTAAAAACATAAAAAAATATAATGTTAGTTAAAACATAATGTAAACATTATTGTTTAACTTTTTTTAAAAAAATATATTATCAAAATATTATAGTTTAACTTATGACATATATAATATAAATATATAGATTATTAAATACACTATAGTACAAAACGTGAATAAAGATAGATATTTGATATTTGCATGTTGATGTTCCTAATTTTTTTTCTAGGAATAATCTAGTAATAAATGTAAAAGGCACCAAGAAAATAATAAATGATTTAGTTAATCTTATTTTTTTATTTTTAATTTGACGTGCTTAAACCATAAAAAGTAAAGAAGTTTTCTTTTTTTAATTTTATTTAATTAGGCTTTTAAGCACGTTTGACTATTCTAACCAAATCAAACACGCTTTAACTAATAACAATTTATATAAATTAAATTTCCTTATTAGAAAGTATTAAAATCACGGCACTTAAATCATATGGATAACGATTCAATGTTTTGTTGTCGAGAAAAAAAAGAAAAGAAAAAGAAAAATAGACACCCTAAATATAAGTGGACTCCAGATAAAAAGAAATTTCATCGGAATCCAAACATAATAATTTTCTTCCCCTATATATACATACATATATATATATATGTATAGATACATTTATAAACAATTACATAGCTCTATTCTTTATAATAACACCCTGATTCTTTCACAAAAATTCTTCTCCGTAATACTCGATCTTCAGCCAAAACGGCGTCGCATTGCGTTGTCTGTCGCCAGCTCCACATAATAAACCCCACCTCTCCGTGATCGGTTAAAGGTCAGAACTCTTCTACGCCGTTGATTTTATATATGTGTGTGTTTTTTCACATACATGTGTGTTTTCTGTTTGTGTTATATACATATGCGTAAGTGTATAAACCTGTATATTTATATATTTATTGTATTTCTCTTTAATATTAAATTGTGTTTTAAATTTTGATGTAGTTAGGGTTAGGGTTCTTGGACGTTGTATACCTTGAGACTTATAAGCATATTTTTGTGAAGTGATAATATTTTAGGTGAACTAATTAACAAAACTCATATGGTGGTTAATTTATCAAGACGTATGAGGATATTATTGATTTTGTACGGAGGAATTAATGTGCAAATTTTATGTGAGTTAATATGTGTAAGCTTTAGTTGATGCGTGGTGCACGGTACCCCTGGGTCTTGGAAAAGGTTGGACCCAACCTGGGGTTTATAGGCGGCGTCATTATTGTGGCGCTAAGGTTCCCCTTGGTTTAAATTGCTAATTTAACAGAATTGTTATGGTGGATACTTGGACGATGGTCATGTATATTTACATGTATAAGCATATTAATGATTGTGGCAGGATGAACTAACATGCAAATTGTGTGTGTATGTTAAGTTATCGTGTTTTTCGGGAGGTTCTGGATATCACTACATCTAACATGACACAATAACGCTGAATCTTGAGTTTGCCACTTAGTTTGGAATCTTTGTATTTTTATTAATTGCGGTCAAAACAATGAGATGCGAAATATGCTGAGTTATCATGTTTGTTGTTATCGTGGTGCTGGATACTTGAATGCCGTCCTTGGGTTTAGCATCATGGATGGATGAATTAATGCACAGAAGTGTTAGCTTACCATGTTTGTTTGGAATTTTTGGTCATTATTGTATATGCTGCAATAGTGTTGAATCTGGTGTTTCTGATCATGTTTGTTTGTTCTAGCTACTGTATGTTTGATGTGATCTAAATTTGTGCAGTGGGAGAGTACTGTTCAGCAAATTCAGTGAAGATGACGATGAGCCATATGAAGATTATTGATTTGGAGGAAGGATGGGACTATATGCAGAAGGGGATCACAAAATTGAAGAGAATCTTGGAAGGACATCCTGAGTCTCAGTTCACCTCAGAAGAGTACATGATGCTTTACACGTATCCTTCACTATTCTTTCTTTTGAGAGGGTCAAGATATTATTCTAATTTTTCTCCTATTTGCTTTTGCTTCATCACTGTGGATTAAAATTATAGCTCCTTGCATGGAATAAGGATGTTCTTTGAACTGGGTTGTATGCCTTAACTTGAAGGACAGAACTATCTATAACATGTGTACTCAGAAGCCCCCTCATGACTATTCTCAGCAGCTCTATGAGAAATACAAGGAAGCATTTGATGAGTACATCAACTCCATGGTAAGTACCTTAATTAGTTGATCAACTGCACTAGGTTTTTCAGATGGCCATGTTGATTAGAATTATGAATGTGCTCTAGAGTAGTCTAGGTCCAGCATGTTTTGACATTTTCTAGTCTGAAGTGGCATCCTATGTCAATGCGGGATTTCGTCTCTCAAATATGCGAGTAGTCTCTGTACTTTAGGTGGTGTATAGCCAAACTTTTCAGATTAAATAGTTTGTCTCATCTGGTTTCTCCAGACAATGGGTAAACATGATTATGGTGTCGGTTTTAGAGCCAATTTATTCCTGCAATGTGTTTTGTTATAGATGTCTTAGCAAACTGCTTTCCCACTCCTTCCACCCTCGTTCCCCCTTTGCAGCATATTTAAGCTTTACTAAATTTCAAAGCTTTTCCTACTTAGTTCTTGTTGCCATCGACTTATGTATCTCAACTAGGGAGGGTGATGGCATTTCTTTTCAATTTTTTACTAAACTTTCTGACTTTCTCACAGTAAAGTTGGAGTGCGTCTTGTTTGTGTAATGTAGTTATTCTGTCTGTGACTCATGTCTGAACTGCTTTTGTTCCTTATCAGGTCTTGCCATCTCTAAAAGAAAAGCACGATGAGTTTATGTTGAAGGAACTTGTGAGAAGATGGGCAAACCATAAAGTCATGGTCAGGTGGCTTTCACGTTTCTTTCATTATCTTGATCGATACTTCATAGCTCGGAGGTCGCTTCCTGCACTCAATGAAGTTGGACTCACTTGCTTTAGGGATCTGGTGTGTCTCTAGTTCTGTCCCTTCTTCCCCCATGCCTTCATTATTATACATTTTTAGATATATGCATTTGGTGGTGCATTGGATGATTACGTAATTGTTGAATTTAAATTTTTGAAGCATCTGTTCTTTTCCTTTTGAAATAACTTCTTTTGACCTGACAACAGGTGTACCAGGAGTTGAAAGGACAAGTCAAAGATGCAGTTATTGCTTTGGCAAGTCTCATATCTCTTATACCCTTTTTTCTGCCCCTCTTGTTTCTTTTAAATTTTTAATGTTTCTTGTTAGGACTTGATGTAAAACTGACCAAGCTTGTGTATCAGATTGATAGTGAACGTGAAGGAGAGCAGATTGATAGAGCTTTGTTGAAGAATGTAATAGATATATTTGTTGAAATTGGAATGGGGCAAATGGATTACTATGAAAATGATTTTGAACAAGCGTTGCTTGATGATACGTCTGCGTATTACTCCCGAAAAGCATCAAATTGGATTGTGGAAGATTCTTGTCCAGATTACATGTTGAAGGCAAGTCTATTTTTTGCTTTTGTTTCTTGATCGTAATGTTTCATAGATCAAGTAAAATTGCATTTTTATCACCTTATTTTTGTGAACAACAGGCTGAAGAATGCTTGAAAAAGGAGAAGGATCGAGTGGATCATTATTTACATTCTAGCAGTGAGATAAAGCTTTTGGAGGTTGGTTCAGAATTTTTCCTTGTCATTATAGTGTTGGGGATATCAAGAAAGTTGGAATATCGCTAATTGGCTTTTGTACTGAAAGTGAATTGTTGGTAACTGTTTATGGTGTCATCTGGTACATGTAACTGCTGCATCATGACGGTGAAATGATAATAGGTCAAAGTTTCCAAATAGAAGCTTTTCTCATGCACAGTGAAAAATTTGTGTTCTAAGACGTCTCTTATTGTGAACTGGAATTTATAGTTATCTTCTTTTGTAATTAACATGTAAAACCATATTTCACTTAACTTTACTCGTGCAATTATCTTTTAGTGAATATGGAGAAAGCGATTTTTCTCTTGACGTTTCAGATAAAATAGGGAGCAGCAAAACGTATTGGCACTTGTAATAATTTTCTTATTTCGTATATGCTTTCAATGCATCCCTGTTTAGAGAAATGGGAATAATGGATTAATGGTCAAATGGAATTGAGTTCTAAAGGTTTAACCCTTGTTGGCAATATTTGATTTCATACATCTATTTTTTTATGTGAAATTGATGGAATCCAAATTCTTTTGAAATATAAATTGCTTAATTACACTGTGTTTGTTTTGTACAGAAAGTGCAACATGAGTTGTTGGTAGTATATACCAATCAGTTGCTTGAGAAGGAGCATTCTGGATGCCGCATGTTACTTAGAGATGATAAGGTATTTGGTCCACGCTGTTTGATGGTCGGACATATCTTCTCTACGTTACATGTGGAAACATGACTAATTTTTTGATTTAACTCCAATTCTTTTTTTCCATGATTTATAGGTGGGGGATCTGTCTAGGATGTATAGGCTTTTCCACAAAATCCCTAAAGGGTTAGAACCAGTTGCCAACATGTTCAAGCAGGTAATTTTGTGCAAAATAAATTTTTAAGAGCATGAAAGGTGGCTCTTGAGATCATACTTATTTGTCGGTTACCTTATTAGAAACTATGTTGTTTCTGGTAATACTTTCTGATGCTTCCTTGGTACAGCATGTCGGTGCTGAAGGCATGGTTCTGGTCCAACAGGCCGAGGATGCATCAAGTAGTAAGGTCAGTAGTTGATTCTAATCTTTACACGTTTAGTTTGTCTAGCTTCACCACTATATGTTTAAACATTTTTTGTCTAGCTTCTCCACTAATCTGTTTAAGCGTTAAGTTCCATATGGCGGTCAATAGAGACTATGTTCTTATTCATGTACTTTAGGTGGACAATTTCCTTCAGCGGCTTTCAAAATGTTGATGTTCTTGGTTGAGGAAAAACGTTTAGTAGTTGTCATGTGCAACTTCATTGGTCTACATTAGCTAAGAGAAATGGAAAATTGAAATTTTTGTAATCACGTGGTCTTGTTTTAATCTTTTAAATATTGTCTTGACCTATAAGTGCTAATGCCTGCCTATTCTTCTACAGGCAGAGAAGGGTTCTCAGGAGCAGGTACGTACACAAACATTCTATAACCTCTTTAAATCATACATTTCCACTTGGGGAGTGGGCATTTTCATCGTGAACTTTATCCGTTCCAGGTGTTTGTGAGAAAAGTCATAGAACTGCATGATAAATATATGGCTTATGTGAGCGATTGTTTCTCAAATAATACTCTCTTCCACAAGGTATACTTTTGGATTTGAAGTTGTCTATTGTTTGTTGTTACTATTATTTATACCCAGTCTGAGGTTCTTGAAATATTCTTTAGGCTTTAAAAGAGGCGTTTGAGTTATTCTGCAACAAGATAGTTGCTGGCAGCTCTAGTGCTGAGTTGTTGGCTTCGTATTGCGACAATATCCTTAAGAAAGGTGGGAGTGAGAAGTTGAGTGATGAAGCTATTGAGGAGACCTTGGATAAGGTATTATTCTTTGTAATCCCTTCTATTAATATTCCTTTTGGTGAGTCCTGGTCTTATACTAAGGCTACCTCAACTTTTCTGGTTCACCCCAACATTCCGGCTTTGTAATCCCGTCTATTATTGTTTCATTTGGTAGCTTTTGGTTTATATATTAAGGAATTGCTCCTCTTCAAATTTGTGGCAGGTTGTCAAGCTTCTCGCTTATATCAGTGACAAAGACTTATTTGCTGAATTTTATAGGTAAGCTCTATATATTTTCAACTTTGTTTAATTCTTTATGTTTAAGCATTTTGTTGGAGTTAATTGAGTAATCACTGCTGTTCTTATTCTGGTAGGAAGAAGCTTTCACGCCGTCTGCTCTTTGACAAGAGTGCTAATGATGATCATGAAAGGCTGATACTGACAAAACTGAAGCAGCAGTGCGGTGGACAGTTTACATCAAAGATGGAGGGGATGGTGAGCAAGGGCATTTTATTGTTACTAACATATCATTGTTTCACTGGTGGATAGAATTGAAGATACTACTCATTTTATTCATCAGATGATTCATTCTTCTATTGCAGGTTACAGATTTGACATTGGCCAAGGAAAATCAGAACCATTTTCAGGAATATCTCAATAATAACCCAGCCACTGGTCCTGGGATTGATTTGACTGTTACGATACTCACAACGGGTTTTTGGCCGAGTTATAAATCTTCTGATCTCAGCCTCCCTATAGAAATGGTGGGTTCTATGAACGCATCGTCTGATTTTTGCTGCTGATGAGAGCCATTAAGAAGTTACTAACTTTCCCATGGTTAAATTTTTTTCCCAGGTGAAATGTGTGGAAGTTTTCAAGGAATTCTATCAAACTAAAACAAAACATCGGAAACTTACATGGATTTATTCGCTGGGAACTTGCAATATAAATGGAAAATTCGAGACTAAGACTATTGAGCTGATTCTGGGAACATACCAGGTAAGGGCTATACGAACTGTTGTGACCTTAGTTGTCATTTTAGTGCAGGTTACTGAATTAATGTGTTCCTTGTTTTCAGGCTGCAGCTTTGCTGCTATTCAATGCTTCTGATAGATTGAGTTACTCAGAGATAAAGACTCAACTAAACTTGGGTGATGATGATTTGGTCAGATTGCTCCAGTCTCTGTCTTGTGCCAAGTATAAAATCCTAAACAAAGAGCCTAACACTAAGACTGTTTCTTCAACCGATGTTTTTGAGTTCAACTCCAAGTTTACTGACAGAATGCGGAGAATCAGGGTTGGATACCTTTCAGAAATCCCCTTTCTCTCCATTGCTTTGTCTGACTACATTTAATTTTGTTTTCACAGCTTGTGACCTATTTGTTTCTGGGTTATTTTCTAGATTCCTCTGCCTCCAGTCGATGAAAGGAAGAAGGTTGTTGATGATGTTGACAAAGATAGACGTTACGCTATTGATGCCTCAATTGTCCGCATTATGAAGAGTCGGAAGGTTTTGGGTCATCAGCAGTTAGTCACTGAGTGTGTTGAGCAGTTGAGCCGCATGTTTAAGGTATGTCTGCAATTGTACATGCTGAAAATATTGTTATTAAGATGGTAGATTTGTGTACCTATTGCAGAAGTATTGTTGATATGTCTAAGGTATAAACATCTGTTATTCAATCTACTCATTAAGTATATTAAAGTACATTTGATTCACCACTCATATCATGATTCTTTACTCTTTTGGTATGTATCTGATGTACAGAATCGCTCTTTGAGCATCGTATGTTCCCAAATGTTGTGCAACCCAATGAGTCTATTTGCATTGAATTCCGTTATCTGGAAACAATGAAAGTTTGCTTTTTGAAGTTAAAGTGTTTCTTACATCTTCATTTAGTCACCTCTTGATTATAGTTTGTCGAACCATGTATGCATTAGGCATCAAAACAACTTGCTTGAAGAATTCTTCTATACATTCACCAAAGGAAAAGCGAACAGATTGCATTTTGCATTCCTTTATTTTGAGATGGATTTAGCCAGAGAGGGCACTTATACAACAATTCAATTTTTTGAAAACTGAAGCGAGAAATTGAAGGTTCACAAGTAAATAGGTGTGTCACTGGCGTGCTTCTTGCTGCAACTTTGTGATATGAAGTGAGTGTAGGTGGTGATGTGTCTTTGATTCTCGTGGTGCAATTTGAAATTCAAGTTGTCTAATATGTATTTTGCTTCTGGTGGTTTATTTTGAGACACTATTCTCTTCCTATTTAAAATGCGCTTTAGCCTAAATTTGAGCAGTTGGATCGGTTAACCAGGAGACGTTTTCACTCAGTATGGTGGATAACATTTAAATACCTCCCATTCATCTCGATATTTTCAGATCATCACGTTTGCACGAGACTCTTATCTGATACTCCGTTTCTTTTGTTTATGCAGCCTGATTTCAAGGCAATCAAAAAGCGAATTGAAGATCTGATCACGAGGGACTATTTGGAAAGAGACAGGGAGAACCCGAACCTATTCCGGTACTTGGCCTGATACGACTTTGCTGATGTCAACTTGGCAGATAATATCTGTCGACACTGTTGCTGAGAGCGGATAGATGTTCAGGACTTATAAACTCTGCGCTTCGGGTAAACTGTGGCTTGTTTCTCATGGCTGGTAGTTTTGGCCCAATGGTAATCAATTCTCTGCATAAGCAGCTTGTGAAGTTCATACAAATGTTTACTTTTAATTGGAGAGTGATAGAAACTTATTTTAGTGGGCTGGTCCTGTGTTTTATAGTACAAAGAAGTTTCAGCGATGCCCATTTTGTCGTACCGCGCGCTCTATTGAGGTCTATCTGTAGATTGGCAGATTTGGAATGTCTATGCTTCATATATCCTTTAGTTTGGCTTGCAGTACTTTCAATAAAAAGCAACAAAATGGTATTTCGATCGCTTTTCATGTGAAGTCGAAAATGTCCTTGTTCTCATTTCACCCCCACTGCTCATTTTGCACCCTACCAATAAATTTTTGTTTGGGTTTTGTGTGTGTGTGTGTGTGTGTGTGTTGCGTTTTTTGGGGGGTGGGGGGAGTTCTCTTGATAGGCTAACATTTATACAAAGAAAGTGTTTGGTGGTCTATCTATGACCAGTATAAAGCTTGAGTAGAACTTAAAGTGGGTAGAACTTAGTGGAGATACAATGGAAGTGATATTGAAGATTTTTCAACCGTTGGATCTGCACCTGCCACAATACAAGAAGTGTAGAATCAAGCAGTAGGTTTTTGAAAAAGAAAGCAAATCTATTTTCTTGAAAATGGAAGCTTTGCGTACAAAATTTCCATTTTGTGCGTGAGTCGGATCGACTTTGAAGTTTATTGTTACCAATGTTGTCTTATGTTTTGGTAGAAGACTCTCTATGACTTGAATCCCTGGTTCCAAATTTAATAGAGGTCACGGACTTTAGTTTGTTTTGTTAAGCAAAGTTTTGTACATTTAGTTTGTTTTGTTCAGCAAAGTTTTGTATATATAGGCACATTACATAGTCGTTTAAAGGTCAAGTTTTGGAAATAAGTCTTGTAATATATCTGTTTCATAATAAAAATAGTTCTTTAGTCGTTTAAAGGTCAAGTTTTGGGAGTAGGTCTTGTAATATATCTGTTTTATAATAAAATAGTTCCTTTCTCTACGATCCAGAATTCACTTTACATTATTTTTCTTTCCTTTTCTGGTAGAATGCCTTTGGCAATATGCTCTGATTCTTCGAGTTGATTTTACTCAAATTCAGATTCTTTTGTCCTTTGGAGATTTCAGATTTGACATGGTAGAATTTTATTTGTTCATACCATCCAACTGAAATTGTAACCTGAGATATCATATATTTTGATCATCTATAATTTTATGCAACATAATAAATCATGGCTTTGTTCATGGCTGGAACATTAACAAATTGACTAGTCTCTCAAGCCTTGGAAAATTATTTGGTTAAGAATTCCCCCTTCAATTAATTTAAGCTCCCTAACGCAGCGGATATTTGGAGAACATAAACAAGAAAGTAGAAGAATCAAGGAGCTTAATTTCAAGGTTGAAATTAGCCAAGAAATCTCTAAGATAATAAACCTTAATAGAGAGATAAATATTATTGAATAATTCTGAAAAGTTATGTAACAATGAAAGCTTTCACCCTTATATATAAACTAGAAATTCAAAACTACATAGGAAACTAAATAGAAAACTAAAACTAAATAGGAATCTAAAACTAATTAGGAAACTAAAACTTCTACCAACTAATTAGGAAACTAAAACTTCTACCAACCCTTTTCATAACAAAATAGGTAATAAACTAATCCTAATATAACTAGGACTCAATAACAAATAATAAATCCTAAACCCTAACCAATTTTAATGACTAACTAAAAATATAAAATTTTGGGCTGCATCAGTCTCCCCAGGTGCGAAAAGAACTCGTCTTTGAGTTGTTACCATCATTGTCGACCAAATCTCCATGATACGGAACAAGATGCTTAACATTGAAAACATATGAAGTAGTAACATAATTAGGAAGCTCCAAGCGATAGGCATTATCATTTATCTTCTCAACAATCTTACAAGGTCCAATCTTCCGAGCACTAAGCTTGTGGTATTCTCCAACAGGGTAATGATCACGTGTTAGAATAGCCCACACATAGTCTCCAACATCAAACACAAAACGTCGTCTTCGCTTGTCAAAAACTTGTTTATAAGTTGCATTGCTGGCCTCAATTCTCTCTCAAACTTGCTCATGAATTAACTTGATATGCTTCGCTAAATCCTCAGCTTTTCCACTAAATTTACCCTTGTAAGGAATAGGCACCAAATCCAGTGGGCTACTCGGATTCTGACCGTAGACAACCTCGAAAGGACTTTGTTTGGTTGTTCTATTTACAGTCTTGTTGAAAGCGAATTCAGCTTGCGGCAGCACAACATCCCACTGTTTATAATTGTTTCCAACTAAGCTTCGAATGAGATTGCCCAAACTCCTGTTAATCACTTTTGTTTGACCATCAGTTTGAGGATGATAAGCAGAACTAAAATTTAAACTTGTCCCCATTTTCTTCCATAAAGTTCTCAAAAAGTGGCTAACAAACTTGCAATCTCGATCAGAAGTAATAGATTCTGGAATCCCATGTAAACGAACAATCTCCTTGAAGAAGAGATTGGCAATGTTGGAAGCATCCATGGTTTTCCTGCAAGGAATAAAATGTACCATTTTGGAAAATCTATCCACAACGACGAAAACCGAATCCATACCTCTTTGTGTACGTGGCAATCCAAGAACAAAATCCATGCTAATATCAGTCCAAGGTGAGGTTGGTACTGGCAATGGCATGTAAAGACACTGCATTTGTCGTAGCACCCTTAGATACTTGACAAATATGGCATCTATCCACGTATCTAGCAATATCACGCTTCAACTTTGGCCAAAAGTAAGAAGCTTCAACAAGTTTCAATGTCTTGTCTCTGCCAAAATGCCCTTCACTATGCAATTCTTGAATGATCTTCTCTCTAAGAGAACAATACGGAATGCATAATTTGGTACCTTTAAAAAGAAATCCACCATGCAATGTAAAATCATCACGTGCCATATCCTGGACTTCTTTAAAGATTGACCTGAAGTACACATCTTTAGGGTAGAGTTCTTTAAAAGTGTTGAACCCCACAACATGTACCTGCATAGTTGATAATAAAGAAGAATGCCTACTTAAGGCATCAGCAACACAGTTATGAACTCCAGCCTTGTGTTTTAATGTAAAAGTAAAGCCTCGCAAAAATGAAGTCCACTTGGCATGCCTCAAATTTAGACTCTTTTGGGAGTTAAGATATTTCAAAGCTTCATGATCCGAGTGTAAGATGAACTCCCTTTGAAGGAGGTAGTGCCTCCAGTGCCTTAATGTCTGAACAATTGCAAAGAACTCAATGTCATATGTTGAGTAGCACAACCTAGCACCACTAAGCTTTTCACTGTAGTAAGCAATTGGTCTTCCTTCTTGACTTAGAACAGCTTCAATTCCAACACGAGAAGCATCACAATCTACCTCAAAGATTTTCTCGAAATCTGGTAATGCTAAGATAGGGGCTTTTGATAGCTTCTTTTTGAGTAAATTAAAGCTTTTCTCTGCTTCAAAAGTCCACTTAAAAACTCCCTTTTTCATGCACTCAGTAATGGGAGCTGCAATAGTGCTAAAATTTTGAATGAATCTGCAATAGAATAATGCCAAACCATGAAAACTACGAACGTCATGCACACTTGAAGGTTGTGGCCAATCAAGAATTGCTTGTACTTTTGATGCATCAGCCTGTAGGCCTGCAGAAGAAACTTCATAACTCAAAAAGATAACTTTATCTGTCATAAATGAACATTTTTTAAGGTTAATATAAAGCTTCTCATGCCTTAAGGTAATCAACACCATCCGTAAATGTTCTTTGTGCAGTTCATTAGAGGGACTGTAAATTAGGATATCATCAAAGTAAACCACCACGAACTTCCCTGTAAATGGTTTCAAGACAAGATTCATCACTCTCATGAATGTACTAGGGGCATTCGACAACCCAAAAGGCATGACCAACCATTCATACAACCCATCTCTTGTCTTGAATGCAGTTTTCCATTCATCACCTGAACGAATACGGATTTGGTGATATCCACTTCTTAAATCTATCTTCGAAAAGATCTTGGCCAATGTTAACTGATCCAACATGTCATCAAGTCTAGGAATAGGAAATCTGTACTTGACTGTAATCTTATTAATTGCTCTGCTATCAATGCACATGCGTCAACTTCCATCCTTCTTTGGAACTAATAATGCTGGAATTGCACAAGGGCTCATGCTTTCTCGAACATAACCTCTTTCTAAGAGTTCACTTACTTGTCTGTTCAATTCTTCTTGTTGTCTTGGACTCATCCGATAGTAAGCTTTATTAGGCAAACTTGCACCTGGAATCAAGTCAATACAGTGTTGTACATCTCGCATTGGAGGTAATCCTGATGGTAGTTCATCAGGCATGACATCATTAAACTCATCAAGAATAGGTTGCACCTCATCTGGTATAGCGCCAGGGATGATATTTCCTTTCCAATCAAAGTGAAGGCAATTCTAGATTCCTCCAACTCTTTAGCAAATTTGGCCATAGAAAGAAAATTATCAGAATCTGATTTCTTTTGTTTTGACACACTCTCATCTTTAGTTGGAACTAGAATAATCTTCTTCTTGTCTTTATACAACATATAAGTATTTTTCCTACCATCATGTTTCACATTACGATCATATTGCCAAAGTCTACCCTATAACATGTGACACACGTCTATAGCCACGACATCACAAAGCACCTTATCAAAGAATTTATTACCAATAGAAAAAGAAACGAGACATCGTTTAGTAATAGGTACCTCACTCTCTTTTCTAAACCATGCAAGCTTGTAAGGTAGGGGGTGTGGCTCTATTGGCAAACTTAGTTTGGAAACAGCCTCTTCAGATATGATGTTTTTACAACTTCCATTATCAATGATAAGCTTAAACACTTTTCCACCAATAGTGCAAGTAGTGCGAAAAATGTTAGTGCGTAGCCAATCATCCATAGAATCTTGTTTTAGAGCAATAAGGCTTTTTCGGACCACGAGAGACTCACCAACATCTCCGAATACCATATCAGCTTCATCATCCTTTCGTCATAAATAGGCTTTTCTTCTTCTTCTTCTTCATTTTCTTGATCATCATTCTCCATTAACAAATTCTTCCCTTCTTTGCTCTTGTTTTTTCCACACTCAGCGGATTTATGACTAGGATCCACACACTTATAGCAATGATTTACTGAACCACTACGTTGATTTCTATTATTTGGTGTTATATTAGTTGTTTGATTTGTTGAATTACTCTTTGGTGCACCTGTTTGTGTCTCACGGTTGTCAAAAACCCTTCCTTGACCTTGTTGATTTTGGTTTGCAAATCTGGTCATAAAATCACGATTATTTCCAGCTCAATTGTTGCCCCTGTTTTGCTGTTTTTCTGCAACTAATGCATGTTGAAACGCTTATGAAATAGTCCAAAAATTGTGTAGAGCGAGTGTGTCTTGAATGTTTTACTTGAGCCCACCAATATATCTTGCTACCAACTGTTCCTCATTCTCAGATAAGTCATTACGAGCTATTAATTGATAAAATTCCTCCGTATATTCATTAATAGTGCAGTTGCCTTGGCGAAGGTTTTGCAACCTTTGATACATTGTTTGGACAAAATTGAAAGGTAAAAAATTTTGCGCAACTTCTTTTTCATCTTTTCCCAATTTGAAATTTTCGGCTTTCCCCTTCTTTGGCGTGTTAAATTAAGTTGATCCCACCATGCAGATGCACGCCCTCTCAATTTTAAAGCTACTAATATCACCTTTTTATTTTCAGGAACATCTTTAAAATCAAAGATCCTCTCAACTGCAGCCAACCAATCAATAAATTCTTCTGCTTGAATTCCTCCGTTGAATTCAGGGATTTCAATTTTAAAACCTCCATCCCACTTTTGTCCTTCCCGTACATAAGGCACATGTCGTTGTGCACGATTATGAAACGGGTTTTCAATTATTTCTTCCTCCAACTCATCTTAATCACCATCATGAGTTGGAGTTTCAAGTTGCACAAGGCGTTGAGTTAAGGCTTCAACTTGTCTTCTTAACTTTTGCATTTCTCCATCTCGTTGTTGTTAATCAGGGGAAAGAGTTCCAGCTACTACAACACAACCTTTTCCTCTCTTTGGAGGCATTGTGAATGTGAGATTAGCTGAAGAAAAACCTTGTTCTGATACCAACTAACGCAGCGGATATTTGGAGAACATAAACAAGAAAGTAGAAGAATCTAGGAACTTAATTTCAAGGCTTAAATTAGCTAAGAAATTCCTAAGATAATAAATCGTAAGAGAGAGAAATAAATATTATTGAATAATTCTGAAAAGTTATGTAACAATGAAAGCTTTCACCCCTATATATAGACTAGAAATCCAAAACTACATAAGAAACTAAATAGGAAACTAAAATTGAATAGGAATCTAAAACTAATTAGGAAACTAAAACTTCTACCAACTAATTAGGAAACTAAAACTTCTACCAACTCTTTTCATAACAAAATAGGTAATAAACTAATCCTAATATAACTAGGACTCAATAACAAATAATAAATCCTAAACCCTAACCAATTTTAATGACTAACTACAAATATAAAATTTTGGGTTGCATCACTCCCATACTTCATGGTTTGCAAAGTAAGTTTGGGGAAACCATCAGGTCAGTCAATATTGTGATGATAGTTTAAAAGCATTTCAGAGATTTTTTTGCTCTGGATTCTATTTCTGGAAGAATCTCACGACCAAAAATTAGTGAAAGAAGAATAGTCTTTGCTTTTTCAAAAGGACAAATTCTCTTGATTCTGTTAAAAAATGGTTCTGAGGGTTCTTCTCTCAAAATTTCTGCTAGAATTAAAAAATATTTGTTTGTTTAAAATCAAACTTGTCATTCCATCTAATATGCTTAATGATTTGTGTGCACAAGCATAAAATTCTTCTAAGCGCATTTGTTTGCTCAAAACCTCTTTCAGAGAGTTCAAAACTGTTTGTTTCGTGATTCATCCAAAATATAATTTCTCCAGATGCCATTAATATCTGTTCATAAAGGCATGCCTGCAATCCAGGATTGTAAAAGTCTTATATTTGATATTCAGATCTTCGATTGTGATTTCCTTGGCAACATTTCCTTTCTCTACGATCCAGAATCCGCTGTACATTACTTTTCGTTCCCTTTACCTTTTTGTTTTTAGAATGAATAAAGCACTTGCTTAGTTGCTTACTTAGCCCGCCACGCGATCCCACCCCACAGAAAAACACACTAACCCACGCATCAGAAAGGGGGAAAAAGCCCACAAATGTGATAAAAGTATTGCAACAATATGATTGCTGCTGATGTATGATCACCATGTTAGCAAAAATCAACAAAATGAGGCCTTACTGTAAAATTTTGCCAATAGCAAAGAAGCAAGATCTCCGAAAATGCGAAAAAAGTGATTACAATTGAGGATAGATGTTTATCTACAGACTGCTACAGCTGCCAGAACATTTATACCTATTGCTGAATATTTTCAGTTACCAACAGGATGTCAATCTCAGAAGGAAGTTCAAAACTCAGAACTCTTCAAGACTTCAAGAAGGAAAGAGAGATAAACTCAAGGCTGATAAAAAAAGTTTCAAAACTCAAAACTTTTCAAGACTTCAAGAAGGAAAGAGAGATAAACTCAAGGCTCATAAAAAAGCACTATCCTATTTGGATGTAGGGCTTGTTTGGATTAATTTTTTTTAGAAACGTTTTCTTTATAAACTTTTGAAAAAAATGCTTTTTGAGAAGTTAAAACTTTTAGCTTTTAAAAAAAAAGTTGAAATTGAGCTTTTTCTTTTAAGAGTTTCAGCCATTTTTTTAAAAAATCTAATGCAAATACTTATTGTAAAAAATAGAAAAAAGGTACTTTTCCATGAAAAAACCAATCCAAATAGGCCCATAATATCGGACAGAATAGTTGGCAGTATGTCGTCTACAAAATGCAACCAAAAGATAATGTTAGTATTCGTTAGCGAAGACGTTACCAGTTTATGTATCAGACAATTTTCAAGAAGGAATTAAGAGAGAGAAGCCAGATGCACAAGTATGTTCAATTAACATGGTATGCGGTTTTTCAACCTTTTATCAAGTCATTTGTCATCTGCAGTGATCAAGACCTGTATCAATCACACATGAAGATACAAATGTAGAGACTACTAACAAATTTGCTGCCAGATTTTCACAAAATGATAAAGTTAACTCTTGATAATACAAGAACTTCAAATAAATCAATGAATGAGCTTACAAACAAAAAATGTTGCGAATCCACCTGCTAATATCTGACGGCCTCGTGAAGGTATTAACTCACGAATTAGGAAAGCTGGTGATACTGCTCCTTGGAATCTCCTTTAAAATAAATCTCTGTACAAAAAATTAACAACTGCAGCCAAGAACAGAGAAAATGTTACTGCTGATATTTCATAATATTAATTTACACTAGTTTAATTTCTAGAAACCTTTAGAGAACAAACTCACACAGCCATCCATCAATGAGAAGACTACTTCTCGGCCACAAAATGCATACTCTTCCGTAGATGGAATGCTTCTTTCAACATATTATATCAGTTCATCTTGTCTGCAAAACCAGAAATCTTGACTGCAACCTGTAGAGAAGTTAAAAAAAATAGAGGGAAGTAAATAATGGAGTATCTGATGAATATAGACTAAGGCATGTATACAATTTGTTACTATATGGAACTCACCAGAGACTGTATCCTCATTCCTCATTTATATAGTGCTTGGGCCAGAAAGAGTAAAGGATAGTTTTAGTCAACTCGAGCAGCAGAACTTCACAAATGTCTTGGTCAATTAAACGCAACATATAACAAATTATGGCCGTTCATTATCCCCAAGTTTATTTGGACAACATTAGGAATGACAATAACTCTGGCATCTTCTTCTTTTATCGCCTTCACAAATTTTCGCCCTCCAGCCTTATCTACAAAACTTGTTTAACCTACTGAGATCTTGATCAGCATATGATCTTTTGGGGTCCTTACATATGTCAAGAATCAGCCATGGCTACCTTAAGAAATATCTTAGAAACTGCAAATGAAACCTGCTGATATGGCACAGATCTGCAAGACCAGTCAATTGACAGGAAATACCCTCTTCCCAGTATTTGTATAACAAAAATCATACTCCAAATATTCAGCGACTGATTCTGTCCATTGCAATACGCACGAGGCGCAGCAACTCTTCCACATCGTGAAAGTTGAAATTGAGGGCCACTTTGACCAAGGATATACCATTTTTACAATGAGATTCTCCAGGTCTAGAATTAGCAGCTGCAAAGGAAACCTGTGCCTTCTTAGCAGCTTCCATTGCATAACTGACATCCTGTGCCTGCACATATGGTGCTCTCAAATGAAAAAGAGTAAGAGAAGGACATGCAATACAAAGCATGAACCCTTGACTTTCATAGTTTTTTTTTTTTTTTTTTAAAGTAAAGAGGATCAATAGTGGTTTCTCAGTTACCCCTACGATGACTCAAACTCGAGACCTATACATCCCAAGTGAGGGGTGCTACCACTGAGCTACACCCTCTTGTCAGAGTTGCCACTACAAAGTTGACCCAGCTTAACCTCACCAAAACCCTTGCTTATGATGAGAAATAATTTTTTTTAAAAAAAAAAAAACCCTCAGCCAAAAGCCTTTGCCAGCATCCTATGACCAACAAAAGCAAACAAGCTGACTATATGTACTCTGTACTTCACCAGACAGGACAATACCCCACAAACGTGGAAAAAAGGGAAAAAAGAGAAAGATTTCACTGAGTTTTCTGTACGACTAATCAATGTATCAAATGAAATATTAAGCTGACCAGATATCACTGTGGACTTACTCCAGCATTGTCTAATTATCCACCAAAGCCACCCATATATTCTAGATATTCATTTATACTTATACCCAGCACAGGGACCTCACTTCTCTTCATACAACTTTTTGTAAGCTTCATGATGAATATGAGTTACTTAGTACTTACAAAATTAAGTATCCGCATGAAGCTTGAACGATTCTGTGATGTTATACCATGGTTTTCTGCAACTTGGGGTGAATCAACCCCTTTGTTTGAGGAGATTTTATCAAGGGTGACTGGGTTGTTAAAGTTGTCAATATCAGAGACACAGGATGAAGGAGATTCACCTAATAACAGTACAAATAATGAGAACATAAAAGATCAAGATGACATTGAAAGAGGGGAAAAAAACAGATAATTCTGATTTTCATTTGCATTGAAAAGGATAAACATCAATGACATATGTCTTTTGCAACAGAGCTACTTCATACTCCAGTATACTCCATATCCTCTGGAAGCACAACAGTTTTTAACTTTATAATTTCTCTCTTCTATTCAATTATTGGAAATGAAGGATGACCACGATAGACCCTAATCTGCTCAACAAAAATAATTCAGCAACTAAAAATATTTCTCACTGTTTGAAAGAAAAATGAGAAATTACACCCAGCATTTTCCAATATCTCCCATTATCCTATTTGTGCATTGGGCTGAGGATCAGTTTGAGGTCAACAAACCTCAGAAGAAAATTATTAATTCCATTGAAATGCAAAATAACATAGGACATTCATCAGCTTATGTTACAGTAATCGGTAAATGTAGTTGAGGATTAATTAGAGACCAACAAAGGGGTTTAAAATCTCTAAGGGCCTCAAGTGGTGTAGTTTGCCTAACAGTATTAGGAGGGGGAAGGACCTCAGTGATTGGAAACATGGTGAACTGCAAAACTGAATCTGAAAATCATTTCCATGTTGGATCAAATGGTTTAGATGAGATGCTTGATAATATTATTATAGATCATGCCATAAGAAGCGACGGACATATCAAACATCAGAAACTTATTATAGTACCAGGAGCAACAATTTGCAGAGCCGTTTGCAGCTCATTTCGATCTCTGCTTGCATTAGTGTGAGACAAATAAATTACTCGCATGAAGGCAACCTCCATACATTTATAGGCCAGAGCAGCAGCAGCCAAGTCCTTCGATCTTTCATATTCATGGGCGCAGAACCTGTGGAAGTAAATTTAAGAGGCAGGAAGAATAAGTCACTCTATATTCCAGGTGTAACTCTCACAACCATCCTCAACATTTGACATGCAATTTACATAGGACAACTAAAGATGTGGTGGAACAACTAACCCCAGAGATCTACACATGTTGCAATTATTGATCCATAAGATATTCCCCTACGAGCAGTATAAAATTCGATGCATACCTGGGCCCTCATATCTTTTAGAACAGATGGTTCATGTCAAAAACAAAAAAATGTAGTATAGGAAAACTATGAAATTTATGTGCAAATCCTGATTCCAGATGGACACAAAGGGGTTAACTCTTAGTATTCTCATGGCAGAAGATATAGCATAAAAGAATTTCAACTAAGACCAATTTTAACGAATCACAATTAGAGAGCTATTGCCGGTGAAGCCTACCAATGTGATGCTCAGCATCGACTCTTTGTCAAGTAGGGAGTTTACATTCTATTGAAATATATATCTCCCTCATGGAAAAATAATAAAATCTAAGACCACCTTATAAGGCCTTGGTCCACTCTTCACTTTGACCAATTAGTTTTTATGATGGAATCTTAGTGATTCTTAACATGGTACCAAAGCTGGGCTTGTGGCCTAGTTCTTCACGCATCCATCCACGTGCGACCCATCAATTCGTTCACCATGCATGTCCGTCCACGTGGCGGCTCATCCCTGCAAGCAGCCCGCCAAAATTACATCTTATTTGTTCTAGACCATGGTGATCCATCCTTGCAAGTAGTCCACCAAAGCTGCATTTGTTTCGAGTTGGGGTGGCCCTTTGTTGTATCGGGTCACACGTCTATTCAAGTGGTGCGGGTACTGTTATGGGTTACAATCTAAGTTCAACCTATCCGCCAAAGTGGTGTAGACACTATTCCGGATCACATGTGAGGAGTGTTAGAATATGTAGATGTCCCCCATAGAAAATTTTCAAGAGTCAAGTCCACCACATAAGATCACGAGCCACTCAACACATTAACAAATTGGCTAGATAGAGATTGGGTGTGGCCCAAGAACGCTAAACAGAGATGGGTCAACATAAAGCAGTGTTGAAATAAATTCCTCCTACATAGAAAAATTAGAAATTTAAGACCACCGTAGAAGGTCCTACACCACTCCTCAAATTGACCAATTGGTTTTTGTGATGGAATCTCAGTGATTCTACACATTCATTTCTATAACTAAACCATGAATCTTGTCCTCAAAATGGGTAGGGAGCATTTTAGTATTAGTACTTCTTAAATGGAGCATCATTGCATTACTTAGATCACAAACCATGGAAAGGTTCATGAGAATCACTTCAGAGAGTCGTTTATAGAAAAAAAATACAAAACCTTTGTTCAGATAAGTAGTAGTTTTTTGATGATTATATAAAAAATATAAGAATAAACATGAAAGTGATATCACTTTATGGAGCAGTTTATCAAATTATATACAAAAAGACTTTTTCAGATAGTTTGCAGTTTTGTGAAGACTATATAAGAATATAAACAAATGGGAAGAGATATCTCTTAACAGAGTGGATTATAAAGATATCCACAGAAAGATTTGGTCAGACAATTTGCAGTTTTGTGAAAGAGATATAGTCCTACAAATCACTTCGAAACGATTGATTCAGTTATATGCTTGCAGCCAAAATTTTAAATTGCACCAAAGGAATTCCAGATACAACTTACTCGCAGAGTTTTGCTGTGCTACTATACACTTGCATCGATTGGATTTTGTTATGCTTGCTGTTCTCATTCTTGCCTGATTCTAACAGAGAGGCTCCATAGAGAAATTTAAGGGCAGCTTCGAAGTACATTCCTGTTCTTTCACTTGATCCAGAATGCTTGAAAAGACAAGTTATGCCATCAATCAGATAATGAATGAACAGAATCAATCAGAATTAAGATTTAGTACACGAACCTTAAGACGATCAGCTAGATGTTTAAGGTCTTTTGCTTCTTTTATAGCATTTGTTGCAGTCTGGCTTGATGAATTCTTTCGAAGTGGAGACCCAGCATGATCCCGGACCTTGTGCACAGTGTGGTTTCTTGAGCTAACTGATGGAGTTTCATTCTGCTTCTCACCTTTCTTACTCTGTGCTGTTGCCCTAGAAGTATCATCATCATGAACATTACTCTCTGGAATGTATTCTCCAGTCTGCATATGGCATCCAGAAATCGGCTGGAGACGCGCTCCTTTGTCATTTTTATACCTTGAGGAAGGAGGTAATGAGTTAGACCACCCTCTTCCCGAGAATTTAATCCCATCTGCTTTCTCAGGTAGAAGTTTTTGACATGTATTCTCAACCTCAGTGTCAAGCACTACATTCTGCTTTGCGTCCTTGTTCGGAATGGCATGTGCTTTATTATCTGAACCATTATTGCCACCACAAGTGAATTGCTTACTGCCTTTAATAATCTCACTCCAATCTTTTGCAGCAGAATTTTTTTCACAGAGGAAATTCTTTTCAACCCTCTGAGAACTGACACCAGATTTCTCCTGAAATTTACCTTTTCCATCACATGATGGCATATCATCTAAAGATTCATTCATGGTGTTCTCCTCAATTTTATCCCTTGATACAAAGCCCGACTCCCTGTCCTGAAGATCGACCAAGGAGAACTCAAAGGAACCATGATGGTTGACTTCACTAGTTACATTCCTCTTCAATGCCCCTGACTGATCACCAACCCCATCATCTTCGCCATCTAAAAATCTTCTTGGACTAGAAGTATCCAAAAACCTGCCATCCCATAACTTGTCTCGGCCTTCGGGTTTCCTACCTGTTGATGCATACTTAACTATGCTAGAAAACCTTGAAGGAGATGATGAAACTGATTCAACTGGGGAGGCTTTTACTTCCTGGAAATTGGTTTTGTTTTGACATGATCCAGAAACCTTAGAGGAGCTAGAAGTGGCAGCCACAGAAGTTTGTAAAGACCCTGGATCCGTTTTCAGAGAATCTGCAGCATATAACCTCTGCTTAGACAGACTGCTCTCTTGACCTTGGCCTATTTGCCGGTCCTTCCCTTCTCTAGCTCTTTTCTCAATTCCACCTGTGGCTTTACTTGTAATTGCATCTCTTCCTGCAAACCTGGATATCCTTGCCTTCTTTTCTTTCCTCTGGTCATTGCAGCTCTCTTGGGAATGATGTCCCACACTAGGGGAACATGTGTTATGCATGTCTGGGTCCTGGTCTTGATGCCCCTTCCTTTTCTTAGAGGAGCTCTTACTATCACATTTGCTTAAACGTAGCAAACCATCATCTGATGTAATCTCAGTTGCAGATAAATTATTTGGAATATCACTCTTTGAATTCTTAGAATCGTTATTACTTTCAGGCTGATCCTTCCGTGGTGCACTATTTGGCAACTTATTGCTTAAGCAATGCCCTGCTTTCAATAAATCCCCACCCTGGTCAACTATGCAATTTCCATCAACATGGTGTGCATCCTCTGTTTTGACCTTCTTTGAAGCTCTAGAACTATCAATGTCATTCTGCCCCTTGCTCCTCATCTTTGAATTCTTTATATCACCTGTTAAAATATAATATCAAGGAAAAAGAGTTTGAGTAATTACTGGAAACTAGAAGTTCCCTCTCAAATCTACAGCCTACAAAAGAAAGAAGGAAAGGAAGAAAACATATACCTGCAGCTGAACAGTTTCTATGTAAATTTTTCTTCGCTGTTTGTTTATTTCCGAGTTTGTCCACAACTGAGCTAGTAGACTGTCCAATATTCTGATAACCATATTCATCATCAGAAGGAAAACGGTTCATACCATCTAAACCTTTCCTTTTTATAAATACCTGGTGGCTCTTTTTTACAGAGTTGGGAAATTGTGCAGGCCTGTCCCCTGTAGATCCATTTGAAACACATTTCGATTTGTACTTCTTCTTCCTCTTCTTCTTCTTCTTCCTCCCTCCAGTGGACAATGCTTGTTGACCAAGCATTTGATCATTGTCGACAGAATTACGAACACCACCTGAAGATACTCCTGACAAAGTCTTGCCAGGATTATAGTTCTGCTTGCATGGAGCCTCTGGAAGAGCAGCAATGGCAAGACCAGGAGCGGGGGCCTGGTAAACAGCTCTTAAAGCCAGAGTGGTCTCCTCCTCACTGACATTACAACGGTTCATGGCAGGCCTAAAGATACACCAAAACCAATTAATGTCCAGTTTGTTTTTCTCTTTCTTTTCCCTTTTGTGAGTGTGTGCGTATGACATATGAGAGATTGAGAAACAATATCTACTTGTCTAGGAAATCAATTTTGTCAATATAAAACTCTAGGACTGTTCCATCTATTTAAGCATTAGCACAAAGATCTATATGCTCTTTCGCTTGATGAATACAAGTTGGACCAGTCATGAACAGATGAACATAAAAGCTAGAAATGTTTGGTGAGTGAACTTACAGCCAACTAAGCATGCTACACACCCACTTATTGGGAAGACTTTTAGGATTTGTATCAAGTGGAAGAAGCCGCCATTTCTGACACTTGTCACACTGGACCCAATGTTCCTTCACTAGAGGTGCTGCTAAAGTAGGATTTGCATCAAAATTGAGCCCACTTACAGCAAAAAGGGGCTTTTCAATTGAAGACATCCTTGGATATTCCTCTGTATTAGATGGCTTCTGAGTTTTTCTACCATTGAGTTTCTCAGTCGAAGACATTTCCTTGGCAGCAACCTTAATATCTTCCGGTTCATGCTCTAAGTCACTGAAGAACTCTCGATATCTATCTCCAGCCTTTCTATGGCCCTTTTTGGGATTCTTGGAATCACTTTTAGACAAAAGACTGTTGGCCTGAGCACTCTTGTTTCTTTCATATGATATACAATCATTTATTGAGCCATCTTTCGGCACCTCCACATTTTGGACAACATGAGTTTGACCTCCCTTTAATTTATTTCCACCCACCATGCATAACTGCTCCTCCCCAATAGACTGGCTTGTAATGTACCCACTACAAGATGTGTGTCCCCGAGAAATTTTTGCTTTCACAGGGTTCATGCTTTCAGCATCCAGCATGTTTCCTCGCCTTGACTTTGGTCTGTTTGGAACATCATTTCTTTGTCCTTTGTGGCTGATTTCTTCTTCCGTAGAACCTAAACTGTTACCAGCATAACTTGATTTATTACTTTCCATAGAACCTTCATTGGCAGGTCTGGGAATATTAACTGCAGTTGCAGTACTTATTGTAGATTCAGAGTGACCAGAATGTGTATTGGATAAAAGTGGGAGCTTCAAAGCATTGGAAACAAGTTCTTCACAATCTAAACTGTCATTGTCAGGTTCCTTTTTCAACAGAAAACTAGCATTGCCGTTTGCTGAATCTAGAAAGCTATTTTTCTTAAGTGAATTTGGTTTCTTCTCCGGTAAAAGTTCCTGGTTATTTTTCCTAGAATTGTACCCGTTGACTCCTGCCTTGTGCAAAGATTGAGATACAGTCTTCCCCCATTTCTTCTCCTTTCCAGGAAAAGACATATAATCATCAGAAAGAGGTGATAGTAGGCCCCCATGCAGTAGAAATGATGTCATCATCTGAAAATTTTAACAAATAGGAGAAAAAAAAATTAGTTGGACCGGCAAAAGAAGTAATCATAAGTCAAAAGTAGAGGGGAGAGTGTGATGATTTACCTTAAGAATGCTTGTGGGAGATTCATCAGGGGCATCCCTAAAGTCGCGAGATAACCCTTCACTATCTGTGAAGCTGTCTTCCATTGATGACGAGGGAGAGGCATCAAGCCCAAGACCACTGTAGATTTCAGAATTTCTCCTAGCCGCCAAATTGTCATTTCCAACTTTGATTCGAACCTTCAATATTTTCTGCTCACAAGGATTTCCAGAGTTCTGTTCAAGTTCACCTTTCATACTGGGTCCATGACCACAAGTAAATGAGACACAAACATCTCTTTTCACTTGATCTTTTACAGATGGGGTATTGGATACATGTGATATTGCCTTAGGAATGGAACCTTCTCCAGGCCTCATTGCTAGAGAAGAGCCAGCTTGGACCAATGAATTATGCCAACTTGCCTGTAGAAAAGCACAATTCAAGGTGCTCAAGTATTTTTATACTTTCAGATCAGCCGAAACATCTTATTTCCTCCTTACAGGAAATAAAATTGTACTCAGATTATGGGGATGAATATCTATAGTGAATCACCTCGAGAACCTGGTTGTTTGGAGATGTTGGTATGTTGTGATCATGAACCTCTGTTGCAGTCTTTTGTTGACATCTAGGAGGAGACCATGGATGCACAGGTAAAAATGAACCATACCCTCCAAATTTTGCCCCTAACAAGAAATGTAAATCACAATTATCGTTGCATACTAAAAGTCAACATTGCAACTCTTTCCATACTAAAGAAATCTAAATTCAAAGCTTTGACTTACCCAGATTCTCAGCTGAAACCCCACCTTCGAAGTCCTTCTGGTGATGTCCCAAAACATCTTGAAGTTTCTCATCCTTTCAAAGTACAGAAATAATGAAGTGAGAGATAACGTATGATAATTAATCAAAGAAGAATTGCACTTAGGGCCTGTTGATTTTAGAGATTGGGAGGGAAATTAATTCTTGCAAATAGTGACACAGATTTCAACTTCTTCTAAAACCTACTGAAGGATTCTCATTGCTGCTTGTTTATTGGTAGTTATTATTTTTTAAAAAATCAAGAAGAAGAAAAAGAACAAAATTAAATCATTTATAGAATGTCAAACATCACATTAGTAATATTTGCTTTTTCTGAAATTGTTGTATTTCTACTAGCACTGGATTTGAAACAGCAAAGAGAATTAGATTCTTGAGAATGAAAATTCTATTCTTAAATATTGCATTCTCAAGAATTCAGTTCCCCTAAAACTTGCATGCTCTAACACAATTGTAACCTATGTACTGTAATTTATGGCATTGTTACCATTTAGCTCCTTTACGTTGCCAATAACCAAAAACCATCCTTAAATGACATCATAAATGATCGCAAAATAAACAGTTAACTGTTGAACCTTAAATTCAAATCTCACATACTCCTAGTTTAGATGTTCTGTGAAAATTCATGTTTGACTAGCCGTAAATAACACTTTCAGGATAAAACTTCCAACGTACAAAACCCAGTAACCTTATAAATGGCTACAATCCTTCGGAAAGCATTCTTCTTTGTAAACAAATACAGTACATCAGATACATGAACCTGTCTATTCTTTAATATATAACTTCTGTAGTTAATACTAACTTCCGAAACTGTATAACATAACAAAAAAGTTGCGGCTCAAAGCAAACATTTAAATGATAAAATTAAAAATGATAGAAAATGGACACTCTGGTACATAAAACTCTAGCCGACAGTGATTTTGGGGGGGTTGCCGGATCCACTGTGTGTCTGTCACAGAGAAGGGACTAGTGCACTTTATGTCTATTCCATGCATCAAGGCTTACTATTTTCCTAAAAGATTGCATTTGCAACTTGAACACTGTGATATGTCTATTCTATGCATCAAACCTTCCTAAAAATTTTATCAACAACTTGAAGACTGTGACGTTAAACATGACACCAGATATTGCATCCATGACTTGAACTGTGACATAAAAAATGATAATCTATCAAGTTAAAACAAAATGGCAGCAGGGGCACAAAACTCTCAATATGCTCGAAAGGCCACTCTATGAATAGTATCAAAATTAAAACTGCTAAATGACAAGTTGGTGAATAAAGCTCTTGCTAATCCACAAGCTACCAGGAAAGATCAGACGTCACGAAAGCTCCCATCTTGCACATGATCAAGTTAAAATTGACACCGAAAGTAAATTCCTTTTTTTTTTTTTGGGGGGGGGGGGGGGAAGAAAACTTACAATATGAGGGAAAGCAATATCAAGATCAATGGTTGAATCAGCATCATCATTCTGGAAATACAAAGCCTCTCCTTCTTCAAGCTCAGTTGCTTCCATCTCCTTTTCTGCACAAAACTCTACTTTTATCCCTCTCCTTTCATCTCTACTCTCAACAGAAATCATCCAAGAACAAATAAATATATGTGAATATATATATATATATATATATATATATATATCACAAATCAAAAGTCATGCTTATATCAAACTCTCAAACTTAAGCCAAAAATTAACTGCAACCCAATTTAGAAGATCGGAAACCCAGAAAAACCCACCAGGGATTTTCTCTGAAACAATCAGGATCGGAGGGAAATGAAACTATAAGCTTCGCCAACCAAACAGGTCTTATTTAACATTATATATTTATTATACACATATAATACGCATTTAATGCATAAAAAGAACAATAATTGAGGCACGAGGAGCTTAGTTACACGATCTTTAGTAGAATCTGGCTGGTTTTTGCATTGATATGTTGGGATCGTGTGGGAAGCTCAAAACGATGAGCAGAGAGAAACACACACAGAATTGTGTCTGGTGTTATATTACCAACTGCTTTTTTTTTTTTTTTCTCTTTCTTTTAACTTGTTATATTTAATACTTTATTCTTTATTCTTTATTCTACTTTTCTTGTTCTTCTCTTTTTGTCTTTTACTCATTTACAAACCCAAAATAAAGAAAACAATATGTTTCACAACCTAAATTCAATTATGAGAATAGTAATGTTTTATATTAGTGGTGGAATCTAAGTAATGATAATAATAATGATGATGATGATGATAATAATAATAATAATAATAATAATAATAATAATAATAATAATAATAATTTGTGTATTTTTATGTAATAAATGTTTTATATTACTATATAAAAGATGATAAATCATTGCTTGAATAACATAAATATTATTACAATCTATCAAAAAAATTTTTTTTTTCAACAATGTTGAATATTTTCAAAAAAAATGAAAACAATATAAAAAATACTAAAAAGGAAGAATATGATATTCCTTTGAATTTGGATTTGTTAAATAAATGGATAATCCCTAAAATTAAACCTAGGATGATATATTTCTTTGGTACTTTTGAAAAAGGTCTTAAACAAGTTGGAAAAACTTGTGAGGAGTCTATACACATCCATAATGATGAGTTGACCATTAAATTATTGACTCAAGATGATATTGACGCATATACATCAGAGCATAAGTTCTTACATATAGGGCTTGTACATGTTGCTTTTAAACCTTTAACCTTATCTGGTTTGCCTGAAACATTTTTGGCTGTATTACGTGATGCTCGTAATCTGAATTGGAGACAATCTCTCATGGGAATCATGGAGTCTTCTATTGCTCATGGTCCTATTTATTTTAATGCTTATCCTACTTTGGAATTATCTTTGTCTGATGTTAATATTCTTGATGCGTTAACTTTATATGTGAAAATGCATTGGTATAATTATATTCCTGGAACAGAAGTTATTTGTATCTGTTATAGGGTTTATTTTAAGCCTTTGTATACTTTGAATCCTAAGTGTAAGTTGATGAATATTAATTAACAAGAAACTATTTTTATTTGAATCAAATTTTAGTAGATCTAAGATAACTACTAGGAGATCTATTAAATGGGATGAAATAAAATTCCCTGAAACTTGGTTAGCTGAGAAAATTATACCAGCACAACCATTAATAAATGAAGATTTGATAGATGCAATCCAAACATCTACTGGTGATATTCAGATCCAATTCCATAGGAAATCTTTAGGATCTAACCAATTAGGTTTAGGAACTTCTAGAATACCTAGATCAGTTTCTACCCATTCTTCTATTTCACCTATAGATTATAGAGTAGATTTATCTAATACTATAGGTAGTTCTTCTTCTAAATCCATAGATCAGGATACCTTAGGTAATAGAGTCCAAGGTATTAGGATTAATGAAGAAAATATAGTTCAAGGTATTTATAATAATCCTAACAACATAATTTTGATCCAGAAATAACTGAATTTCCAGTTTAATGGATAATAAAGTCAAAATTGATTTTAGCCCGGGAAGCCCAGCTAGAAAACAAGTACAAGCTGAGTTTCAAAAACCTATTTACCTAAAATTTAGGGAATGGTTTGCTAGGAATATACCTAGAGAAGCGAGAGAAATTCTTCAAAATCAGTTTTATAATTATTTAAAATAGATAAACCAAATTAGAGATTTTATTCCTTGGTTTATTAATAATTATTTAAGACATCATATTAATGTCTTAGAAAGAAAATAGAAATTAAAAAATGGTGAAGAAATTGAATCAGTCTCATTGGAAATACAAGTTTATAGATGGACTTCCACACTTATTTGCTGAGAGAGTAAAGAAAACTCTTAGAGCTAGAATGTCAGCCATAGATTATAATAGTCTAATTTATGGTACTATAATAGGTAAATGTATTCAAGAAGGTTTAGCTTTATGTAATGAGATTAAGCTTAACCAACAAATAAAGCAACAATATCTTACAGAAAAGACCCAATTAGGCCATTTCTGTGATTAATTTGGAATAGATATACCTCAATCTAGTAAGGATTATAGGAAAACCTTACATAGAATAGAGAAATTTAGATCTCCCAGTTATCAGAAAAAGATAGCAGCTAGGGAGGTTAGAAAACAACAAAGATTAGAAGCCAAAAAGAAAAGTGGCTATAGAAAAATGAAATCTAGAGGGAAAAAACATAATATCCCAACTTGTTATAAATGTGGAAAAATTGGTCATTATTCAAACAAATGTTGGACTAAAAAGAAACTTAAAGAACTCAATATAGATGAAGATCTTAAGAATAGTCTAACGAAAATAATGATTAATTCAGACTCGGATTTACCATCTTCTTTTGAATTTGATTTCACACAATCCTCTAAATCTTTAAAGGATCTCCATCACCTTCATAATCAATATACATAATCAGAATTTATTTCGTCATCTGATGAAGGCAATGAACTAAATAAAGGTTGTCAGAAATGTGTTCAGAAAATACAAAGTGAGGAAGATAATAATTATTATAAAATACTTTCTCAATTTCAAGATTTTCAATTAAATGTTTTAACCAATGATAATATCATTGAACTCTTAAAAATAATTAAAGATCCAGATATTAGGGAAAAAAATTTAGATTCTTTAGGGAACAATAAAATACCAGAAGAATCTGATCAAATTAATAATTTTGTACCTTATACTCTTAAGGAAGTTAAGAGAAGAATAGAGGATAGAAATAAACTACCCTTATTAACAACAGTTTAAGATCTTAAAATAGAGGTTAATAACCTGAAGCAAGAAATAAAAAAATTTATCTCAGGAAAATTTGGTAATAAAAGACCAAATAGGAATTCTAAATAATAGGATAGATAAGATGGATAAAGGGAAAAATATAATCCAAGAACATCTACTCCAAGAAAACTTAATGGAATTAGAACCATTTTTAGGGAAAATGGAGTTTATAACTTCACAAAAATGGTTAGTTAAAATTACTCTTTTAATACAAGGAGAGTTTAGAAAAGAATTAGTTACACTAATAGATAGTGGTGCAGATTTGAATTATATTCAGGAAGGATTAATTCCCACTAAATATTTTGAAAAAACCACTCACTCACTAAGTTCAGCAAGTGGTAATAAAATGGAGATTTTATATAAATTATCTCAAGCTTATATTTGCTAGGATAGACAGTGTATTCCAACTAGTTTTGTTTTAGTAAGGAATATGACAAATCAGGTCATTTTAGGGACCCCTTTTCTTCATAAGATTTTCCTATTAGAGAAATTACTACTGAAAGAATAGTAGCTAGTTTTGAGGGAAATGACATAATACTTAGTTTCATTAAGGATCCAGTCACTAGGATGTTTAATGAACTGGTTGATTTAATAAAGCTAAAGGTAATCAATTAAATTATCTTAGGCAAGAAATCTCAACCTTAACAGTAAAAAAAGGTTAAATAATTCAAAACTCCAAGACAAAATAAAATTGTTAATCAATCAATTTTCATCAGAAATATGTGCTGATCATCTTAATGCATTTTAGAATAGAAAGAAGCATATAGTTTCTTTGCCATATATAGATGGTTTTGATGAAAAAGATATTCCTACCAAGTCTAGACCATGTCAGATGAATAAGGAATATTTAGAATTATGTAAGAAGGAAATTAATACTCTTCTTAATAAGGGATTAATAAGAAAATCTCAGTCACCTTGGAGTTGTACAGGATTCTATGTTAATAAACATGCAGAAAGGGAGAGAGGAGTACCTAGATTAGTTACTAATTATAAACCTCTTAATAAAGTTCTTAAATGGATTAGACACCCTATTCCTAATAAAAAGGATTTGCTTGATAGGATTCAGGATGCATGTATATTTTTCAAATTTGATATGAAATCTAGTTACTATCAAATACAGATAGTAGAAAAAGATAGGTATAAAACAACATTTGTTGTACCTATAGGGCATTTTGAATGGAATGTTATGCCATTTGGATTGAAAAATGTACCTTCTGAATTTCAAAATATCATGAATGATATATTCATACCTTATAGTGATTTTATGGTTGTTTATATTGATGATGTCTTAGTATTTTCTAAAGACATTGAAACCCATTTTAAACATTTAAATATCTTCAAAATTTTAATTATTCAAAACGGGTTGGTTGTATTTAAACCTAAAATGAAAATATTCCAATCTAAGATTAGATTCTTAGGTCATTTTATTGAAGATGGGAAAATAATTCCTATTGATAGAAGTATAGAATTTGCTTCTAAATTTCCTGATATAATTACTGATAAAACCCAATTGCAAAGGTTTTTAGGTAGTCTTAATTATATTCTGCCTTATTATCAGAATCTTGCTAGGGATACAGCTATTTTATATGATAGATTTAGAAAATCCCCTTCAAATTGGACAAACAAACATACTAAGGCAATTAGGTTAATTAAATCTAAGGTTAAACAATTGCCTTGTTTAATGATTGCTAATCCCACATGGTATAAAATCGTGGAGACAAATGCTTCTGATATTGGTTTTGGTGGTGTTTTAAAACAGGCGCACCCTATATCTAAACAAGAATATCTTGTTAGATACCATTCTGGAAAATGGAGTCCAAGTTAGCAGAATTATGCTACTATTGCTAAGGAGTTTTTAGCAATTGTTAAATGTGTTTTAAAATTTCAAGATGATCTTTTAAACCAAAAGTTTTTAATAAAATCTGATTGTCAATCTGCAAAATATATGTTTAATAAAGATTTCAAACATGATGTTTCTAAGCAAATGTTTGCTAGGTGGCAGGCCAATTTAGCCCCATTTAATTTTGAAATCAAATATATTCAGGGAAAGAATAATGCTTTGCCCGACTTCTTAACGCATGAATTTTTGCAGAATGCAGCCCCCTGACAGGGGAGGAAGAGGCAGGGGTAGAGGGAAATATGCCCAATCAAACTACCCAGGAGGCAATCAAGACCATGGGAAATATACCCAACAATATGGTCGTGGTAAGGGAAAATATGTTCCTGATTACCATTATGCTAATAAAGCAGTTGATTTGGCCGTTGAGGAAGTTCAACACCCCAAAAATAGGTTGCGGGCACAGGCCTTGGGTATCAATTTACCTATTCCAAGTTTTCCTGTTTATCAAAAGATGATGAATATTGTTGAAGAACAGGAGAAGGAGATTGCAGAGAAGAATAAGACTTTTTTTGCTTCAACTCTGAATAATACAGAGGATGATGATACCTTGCAATATTCACAAGGTAATCAACAAGAAATAATCTTGTACTTGTCACAAAAGGATTTGACATATAAACAGGATCCTTGGATACTCATGCAAAAATATCTTGATAAGTTTTCTTTTCCAGCCCAGTCTTATAAAAATAGGCATCATTATGAGAATATACTCATAAGGACTTTATCTGCTGAGTTTGAACATTTCAAGAAAAATGGTAAGGCAGATATGATGTCCAGAGACATTGCTTATAGCAAGATCTCTATTAAAAGCATAATTAATGTTGATCAGTGGGAACTGAGTACTCACAAATTGAGAGAATATACCTCATCAAATATGAAGACCCCAATGCAATATTCTTATTGGGATTATGTGGATACTTTTATGAAGGTATTTTACTTCGAGAATGAGCAGCGAAAACATTCATGGTTTGTGAAAATTGCTGCAGATGTTTTAGATAAAGAGATTCCATCATGGGTCATAATCTGGTGGAATTATTTTGGTCCTAGTCCAACAATATTACCGGAGCTATTCAAAGGATTATATGTTGAATGGTTGCAGTGTTCGCCGAAGGTTATCAATCTTGAAGACCAACAACAATATGTTGAAGGTCCGACGTTTATGTATTTCTTTCTGGAATTTTCAATCCCGTGGATAGCACGCTAGATACCAGAAGTTGGACATACTCAACACCATATTCCATGTATGAAGAGAGTATTCTTCACAAAATTCTGGCACAAGATGATCAGAAAAGACCCAAGCACAGGTCAATTATTTGCTCAGGATCACATTGAGGAAATAGAATCCACAATTTCTCAATATAAAGAGAAATTGAAGGAGGGGAAGAAAAAGATAATTCAGGATTCTCCAAAATCACCTTTTGAGCAATTTGCAATCAAGTTGTAGAGGGAAAATCCAAAAATTTCATCACAACTGATTATGATGGCATATATGGATCAAATCAAGGAAGAAATGGTCCAATTCACCCGAAATGGTGAATCCTCATCAACTATAGAGATGTCGCAACAGCAGGGCAGCAGATATTTTTGTCTTGCAGGTCAATCCCAAGATTCAAATGAAGAAGGAGACTATTCCTTGGAAGACGTGTTCAAATCAATGAAAGATGCGTTGCAAGGTCCATTGCAGATAAAGCAAAGACAAGAAGAATCTTCCAGTCCACCTCAACAGGATAAAGATAGGATAGGTAGGAAGTAGATTTGTCATATAGGATAAATCGAATCACCTTTCTACTGTAGATAAACAGTAGGGTGTTACTTTTTACTGTTATACACAGTGTCTGTAATTATTATTCCCGGATTCCAAATAAGTGAAGTTCGTGGAAAATTGTTTTCAATTTTGGTTTGAAGTCCGAGCACCCAAATGTCTATAAAAGCAAGACTCGGATGAGGAGTGATGTATGTAGTTTTATTTTAATTTTTCTATTGTAAATTTTACTTCAATAATATTCTGAGCGTTCCACTACCAGGTACTGTTCTTTTTATTTTTCTGTATTTCAATTTTTATTTTCATTGTTGAATTGGCCTAATGGAAGGCTAATTCTTTGATAGATTGTGATAATACTATGTTATTATTTAGCATGACTTAGGCTAAATCAGACCCATTGAATAACTCTCAAGTACTCCAAAGGCATAGTTAAGATCTTAAGGTTAAGATATATCTCAGAAGAATTTTGAGAAGATGGTACGAAATATATGGCCAGGTTCTCGTATGGAGCTGTGTTGGCCGTTTCTTGCCATTTTGATGATGTTGGCGTTTCTGTGGGCTATTTTTTTGGTTCCATTTAGGATCTGTTCATATATTAGGTAATATTCATTTCTTTCTCTGCTTCATGTTCTAATGAGATATAACCTAAGCTTAAGGACTTATTCCTGTCCACGGATTGCTGTTCACTTGCGATCTTATTCCCTGGGCCTCCTTGATAAATCATTGCTTGAATAACATATATAATATGCATATACAAATAAACCATTTATTTAACTCAACAAGAAAATAGAAGCAAATTCTAAATACATAAAAGGCAACAACTTGTTTTAATAGTCGTTGCATAGATAAATTTTTAGTGCTTTGACTAACTATATCTAGTTGCTGTTTGGTAAATAGTGCGTCATGGTAAATAAATAAATTTATTATGTTTTAGTGACAATTATCATTATTATAAAGAGCGTATATAATTATAAATGTATTTCCTTACGTCAATAACATTATAATCAACATCATTGCAACAATGACAATAACAACGAAATATCTTTATCTTTCTATATGATTTGAGGTTGATTAATTAGTTTTAACCAACATATTTTTTTCCCTATAAGTTATAAATAAATTTTAAATACTATTATATGTTAATAAAATAATTTTAATAATAGTAAAAGTTCTTCCACAACATGCTAACAAGCAAATCGTCACCAAGTGCGCGCACCACCACAACTGCCTTGTGACTTTTGTGTCGGAAATAATAACGGCAGCGTCTAAAGATAACGCGAGTTCACATCCTTAATTATGATTTTTTTTTTACGATGAAGAAAATTTAATTGATAAAATTTAACTACTAATTGATAAACGTTAGATGCGTAACACATCCTCTTATACTAAACAACAAGTCAGTTCAAAGCACTCACTTAGAATAGAAAACTCGAATCTAACAAAAATCATAAGTCGTATTCCATGTAACCCCGCTGCTGAAACATTTGTGAAGAGCTCCTAATTGTGAAACTTGCTATAACTAAAGCAGTAATGCTTCACTCTTTATTAATAGTTATGAAATGTTTGACTCCACATTCCACAATAATGTTGGCTTAGGTGAGTTGTTGTACTATCCAGCTTCATTGGTCTTGTAACAATAATTGAATCATTTCCTCGCGAAAAAAAATAATTGAATCATTAACATGAAAAAGAAATCTCATAGATGGTAGGTAAAAAGAATTAGAAAAAGGAAACTAAACTTAATTGTGCAGGTGGATATAGAAGAATTAAATAAAATGAAGAAATTGTAATTTTATTTGTCGACTCACGTAGTAAAATACTATATTTGAGTTAGTTTGATATGATTCATAATAATAGAATCTCTCTCGAAAATTTTATTTTCTTTCAGATAGAACGAATTTGCTTACTCAAAGCCATAAATCATTTTTTTAAATTTTTATACAAACATTAAATGCAATATTAATGTGCAAATATAAATAGACCAGCATGGATATTGCTCTTTTAATGTTCTGTAAATTAAACTCACGGGTCATAAAAGTTCGCCTCACATGTCATTTCATGTTCACCTTTTCTTTGAATTTAAAAGACAATGGGCATTATTATTACTTTAGATTTAGAAAAGAACATTCATTATCATGAAAGCGAAAGTTGAATTCTCTTGATGCCATGCATTCTGGTCATCTTATCGTTGAACCTGGAACTAAAAAGTAAATATTTGAATTTAATGATGACGTATACATAAGATAAGAAACAAAGAACAAGCCCCAAAAAAAAAAATATATATATATGAAAAGTAAAGAAACAAAAGAGAAAGAGAACCTCAAGGGATTAATCTATTGATAAACTGTTTAGGGTGCGAGTGAAATGCTCATTTATATCTCTTATTTGAGTCAGCCAAGAAATAAGTTTCTTTTAATGCTCACTCGATACGTGCTTGGTTAACCTAAATCATGTTTTCATATGGCAACGTATATATGTTTTGGAATTGATACTCGTAATATGAGTTTTAAGCCACGTTTGAATTAGCTTTTTTTTAATGAAAAAAGTACTTTTTTTTCTCTGAAAAAATAATATCATTTTTAAGTACTTGGCTTGCTTACAAAAAAACTGAAATTCTAAAAACAAAAACTCAAATTTAACTTTTTTCAAAAGCCAAAAAGTTTAACAATTACTTTTCTCAAAAGTTATTAAAAAAAATACTTTAAAAAGAAGACAACTCAAATGAACCCTGAAAGACTTTACTTAAGAGATTTTAAGCTATTAGACAAAGATAGATGGTGGTGACTTGAAAAAGAAGAGAAAAAGAAAAAAGAAAGAATAATGAAAAATGGATGCGGCTGTCGATCTTCCACATAGCGTTTGAAATTCTTAACATGAGAGATAGAAGCTGTGTCTTCTTGAATACTTTTATGGATTAGTCTTCCATCATCCGTTGAACGAATATCAATTTGACTGAAAAATTTGTAATTTTCAAACAAAAAATTTGTAAGTAAAGAATAAAAATTTTCAGCAATGAATTTTTGTTCAAAAACTAAAAAAATTTACAAGTAAAAACTTTTGTTCTCAACCTACAAATTTTTGTTTAAAAACTACAAATTTTTCAATCAAACTGACATCAATTGTACTTATGGAAGAGTTTCCCTACTTGTATTACCCAAGGGTAAATCTTTTTCAGTTTCCTCAAGCTTGTTTCATAGTTAAAGAAACAACTTATGTTTAGCAAGCTAGCTTTCTCCGTATACGCTAGAACCAAAAGACCAGTGTACAAATGGACACAGATCCAATTTTCCAATTTTTTTTGATACCTTGAAATTTGCTTTTCCCGTTCTTGGTAGCATCGAAACACTGCTGAAAAGATATTGAGTCATGACCACATTACTTTATTGAATGCATTTGCAGCATCTTTTGAGAACTACCCACATTTGCTTATGAGGTAAGCTTTTGTAAAGGACTGTGCTTATCATGCAAGATAGAAGAAAATTTGAAGAATGGAATGCATGGAGCATATTGAGCTGAAATACATGGGAGTAACATAAAAGTAGCCTGGATATGCTACTCTCACATGAGTGCTAAAGCTACAAGCAAAGCTTGGTCATGAACTACTGTTTCAGATTTTGACTCAAGACCCTTCACATATGTAACAAAAGATCTTTCACCTAGAATTTCCTTGAAAATGAAATCAAACGAGATACTTATTCTCTAAGCACTGCCATTAAAGTGAACGAGAGGGTGCAACTAAATCCTTCAAGGAGTAAACAAAGGTATGTGTGTCTCTAAGAACATGATGACTAGTTGCAAAAGACAAGAGACAGGAATTTTACATTTATCGAAAGGCATGAATCTGTTTAATGAAACGTTAGCAAGGTTTATACGCTCAAGCAGAGGAAAACAGCCTGGAGTAGGGAGAAAGTCCTTGTGATCCTTACAGTGCAAGACCATGAGCATGACAGGTGAATGCGTACTCCACGAATGTCTTGCTCAATCTTGCTCACAAGATTGTGGACAACAGCGCCAACAATCAGTTAAGTGCAAATACCTAACAATTCCTGGCTTCAATAAGAGATGCTGCCATTAGCCTCTTCCTGAAATTTAGAGCATGGACATCAAATAGAAGAATCACTCTGAAAATCAGCAGGTAACTCATAATAATATGAAAGGCCATTCGGGTAGAAAAGGAAGTTACATTCGTGAAGTTTCTTTTAGTTTTCTAATAGACTATCTAATAACCTGATCTGCATACTAACATTTCTAACTTTACATTACAGTGACCAATAACAAATTGATCCAAATACCTGGCGTTAAATATAACATGGCATCTATCAATCAGAAAAAGGAAAATACAACATGGCATCTATCTTGGGAATGATTGGGGAAGCTGTGAAGTAAATTCATGAATTCAATCTTGATTGACTTTTGCCAATAATATCAATAGGTTGTTGCCAAGCACTGATCAAATTGACTTGGTCACATACATTAGATGCATCATCAAGTGATGGAATTCAGTCAGCCTATTGAAATACACATTCAAGTCCTTTTAATAAAGGGAATGTATATCAGGACTTGAGTAACGTACAGGGAAACATTCCACTAGGTTTATGGGTAGAACATTTCTAAATAGAAAATTCTCACAAGAGCTGAAACTCAGCTGACATCAACCAGACATTTCAACAAAGAATACCAAGAATGACATACTCTTTTTGAGATTCATAGCAAAAAGTCAATTCCAATTATATCACAAAGAAAGATGAGGAAAAAAAAAAAAAAAAACTTAAAGGAATCAATGTCTTACAAGAATATGAACCAAAAGCTGTGATTCCTCAAAGTTGGTCCACCAAAATAAAAATACCCAGCATGTCAATTGGCCAAAAAACCCACGGCAAATATTAGCAACCTTCTAGTTTTCCTCGAGACATGAAGTATGGGAGTAGATGGCAGGCTACAATAGTTTGACTTTACTCACTTCATCTGGCAAAAAGCCTAGCTCAATAACACCCACTTTTCCTTGATAAAGATCCAAAAGTTGTGGAATATCTTCCAGATATCTGGTCACATATCTCTGAATAAACTTCTCAGTAGATACTAACACCAAACTAGAAACATGAGTAGTTTTCTTTATTAATCCTTTCAATATCAGAACTTTAGCAACTTGACACCTTGGCATAATCCTCTTCTCCAAATTGAAGAAGAGAAGCAATGGACATTTGGCAATAGCTGTAGACTTGCAACCCACCTTGTTCACAAGAAAATCCATAGTTGACATAATCTTCTGCTCCGACAAGTTCATGCAAATAGGATGCACTGAAAATGCCAACGTGACATCAGAGTCGGACCAACCCCATCTTTTATAAATTTCACCTTTACGATCAAAAGTTGATTGACTCAGACCAGAGAATACCTGAATGGCAAGAAGAAATGTCAACTTCGAGCTATCAAAGCCCATCAGGATGGCCCGATTGACATACTTAAGAAAAGTGTCACTACTTATCAGTAGTGATGTGGGATGATAAGCCAACAAGAAGGAGATATACGACTCAGGCACACGATGCTTTCTCAATATAGCAATATTAGAAGGTATCTCCTTGCGCGAACCATGTAGAAATACCCTTGCTGAGCGCTTGAATATGTAAACAACCTTTTTATCAGTGTGAACAAAGCTTTTGAGGTAATTATAAGAAGGGATTATGTTCTTCTCTAAGCTAAGCCTTAAAAGATCTGGGTAACAAGATGCCACCCCTGCGAGTTTAGTAGCCGGAACCCCAATAGAGCGAAAGAACTTAAGCTTAGGCAAGATAGATTTCTCAGGGTCTGCTTTAAGAATATCAGGGCGTTTCCTGACCATCCTGCAGATATTGGACTTCGTAAATCCATTATTCTTGAGCATAAAAAGCACTCTATCTGGCTGTTTTGGGCTCTCCAATTTGACCTTCTTGGATGCAATAATAGCATCTTCAAAGGACAACCCACATTTGTGCTCGAGGTAAGCCACTGTAAACGATTGTTGCTTATCCGCTTCTTCATTTGTTATAGCTCTCGAGAAGAATAACTCGAAAAGGACTACATTTTGAGGCAAAGCATTTTGTGGGTAATCGAAAAGCCTCGCGCTTCGAGGCAGCTTCAGTAGTCTTCTATACCAAATGGTAAACATTGATTCAAACTGCTTCTTAGCTAGGCATTCAATTGATAACCCAACCCATGCAATTTCAAGAAACTCTCAAGAATGCAGAAAGTACAGAAAATAGAATATATTAACTTGAAACTAAATGGTAACCCAACAGCAGATTAAATCAAGACAGATGAGAACTTTTTTGACTTTTAAGCAATATGGTAGGTGAAAAAGAGATTAAAAAGCTAAACAGGTAATTTGAAGCAAAAAGGAAAAAAAAAAATTATAGCAGCAGCAGGAGATGAGATATAACAGAAAAATGGCAAGCTAAACAGATTAAATTAAAGATGAAAACCTTTTTGGCCTTTAAGCAATATGGTAGGTAAACAAGAGATTAAAAACCAAAACAGGTAATCTGAAGCCAAAAAAAAAAAGAGGAAAAACTTATAGCAGCAGCAAGAAATGAGCTATAACAGAAATGGTGGGTTCAATTTTACCGAGCAAAAAGCAATAGCAGAGGTTGGTGAAGACCCCAAAAGGAAACCCAATAATTTGCAAGATTCCGAGACCTTTTTCTGCATTTGAAAAGCTAGATTAGGGCTGCTCAGCTATGGAAGCTTCGCATGTGGAATGAAGGAAAGCCTCAATGGAGCTCGATGATATGACCACAGCTCAAGAATAGGGCTTTGCGAACTATGGCCTTGATTGGATGGGATTTTATTAAAAGTATTTTTTTAATAATTTTTGAAAAAAAAATTATTTTTCCAAAATTTAAAATTTTTGGCTTAATTTGAACTTTTGTTTTTTTTAAATTTAACTTTTTTGAAAACTAAGTCAAATATTTAATGTAAAAATATATATTTTTTCTCAAAAGATTATTATTTTATTAAAAAAAATTCAAACAAGCCCTATATCTTATTAAAAAAAATTTCCTCTTTTAATTTTATTTTAAAAGCTTTTTTATTTTTGAAGGCGACCTATTTTTATGCCTTTTTCCTATTTTAATTAGCTAAATTATCATAATTGTTTCAATATTTATATATTTCCATTATGTATGTTAATTATTTATTTTTTAATGGGCCTTCCAGATATGGGAAGAAAGGAAAATGGGTAAGAAACCCCCTAAAATTGAATGCAATGGGAAGGTTAATGTCAACAAGTTTTCGTTGTGCAACCACTAAATTTAAGGAAGAAATTAGGATTTACATCGCCAAGAGTGATAATTTGATTCCGAATCCCATACTATGGTTTTTCATTTTTCGTTGTTCAAGTGAAGAGAGACACTACTGTTCTCCCTGTGTCGTTTGACTTGGACCAAGGAAAACAGAAATTTCAAACGGCAATAAACTGGTGACACAGTTTTGACGAAGTGATTAAGATAGTTGACAACTATTAAATAGACTTCATGAAATTATCTAAATCCACATCATAAGAAGAATAGAATTTATGGAGCATATATATATTATATGAAATACATAGGAGCAATGTTAAGCAGGACTCAGTTTGTACATCTACAAATTTCCTATCAGCAAGTGGATCCCCTAGTATCATCTCCTCTGTTCAAGCAAAAGCTGCAGTTCATCACTAATAAGCCTCGCATTGTAACCACCCCGATACATAAAGACTCCCGTGACATTTTGGTTATGATCAACAACAACTGAGTATTCAAATGTACGAAAAGAAAGATGATGAATTAACTAGCTGCCGCAACTACAGACTCGGCGAGTTCTTCTAGTAGTTCTTTCTGTTCCATGGCGATACATGACTGCGTACACAAAAATGTCAGATGCCAGTTATGTTAACAAATGACAACGATGAGAATGTTATCGTGGGCATGTTGCTGAGACGAGAAATAACAACCTATATCGAGGGATATTAGTTGTTTTAGTTTACCTGAATAGCTGCCTCAATGTCGCCTTCAAGAAAGGAAACAAGATCGAAGTTCATCTTTAACCGGTGATCAGTAACCCGATTATCCTGAAGCAATAAATTAGGTAAGACCGTCAACTGATGCTCGAATTTAAAAAAGACTAATTTTTAGGCATTTCCCAAATTTGATTAAACTAAAGCATTCAGCAATGTTGATAACTTAGCACAAGAGAAGCCAGAAATTCCCCAGGGTTTAAATTCAGCGTCAGTCAGTAACCAAAATTTCAGTTTACAAGCATACAAACTAAGCTCTTCCATTGACTGTTTTGATTCGATATTGCGACTACCTTATAGTTGTACGTCCGGATCTTTTCAGCACGAGAACCAGTACCAACCTGCCATTTAGGTGCCACAAACAAAAGAACAGTGAAGCACTGTTATTGTCTATAAATTGCAATGATAAAGACTGAAAAAGTGAATCCATGTCATGGTGTCTTGTCATCTCTTAAGCAAGGGAAGCAGAGTCTTTTGCAGAACAACAAAGTAGAAAAAACAACTCTTATAACCGTACTCTCTGATCATATATATGCTGTATTAATACCACATTGAACTGCAGAGCAAAGACAGCAGACCTGTAATTTTCTTTGATTCCTTATCAACTCTTGCTGCTCCCTTACTTTAATCTCGTACCTGAAAAGAAATGGTTTTTCATTATTGTCCATACCGAAAAGCCATTCCTGGGAGGAGTCCTTTAAAAGCTGCTTTATTTGACTCATTGAGAAAATATTAGGTGACACTGGTAAAGGAATTTTTTAATCCAAGGTGAATGAACAAAGAAACAAAATCATGGAACTTAACAGTCCAGATAATAACAAGGATGGAATATCTATGTCAGATATAGGTAGACTTCTCGAAGCAACATGAGAACTAATTTCATGCATACTCCTAGCCAACTCTGTTAAGCATTGTATCAACATGAGCAATAAAAACGGTGTAGCCTTACAATTTTGCTCGGAGTAATTGAAGAGCGCGAGTCTTGTTCTTAAGTTGGGTTCTTTCCTCAGTGCAAAAGATTCTTATTCCTGTTGGCTTGTGAAAAAGATCAACTGCTGTCTCCACCTTGTTAACATTCTGCCCTGCACCACAAAATCAATTCATACACAAATCAATACATCATGTAATGAATCTATAAACAATAAATTTCCATAAATGTCTCATTTGCTCCTCTATACCTCCAGCACCGCCGGATCGGGCGGTTGTAAGTTCAATATCTTTTGGGTCAATTTCCAGCTCAACTTCATCAGCCTGAATACAGCAAATCACACAGAAACAAAGAACCGGAAAAAAAATGCATTCAGTAAATAAAGACACAAATACACTAAGAGCAAGAAATCAATAACAGCAGGCAACATCAATATAACATAAATTAGACAATTATCTACATGCACGAGACTTGACTGTCTCGCTGAATCTAAGCAAGTAGCATTAAAACTGAGGCATCAAGGCTACTGTATCTAATATGAGAATGGCCTAGTGGCACATAAAGTAGACTGACCTCAGGCATAATGGCGACTGTTGCAGTAGATGTATGAACACGACCTTGGGCTTCTGTTTGGGGCACACGCTGAACCCGATGGACGCCAGATTCGTATTTCAATTTGCTGTAGACACGCTTTCCTTTGATTTCCATCACATAAGTCTTGAATCCTCCTTGTTCGGCCTGAGAAGGAGAAGAAGGTTAAGCCAGAGCAGAGATCACACACAAACATTGCAACTAATAAATTTACCTCTGAGCTTGACACAGGCGAGAATTTCCAAGAATTCCTTTCACTATACTTCTGATACATGCGTACCTAGAAAATGTAGAAAGCAAACAGAAAATAGATTTACTAAGAATTAGACTCCATAAAAATAGTGAACATGATTGTGGTGGACGATGCAGAATGAACTATTATTTTCAATGTAATTCATTATAACATCTTCCAACTTTCTATAGCAAATAATGTATGACTCATTTGTAATAATAGTGCACATTAACGCGCCTGTTTCTAAATTATGTAATTTTCACAGGCATATTTGCCTTCACCAGCAAGAATTTCCTAGAAGAACACTTAGCCTATTATTTTCATCACCAAGATATGTAGAAGAACAGATTAGCCAGTCGAAACCAGAACTTCTCCTAAGGTTGGGTTGATATCTAAACCTTTGCTCATTTAAAGTGATCACAACAGTCAGACGCCCTGATTACTAGATATGACGATCAATTACTTATGCTATGTTCCCAAGGACATAGTGCAAAGTCAGAAAAAATTTAAGCATGTACCTACAAGATCACCAGCCCAAAGTCCAGCCTCATCTCCACCAGTACCAGCCCGAACTGCAGAAAAATAAGTAAACCAATTCATATGCGAATCAGCTGTCTTGATGACATAGATAGAAGATCAAAGAACATCCTAAGACAGTGACCACTTCCAGCTATCAGGTTTCGGTACTCCGGCCATAAATTAAAACACTGCCCCTTACATGAAGTGAGATTGCATCTAAAGGTGCTACTTCCTGAGATTATTGTTCCAAATACTTTTGGAAACAGAATACCTATAGGTGTCCGTGTATCAAATCCAGGAATGCCATAGGTTAGACTTTGTAACAGCTTTCATACTATCTATCGATGTTTTGAATTAATTCCTTGAGGAACAAACAGCAGTACTTGCTACGGTGATAGTGAACCTGCTCTTAGTTTTATATTTGAGGCATTCAGTTCTGAGTATAGCAGCCATCCTCACTGTGATCAACCCACTCTCAATTCTCCATGCAAGTTTCTCTGGGATTCACTCACTATTATCCCTGAACTTCACTTTTCTTTTCCGGATTCCCATTTGTAAGACAACAAATAGCACTTAATTAAAGACCACTTATTCTTCTGTCTTCCTCTAAGCAGTCATACAACATAATTAACTTTCTGTAATGGATTCAAGGTGCAACTTTAGAAGCTGGAGGAAAGTAATCCAGTAATGATTTGTTGCTATGTCTGAAAAACGAGGCTCAAACATGTACCTTCGAGCATTATATTTCTTGCATCAAGAGGGTCACTTGGTAGCAGCAATACCTACCAGTGTCAAACAAGATATTTAAAATGTAAACAAATCCAGCTAGAAGTTAAACAAATAGATGTAATAACCAAATAAAAGCAAAAAATGATGTACCTTGAACTTATCTTCAAGCTCTTTGATTTGATTGGTTAACATATCAATTTCAGAAGCTATCATCTCGGCCATGTCTTCATCATTTCCTTCTTCCTTAGCCAAAGCTGACATGAGAAAATAGAGAGTCAAGCATAAGTCATAGTCAGGAAGTAAATATGCATATACACACAGAGAATATACATATACACACAGAGAATATACATATACACACAGAGAATTCTATCTTCAGTTCCTAGAAATGTTAAAGAGAATTATATGACTAGATGAAAACCTTTGGTTTCTTCTAATTGCTTCTCACAATCTTTGAATTTCCTATATGTCAAGACAACCTGCAGGTGCAGAAGAACTGTCAACGAGAAGACAAAAAGCCATTGTATCACGGCGAACCATTTTTTGGAGAAAGGATTTTCCAGAGTAACAGATACTAAAAGAAGAATGATATACTCTAACCTCATCAAGCTCTGCCACAGATTGCGCTAGCTTTTGATATTCACTCGGATTCGAGACAACATCAGGATCAGCGAGCTTAACCTATTACCGACATATATTAGCAATCTAACTAGATCAACTTCTAAAAATGAAAATGCCAAAGCCCAAAAGAGATTGTATAGCGAATTATTGCTCATGTCTTATTTTTGGAATTCAAAATTTTAAGCTAAAACACATGGACTTCAAAAGAAAAATGCTCAGTTTAGGTCTGCAAAAGGTACAACTCCTGTATCTTTACCAAAGAATTGCCTTAGAATTATGTATTGCAAGCTTAGTAAAAAGTCAAATTCACTTAAAAGTCCACTCAGGAGTACATCTTACACAAAACAAAGTTGGATTCGGAAACAAAACTAGATCGTATTCTTCACAAAAATTTAGTCCAGCTTAAGAAGACCTGTCTCCTTCCAACTATGATGTATGCTTATGATAAGTCTTATCAAAACATCTTCGAGCAAGCATATCACTTGCCAATATTTCATTGCTCATAGTCTTAGTAACAAAAATTAAAAAAACATACTATAAAGCACAATAACTCCAAACGAAAGACTTAATCTTAGTATAGAGCATGATAACTCTAGAGTATAAATTTAATTTCAAAAAGTATTTAGCAAGTGCAATGCATCAGGCTCAAAACATCAAATCGGAAAAGAGAGATTAGTCGTCCGGGCCAAATATCTGTTATCCTAAGAAATTGAACTCTATTTGGCCCAATTTTTGGACATTCAAAAGTGTTTTCTGTGAATTTAAAAGCTGAAGCTAACCTGTTTAGCCTATTTTTAAAAGAGCTTTTATATAAAAGTTGAAGGTAAAAAAGATTGGAAAACCAAAAGATCCAAACTAGAGCTTTTCAAAAAGGGCTTTTGAAAAGTTGTCTTTTACATTATGTCAAAAATTATTTTCCTTCATTATTTTCTCAAAAATATTACTCCATATTTTTAAAAATCTAATATTACCCTCGAAACATCTGAAAGCTCAACTCTAAGCATACAAAGCCAAACAATCAACGGCTTTCATTCATCAGCACTTACGCCTAAAGCTCTATTGCTAAAGACTCTATACCTCAGCCACTGAAATCTCACTAGGCGAAACAGGGCTTTAATCACTTAAAGTAACAAAACTACTGAGAATAACAGTTTTGCACTAATTACAACATAAAAAACAATTATCCTGAATTATTATATAAAATCACGACACTAGCATTAAGCTCACAAAGCTAAGTTATAAACACACTACTCGAATCATATTAAAAAAAAAAAAGAAGAAGAAGAGAGAAATCCATAGAATTGCATACCGATAAGTCCTTCCACGTTCTTTCAGCAGACTCCAATTTCGTAATCAGATAAGGTTCCTGCAATTTTTAACCAAAAATAATAATAATAATAATAATAATAATAATAATAAAAAAAAAAAAAAAAAATAAATAAATAATTCCTTAACGTCCTATTTAATTCCTTCGAAAGAATAAAATAGTAAGAAGCTAAACTAAGTTTAAAACGAGCATTTGAAACTTGAACGAACCGCCATGCAAAAGATTCTTCTCGGGCGTGTGCTCTTGGGGGAAGGCAGAAAGAAGAACGACGGCGTTTTCCTCGAGACGCGGTCGAAACGACGTGGTGCTGAGAATGATTGTTGTATAGAAGAACATGAGGTGGCGATGCGAGCTGCGAAGCTTGTTGCGCTTAAGCTGTTCATGCTTTGCTTAGCTTTTGCTGTGCTTCAATGGTGAAGAGCCAAACTGAAAATGGATAAAGAGCGGTCGAGTTTTGGGGGATATTATCGAGCCGATAAATGCCGTGAACCGGGTTTAATAGTAACCGAAATTTAAAAATAAATAAATAAATACACAAAGTGCTGCGTGTGAGTATTCATTCCATGTGATTTCATTTTTATTTATTACTTCTTGGATATGAGTGCATTAATGTCACCCCACATTTTGTTTGTATAATAGTATTTTCTAAAATAAATATAATTTTGTCAAAAATACATTATCACCATTACTACTATATGTAATTGGAGGATATGAGTTTTAATTTAGATATATAATTATAATTTTTAACATATAAAGTGGGTACCTTGTGTTGATGTTTTGAATTAATTAAGAATTAAAAAATATTAATTTATCCACTCAAATTTTTTAATCATTTATTTCAGATTTTTTTTTACTGCTACAATTGATGCACCATGTCTTCAAATCAACCTCTATATGTATTTCTCCTTTTTGTAAGAGTTGATAGTAAAATTAAAAATTGAAAAAATACATGTGTCTTTTTATTTGTTTTTATCTTTTCTAACTACAAGACATATATATTTTTATCGCTTAGTTAATTCTTTTTCCCTCGATTGTTGTAAAACAATGAACAAACCAGAACATGGTATTCAAATAAAAAGTGATAAAATAAGGAATGCTACGTAATGATCAAAAGATTTTCAATAATATTTGTATTTGTGTTAACATTGTAAAAACTATTAAGTTTCTTTTGTGCATTTGACTTTTTTTTCTTTTTTGAATTATTTAGTAATATATTAATATTGTTTCACTAGACAATGACTTTTTATGATCAATCATTCGAATAATCTATCCTAAGACTTGTCTTTTTTTCTAGATGAACCAAACCTCAATACCACATCCAAGGTGTGCCTTAAGTTATTATTGTAATAGGATCGCCTTTGATAGAATTATTATGCAAAAATGCTAGTGTGGGACAATCCACCTTGACTCCATAACATTTACAATGTTATGTATAATACTGAATATACAATTTTTTTTGAAGTTGGACAAAAGAATAAATAATTATAATGCATAAACTTAAATTTATGTCACATCAAATAATAAAGGTATTTGGGGCAATTAAATTAATTTTCATCGTACTTTAGATTGTAAAAATAATTCTACCAAACACATAAAATAAAATAATGTAGTTATTTTAAAGTGACTATGCAGCGGGTGTTTGAATATTTTTATAATTTTGTAATATATCGGGAAAAATTGGCATTATCGAATTTTTCATGGTGAAGGATTTGGGCTTGACCCTTCCTTAATTGTGATTGATATTTGATTTCATTAGCATTCAAAATTTTTATAATTTTATAATATTATGCGAGAGATTAATAGTCACTAAAAATAAAAGTCGCACAAAACGCATCTAGAAGAAAAAAGGAAAAGAATTTCTAAAAAAATGTAGCAGCCGGTCGGGGAATAGGCCAGTGCCTTATCAGCACGTGTCGCTCTATCTTTGGCTTGAAAATGAAGTCGAGCTCAGAGGCCTAGAGCTCTGTCGAACTGACACCTATTTTTGGCCTTTTTTAGGACCTATGTGGACTTTTTGCGCAGAAATTATTGCAAAATCACCCCTCAATTACTATATAATTGGCATCATCGACACTTTAAGTTTAAGATATTCACAAGAATACCATTTCATAGTCTTTTTCTCTCTCTCTTTTTTTTCCCCCTCAAACAATACCCTTTAGCTAAAAATCGAATTTTGTTTCTCTTGCTTGGCCAGCTATCGTTATTCAAAACTCCTTTCTTTAATTTTTATGACAATGTATTCGTAATAAGTAGCATTAGAATACAAGTCTTTAATTAATATGATGTCATTCAAATGTATATTATAGATAGTCAAATGTCAAATGGTATGATAAGAAAGATTTAGATTTAAAACATTTTAATTTATAACAAAATATTTGACGCTTCTTGGATATATTCCAAATTCATATGCTAGTAGGCTAATGGGCAAAGTGTGACAGCCCAATTTTTTTATTACAAGAAATCGTTATATACTCATTTTAACTAATTTTTGAGGCAAACCTCTCTAATTGGAAGGTGGTTGCCTGTTCTCCCCCCTTTAAAGCCTCATAAGAAATTAGTTAATTTCGAATTTTGTAAGAGGCAGACGGTTGAATTGGAAGCGACAGTGCTTGTTTGGGTGCCATAGCCAAATCTCTAACTTGGTTCTCATATTTTTTGTTCTAAGCTTGAGGATTTTCAAATTATATTAGATTTGACACTACTTTTTACGTAATAGAGAATGGTGAAAAAAAATACCCCTGACAAAAAACACATTTAAAAGTTAAAACTGTACTCTTATTTTTACGAGTGTAAAACTAATACTAACTCAATTAATAGTTTGTTGGCTAGTTCTCATTTTTTTTCCCTTTCTTTCTTTTTCGTTTCACTCTCTCATTCTTTTTTGGGTTCTGTGATTAATAAATTTGCTATGAGAAGGCCAAACCGTGACGCATGTTTTCCATCAACTTATAGAATAAAACATTCACACTCGTAGCTTCGTGAGTCCTAAGAAGTTGTTCTTTTGAGTAGTTGATGATGATCTCATCAAGTAGTATGGTTATTATTTTATTGTTCTCGTCAACGCAATGTTGGGTAATATTTGCCCTCTGTCCCCCTTTTTTTTGTTATTTCTTTATTTTTCTCTCGACGACAATCTGCAAATAATATAAAAAAAAGGGGATAGTTGGGTTACGAGTATATTAAAATTGTCTAATTTACAGTTAATCGACTTTTTAAATTTGTAAAAATAATTAATTGAAAAAATATTTTTACTTCAATTTCAATTAGAATGCAAAATTATTTAATTGCAAAATAAAAAGTAAAAACATATGACAATTTGGATATGCCAAATTTTAAAATTGCAAAAGTATAAATGAAATTCTTGAGAAGAATTTGGATGACTGGATTTACTTAAAAAAGATGCACATCTGAGGGGGGGAAAAGAATTTTATAAACCTCACGCATCACAAAAAAAAAAAAAAAGGAAAAAGATACCTCACTCATTATTATTAATAAAGAGTGTAATTTCAATTATAGAAATTCATATCCGTAAACTATATAACATAATATAATTAATAAAAATTATCACATCAGTTTTTAATACTAATATAAATTATAATACTATCATCTAGTTCACAAACATGAAATATCGCGGATAGGGAAGCCATTATCAACTAATTACTGTTTTAAGATTTTTCAGACAACAAATTCCCCTATAGAATTACAAATAAAATGCAATTATAGTGTTTAATTTAAACTAATAAACAATTTACATAATTATTTTATCATCTATTGACTATTTTGTAATATCATGAGAATATCTAGATGGGCCAAAATGAGCATTGTCCATGTTGTTCGTAATGAATCAAATACTTTATGTTGGAGTGACTATTGGCACGCTTGGGACATTCATTGCGAGGTGTTAGTTACCATGTTATTGAGGAATCTGGCCATGATTTGAACACCTTTGTTGTTGAATTTGTTGATGGAAACACATGGAGAATGCAGATAGATATCTTATGGGTTAATGCTATGGATTGTGATTTTTCTTTACACTTGGCTTGGGTATTAATTTGACAGACTAATCCTATTATGCCTGTAGGAGAAGATTGTCTGGTTCAACGATACAACACCCATATATTTTTTCTGTGCTTGGCTTTTATGCTTGATCGCCTCTCAGTGAAAGTTAAAACGATGTCATGGGGTTTGAATAATAGTCCTCTTTGCCCTTTTTGCCACAATAGAATGGAAAATAGAGAGCATTTATTTTTCAAACGCTCCTTTAGTTGTTGCATCTACTATTGAGGCTGCAAAATGGGGACGAGTCGGTAAAAGTGCATAACTTGGAATGATATCTATGCTTGGATGACCATCTTAAATAGTTAGAATTCATTTCATTTTCACGCAATCAAACTATTCTTTAGATGTTTATCTTTCGTATTTGAAAGAAAAAAGAACTTGAGGATTCATTGAAGTGGAACTTACACGGATGAACAGATTTTTACGAATATTAGATTTGATGCAAAGTTTAAGTTTAATGCCTTCAAGTAATTTAAATACTCTTTAATCAATAAGACAATTTGTTTCAAACTAGATACAAATAATAAGTTCTTCTTTTTGTGACCTATTAGTCTCACATTTGTGTACTTATTTGGTAATCAATGAAATCATTGGCTCGCTTGGCTAAAAAAAAAAAAAAAGTAAAAAAGGGAGTTGGTGAGGACCTCAATATTCAATGCAATGCTCCCCTCCCAATTCCCAATTGCCGAGCCTGACCAATCAATAAAACAGAACAATTATAAAAGCAATCAAAATGACAAAAACGCCCTCCCAAAGAAGTTCCAACCCGAGGACAATCGCGTAAATTCAGCACAAACCAGTGTCGGTTAATATATTATTAGTTTGTTTCCGCAAAAGCAGCTTTTTCAGGCGCATTCTAATTAAATGCTTTGGCGGGTATGCATACAAACAAACAAACAAACAAAACGCACCCGAAAAAAGCAAAGAGAATAGTCTTTTTTTTTTTTTCTTCTTCTTTGATTCAACACACACACAAGACACACACAAAAAACACACACTTAAGCATTCAGCATTACCTCGTACACGCACAACACACAGTGAACGCAAGACGAGATCGAAGTCTCTCCTGATCAGTCGAGGGAAAAACAAAAGGCCGTTGTGTGCTTTTACTGTTTTTTTTTTACATATATTGCACTCTTCATTTCATACGCATAAATTATTCGATCATTCCTTTCTTTTTTTGCCCTTTGCTTTTTTTTTTTCCCTGTGTTTTTCGTTTGTTTTGCTGACGTCAGGCGAAATGGAGTTGTACGGACAAGTTGCCGGGTCGCGGGGAGAATGGGCTCAGGCGGGTGCAGACACGGGTCCCGACTTGGAAGGTGTGTCCCGCTTTTTAATGCGGGCGTAGCAAAAGTTTCGTGTGGGTGTTTTTTAAGATTCTAAATAAACATGTACAAGTTTATCAGTTTTTATTTATTATTTAATCAATTCTTGGTGAACAATGTAGAATCTGGATAAGTAGTGAGAGGTTCGTGCATCGAGTTGTTATTTGTATAATTAAATATACGAAGGCTTGTGAAGTCATTTATTTATTTTTTAGTGTACAAGTTTATCAGTTTTATTTATTCTATTTTAGTCAATTTTTGGTGAACAATGTAGAGTCTCGTTAAGCAGCGAGAGGTTCATGCACCGAGATGTTATTTTTACAAATAAATATGCAAAGGTTTATGGAGTTATTTATTTATTTTTTTAGAAAGCATAACTTCTTTTTGTACTCGCATGTAGTGAGAGAGCTTCTTCACTCATTACGTGTGAAGCTGAGCTTTTCTCAATGATTATAATATACCCTGTGAATTTTTTGGGGAATTTTGAATAAATGAAATAGTTTGAGTTTTTATTTATTACTCAATCCTCTTTTTTTTTGGGTGGAAAATGTAGAGTGGTTGAGTATGTGGGGGAGAGAAGCGTACCCAGAAAGGCCAGGTGTACCCAGCTGCGCTTACTATATGCGAACCGGGGCCTGCAGGTATGGCCGTAGGTGTCGGTATCACCACCCGCGCGATCGCGGTCTGGTAAGCACTATAACGACATAGGCTCAACTATTGGTTTGTTACAAGCACTTGGTCATGTGCATTGCATGTTTTTTACTTGCCCAAAGAATCAGCAAAAATATTTTGAAATTACTTGCTATTGTTACTTTCATATAATCAGTTAATCTGTAACCTGGTAATTTTGGTTGGCTAAATCACGAAATATTTTGATAATCTAGTCTGTAGGGCAGATTGCACGCTTACGAGTAAGTGACATGGCTATAACTACTAACTTGGGACAACCATTTTTAAGTTCGGGTATAACATCAGGCAATCAAAATATTACGAAATATTTTGATGGGTGGATGCGGGCTTGTAAGTAAATGATGTAGGTATAATTAATAACTTGGGATAACCATTTATGGATCGGGTATGATAGAAAGCCGTCAAAATATTTTGGACTGTCTTGATATTTTCTAATTTGCAATATTACCGCAATATGGCTGTACTACTTTTTGGTTTTGAAAACTTGTTTAGTCCCGCTAATGTAGCATATTAAATCTGACTCTAATTGCTTTTTCATTCCCCGTCCCCCCCCAAAATCTATTAGTGGATAAATTTAGGTGTCACATACATTTTTGTTTTTTGTTTTATTTTGTTTTATGTATGTACATTTTCTGTGCTGATTAATTTGAACCTTCTGTGTTGATCTTTGGTCAATATCTCTGCTATAGTGGATTACAGGATGTAAAATTGGATAGCTATCCTTTATATTTTATGAATTTGGTTGTTTTTTTATTTTTTAAGTCTTTTACTGAGAAAAGCTAATTATAAAAGATTGTTTAGTATAAACTTTGTGCAACTAGTATCTATGGATCCAAAAGATCCAAAAGACAATTGCTGAGATATTACACAAGGCTCGAACACCCACATATACTGAAACTACCATGCATCTTATGTTTGTTAAATGTGGGACACTAGGTTGCTACACTTCATTGCTTGGATGTGGTATCTCGAGAAATCTTTGAGTTAGATATTGCCTTTTTTTCCATCTTCAGGAAATAATATTCACAAAATTATATATTAGATAGAAATATTTGATCACATTATTGTGAGAAAGTGAAGTAATTCTAAAAGGTATGACTGCATAAAAAGTTCAAATCCAACTAGAAAAACTGATTGTGAGGGATACTTGTTCTTTTGCTTTGTAATGGAGTAATTTGTTTATCAGGTAGGGGGAGCGGTTGGATCAGCAGGAGGAGGGGAGTACCCGGAGAGAGTTGGGGTGCCTGCATGTCAAGTATGGTACTATTTTTCAGTTTTCTGAGATCGTATAATTCAATAATTCATAATAAATGTGAAACTTAAAATGGATTATTATCAAGGGCTGCATAGTTGATCTTCTGCTGTTAGAGTATTTCCTCCCACGTGGAAAAATCACAAAGTTTTAAACCACTTAATAAGATCTTAGGCTACTCATTCCATTGACCAATTGGTTTTTAGTTTGGAACTCCGGGATTCTTCACATAGTACCACAGCCCAAGTTATGGGTCAGTTATATTTGTCTACGTGTGACGTTCTAATTTGTCCACGTGTGGCCCTTCTTCAATTGTCAAATCAGGTCACACGTGAGGGGAAGTGAGAGTATTTTTTCTCCCATGGAAAAATCACAAAGTCTTAAGACCACTTAATAAGATCTTGGGCTACTCCTCCCATTGACCAATTGGTTTTTAGGATAGAAAAATCACAAAGTTTTAAGACCACTTAATAAGATTCTGAACTACTCATCCTATTGACCAATTGGTTTTTAGGATGGAATTCTAGGATTCTTCACAAAAGCAAATGTATTGTGACAAATCGTATTGAATTAGCAAAGGATAATTTAGTTGATTCTGTGATTAAGCTGTGAAAATTTGCTCTTTTTACATACTACCACTTTTTGTTACTTGTGCAGTATTATTTAAGGACAGGGACCTGTAAATTTGGAGCGTCCTGCAAGTTCCACCATCCTAAAAATGCTGGTGGATCATTGAGTACTGTACCACTAAATGTATATGGATATCCATTTTCTTTTCCCTTTTCCTCTATGTTATTAGTTCTCATGTTTTTGTGTATTAACATTGTATGCATTGATCGTAATAGGGAGAGAAAGATTGCTCCTATTATTTGAAGATGGGGTGGTGTAAATTTGGTACAACCTGTAAATTTCATCATCCCCAACCAGCTGGTATGTCAATTCCAGCAGCTGCACATCCGTTTTATCCAACAGTGCAGACTCTTTCAGTGCCTTCAACTGATCAATTTGGTGGCCCATCAACGAGTTATAGAGTTGCAAGGCCACCACTGCTACCTGGTTCATATGTCCCTGGTGCATACAGTCCTGTGTTGCTTCACCCAGGAGTGGTTCGCATTCCAAACTGGAGTAGTTACTCGGTAGAATGCAATATTCTTTCATTAAGCTTTTGACCACTGTAACTGCCCTTGTAATTGTATTGTTAGTATACTTGATGCAGGGACCAGTGTCACCTGCTGCTCAATCGTCAGTTGGAGCAGCTTCTCCGTATGGATTGTCACACCTAGCAACTTCCACACCAGCATATTCGGGAACTTATCCCTCATTGACCTCCTCTTCTGGACCTTCTACCAGCATCCAGAAGAAAAACTACTTCCCAGAAAGACCTAGCGAGCCTGAATGTCAATACTATATGAAAACTGGTGATTGTAAATATGGTTCGTCTTGTAGGTTTCACCATCCACCTGAAGTAGTAGCATCAATGACAAACTGTGCTCTCAGCCCTTTAGGACTACCTCTACGCCCGGTATGCTTAGGCTTTTTCTACTCCTTTCTTTCTTATCTGAAAGTCCGATTTATACTTTTGGGATCTCATTTCGGTTGATCCAGTTGCTTATGGTTGACTTACTTCAGACTCATGTTGATTCAATATTAGCTGTAATTGGCATGTAAATCTTCTAGATGGCATAAATAAATAAGATGTCATGATTTATTTGGAAGTGGAAATCTTTCATCCTATAATACATAAAGGTAAGTCGGATAGTGAGAAACTGTAATATCATTTAAAGAGAGCACATAATTTTCTCTTCTTGTCTGTGTAGTTTCGTTTTTATCTTTTATTTGATAGACATTTAAAGAATTGAGTTCTAACAGACGATTGACCATAAACACCTTCACAGTAGAGCTCATTGAGATCTGAGGATATATGTTTCATTGAGTTGGGTATAGTTTATGTCAGAGGCTTGTTAGTTAGCTAGTCTCTTAGAACTAACAATTGGCATAGATTCTAAAGGTTTAGCCATCTCTTTTTTTTTTTTTTGATCCATGTTTAACCATCTCTTTGTTGGTGGAATTCAATATATGGACTAGTTTGATGGAATTCAATGTTTCAATTATAACCCTTACTTAACAAGGGGAATTTTTCAACATTTAATTCAGTTCAGGCATGTAGTTAATTTTATTTCCTTTTTCTGGTATTAAAACTTAATCTTTTAAATACTTCATTTTTCTCAATTATTCTCCATTACATTTAATTGATGTATGAGGAGAGAACCACTGTTTGTTTTTGCTATATCAAGATCTACATTTGTTACGTGTGGATGACCTGGCTGATGAAGGTCAGGTGTAGCGGTCCTTCAGAAAACAGAGTACTATAGATAACAAGTTTAGTCTGCAACATCAGTGATGTACACATAGCGTGTTATTAATGTAAAGCCTATACAGATGTAAGGTGGATCTGGAGAATCTTCCATATAAAGAAGCAATCAGGGTTTACTGTCCCTGAGAATAATAGCCTACAGTTGTATTTTAATGCTCGTTTCATTGAAAAGATATTACTGGAAGGGTAAAGTGGATGTCAAAATTAGGAAACCGCCAGATGGCTTGAGGAAGGAGTTCTTCACACATCAACTTGTGGTGACATATGTAACTAGAGAATAGTTTCAGGACACAGACCTGGGTGTTCTTTACTGCAAATCTGTAGTTTCCTGCTTTGAACTAAATAAAAATCTGCGCTTTTATGCTAGTTTCACTTCAATCAATGTGAAAAAGTGAGCCTCCAAGGTTACACATCAGGCCTTTTTTGTTCTTAATTTCCTTAACTCCATTTCTCTGAATGAACTTAATGTGCCTAGCAGAAATTTGTTTTTCTTTTAGTTGATAATTTCTCTGATTAGTTTCTCATCTGCACATACTGAAACTGTCCAATGTCTATACACGATGATAGGGGCAGCAGCCTTGTGCTTTTTATCTGCAAAAAGGACGCTGCAAATTTGGCCGTGCTTGCAAATTTGATCATCCTATGGAAACTCTAAAGTACAGTCCATCAACTTCTCTGGTAGATATCCCAGTTGCTTCCCACATGTTTAACTCTTCTGCTGGTGCTTTGGTTTCAACCATTTCAAATCTGGACCTGCGGGCTGACTTGAAACCAGAATTTAGAGTCGATTCTCATGTAAGAAGTATTTCGGTCTTTCCATAGCATTATTTATTAGGATTTTAAGAATGTTATTTTGAATATAATTTTGTTCCTAGTGGTCAGAAGTTCATTGATTATTTTACTCAGTCAATCTGAATACTAGGTCCATTTCATATTTCATCAAACATGCATCATCTCAAGTTATGAGCCAAAATGGCTAATATATGACTGCATTTACTTATTTTCTGTTACTACAAGTTCATGGATAGTACCTCCTACACTACATGGTCGCTCCACCCCCACCCCACCAACACTAGCTTTGGGACTTAGATGCTGAATTTGTATATGGTATTACGTCTTATCGTAGAACACGTTAGGAGGGGGATCTAATAATAGTAAATTGTTTGTTGTTTGTAATTATGACGTGCAATGAAGTTTGTGATTTTGGATATTTACAAGATAACTAATTAGGGTGCCTTCTCCCTTTTTTTTTTTTTTTTTCTCCTTTATTTTCTAATGGATGTTGAGGCCAGTTAAATGATTATCTCCCAGGTGAAGTTTCACCTTGTCTATCTTTTTTCAAAATAACTTGGGAGTTGTCTGGCAATATCATCAACAATCCAGTCGCCAATAGGTTTCTTTAGCTCCACGTTTACCATATAATCTACACACCTATTGGTCTCTGTAGGTATGCCTCAGTTGAAAACCAGTTTTTCTGTTCAAGATTGCTTTACGTTAGTGAAGCATTGGTAATTTGTTCATGCTTGGATTCCAGCTGAGTGGATTAACATCTTCCCTTTGCATCAACATTGTCCTCACAACCCATGCTCAATGGATCTAATGATAGAAAGCACTTAATTTAATATATTTTCAGCTGAAAAAGTTAACTGAAACGATGTGATAGTCAAATAGATAATCAAAAACGCCTCCCAAGTTTTCCAAATCATGACACAGAAGGAAGATATAAAGAAACAATACTTGCATCTCAACAATCACCAATCTAAACCCTCATATTCAAAAATAAAATGAAGGTGCATGAATCTCATGATGCAATCGAGCATTATTTTTTCCTTTTAGCTCCGTGTATGTAAGATTGATCTTGATTGAACATCTTCATCTGACACTTTTTAAGCTTTTTATCTTTGTTATGATTATTTATTTCAATTTTGGTCCATCCAAAATGCGCAAAGGAGAAAGTACGCACCTCTTGACCATAGGAAGGAGGCAAATATTTATACCCGTCGGTTAGTATATGAAAATTTCATTATGTGAATCTTAAAAACGATTAAATTAAGAGCCGAAACCTAACCTACCTTGCGTTTCTGATTATTCTTCAAATATAGAAAAGTTGTAGCGTATTTTAATCACTCTCATGTTTCATATGGGTTCATTTAGTTTTGTGCCCTTGCTGCGAAAAAGCCTGCAAAGTGGCTAACAGCCTCAAAGATTTTCACTAATAATTTAGAAAAAGAAGTTGAGAGGAGAAAAAAATAGAATCCCCAAATAGTTGCTGGCCATATGATGCTATCCCCTGATGGCGTGAATTATATCGAAGAAATCTTTGCTGATAGCTTGGCAGACATGTAGCGCCACAAATTGAAATTAGTGGGTCATCATTATTCATTACCACCTCAGCAAATCAATTCTATGCTCCTTGGGACCATGGTTAATCCTATCGTTTTCTTTCTCTCTCTTTCTCGTGTTCTTTCCCTTGTTTGTACAAATTTTGAGTTGACTGTTTAATGCCTAAAAAAGCCTTCCAAGAAAGTTTTTCTCAGTTTGTGTCCTAGTTGGCACACGGCAATATGCTCTTCTTAGGAGCAATTCAAGCATTCCAACACTTAGACAACGGTATTGAGACTGATATCTCGTGTCTAACCTGATTCTTGATTGAAATTATAAACAAACGATATTACATGTCAAAGAAATATATAATTGTAGTTTTACTTGAGTCGATTGTTCAACTGCTAAAGAACGGCTCTCGACGAAATTTTTCTCAGTCTGAATCCTAGTCGACTTACAAAAACCTGCTCTTCTCATAGGAGCAATTCTATCATTCCAACAATTGCCGACGGAATTGGGACCGCTATCTTTTATGCTCAGCATGATTCTAGATTGAAATCAGGGATAGACAATTTTGCATGTCAAAGAAATGTATAATTATGATTAGTAAGATAAAAGGCTAGTCGTGATTGACCGGAAAAAGATAACCTTTTGCTCAAATTGTAAATGTTCCCCCTTGATGTTAGGGTTAATCCAACAGTTACAACATATAATGCTTAACAACAAAAAGCGTCACATGAAGTTGACAGCACAAACGTGGCAAAGGCAGCAAATACTACTTGGGGATTTTTTTCATTAGCCATTTTTTTTTTTTTGGGTCATGAGTGTCATCATTAGATGAAGTGTATAAGCACCCTTAATGGTCGTCTTTAATGCCGATAAAAGACGTAATGTTTATAATGTGTCCTTAAATTAATTAAATTACGCATGCGCTGATGAATGGCCCCGTAGAATTGAGTCTCCTGTGTTGTTCGCTTCCATTAATGATGATGAATGACAATGCATCTCAACAGATTCCATGAACTTAACTCACCCAAAATTGCTTCCTGTACATTTCATCATCATCGTCAAGGAAAATTATTGAAGGAAACATAAACTATACATATAGAGAATCGGGGTAGTTGAAGTGGTTCAAATTATTTTTTTAAAGATTGATGGATGTGTGATGACTTTAGTTTGAATCCCGTAGAAAACTGGGGGTTGGGTTGAAGTGGGGGTGAAAAAAAACATTAACTATACATATATGATAAATGAGTTCTAAACTCGCTCAATTATATTTTGGGTTTGTTTGGATTTGATTTTTTAAGAGCTCTCTCTCTCTCTCTCTCTTTTAATTTTTTTTATAATTTTAAAAAAAGTATTTTTTTTTTCAAAAGTTAAGATTCTTTACTTTTGGAAAAAATTGTATTTGAGTTTTTCTTTAAAGTTTCAAATTTTTTTTAATCAATCTAATTATTTATTGCAAAAAAAGTACTTTTTCTTTAAAAGAAAACCAATCAAGATAGCCTCTTTGTCCTCTGAAATTGTCTTTTGACTGTCTTTAGCTATTTATTTGAAATGAAAATATTCATTTGGTGATTTAGCCAAAATTTTTAAAGTATAATTTTAAACAAATGGGTTGTAAATACTCATATTTTGTTTATTATATATATATATATTCAAATCAAAGGGTAAGAAAATTGAGGGGCAAGGGGATATGTTACCTAAAATGCATTCATTAAGCCTTGGCCATAAGTTACTTTTTGTGTGTCTTGGCTTGGCAATATGAAATTTTGCAAAAGGTATACAACTTTTCTTATTTAATTTGCAGGATTTGATGTTCTCTTTCTTACAACTTTTCTACATACAAGAAGAACCCACATTTTTACGCCACCAAGGCCCTTTAATGGCCAATCAAGTCTAATTACATTTAAGAAGCAACACTGTGTCAAACTATCTTTCCTAAGTTAAAATTAGAGTAAATGTCCCATTTGATTCCTTGTCTCTGACACTTTTAATAATAAAATATTTTATTTTTAAAATACAATAATTAAGTCTTTTAAATTTGTAATTTGTGATGCCGTTAATTTTGAACTCAAAAATATGTGAAGAAAATAATGGCGTTAGGACTAATGGTGTTACAAATTATAAAAATAAAAGACTGACAGCATTACAAGTTGCAAAGGTACGAGACTAAAGGCGTCACAAATTACAGAAATAAGAAATTAAAAAATGTTATGTTTTGACATTTGTAAACCCATGGCTGACCACGTCATTTAATTGTAAATATGAATGATCGAATTATTGTGTTTTAAAGTTAGGGGGCTTAATTATTAAAATGGCCAAAGATAAGGGAGTAAATGAGTCATTTACCCACAAAATTATATTCGATCCATTTTAAGCTAATAAACTTTATGATGTTGTAAAACATTTCATCGTACATTTTAAATTAGTTAAGCATAAGATAATATTAACAGGAGACGACATACGTTCAAATTTAACATTTTTTATTAAACAAATTACGACCTATCACTTTACCGAACCTTAGAAAGTGTGAGCATCTCTTATTTATTTATTTATAATAAACAGGAAGATTCCACATTTTACGCTACCAAGGGCCATAAGCGGCCAATGAAATCTTAAATTTCATGTACGAAAAGAACAATATGCATTATAGCAAACCCTAGAACTCCTTTTTTTTTTCCTCAAATATAAAAGAAATCTAATTAGAGGAACTTGATTCGCAGACATTCGGTGGAGACTACCAATTGATAAATCTTAAGTGAAAGAACTGGCCTTACAACTCAATCACTAAGTAAGTCGGGGCAACCCATAATAAGGAATAGAAATCGAACCCGATTATTAAATTGCATCGAACGCCATTTCTTGTCATTAGGACCTCGTTGCAGGACCACTACAACTCATCTGTGTTCTACTTTAATTAGCTTTTTAATAAGCTTTGCACATAATTATGATTATTTTAAGCTTAACCTTTTCAAATGTAGCTTTCACTTGCCATGATTACAAACACCAAAAGCACCAACAAAGCCTTACAGAAATCCTGGTGATTACTCGAAAACATGACAGTGAAAAAGTCACTCCTCCAACCTTTCACACCGAAAAGTGATCACCGGGCCACATATTCTTGCCTTTTTCTATAATGGCAGATCCATTTAAAGATTATAGATTTTAGGGTAAAATACTTTCGATTTTTTGTAATTTATTTAAAATATGTCAGACTTACTTCGTAATTATTATTATTATTATTATTTTTTTGCACACACAATACCATATCTTTTGAAAAAGTAAAGATGTATGTTATTTTTTAAAAAATAGGAGAATGTGAAAGGCCTAATTTAAGCCAACTACGAGAAGATTTAATGTATTTTAGCCATATAATAATGTATCTCTAGTCAAATTAGAAGTTAAACAATATTCGTAAGGTCTTTCAAGACTTTTATAATCGACTGGTTTATTTTTTAATTTAAGCTAATTATAAGAGGATTTGTTTATTAAAAGTTAGATAACATTTGTATAGTTTGAATTCAAGACTTTTCATTACCAAATGGCTTTTTTTTATTTTTCTTTTAAAAAATCTCATTTTTAATGCAACCATGTCTTCAGTGAAATTTAAATTCAAATTATAATTTGTGGAAAATATAATTTTAACCACTTCAATTATACAGTAATCTCTTCGTATCAGAATGCTTGCATTCTATTCAACCTTTGACGACATATTTTTGACTTTATTAAGCAAAAATTCAGCACTCATTAAAGCTTTATCACCACCCTCTAATCCTGCATGGATTCATGTGACTTTCTCCTCACTCCATTCTTTTCTCTCCCTTACACACATATCACCAAGAGAGAGAGAGACTCTGAGAGAGAGAGAGAGAGAGAGAGGGAGGGAGTTTCCGTATTTGAAAGGTTAGTTAAACAGTTCTAAGTTTGAAAAGTTCAAAACAAGAAAAGATTTCGTCAAAGGATTCAGTTGGTGCTATTAGTGTGTGTGTGTGTGTGTGTGTGACTGAGTGAGTGGTGAAGGTTCAACAGCTGAAAAAGGCTTATAAGCAAGAGATGGGAGTTGTTAACGTTGGTGAACTCAAGCCAAGTATATCAGGGAAGAGATCATCATTTCGTCCAAATTCAAGTGCAAGACATGTTAGTGAATGGTAATCTTACATTTATTTCTTTCATTGACATATTGATATGACACCACCCTCTTATATATTATCATTACTTGCAGCTTTTCTTTAACTCCTGCAAAAAAAAAATGCTGAAATTTCAGCTTCTGTTTTCTTTTTGTTCAGTCCTTTTCATTTTCAGGCTTTTTATTTTGATGGTTTTGTAATTCTCGTGTAGTCAGTTTGTGTCCTGGTATTAAAATGGTAGGCAGACTTTCGTCTCGCTTCTAACGAGATTTGAACTTAAATTATCACTCTTCAGATACTCTTGAATCGTATTTGTTAGATTGTTCTTCAATACGGTTATCCTATATTATCTGTCTTGTTATTAAAGAGAGATAAATATGATAGCGGAGATAACAATGTGATTAACAGTTGTCGTTTTCAGGACTTATCCCTATTTGCAACAGTTAGGCCATTACTATTTTAGGAAGTAGTGTACTAACAACTGGAAGTGATAGTAGTGCACTCAGCTGAGAACCAAACTTTTAAAGAAATATCTAATAGTTAATGTAGACTTTTTTCACATCAATAGGTCCTATTCATGTCACAGGCCTTCAAAGTCTTCATCAGATCACACCAAATTAGGTAATCAGACACCATTTTGTTTCTTTTTTCTTTTTTCTTTTTTTGGAGTTAATAGAAGTTTATTCAATGGATCTTTTATGAGAAAATATCTACTTCAGTGTGATACAGTTTAGTACTATATACAAGTGTGATAGCTAAGAATTTCTAGTTTAACAGCTTCATGTAGCAAGAGCCTTTTGCTAGGTGATTGATAGAGTAGGATATTAGCAACCATGTAATGTGTGTATACTTAATTGGTATTTCTCGGATTCTTATCGCGATTAGTTGACATTTCGGGTAAATTCTTATCTTGCAGGCCCATAAATGATGTTTCCAGTGATCTTACAATTGAAGTTGGATCAGCAAGTTTTGCACTTCACAAAGTAAGGAGACTATATCAACTTCTTTTGTTTAACATCAGCTCGCGGTCGCGATACAATTGCTGTAAATAGTTAAGAGTTTACTGAAAGAACTCATCTTCAGTATAAGTAGGCTAGTTATAATGGAATTACATAGGAAATAAGTTACATAGCAGACTGGTATTATCAGACTAACAAGGAGATTTTGTAATGTTATATTTGCTCTGTTTTTGCAGTTCCCTTTAGGTTCAAGAAGTGGTCGAATAAGAAAACTGCTGCTGGAAGCAAAAGATTCAAAAATCACGAGACTAAGTCTCCCCGGTGTTCCTGGTGGATCAGAGGCATTTGAGCTTGCTGCAAAGTTTTGTTATGGAGTGAACGTTGAGATGACACTGTCAAACGTTGCTATGCTGCGTTGTGCAGCTAGTTTCCTGGAAATGACTGAAGAATTTTCTGAGAAGAATCTTGAAATACGAACTGAAGCGTATCTGAAGGAGACAGTGTTTCCAAACATATCCAATTCAATCTCCGTTCTTCATCAGTGTGAGAGCCTTCTACCTAAAGCAGAAGAAGTCCATCTAGTGAGCCGGTTAATCAATGCGGTTGCAAACAATGCCTGCAAAGAGCAGCTAACATCTGGCCTGTCTAAGTTGGAGCACAATGTTCCTTCAAAACAGAACATTGAGCCAGAAACGCCGCTAAACTGGTGGGGAAAATCACTTTCAGTGCTGAGTTTAGACATTTTCCAAAGGGTTCTAATTGCAGTTAAGACCAAGGGCCTAAAACAGGACTTCATCAGTAAAATTTTGATAAATTATGCGCAGAGCTCTCTTCAAGGGCTCATTGTCAGGGATCCACAATTGGTTAAAGGTAGTCTCTTTGATGTGGATTTGCAGAAGAAACAACGGGTCACTGTTGAAACGATAGTTAATTTACTCCCAACACAGTCAAGGAAAAGTACAGTTCCAATGGCGTTTCTTTCGAATTTGCTAAAATCAGCAATGGCAGCATCAGCATCTACATCTTGCAGATCTGATCTGGAGAGGAGGATAGGTCTGCAGCTGGACCGTGCAATTCTTGAAGATATTCTCATTCCTGCAAATTCACATGGGAATAGTCATAGCCCACTCTATGACACAGAGTCAATCTTGAGGATCTTCTCCATTTTCCTGAACCTGGATGAGGACGAGGAAGAGGAAGATCCACTGAGGGATGAAAGTGAAATGATATACAACTTTGACAGCCCTGGATCCCCCAAACAAAGCTCAATACTGAAGGTATCGAAACTGTTGGACAATTATCTTGCTGAAGTTGCACTAGACTCAAATCTGACACCATCAAAGTTTATAGCACTAGCAGAGCTGCTCCCGGACCATGCTCGTCAAGTTTGTGATGGATTGTACAGAGCTGTCGACATCTTTCTTAAGGTAAGCAATCCTTGTTAGAGTACACAGATCAAATTCTTGAATCTTAGCTTCAAGGCGTGAGATTAATTTGCCCACACCAACCTGGTATGCAAAAGGGAATGCAAATATTGTCTAGGATACAACGAATCCTACAGCCTAAGAAATCTAGCACTGATTAATTAGGCCACTAGGCACTCACCGGAAGATGGCAATGTAATCAGGCCTCCTACTTTATTTTCTGCAGTAAAACAAACAAGACGGAAATCTGGATTTCTGAGAATGTATTAAGGCTTTTGGATGTTAATTTCATGCTTAACCGCACTCCAGTTATGCCTATATATAGACAAATTTGTGTCTAAATATGACCAGACACAATTGCTAACAAATAACTGTACGGCTGAAATGCTCATATTCTGCCTTAGTCAGTCGACCTGACTGTACCTGGTATAGAGTGTTCTCTGGCTTTCATAGTCAATCTGCCGGTTGATCTGCAGGTTGAACTGACTTGTGAAAATACCTCTTACAGTCCTCTTAGCCAGCAAGAATTTTAGGCAAGCATAAACTATTATCGTCGTCATGTAATAGTCAGATTATTCAGCCTGATTTTTTGATGCCATTTACAGGTTCACCCAAACATCAAGGACTCTGAGCGCTACAGGCTCTGCAAAACAATTGACTGCCAGAAACTGTCTCAAGAAGCCTGCAGCCACGCGGCTCAGAACGAACGCCTACCCGTCCAGATGGCAGTCCAGGTGCTATACTTTGAGCAAATCAGGCTGCGGAACGCAATGAATGGCGGCCACCATAATCAGTTCTTGTTCGGCTCCATGAACGGCCAGTTCCCTCACCGGTCTGGCAGCGGTGCAGGAAGCGGATGCATTTCACCACGCGACAATTACGCATCCGTCAGGAGAGAGAATAGGGAACTGAAGCTTGAAGTTGCCAGGATGAGAATGAGGCTGACAGATTTGGAAAAAGACCATGTCTCCATGAAACAGGAGCTTGTCAAGTCCCATCCAGCAAACAAACTATTCAGATCATTCACCAAAAAGCTAAGCAAGCTTAACTTGCTCTTCAGGTTAAGAGATATGAAGCCAATGGGTGGCAAAGCCAACTCAGAAAGCCGATTTTTCTTCCAGAAGCGAAGGCGCAACTCTGTTGGATGACCAAGTTTATTGTGCATACTTTTAGTACTATCTTGTATAGGTTACTTCTCATGATTTTTGTGTGATTTTTTCCTGTTCATAGTATTTAGAGAAATTTTGTGTTGCAGTATTGAGTGAGATTGCTTTAGTCAATCCAACATGTTCTCCAGAATGAATGTCTGAGTTGTGTGAGAAAGTTCTGCAACCATTGATCCATGCATCTGGTGATTATAACTGTAAATACTGGTCCAACTTCAGTCTCAGGCTCTCACATTTTAGGTTCCAAAAACCGCATATTCGAAACAGACCAGTGTTATAGGTATAAAAAGACTTAAAATTAATGGTCTTCGTCCCAATTTTATTATGTCTCGTATTAACATGGAACATTACAGTGTCGTTCTTTGATAAAAAGGCCATTGGGGGTACCAATGTCTGATGAACAAGATGGCATTTAACATGCCAAACAAAGCATTTATTGGCCAACAAAATAATTGGTAAAGCATAAGAGGGGAAAAGTAATAATTATCTCAATAGCGCATCTTCTTGAACTAAAATCGTATGGTCGAGTTAGAATTATAAATTAAAATATTCAACCAAATTTCAAATCTTCAGGCTAGTAAAGAAGTTATTATAAAATTATTATTAGGTGGAATTTCAGCAAATATATATCCCAAATATTAAGGATCAATCTTCAATTTAGATAACTTGACTGTCTAAATACTTATTATGTGTCACGTTCTAAGTTTAGGACTGCAAACTTGTAAGTGAAATTAGTGTTATTATAGGCTCGAAGAAGTAATCACTTAAACCTAAAATCCAATAGTACAAAAGGTTGAATGCAAGTTATCGTTTCAATTAGCAACATTCGTTTATTAACTATTCATTTGCAACATCTCGACTTAATTAACTCTTATCCGGAACATCTACCTATAAACGACTTATAGTTACAATCTCTTTCTATTGATGTTGGATATTACAATTCTCCATAGTTGAGGGTTTGATGTCCTCATCAAGGGTAGTCACCTAAGTTGGATGATGGCTCTCATTGCCACTTTTTAGATTCCAACGCCAAAAATTCTAGAATCGCAAGTGAGACTTTTGTGTAAGCTTTTAGGATGCTACACAATGGCCATGACAAAGGGTCCTTACTCTAACAAGTCTAGTCAAATGTGAAAGAGATTTCCAAGCAAACAAAAAGCAACATAATGATTTATATTTTTCACCTACACAACTTGACCAATTTCTTATAATACACCAGGTCGATGAATTTAGGAGAGAATCAACAAATTGAAACTTATTGAATGAGCAAAAGAAAATGGGTCACCATACATTTGGTTTAGCGGTATAATTCTCATTTTGTACGCGAGGAGTGATTTTGTACATATAAAATGACTTTAGTATCCATTTGAAACATAAAAAGGGAAAAAGGGAAAATGTGAGGCCCAGTGAGCTTCATTAATCCTTAAGGCCCCAAATAATTTGGATCAACCAGCCCATTTTGCTTTTGTGGACATGAGTAATCGTGGAAAATTAAGCAAGAGCTGGTTAAAATGCAATTTTCTAATTAACTTTTTTAAAATATTTGCTTATCCCTGCTGCCCATCCAGATACATATTTGTCTACCTAGAATGACGGGTTAATAACGATCTAAATCTAATTATTAGTCGATTAACATATTAAATTTAATTAATTGGTTCAGATTGTTTAAAGCCATAATAATAACAGCAAAGAACTCAAATTTTATATATACATATATATATATGTATATATATGTATGTATGTATGTATATTATATCACAAAGAGTAAGTGAGATCGCAACATTAATACGTATATAACATAATCACATATCAAGTAAAATTTCGATAGCTAATTTTATTAAGCAAATTAAAAGCAACAGAAAAATACATAAAGAAATGAATTAAGGACCAAATAGCCACTAAGCTTAATTTATATAACTATGCTCAGTAGCTAGTCATGTGCCTTTAGACAGACAGATATATATATAAATATACTCTCACTACTAGAAAATTACTGATTAGAGACAGAAATTAGTGACAGAAAAATACTGATACATTATCAATCACTTCCTGATATGCTATATTTTTTAAAGAAACACACTTTGTTCTTTTTATATATAAGTATATATGAAAGTCATAATTAAACAAAAATCTTAGATCCGTCCCTGACGACGAGCTATACCCAGATAGCCTTGGCCTTCTTGAGCAATGGAACAAGCTTGCCCTTGAGATGGAGACTCATGACCTCGTTGGAGCCACCAACCAACTCTTGGCCGATGAACACCGCCGGCAGGCTCGGCCTCTGCCCAGTTATCTCCACCAGTGCAGTCTCCAGTTGCTGCCCATCTGGAAGCTCATCGAGCTCGTAAACAGTAGGGTTTGCACCAAAACTACCCATGAGTGTTTTAATGGTGTGGCACATGGGGCAAGTGCTGTTGCTGAATATCACCAGTGGCTTGTCTGCAGCTAACTTGTTGATAGTGTCCATTGTTTTGATTTCTCCTCGGACTATAATGTAACAAATTAAGATCTTTCGGGCTCGCTCTGAAATTGTATTTGGTGAGAGTTTCGTGTATCGAGCTGTCTTTTTATTTGGAGATTTTGGTAGAAAGAGCTGGGTAGAGAACAATGAGAGGTTTTACACTTGAGAAGTGAGGTGGAGTTTTTGTGGTGTTGAAGTTGATCATGCATAGGGGTTTATATAAATAGGGTTGGTCCGTCGTACTGCGTGCAAAAGAATAAACGAAAAGTATTCTTCAATACCCTCGCTGTTGATTGCCAATGAATTAATTAGTCTTCATACATGCATGCACTACTCTTTGGCCAACTAGAATATATCATTTTCCGAATAATTTCACCCTCTTCTATCTTTTTCCAACAATAGTTGAACCTTGGTGCAGGATTTCACTAGAGTGTGTACCTCCTGCAGTACAGGAAAGAAATTAAATTTGTGTTTTTAATATCTTTATTTGTTATTGATGATGGCTAATTTTTATATTCTATTTGAGGATGAAATATAAATATATTTTTTTGAAACTTAATTTTTGGTAGTGGTAATACTAATCATGCTTGCTTTTATCATAATTTTTTAGTAATTGAATAAAATTTTAAATTATTTATGAGAGATCTTCACTAGTTGAATAAAGTTTTAAATTGAGAAAGTAAAATTAGAAAATAAACCGACATAAAAAAATAAGAGATTCTTAAATGTTATTTTTATATGAAAAATAGAATTATTAATTTGTGATTAAATATATTTAAATTAGGTAATATTTGTGTGTGTGTGTGTGTATATATGTAATATAAAGCAAATGCTTTGTTTGATAGAGTAAAAGACTTGAAATGATAATATGTGACATATGCAGGATTACCATTGTTATATACATAAAAATATATGATAAGAAAATTTTGTTGTATACAAAGATATTTGGCGAATATCACCCAAATGATATAAAGTATTTCTTTACACGTGAAAAAAATACTAGAATATTAACGTTTCGAAAATTTGTGGGTGGACAAAAGATTCTTAAAAGACATCACTAGCGTTTACGAAGCTCATGCAAAGGCTCGATGTCTATTCTTCAGGATAAAGCTTGAAGTCACTGTTGCCTCATCTTTGCAAAATATCAAGTGAGACATATTAATCTTATAATATTTTCGGTATTATATTAAGAACATATATATAAACAATAGAAACAAATAACAACAAATAAACGATAAAAATAGAACGATATTTAACATTTCCTCGTTACAAGAATTTTCGGTTTATCTATTTTAAGAGAAGTTTGCATGCAAATATTTATCCAATGGGGGCTTCTTTCTTCGTTCCATTAGTAAAATTCGCGCCTTTCGTGCAGCTAAGGAAGCAGAGAAACTGTGTGTGATGATGAAGAGAAGTGAGGAAAATCATTGGAAAAGGATGCTAATGAAAATGCATTTCGGATAGAATATAATTAGTGGAGGCAAATTAAATCTTTTAATGTAAACTCATAAATAATTTTTAAACATTTAGAGATTATTATGTGTTAGATCGACTCGAATAGTATCCCTAAATATTATGATCCTCAAAATGTAGAGTACGGTTATTGGTGGTTAAGAACCTTCAACAACTCCCCTATTTCCATGCATCCCCCATTTTCGAGGTTTCTCAAATCGAAAATGAGTGTATGCAATAACAATATCACCCAATATCACCTCATTTTGTTTCATCCCCTATTCCACTCCAATATCACCCCAATGGTCAAATGCAGAATTGCTTGAAAATAAAGAAGATCTTAGAGTGAAATCAAAGTAGAAATTTCCTAAAATAAGGAATTGACTAAAGTAAGAGAGCTATGAGAGTGGAAATCAAAATAGAAGACCCCTAAATGTAAGAAAAAAATTGAAACTTCTAAAAAGTATGGAAAAATAAGGGTTGAAGTTAGCCATAGTGCTCCTTATATATATATATATATATATATATATATATTTTTTTTTTTTTCTTTTTCCCATCGGGTAAGTGATCCCACGAAGGAAAAAAGAAAAATTCACATACATGGGTCAATCAAGGAATCAAAATTAAAGTCCCAGACTGTACACAAAAATTGTTTTCTCCAATATCTATATATTTAAGCAAAAGATTAAATTTCAGTTTAATATCAACATTTATCCTTCTGAGAATATGGTCTTCAATGGTAAGACTTTCACCACAAATTCTATTGTTTCTTTCGCGCCATATATGATACACTATTGAGTAGAACACACTTTTGATGAGATCAATATGTAGCGAAGAGACCTTACTCCCTATAAGTTATATCTGTCTATAGGTCTTGACCCTTTAATTCACTAGAGGTTTCAAGTAACAAGCCACCATTTTAGAAAAATGAGATCACTAAAAGATTTTCTATACTAATCTTAGAAGGACAAAAAGATGCCTTCGAGGATCTCTAATTATGCACTTCATTAGAAAGGTATGATGAATATTCTCCATTTTTAACTTTCAAATATTGAAATGATCATCATAGATAAACAATCTAGGAAAATTTTATAGCCAACCCTTGTCAAATTATGTGATTTTTTATACGAAAAAAGTGCGTCTTTGGGCGTCAAATGTCGGCAAACATTAAGGGGGGAAAAGTCGCAAGTTAAGCTCATGGCCGTTCATAAAAAGCTTTTTTAGTGGTAAATTAATGTAGTCAACATAAATCTAACCCTAATCTTGATCTATTTTCCTTATTAATTTGTAGGATCAAGATTCATTCCTTTTATAAGAGGTTATGTAACCTAAGGCTCATACTCATTAAGAAAATCTACAAAACTATTTACAAGACACGAGGAAGATCTCTAAGCCACCACTTTTTGTATGGACCATTTGAATTATAGATGTAATGATTTTGGGTTGGTACATCATATTAATGAATTTTTCAAAAGGTCATTTGACTTGCTCTCAATTATCATGACCAAAAATGGCACACATGTGCGGAGAGTTTTTTAACAATTATAATTCAGTGAAAAAAAATAGAATAATTTAGCGTACAAAATTTTTATTATCCATTTTACTTGAATATATTATAAACTATTAAAAATCACTAAGGTTTTATCATAAAAATTAATTAGTTAATATGAATAGTGGCCCAGAACCTTATATTAGGGGCCTTAATTTTGAGATTTTTTTAATGTGGGACAAGTATATGTTATAACACTCCTCATTGTGATTCAGAATAGTGATTGCACTCACTTGATCGATGGGTTGAATTTGGATGGTCATGTGACTTGAAACAGTTCTTACATCACTTGGACAATTAAGTTGAATTTGAATGATCGTGTAACTTGAAATAGTGCCTGAATTACTTGGATGACTTAAGGCTTAGATGTAACTTCGGTCAGTTACTTGTTAAGATGGGTCACCATGGCCTGAAACAAATGAAATGTAGTTTTGATGAGCTTCTTGTAGGAATGGGCCATCATGTGTATGAATGTGAGTGGCAAACTAGCTGAACGAGTCGCACGTAGATGGATTGGACAGCTTACAGATTGGATGCAGTTTTAGTGGGCTACCTTTAGAGATGAGTTACCATGGCTTGAGACAGATGAAATGCATCTTCAATAGGTTGCTTGGGCTGGACTTGGATTGTCATTTGACTCGGAATAGCACTTGCATCACTTAGACAAGCTTGTGGCTTAGATGTAGTTTTAATGGGCTATTTGCAGAGATAGGTCACCATAGATTGGAACAAATTAGAAGTAGCTTTAATGGACTAGTTGTAAGGATGGACCACCACATGAATTAATGTGCACGATGAATTAACTAGTTGATGGTTGCACGTGGATGGATTGGAGGACTTACAGCTTAGATATAGCTTTGGCGGATTACTTGCAGAGATAGGTCGCCACAACCTGAAACAGATAAGGTGCAACTTTGATCGGTTGCTTGCAGGGATAGGCTACCACATAAACAGATGTGCTTGATGAGCCAGTTGGACGAGTCGCTCATAGATAGATATGTGCAGCTTGAAGTCTAGACTAGAAGTCCAATCCTGACACCATCTTAAGAATCATTAGGTAAAAACTAATTGGTTAATATGAAAGTTGTTTAGGGTCTTATACGGTGAATTTGAATTTTAAGATTTTTTCAAGACAAGTATATATATTGTAACATAAAGAAAGTTCTATGTGACACAATGATGGATTTAGGAGGGTAAGTAGGGAGCAGTGGGGCCCCTTAGGCCAAAAAATAACAAAATAAAAAAGATGATAGAATTAAATTTTTGTATATCTATTTACTCCAAAAAAGCTTAAATTTGTATCTTGGCTTCCAACCCAAGAAAAAAAAAGTAGAGTGGGTTGTGTTTTATTATTATTATTTTAAGAATGAAAGTTGAGCCAAGTTATAGATAAACAAGTCTATAGGAGGACACTCCCTTCTAATCCTCCCCAAGAGTTTGATTGAGCCGCTCCAGTGGTTCATAATCTGATGCACTCTATATGGGAACGTTAAATCAAAGTTGGTCATCCAATCTATACTTTTATAGTTCTATTAGTTTTTCTATATACGTGCTTAAGCGAAAATCTTTGATTTCGTTCCATTCTTTTTTTGCATTCATCAACAAGAATAGTTATTTTTATATAAACTAAACTTTGTTTAGTGAATTGGAAATATTTTTGGGTTTGCTTCGTGCATAATGAATATTCTATAATAATATAATGAGAATAGTTGAATGTATATGTATATGTATGTAGGTACGTATGTATGTGTGTGTATATGATAAATGTATTTGTACTTAAAAATTTTCTAAATAGGATATTCTGTTAAAAAAAAAATTCTATTAATTCTTTTGAATAAAAAATTTTAGCATTTCGTCCGCTCTAAATTAAAATCCTGATTCTGCAACTGATGCGACAAGAATGGGTATATTGGTTAATAATTTTTATTTGCGTGTGAAACTCCCACTTTACACGTATCAAATCCAATCGAGTGCGAATAAAACAAAAGGCTATATTATGCGGCGATAGAGACATTTTCTTCTCTGGAAATCACCAACCAGGATATATCTTGGCATCGATGCATCTTTTTCTTCTTGTTTGGTGATAACAACAAAATCTTGGATAAAAGGGACGAACATGTTTGTACATGGTAGCATTTGCAGGTGCCAAATATATACCTTCATACACGTAGCTTCCAAAGAGCAAAATATGTTGGGGTTGAAACTTAGCTCTTAGAGACCAGTTGGCATAACCGGCCCAAGCGAAAACGAAGGGCCGATTTAGTTAGGAGAAGATTTTGATCCTGATATTCTTAACTCAACCTTTATCAATGAATCTTGGCATCTACATATTTGGGCAAGAGATCACATATTCCTTTTATCTATATGTCGTCCTTTGAATTGCCGTCCTTTATCGAGCACATTTCATGTCGTACGGGTACAAGATGTACTACTCCTCCATGACACATTATGACCTATTTATGTCACATTTTTGCTTGCTCCCTTTTTTTTTAAAGAGAGGTTGAAACTTAACGTCTACAACTAGTGAGAATTAATCTCATCCGTGCATGTGACCGTCTAGTTTAATAATCTGACCTAACCTAATGAAAAAGAATTTCTTGACAGATTAATTTCATAAACGAGTGAAATCTTTGCGACTCTATAATGTAGACACAATTGATCAAATCACGTAAAATTTTGAATTATGATTTTCCGAAAGATAAGAAATAAATTCAGGAGAGGGGTAGCTAGATGACTACTAATATGTTCAAATATTTGCAAAAGAATTTGGCCCTTTAGATTATATACAATAAAGGTTTAGTTTGATTTGTTGGGAATATATTTGTATATGTATAATCAGAAAGTTATTAATCTTGTGGTGCATGACAACCAGAGAGCTCTTTGGTTCACTCATCTCTGCAAAGCAAGGTCAGGGCATCGCATCAGACAAGAAAGTATCTCAGTATCTAATCAGGTTGCAAATTGTTCCTCGCTTTTTATCAACAAACTCAAACAAGAAACGCTGGCAACCACTTGGTACTTCAATACAATCCTCCACGCTTTTTCAGATGCTCTCTCTTTATATTCTTCAACAACAAGCAAAGTGACCTCGCACATACTACAATACAAATGATAAAATATTTACCGAGCTAGAATGGGAATTGGATCTGTGTAACATGGGGTTTGATATATATATATATATATATATATATATATATATATATGATTACTATATTGATGATTTCTATTAGATATATTGAACTAATTTTCAACATATGTTTAATTTGCTTGGAAGATATATCTTTTATACTACTATATACTAAAGTTGGTATTCAAGCTTCAGATTTGCTTCTCTCTAATTTTTCGAAGCACCAGCTGCTACAAAGTGTTATCTTAATGCGCTGCTAGCTTATGTGTCTTATTATGACAATGTGATGTATTGTAATTTATTGATTGCAAGGAATTTGGCTTTGGTCTGAAAATATATTTTGGTTATAGTTTTATTTGGTTGACTATAATTTTTATGGTCATGGTTTCAAGGTTTACAAAATCTTATTCAATTCTTGTAGTTGATGTTTAATTAATTGGATTGTTCAATGTTTACTAAATCTCTATTGGAAAAGAAAAATAGATGTTGATCTCAATAGATATCCGTTTAACTTATTGACAATATATTAATTTGACCAAAAATTTTATAAATTTATTACAATATAGTACAATTTATATATATTATCATTGTATATATCATTATTGTATATAGAATTTGGTACGGAATTTATTGCGTATCATAGTACCAATCTAGAATAGATTGTTGAGGATCTACATGACTATGTATTAGAGGGTGTTTGGCTTTCCTAATTTTAAGTGTTTATAAGAACTTAGAAAAAAGCACCCACTCATAATATGCTTATTACTATTTCGGTGCTTATAAGTACCAAATAAGCAAAGCCAAACGCCCTCTTAGATAAGAAGTAGAATTTTTTTCTTGAATTTAAATATGGAAAAATGTTTAACGGATCAAACATTGTTATGGACGCCAGGAAAACGGTGCTGTGTGACCTTAGCAAACTTAGTAGTCGAATACAAATATTTCCCTTAAATGTGATCTAAAAAATGGTTGAAGCAAGCCAAGTAAACGTAACATAATGTTAAATCCATGTTTATAATGGTATGGGTGTTATAATTAAAAAATAAAATTTGTTTCTATGTTTTTCTATTATAGGAGTTCCTCAGCCATTGTTTAGTAGGATACATACTTAGCCAAACATTGTTGCACCATAGAATTTCTTATTGTAAGGCGAGTTTAACTTGGCCTTACATAAAGTAGATTTCTTGTCATATAAAGTAAAAAAAATCTCAAACATAATTTAATTGTGTTTGTTTCTAACAAAACCCGCCACTTAAGTTTCGGTCATGGATGAAGATCCTTTCTTAATCGTTGGTGTTATAGGCAACTTCCTTAGGATCCCTCACACAACTTGAATTCATTGCCCAACCATCTACCATTGTGGGCTTCACATAATAGGCATCAACAATTTCCTCCTTTGTAGTTTCTTTTTCTTTCTTTTGTCAAGAGAAACAATATATGTTTCAGAAACTTAGAAATAAAGAGGTCCATCCAATTAAGTTAAGGGGAAAAAATAATTGAGACTCAGGGTGTCCAAATCAAACCAAATTAAAGCGAATGAATTCTAATCTCGTTATATGAGATCGATTATATGAATACTGTTTTATGAATACTGTTCTTATTGAGAACTATTTTCTAAATTAACTCTATGCATACAAGATTTCTTCTAAAAACTTCCACCCAATTACTCGGGGCCGGGCTTATTAGCAAGAAAATACATTGACAGTGGACTTTTAATTATAAAAGAATGGAACTCATATTTTCTGATGATTCCACCGCTGGAGATTGACACAAGCCCAAAAGCTATGTGTATATGATTTTTGCTAAAACCAAGAGCCAAGCTAAGTTCTTGAAATATCCATGTCCTATCATTGTTGCTGGATATATACACTCAAATAGCATTTCACACCTTTTTTCCTCTTTAAGAGAGGTCAAAGGCCGAATACACGTTACATGCAATTAACGGGACTCAATCCCAGGACCACTTACGTTACATGTGAGAAACATACCACTAGACCATTGGGTTATTAGTTAGCATTTCACATATTTACCATCACAAGTCTTTCTTTATTTTGCCAAAAATGAACAGGAGGATAAGTTTAAGCAGAAGTTACGATTTAGAATATTAGACGAAAACTTTACAGGTAGTTGGTTATATTTAAATTTCGTTATCCAACATGCACTACAGTTAACAGCTTGAAAGTTGATAAAATAATTGGTTAATGCAATCAAATGACGAGAAAGAGAAAAAAGAAAACAAATTATGAAGGATTGCAATTATTAATTTGTACAAAAAAAATCACTAGTTCCACCAAACAAAACAAGGAAAATGAGAAGTTGGAATGACAATTCTATTCCAAGTCATTTCTGTATATTAAATGTCACCTAAGAAAAGAATGAACAAAATAAGTACTAAAGGAATTAAAATTTTTTATAATATTATATAATATTTTGCAAATATTTTAATAAGCAAAGTTAAAGAGAAGAAAAATTACAAAAAAGTATATAATTACTAATTTGAAATGATACCTTCAAGCATAGGAAAAATTCTTTAAAAATTTATATTAATTTTAAAATATTTTAATACTATTATTTAATTATAATGCAAACTTCAATCAAACTTTTGAATTCTTTAGATGCCGCATAGGCTTATACAAGAGAAACTATGAGTTAATCTTTCACAAACAGTAGTGTCCAAAGCAGAAAATTCAATAACTTTTAATTATGAGAAATAAATAAGACATCAATTATATAATAAAGCAAAGTCAAAATAATTAGTGAATGCAATCCAAAGAGGAGAAAGTAAAAAAGAAAATAATTAAAGAAAATTATAACTACTTACTCCAAATAACTCCAGAGAAGACTGTCAAAAAAGGACAAAATAATAATAAATAAATAAATTTGTATATAGAACGTCATTAAAATTTAAGAAATTTTAGGAGATACCATGTCATTATTTGATTAATTTTTGTGGATATATTTCTATTAAATAACTTTAAATACTTACAAATTTAAATGGTCACAACAAGTCCCTGTTATTTTCTTTTTAAATTTGAATAATTCACCACTATAAAGATTCCCTTAGAATGTAGTGATTATTTTGAGAGAATCCAAACATGGTTTTTCTATTTTTACTAACGTTTAGAGAAACTTATGTGCTGTGCAGTTATATTCCAGAACAAATAAGTCATATTTGTAAACAGTTAAGTAGCAAAAGCATTTTTAGTGATAGAACTATTTTTGTTTCTTTCGTTTCTTTTCTACAATTAAATAAAGTGATATAAAGCTCGAATGTAATGGCATTTTTACTTTTCTTGTCAAAAATTAACATGATGTTTAGTGTGACTGATCGGTTCTACGGGTAATATTGAGCCAATGCCAAGAATAACATCTGCCGGTAGAGAATCTAGGCTTTTCATTACTCACAATCATCTAGCTTTCTCTTTCAGTACACTGCAAACTTTTTTTGACTTCTTGACTGCATTTTTGGTGCTTTTGACCATCATCATCTTCCTGAATCGTTATCTGTCTCCTTTGACTTCTTTATTGTTGTAGAAAATTTTTTTCTTTATTTTCTGTGTCTTCTAGGTTTTGGGGTTTGCACTGACTTCTCATGTAGTGATAGTAACAACTTTTCTTTTCCTTTTAAAATTCTCGTAGTAAATGTAGGGTATAGGGTACATATATCATGCACCCGAGGCAGGTGTACCCCACACAACGACACACCCTTCCCCGCGTGTTATACATGCACTCCATTAAAAAAAAAAATAGATAAAAAAAAAATAGATCAGCTTGTAGCAAGCGAGAAAGAAGAAAGAGAAAATGAATAAAAGTTCATTTCTTTTTAGTTTAATTTCGTTTTTTTAAGTTTTTTTATTTCAAAAAATAAAAAATTATTATTAAAGATATATATATTTCATACGTACATAATTTTTATACTATATATTTATAATTTTTTAGCAAATTAAATATTATATGTTTACAATTTTAATATTTTTAATTATTTCAATATTTTTTTTATTATTTACAAATATATGTTCATAGCCTTTATACTATATGCTCATAATTTTATACTATATATTCATAATTTTTATGTATTTAAAATTTTGATATATACATTCATAATTTTTAATTATTTACATATTTCATATTATATTTTCACAATTCTAATGCTTTATATTCAAAAATTTTAATTATTTACAATTTTTATATGATATGTTCATAAATTTAATTTATTCACCACTTTTACTCTATATGTTCAAAACTTCTTCAGTACATGTTCACAATTTACAACTGATAAGTTTATAATCTCTCTCCAGTACGTTTACACCTATAGACAATGTGTTTACAATTTTAATTGAAATATTCATAATTATAAACTTCATGTTAACAATTTTGTTCACACCTCTCAACCACCTTTACCCTTTTCTATTCTATTTTACAAAGCAAAAAAAAAAAAAAAAAAAGGCCTTATATTACTTAGTCTTGATAAAGGACTAGCAAGCATATTTTTGTTCCACCACCGCTGCTACCACTGCCACCACCGCCACCACCACGAAATTGTAAATAATTAAATTAGTTAAACTATTTTCGAATTTTTATGAAGCAAATTAAAAATAAAAAGAAAAACAAAAAAGGCAACCACTCCATAGCTACCACCGCCACCACAATCACAACCGCCACAAAAGCATAAATATTAAATTAGTTAAACTATTTTCAATCTTTTACAAAGCAGAATAAAAAAAAGAAAAAAAGAAAAAAATGACAACCACTCCACGACCACCGCCGTTACCGCCCCCACCACCATTCCACCCACAACCACAATCACCATCACCATGACAACAAAACCTTAAATAATTAAATTAGTTTTCAAAGGAGCCAATGAAAGTAAAAAAAAAAATTATAGATCCATAGATGAAAACATCATCGGAGCTGCTAGTGTGTTTGAGAAAGTGTTTGTATGTGAGAGAGAGAGAGAGAGAGAGAGAGAGAGAGAGAGAACCATTCCTATCAAATAGCAAATTGAAATTAAACATCATCGTTAGGACATTCTTGAGGGACTTAAGGGCAACTAGGCTTTGCTTGAAAGTGAAGGCCCTTGTGGTATTTGAGACAATAAAATCTCAGACTTGGAGACGATGTTCCATTTTGTTAGTACAAGGATCAGAGAGAGAGAAAGAGAACTTATCCTTCTATCTTCAGAAAATGCCACGGGAGTGAAGAAAAGGTCAATGCAATCGAAACGCGGTGTAGAATACCATTTAGTCCATAGAGAAAACTTATCAGGACTTCGATATGAATCCTGTGCTGGCTGGTGATGATGAGAAAGTACCATGATTCACAAACTCACTTGAAATGCAACAGTCATTCATGGATATATGAACATATGATGAATGATGTTTCTCTTTGTTGATTAACGAATATTATATTATATATGATTATATTGCAAGCACCTTCACGCAACCTAAGTTTTGCCTATAATAATGGACTTGGAACGTCTTGAGTGGCTTGGTTTTGTCCAAGAACTAGTGCTTTCATACTCCGTATTTTGTACGGGCTTATTTAAGTTTTGTGTGTTTTTTAATTTTTTAAATATTTATAGATGTGATTTTTTTTTATTTTTACGTTTTTGCGTGTTTTTTTAATTATTTCTAAATATTTATAGAAATTAATTCTAATGCTTTTTTATTCTTATTTTTATTTTTTAAAATTAAATATAATGCATAAATTAATTAAATTAATGAGTTTTTTTAGACTTATTACTTTAAGGCTCATTAAAAAGAAATACATAGGTGGTACATAAATATAATTAAATATTTTGTAACTTTATTGTAATGATGAGATTAGGAAGTAGTGCATAATGTAATTAAAAGCTAATATATAGATTTATAATAGTATAATAATATTAAAAATAAAATTTATGATGACTTGGCAAATAGATGGTTGCTGATGTAATATTTTTCTTTGAACTTTTTTGGATTTAATTTATATATATATATATATATATATATATATATATATAATTATATTTAGATAACGATTGGTTGAGTTATTAATAGGCTTCCAAGTAAACCGGTCTTTCACATAACCACCTCTACCATTTCTTCCTCCATTCAACTTTCATTTACAAAAAGCTCCACAAAACCCACAAATTATCGCTCTTCCAACCAAGGGCTTTGGCTTTGGTCATTTGGGAGATGATTTCGTCCAAGTGTGTGTTGGCGTTGACAAAGAGGAAGCAACACCTCGGTCACCTGAGATTTTCGGGCCTTGGTATGATGCAGGCGATAATTTAGGACAAGCGTGGATTTGGGGAATAGGGCATGATTAATTGTAAAAAAAAACCTTTGCTGGAAGAGAGCTTTGAATGCAAATATGCAATTGAGAATGCAGCAGAAAAAGAGAGAGGGGAAAAAAAAAAAAAACGATTGAGCATGCTTTGTCAATATTACCCTTGTTTTGTTTACACATGTGCTTGCCACGTGAGTTTAACAATCAATTTTGGACGGAAATTTAAATTTGGACTAACGGTGTCAATAAAATGTAAAGGACCAAAGGGCTCCTTTTGAAACATAAATGACCAAAGCATCATTCGCTGAAAAGATAAGGGATTGTGGGAGTAATTTACTCAATTTTTATCAACAAAGTGACAGAAAACGTTGATTGACCTTATTTTGTCCAATAGCTCATAGTTTGGGGACTAAATGGTACAATTTGAAAGTATAAGGACCAAATTATTTCAAAATCCAAAATTTAGGTACCACAGGAGGAATTAACCCTTAAATATATAAAGGGTGTGATACAACTATAAAGAATTTTATCTCATGGTGAATATTACTGGTTAAATGGATAGCTGAGATTTGAGTTGCTTTGTTCTCTTGCCTGATTCTTATAGCATGATCTTGACAGAGGCCAGAAAGTAAAAGATGAATTGGATAAACTCTTATCCTTTTCCACATCAGATGAGGATCCTGCAACAGCAATATTATGAACTAGTAAACCATGCAGGAAGCGCAAAACAGAATAAGATGATAGTCTTCGCAATATATATTATTATTAGCGTTATTATTTAGTGTTAGTGAAAATTACAACAATTTAATTAGCATTCATATGTGAGTATTTTTTCAGTAGGGTCAAATTGATTACTTAGCCTAAAAGTAACTCGTGCAAATTAAGATCCTTTCTTTTGTTAACTTTTTTTTTTTTTGGCTGCCGATAAGCAAGAGTGAAAGTCTTACTGTTACCATATGTATCTTACAATCTAACCAAAGGCACAACTATAGTCATGCAGAATCTTAGAGATTTTCTTGGTTTATCTTTTAGTTAATAATAGCATACATTATTTGTTCTTATTTGAAATTAAAGTTTTGTCTCTCGACAACAAGCATATGATCCCAGCATATGAGCATATATCCCCACCTTCCGACCCCTCGCATCCTCCAAACATTGTTACTTTGGCATGCTATCAATGAATAACAGTCCCATGATACTATAGCACTACTTAATTAATGTTATTATATGATGATTCTCATCACTGTTTTCGTGTAGGGACGTCTCACGAGTCAGCTCGAATCACACGATTGATATGACGTGTTTTTGGATGGAGGAAGGACGTATACTTATTTTCAGTGATCATAAAAAGACTATGACGACGGAGTTTTTATATTATAGGGTGGTCTGATGCACTTTTAGATTTTCACAAATAAATTCGTAACTTCACTCTTTATGTGATAAATAATCATAGTAACTGTTTACTATATATCTTAATTTGCTTCAATTGGTAACGTTACAGATTAAGTTACTAGGGATCCAATTCCAACCCAATGGGGTCACTATCTTGCAAATAATCATGCGCATTTTATCCGTCCATTCAAATATCTGAGAGCACCTTCCCTTTTCAATTTGCAACTTCTATTATCCATCTTTTCCTTTTCTAGGAGCTCAATGTAATCTGCAAATGTCAAAGACCCCTATAAATAAGGGACAATCAAAGCCTGCCATGCAGCATCACAAAAACCTCTCAAACATATAGAAGAAACATACAGGTGCTATAAATACATACATATTTAGTTGCAATTTTCTCAGTTTAAGATTTTGCAATCCATCCCAGACTTGAACCAGAGTCCTCGACCGTGAAGTAAATCATTGGGCTTACAGTCCAATCAACCTGGAGAGAATCAACCAATAGTTAATTATGTGGTCATGCCCCCAAATGCTCCGAGCAAACCCGGGGTTTTGTTCGCTGCTAGCTTAAGATTGTCACTTCTCCTAAATTCACAAGGCTCTAAACCCACAGTACAGAAAACTAACACTCACGAATATTTCTAAGAGCCAATTGTTTACAGGGTTCACGATCAAATGGATAGGATCAGAGACTTAGCATCAAAGAAGGCAGCAGTGATCTTCAGCAAGAGCTCATGCTGCATTTGCCACAGCACCAAGGCACTGTTTTACGAACTTGGTGCAAGCCCTGCTGTGTATGAGCTCGATCAAGATGCTAATGGAAGGGAAATGGAATGTGCGCTGCGAAGCCTGGGCTGCAACCCCTCTGTTCCAGCTGTTTTCATTGGTGGAGAATATGTTGGTTCTGCAAAAGATATCATAACCCTCCATGTTGATGGTTCTCTGAAACAAAAGCTCATCAATGCCAGAGCAATTTGGTTTTAGAATCACAACCACCAAACTATCTATATAACAACAACCTGTCACGAGTACAGAAGCATTAATACCCAAGTATAGGGAAACTGCGCCTCGCGACAGACCTGTAATTTTTTTTTTTTTTTGGGAGTTAGCGTATTTCAAGCCGACTGCTTATTGAGTTGGGAGTAGTGAAGGCAAAGTCATCCTAATCAGTACTGCACTTCTCGAGAATCAAACTCGTGTTCTTCTCCTTACTGCCTCAACTAATAGCTTGTACAGACATGTAACTTTATTTTGAGTTCTTTGCATTTCACTTTTTCAGGCAGGAGGAGGAAACCTGCGAAGTTTCAAAATGAACTTTGCTACCACATTAAAAGGTTGTACTCGCTAGCAACTTCTTTGGTAGTTGATCCAAGTCTGGTGACTATGCTGTTGTTGTCCAAAAAGACTAGTTTGTGAAAATTTCTCACTTTATTTCTTATGATAACACTTTTTTTTATCTTCACGTTTTAAGTTCAGAATTTTAAATTGCTAAACGCGACTAGTATTATAAGCTTTGAAATCACAGCTTTGGCTACTACTCTAATGTGTGCTGTGGCACCTCGTTAAGATTTTCTTTTGCTTTTCTTTTTGAGTTGCATCCAATAAAAAGAAAAAAAGAAAGAGAGAGAAAAAAGGGGGAAAAAAAGAGGGGCCTTTGCCATACATAGTACCCTTTTGTTTGGGCCCGATCTGTTTTTTGTTTTCTGGTCAAGCTCAATCTGTTACAAAGTAACTCTTTAGATCAGCGTTCTGATTACATAAGAAATTTGGTCCAGCAAAAATTTCAAGAGCATATGGATGTACATAACTCTGAGATCCACCTAGTATGGTGATATAGGCACACAAGAGAACATTTGATTTTGCTTATAAGTTAATTAATCTTACTTATATATTGGCTAGACTAACAAAATTTCATTGTTTTTCCGGTAAAAATTACATTGTTCATGACAACTGAAGTATTTCGAAAACAAAATAAAATTTATATGTTTGATAAGTTCTGTATATAAATAAGTAAGCGGTTATCAACAAAGAAAAAATAGCAACATCCTTTTTCTACTTGTTTATAAGCAACTAAATTCAAACAAGTAAAAAACTTTCCTAATGCTTAAAAACATAAGACAATGTATAACATTTATTAATAAAAAGTCTTTTCTAAAATTATTTTAACAAATACTATTACTTATAAAAATGTATTAACATAAAATACTTATAAGGAATTTAAAATAAGCAGACTCAAATGGCTCTTAAGTTTCCACAATAGGGGCCGACTCCTAGGGCAGCTCGTGTAGCGACGCAAGGTTTACGGCCTCAATATATATATATATATATATATATAATTTCTTTTTAAATAAATATTTTTGGGATCGAGAAGGCCTCAATAGTTGGAAATATATTATTATAAATTGAAGTACTCTGAGAATCTATTATTACATAAACTATAATATTTACTTTTAGAGTGTCATGTGGCAATTTTTTGGATGTTTTATAAATTGAAGTACTCTGAGAATCTATTCTTTATTTTGTTTAATATTTAGTAAGGTATCACTTAATCATTGCTATTTAATAATTTCATGAATGTTTAGATTAAAAGATATATATACCTTTCAATAAATTGATTATTTTTTTGTACAATTGATTGACCTTTAACTAATTTTTTTCTTAAGAGAGCGTTTGCTTTATGGAATCTTATAAAATTCCTGGGAATGTCAAAAATAGTGAATTCCCATGTTTGGTTCATAAAACGAGAAAACATTTATGGGAATGTCACATTTTCAACAATCTAATATTTCCACAAATCAGTCAACTTTAATTCCCATGTTAGAGGTGGGAATCTTACATTCCCACGTTGTGAAAATGTGTAGATTAAATTAAAAAGGCCAAAAAGCTCATATTTAATATGTTCTCATGTACGATAACAAATTGACAATAATAAAATAGTAAACTAAAAACTTAATTATGTAAATAATAAATATGATAAAAAATAAAAAATTATTATAAACTAATTAATGAGAAAATAAATAAATTAATTAAAATGATTAATTAATTAATGATAAAATAAATAAATAATTATTCAAAAATAAAATTTTGATTAAAAATTAAAAATAAATTAATTAAAAATTTAAAAAGAAATTATAATAAAATTGAAAATTAATTAATTTAAATTATAATAATTGAAAATAATTAATTAATCACTTAATCAATTAATTAATTAAAAATTTAATAAAATTAAAATTAAGAAATTTAAAATTTAATAAAAATGATGAATGAATGAATTAACTAAAATTTATAACAATGAATTAATTATTAAAAGTACTAAATTAAAAATTAATAATACTAAAATTGATTAATAATGAATCAAAATTAAAATTAAAAATATTGAAATAAGTAATTTTATTTTTTTTAATATTTGTTTGGATTAGGGACATTTTTGAAAAATAGCCCAAGATTCTCAGGAATACTTTTGATATAACAAACACATTTCATATTATTCTTAGGAATCACATTGCTAGGAATTTGATTCTTGGAAATGTGATTCCTAGAAATGATTTTTCATTCTATGAACCAAATGCCCCCTAATAGTTAACTTTCTCTTATTTCTACGGTTGAAAGCTAAATAAAAATTTTAAAAAACTATTATTTAGATTTTTATTTTTTATTTCTTAAACTAATAAATGTTTATATTGAATATATATATATATATATATATATATATATATATATATATATACACATTCAGTAAATTGATAAATTTTCCTCAATAAAACTAATTCATATTATAAAAAGAAATGCAATAGGCAAAAAGCCATTTACGGCTCGACACCATATATAACACCTTTTCTCTACCTAATTGGCCCTTATTATTTGGTTGCCTTTGTTGCATTATACAATGAACTTCCTCCTAATCAAGAATCAAGAATCAAGAATCAAGGCACTCTCAACACTTCCACCTCATTTATTGCTTTTGATGCGATGGGTTAAAACGACTAAAGAATTATTTGACCAAAAAGATTAAAGAATTGTGATTATGTGGAATGAAAAGGTTTAATAGTATTATAAATTCGACCAAAGCCAATCAATATAATGACTTAGACATGTCCTAATAAAGAGTATATCTATATGTGATTTGGAGCTAGGTAAAGGAATTAAACGCATTCATAGGCTGGAGTTAAAAAAAAAAAATGTGACGACCCAAGTATGTCTTACAAGAACTCTGGAAAAACCTTTCTCGCCTGTAAGGTTGCATAGCTAATTAACCATTAAAAGTTTCGTAGCAGTGTAATAAATTTACTTTTTCTAATTTTTTGGGTAGCAGATAGAGTTTTGTTGACCTTCCCTTGTAGTTTGAGGAGTTGATGCATGTCTAGGGGTTTAGTTTTCGTTCCTTGTTAAACTTTGAGTTTAAAGCTCCCACTTTTTTTTAGTGAGATGAAATATTACTATAATTATTTCGTCATCTAGAATAGATGTTCTTTACATATAATGATGATAACAATTTAACTGATTGAAAATTTATTTTAAAAAATAAGATATTTAAACCCAGAATCTATTAGTATAAGTCGTAATGATTAAAATAGAACCCCAATTTTAGATGAGTTTGGAAATAAAAAATCAAAAATATAATTAAGCATGCGAAGGTCCAGGGATATAAATGCCCGAATCTGATTAAAGAAACAGTCCCCACTCCCTCATCAAGGGTGGTATCTTCATCATCTCATGTGTCAATATGTCCACTTTTACAAGTTGTGATATTCTTTTTTGGTCAACATTATTCTTGCAGGATAGTGCAAAAAGTTGAGGATTTCTTTTCCTTTTGGTTTTAAGGGCTAATTTTATTCAGGAATTAAGAAATGAAATACTCGAATATCTCTAGCATAAATGAAAAAAACTAATTTTGTTCTCATTTTGATAGAAATAGTGAAATGAACGGAGATTCTCATTAAATATCTTAGCTATGGAGTAACCCGAATCGGTTTGTGAGATATTTTTTTCTCTTGGTTTTGGTTGAAGAAAAGTTTTTCAAGTCAGTTACGTTCATACAATGAGAATCAATTTTGAAATCTCTTCCACACGGCAAGAGACACACTTCTAGAGGCCCGTTGCACACATGGCAAGAAACACGCTACTAGGCCACAAGCCTAGCGGCTGGCTCCTTGCATGGTTATTTTGATCCCTATTAGAGATTGACCCCTATTATTAGTGAAGCAGATTTCTGGTTGATATTATGCAAGTTATGATGAATCAATTCAAATTATTTATCATCATTATTCTTTTTATAATATTATGAGAAAATTCATGGTCATCCTAGACAGTTGTAAAAGTGTATCGCCTTAAGAAGGATTGCGAGAAGCCATAAGAAGAAGTGCAACTATACTTGAGATTGAAACTGGCTCGTAAGTTCTCTTTCATTGGATTAAATGAATTGACCAATAGATGGATATGTTCTTCTCTGTATTTGTGAATAGAGAGGCTGATAAATGTCTTGACTGGCTTGCCAACTATGAGTATACTTTTAACTTTAGAAACTCACTTCCTTGAAAATTCTCTAGATTTAATCAAATTAAATCTCTCACAAAAAAAAGATCCACAAGGGGTTCATCTAAAAAATGATTCTCAACTAATCCAGTGTACCCTCCAAAAAGGGTTATAGAAAACTCTGTGGCTCCTGCAAACTCGTGTGAGAGAAGGCATGCAGCTGGGGACGAAGCAAGTTGGTGGGCGCAACATGAAGAATCAAAACCACCGAAAGAGATTTAAATTCGTAATCTTTTGTGCAATAAGAATATCACAAGAATTTCATTCAAGAATCTGATCGATGAAAAATTTTTTGACCGAACCTTCAGGAAATTTCTGTTTCTTTTAATTTTACACATAAATTGATGGGAAATATTTTCGTTCGTCAATTTTTGCATGTACTAAACACATGGTCATCAAGGCTTGGCTACATGTGTCAAACACGAGTTCACAATGTACTGAAAATTCAGCGGGCAAAACCCAAAAAAAGAAAAAAAAAAAAGAAGAAAGAAAAAGAAACAAGAATTTGGTCTGCATGCATATATGTAAAGTGTCTCATGAAATAGATAGATATAAAGTGTTTTTCGATCCCAAAAAAAAAAAGAAATAGATAGATCCATGCACACAGAGGTGCGAGTTGCATGGGATTATAATGGTGGTAATGTTCACATGGCTTTTTTTCAATTAAAAATTACTTTTTTTTTTCAAAATGCACGTTCATTTCACAATAAGTATTTAATTTACTTTAAAAAAATTAAAAAAGTTCAACTCTAAAAAAAAATTCAAAAAATTCAGTTTTTTTTAGAAGTCTAAAATTTTAATTTCTTAAAAAGGCACTATTTTTAAAAAAACGTTGAACAAAGTGCTTTTAAAAGCCAATCTAAACGAGATCGCACTGTTCAAGCAAAGGCAGAGTCACTCATCCAGTAGTCTCGTCCAAGCGCGCTTAACTTGGAATTTGATGAGATCCATTGTATTAGCATAGGACCTCTTAGAGACTTTTTCGAAGAGAATAATTGTGTAATGGGCCTTCCTTTGTCAAAAAAAAAAAAAGGAAAAGAAGAAAAAGTCATGCACAAGTACGTGTATAGGAGATTACAACGTAGACTCCCCCCAAAATAGGATCCACTTGTAAATTACAAAATATTCATTACTCGATTTGTCCTTTGCAATTAAAGCTGCATAAACTCGATTAAATTTGTGGTTTGCTATTAAGAAAAAATTAACTCATGCAAAATACGAATACAAAAACGCCAATTTTGTATAAATTTGTCGCTATATTTTTTTTACGACAAAAAAATCTCACTACTGGAGACTATTGAATTTGATATGGAAATTTTCTATCTTAATTTGAGATGAAAATTTTGAACTAAATTTTTTAATAAGTTAATTCAAATTAAAGACAAAAATTTGAGACAGAAAATTTTCTGTCTCAATTAGAGACGTAATTTTTTATCTCAAAATTTGAGACGAGGTCTTTAAGACGGAGAATTTTCGTCTCAAATTCCATTTCAAATCCATTTTGAAAAGAAATTTTGTAAGTTTGAGACAGAAAAAAATTTAAAAATTTTTTGTAGTGTCTGGTTGGCAGAGTTTAACTATTAGAACAATTGGTTGAGCCCGATCACCAACTAGTAAACCTTAGATGCGTAATATGTGCCCTATATTTAGTATAAAATAAGTGGAGGGAATTTAACTTGAATAAGAAATTGTGATCAAACTTAGATCATGGTTGCTTTTATTCAGTGGCTTGATAAGATACATACTTTGCTAGTAGTGTTACTTGCCATGAATATTATGTCACGTGCTCTCCAGATTCTTCCAAATCACGTTTTCTCAACGGAATCTATGCATGTGCTAGCTAGCTATACGAACTTGTTCGGTGTGCGTAGAACAAAATAGTATCAATCTTGAGAAGCATTCGCTTTATTAGCAGGACTTTTTTCCGGCATCTAAAGTGAAGACCACACCACCAATGTATCTTTTTGAATTGGTTCTGTTCGGGAAAAAAGCACTCCACTTTTGAGCAGTTCTGTATAAATAGAGCAGCACAACACCTCAACTCCTCAGGCAACCTTCAAAAATCACATCTTCAGTTGCCCATCAGATCACAATTCGCATTGAATTGTGTCTGATCGGTTCGGTATAATTTATCCTTCCATTCCATCTTCTTAAATTTAAAAAGGGTCGACCCGTGAATACGTTTTTTCAGGAATGGACAAAGTCAAGAGGGTCGCCTCGGAAAACGGGCTAGTGGTGTTCAGTAAGAGCACATGCTGCCTGTGCTATTCTGTGAACATCCTATTCCAGGAGCTTGGAGCCAGCCCTTATGTGCATGAGATTGATCAAGATCCAGAAGGGAAGGAAATTGAGAAAGCTCTGATGAGGATGGGGTGCAGTGCACCAGTGCCTGCGGTGTTCATAGGTGGGAAGCTTGTGGGGTCCACCAATGAGATCATGTCTCTCCACCTGAGTGGCTCTTTGATACCACTGCTGAAGCCATACCAGTCTATGAGTTGAGAGGCAGCTCCACCATTAATTAAGTAAAAACTATTAGGAAGAAGAATAATAAGAAAAGCTCACATAGTGCGAGCTCTGGATTCTATGTAGCTATTTGTATGTTCATGTATCAGATGTTTCTTAGCTCCTATTAAGTATTTATTAGCTTAATTAAGCATGCAAGTAGCTTAGCTGTTAATTAACTTAAGCAGATTACGTTGTCTGTTTGTTAAGCAAAAGAATATGTATTGTAATTGCTTTCCTTAATGGATCGTTTATCATTATATTTAGGATAAATAACGTGCGCCTTATACTTTGTGCCCTATACATTACGGTCTTGTGGTTTTAAAATAAACACAAACTTCTATTTCGGGAGCATGTTTCCTATACATTTGAGGACTATAAGGAATTCATATACTTATAACAAATTATAACAAATAAGGTGCTATTTACCCTTTCATTTATCTACTAATTATTCTTTCAACTCATAAAAATTTATCTAACCGCGGTGGAGAAACAGAGACTTCAAGATTCAAGTGTAACTACATCAGGTCATATACCTATTGACATTTAGGTTCCATTTGTTTTGCTGAAAATATTTTTTAGGAGAATGTTGTTTGTATTTTTCAATGTTTGGTTATTAAAAAAGAAAAAGCAATGGAAAACATTTTTTTAGCCAATGGAAAATAAGGTGTTTTTCCTAAAAAATATTTTCCTTCTCTCAAAAAAAAGAAAATATTTTTTGAAGTAGGAGGAATATATATTCCAACATCCTCCTCATGTATGACCCATGACAAGATTTTGTTGAGCTCAAACAGGATGGTTTAATAAGGTGTGATCAGAGATAGTTGCACCATTTTCTTTTAAGAAAATGGTTATATATATAATATATGTATTTCACACTTTTGACACCACTGAAAAAAATTTATATGAACGCACTTATATATGACAAAAGTAAAAAGAAAATGAAAACACGAACCTTCGTATTTTACTAGGTAAAAAGGAAAAGAAAGCTAAATACACAGATGAGTTGCCTCGCTACAGGATTTTATGTCAGTAATTATGTATTTTTTATTACACTTGACGTAAAATAATAATTTTTATTTTAGTCACAATTTTAAATGTAACAAAATATTTGTTACTTTTTCAACCATAATAATGATATAGGAACTTTTATATCCAACTTTTTTTAAGATAGCGAAAAATTTGCTATACTTGAAAGTGTAAATAATATTAATTTGAAATGTGCATTGTTTTAACCACAAAAAATACATTTGTTACATCTCAAAGTTTAATAAAGTTTAAATTTCAGTTGATCTATGCTTAAATTAGCTACATTTCCAAATGTAATAAACATTAGTTATGCTGCCAAGTGTAGCATCAATCTTTAGCTACATCAGAAATCTTTACGCTTGAGTAAAGCATAACTAGTTAATTTTGTTACATTTCTAAATATAGCCAAGAGCTACAATATATGTAACTACTAGATTAAATTCTTGTAGTGCCTTTAGGGTAAAAATTTATATAAATTACTTTTACATTAACCCATTAAAAGAATTTTTTGACTCTGTCCCTGGGTGTGACGACCATAATGGTCACGAGGGAACTTCAGTGATCACCATATAGAGGTTCTGGGTCACTTTCATATTAATCAATTGGTTTTTTTATGATGGAACTTCAGTGATCTTGCACATGATATCAGAGTTGGGTTTTTGGTAGAGTCTCCACATTATGCATATGTCCACGTGTGATACATTGAATCCATTTATTATGAACATCCGTTCACGTGGTGGCCCATTCTTACAAGCAACCAAGCTGCATCCAGTCTAGGTCGTAGTGGTCCATCCTTTTTCTGGGCCACATAATCATCCAAGCTCCATCCAAGGGTCATGGGGATAAATCACACCAAAATAATGCATGTGACCCCCAAAACAATCAAGTGGTGTAAGTACTATTTCAGGTCATACATGAGCGAGTGCTACAATATATAAAAAAGTATTACGTCAAAAAACTCAAGATCCAAGATCATCATATAAAGATTCTAAACTATTCTTCATATATATTAACTAATTAATTTGTGTGATAGAACCTATTCTTTACATTACTTATCTAGGTCACTTGTCATTGATTTGGCCAGACTGTTACCATATTACTTCTAACTCAACTAGTATTGGGTAATTCATTTTTAATATATCTCCAGTCTTTTCAGAACAAATCTTTCTAGATCAATATGCTCAATCGCAAATAGCTAAACTGTCTCTCTCTCTTTTTTTTTGAAAAACTATCTTATCCTTTCATCAAATTGAACAATTGTGTGGCACATGACCATATATTTACCTAATCTATGTTTTGCATATGGAAAGGTATTGTGTTCTTTACCATAATATCTACAAAGTACAAAATATACAAAATAAAATTATGGTATTGTGTTCTTTACCATAATATCTACAAAGTAAAAAATATACATATTCATATGACTCTGGAGTTTCCACGATTAAAAAAAAAAATTGAAGCGAATCGTCCAAATCGTCCGTCCAACATTAGATGTCGCCTTGCCATCGGGCAAGATGTTATTACCTTAAGGACCATAATGGAGCTAGAATCTCCACTCGTCTAAATTTTTTTATTAAAAAAGATGTTTGTATTTTAAAAGTATTTTTATCATAAATATTGACTTATCCTTTATTAAAAATTTGTATTTACATAGAAAAAATTAAATAATTTCTAATCTCTCTCAATAAATATTTTGGATCAACACATGTTTGTCTTGGTATTAACATAGGCATTAATTCCTCCAAATCAACATTCCTTGATGCTAGCATATCCTATTTAAGATTTTTCAACTGGAAAAAGAACATAAGACCATCATTAATCGTGCTCCTTCGCAAATTATATTGATGCTAGCATCTTCTTAAAGTTCCACATGAAGTTGACGTGCAATATGGAAGAATGCTAAGAACACATTCCGCATGATTAGGCCTTATTGGATTAGCTTTTGGAAAAAGTGTTTTAGCATAATTTTTTTAGAAAAGTTGTATTTTTTTAAAAGTTTAAATTTGCTAATTTCAATAATTTGTATTTTTTGAAAGTTTAGATTTGCTAATTTCAGCTCTTTCAAATATTTATTGTAAACCAATATGAATTTAAAAAAAATTATTTTTTTTCTTGATTCAAACAGACCTGTATTAATATATACTGATGATTCTTGAATAACTATAGCATGTTACAAAGTAATGTCAGAACTAATGTGCATATCTTTTTTTGCGATTTGGGTTATATTTAATTGTTTTTTATATACTAACAAAGTTTGTTCTAAAAATAAAATCTTCATAAAATTTTATCATATGAAAAAATAAATAGCAATTTCAAACAATCTCCAGTGAAAATATACAAAGTAAAACTATGTATAATATGGTTAAATGCGTTCAAAAGCTTTGTTTTAAATCTTACTCTTAGAAAGAATTTTGTACATCCTTTTAACATGTTATAACAAACTTTCAAGCTAATTATGAAACTAAGAGTTCATTTAAATTGGTTTTTTATAAAGAATTTTTTTCTTGGAAATAGCTACATTTTCTTACTGAGTATTTGGTTTGGCTTTCAGGGAAAGTTAAAATTTTTTTTTCCAAAAAAAAAAAACTTAAACTTAATTTTTTTTCCAAAAAAAAAAAACTTACAAAAAAAAACATTTTTTCAAAAAAGTTATAGAAAAATGGTAAATTTTATCTAAACGAGTCTTAAATATTATAGTACAGTTTAAAATCTAAATATTTTTTGTGCTATTTTTGCTTGCTCATCTAGCTCTTATTCGCTGGCTACTATCTATCTATAAACATAAAAGAATGCTATCGCTTTGAATTCACATTCTATATATAATATTTATAAATGATTATTACTAAGAGCGATTAATCATTTGGGTCATTACGTGCAAAAGGTCAAATAATTGTTACCATTAAAAAAAATTTTCAGACGTAAAATTAATGGCGACGGATCAATAAATATTATGATAAATTAATTGAAACAATTACATTTGAAAACAGATAATTAAATGTTCACCACGTGATATCTTTTCGTGAACTCTATAAAAAGGTGCAATTATTTTTTTATTAGTGAAAGAGAGAAAGTGGAAAAAGAAAAACGGGAAAAGATAAGCTGCACCGGAGAGCACCTGTTTCTCTCTCTTTTTCTCGCGTTTCATAATCTCGTCGCGTTTTCTTATATTCCAATTTCTCGTCGCTCCAAAATCGTCATCTGTGGCGTCTTGATCAGGTAATTTCTTTTCTTTCTTCTTTTTTTTTTTTATTCACTTCTCATCTTCAGTTTTTAAATATTAAATTTTTACTAATTTTTGTGTTTTACTATGTTTTTGTGAGAAAATTTCGGTAGATTAGGTTTTCAATTTGATTTTTTTCGAATTAATTTGATTTAATGGTAATAGTCCAATGAAGATCTAGTGTAATTGATTGCATTTGCGTTGCAGATGCTTCTAGAAGGTTCATAGCGGGTGAGGAGAGCCGTTGGATCATATGAAGTGCTTACTTCTTTCATCCAGTGGTGATTGTTCAAATGTACAGTTGCATTTTGTTGACTTTTTTGATGTATTGACCAAGGTTAGTTGAATAAGGAAAAGTCTCGTTGTATGTGAGGCATGTAGTTTAAGATTTTAGGCGAGTAATTGATATTACAAATCAGAAATATATATATATATATATATGTATATATGTCTATATATCTATGTATATATATATATCTATATATCTATATGTATATATATGTGTGTGTGTATTTGTTCTTTACGTTGAATATAATAATAATAAATTGTTTCTCGAATGATTAGTTTGTTAAGCCTTTAGATAAGGTAGCAAATAATTTACGTGGATGTTATCACAAGTTCATGGCTTGGAATTTCGTTGTCACCTATTTAAGATGATGTTTCCATGCATTAGGTTCAATGAAAAGAACTAGAATATCTCTACACGCAAGGCGGCGTGTTGAAAAAGCTCAATAGTTCAGCAAAATAAACTTTTCTCTGTTGGTGTAAACTTTTAAATGAGGTGGTAAATTTCAGCACTTTTCTGCAAAGAAATTTTTTAAGATTACCTAAGTTCACGGAATGTTGAGCAGGTACATAGGACAGTAAAAGAGTTGTTGCTTTGTGTTGGACGAGTGGCGGAGAAGGGCTACTATGGGTGAAAGAGAGAATTCGATTGAACTTAAGTTTAGGATCTATGATGGGACGGATATAGGTCATGGTACCTATGCGCCTTCCACTACTATTTCTGCTCTTAAGGAAAGGCTTGTCGCTGAGTGGCCTCAAGGTTCTTATTCTGTGACCTAGCTTCTTGGTTTCATAGTCCATCCATTATCCCCTAATTTTGATGTTGCCTTTGGTTATAAATCTGTTATACCATGTATTTTTTGGTTTAAACTTCTTAAGTTTGCACTTGATACATTATTTGATAAACTTTTTCCTGTTGGCTTTGTTCTGTTTCAGCTCATCAGACTGTAATTGTTGGGAATTACATAGGCTGATGTTGTTAATTGTTTTGATTCATGACACGATTCACAGTTCTATCCTAAAAATTGCGATCAAATCTCTACTCATGAGTAGCTCGGTTCATTTTTGAGTCTACCCACCAGCTGAGTTAAGCATTTGATCCAATATTGCTGTACAAGGTTCATTTTAATATAAATATTGAAATTTTGCACTTATTGTTCAGAACTGTGAACGTGTCATAATTGGTCCCTTTAGAATGTTACTGAGCGACAGAACAACAAGAATATTGCTGCAGAATGCACAGATTCTTTTTCCACCTATACGAACCATTCTTTGTTTTAGAAAATTGGGATCTCACTCTAGATTGTCCTTTTTCATTTATTGCAGCATTTGTCTATGTAGTCTGAAAGACTGGAATTCTGGAAGCTTGCTGTAAGGTTGTTGAATTACTAAGAAGCACTCCTTGATCATTTTTTAAGTGTTAACTGCCAAGTGTAGTTGTTTATCGGCGATTTTTCATGTCCTCACCACATAAGCTTGAGTTAAATTATCCTTGTACCTTTTCTCGATAAGTAATTGATCAATTTCTACTTGCCTTCATGAAATATGTAAAAGTCTTCTTTAAGAAATTTGTTATATCCTTAATTAAAGGTCTAGACTGGGACAAGCATTCATGACTGGGCTTAAAGCTAAACAGTTCTGCTGAATATGGAAAGATACTTGTTTAACATGTGCTTTTGAATTCTTTCATATGTTTACCCTTTTCCTGTTCATATTGTCCTATCCTCCTCGGCAAATTGCTAAAGAAAGCTTTCTAAATACAGGTAAATCAGTCATGCCAAAGACAGGGAATGATATGAAACTTATACATTCTGGAAAAGTTTTGGAGAATGGCAAGACGCTTGCAGAGTATAGAGTTAATGTTGGTGACCTTCCTGGAGGGGTTATCACAATGCATGTAGTAGTGCAACAGCCTCTTGCAAAAAAGAAAACAGGTCTCTTGTGTTTGCTTCTATTTCTTATAAATCAAGCAGTGTCTTATAGATAGAAAGTTTGTTGAGATTGTTTTCTGTAACTCAGTGATTGTCTAATTGCATCATTATGATTCGCTAACATTTTGGTAGATGTGATGGTGTACTCCTTCAATAAACCACTTCTCCCATGTCCTATCTTCATTGTGTTTGGTGGGAAAGAGTAAAACATGTTCCTCTGCATTAATAATGGATGTGGCTTGTATATTGCCTTGTGCTCAGGTCTATCGAAGTGTCATGATTTCTTTTTCCCCTTTTGATTGTAGATCATGCAAATTTGATTGATGTTCACAGAGCTATGTTGATGACAATCTGGAGGCTGAGTTTTTTTTTTTTCTTGGGTAGATTATTTTTCTTGGTAGCTTCACTAAATGTGCTTGAGAAGGAATGAACTGTTCAACCTGCATTCAAGTATTTGGTGGGGATGCAAGCATATGATTATAAACTAAACTGTTTTGATATGAAACTTGATTTCTGCCTTATTGTTTTATCTTGCTTTGTAATATTATATGAATTGTGTGTCCTCTTCTGAGGTTTTAGTTTTCCATCATTTTGATCACCATGATACAGTCTGGCGGTCATTCATTTCATCTGTTTTTCTTTTGTGTTCGATGCAGGAAAGAGATTAGAGGACGGGAAAAAGCAAAACGGATGCTCGTGCAGCATCCTTTAAGAGTGTAAATCATCCTTCTGCGTCGTTGATATGTCTAGTTTTGCCATTTTCACCTTCTACACGATGGTACGCCGACATTGCACGTGTACTTCTCGATTGAACGAGGAAAGAAATCTCATCGACATAGGTGAATAGATGAAGTTGCCTTGCTTTCTTGTACTCGTTTATCGTTGTGCCATCTTGTATTCATTTTGCAATATACTATAAGAATGTGCACCTGTTAAATGGTTGGGTTATCTGTGTTTGTATGTGGTGAGGGAAGAGAAGAATGGTTATCTGTGTTTGTATGTGGTGAGGGAAGAGAAGAAGATTCTTCTTCAGAGTTGTGGAAACTGCAAACTGTGATATATTCATACACCCACATTTTTGTCTTGGGAAGGCTTTTAGTTGATTGTAAACTTTGATCCTTACTTCTCTGGCTACTTGTGCTTAATACTTTATTTATTTAAGGCCACTCATAATACCCTAAAGTACACTTCCTGTTCTGGCAACTCGGGGTATGGCGGGTGGTTCGTGCACCAGCGTCTCTGTACAGGTTTGGGGACCCCATGTTTTAAACTTTTAATTAGTGACTCAGTACAGTGAGAAGCTGTATGGCGAATTGTGTTTATAAACAAGTTGAATTTATCTTTTTGGTAAATTGTGCTTATAAGCAAATTGGCTTATAATTTAAAAACAAAAGAAAGCATAACCTCCCAACTTTTTTTTTAACTACGTAGAAGGGTTGATAAAATAAAGTTACATTTATATACCTTAAAAATAAAATAAATTAGGGTCAGTTTGGATTTATTTTTTTCTAAAAAAAATATTTTTTTCTTAAAAAAGTTATACTAAATTTATAATAATTAGTTGATTTGGTTTTTAAAAAAGATAAAATTTTGAAAAAAAGTTCAAATGTAGTTTTTTTTAAAAGTCAAAATTTTTAATTTCTCAAAAAATACTATTTTTTTAATAGTTGATAAAAAAAGTACTTTTAAAAAAAGTTAATTCAAACGAGCTTTTAATCCTTAATTAATAAAAAGTCTTTTTTACTCGTTTTAACATCAAATCCAAATTTATTCTTGACTACGTAAATGTAACGACACTGTCGTGTATAGAGCTTGAAAACAGTTCATATTATTTAAACATTGATACCAATTTCGAAAATGCATGAAATATTGAAATTATTATCCCTTTCTAAAAGTGACTTTCATTCTGATGATAATAATTGCTTTAAGTGCATTATTATCAAGCCTTGTCTTTTTCAAATGCAGAGGTTACCAAATTGTTTACGAAGTCCGGGAATTTAAAGCTGATAGCATCTTTTCATTTCTCTTTCTCTCTTTTTTTTTTGTAACGAGAAAAATTTAATTGGCGAAACTCAATCATCGGCACACTCGGTGGAGTCCAACTACAAACTCACAAATTCTTGATGCACAGCAAGTTGGTGATGCTGTCCAGTTTCGTTCTTTGATGACATTTCGAGTTTCAATTCAACCTCTTAATTGTTCCAGTTCATGGAGACATAAAGTAATGCTGTTACAATTGGCCAACTATATTTAAGGGCTTATTTAGATTAATTTTCTTTTATAAAAGTCTTTTTCCTAAAAATTTTTAGAAAAAATATTTTTTCAAAAAGCTAAATATTCTAACTTTTGGAAAAAGCTAGAATCTAGCTTTTTTCAGAGTTTTAATTTTTCTTTTGAAATTCTAATCCAAATACGTATTTCAAAAATGATATGCTTTTCTTAAGGCAAGGAAGTGTTATTTTTTTTTTTGAAAAAACGGGCCCTAAGTCCTTTTCAACATAATACATGAACAGCAATCCAATTTACAGAATTATTAATATACATTTGTGTTAATACAACAAATAAATAAAATAATATTCTCTCTACAGTTAACTTTTATATAAGGTGGTGACTCAATATAGCACCATAGCTTAGATTATGGGTTCGTGTTTCACCAAAACCCATTTAAAATATTAAAATAGTACAAGTGTAAGGTTCAAAAACAAATCACATGATATATTTACATACTAAAGAGAGTGTTAATATAATAAACAAATGCACGAATATTTTTTTATAAATATAAATTTTTAAATGAGATAATAACTCAATAATATGATTATTAGATACATTATTCAATATATATATTATTAACAATCTTTTTAGAAGTTATTTTTAGTACTGTCTACTCATAAATCATATTAATAACTAGTAAATTATTCAACAAAAATCTTACTGTTTTGCTGCAGAAAAGCTTAGTTTAATAATGATGTTATGCAATGAAATTCATTATTGTATGTCCATCGATCATTCAACTAGAACTTTCGGTTGTTGGAAAAGTTGATGACCTTGACGTGGACCTATTATTTACAACGTTTTAATTCTCGAACCTACTGGTTTGTGTTTTGTCAAAAGGAACAGAAATGTAGTCGTTTTCTGTAGTTATTATGCCTCTAGCAATAACCCATTAACATGGGCAGCAATAAATTATTCAATAAATTCCAGGCCCCATACCTTTTCTTTTTTTTTTTTTTCTCTCAAAAATATTATAATGTTACGTTAAGGCTAAATCACTCATATGTTATTTGTCATACTTGGTAAAATAAACAAATAAAATTAATTTAAAGACCAACTAGAAAGAATATTTGGTGTTTAAGACGTTACGGTCTATACTTGTTAGATGAAGATATTACAAAAATTTTGATATATAAAATTAATATGTTGGAAATTAGGGGGTTAGGATGAAGATAAATAACAAAGAAAAATGCAAAGATGGATACATAATATTTAATATGGATTGGCCTTACATTACATTTACGGTCAAACATAAAAATTTTATTATAAAACGAACTAATATATTAGAGAGTGAGAACTCAGGCTCGTGACCCCTACCTGCCGAACTCTCTTTTCTCAAGGTTTCGCTCGATCTTATACAATAAGCTTATTATAATAAACTCTATTTATATAAAAGAGACAATACAGTTAAGAATAGCATTTCTAATTTAGCTAAAAGTATAATTCTTAACGCATATTTTCTAAGATATTGATTTAAAATACAGGAGGCATCCATATAATATAGTAAATTATTTTTTATAGGAATGTATCGATATATCACTGACTTATCCGTTTAGATAGATTAAGGCTTAATATTTAATTTATCATCGTAATTATTAGTCAAAGTTATTAAATTTTAACTCTCACACGTGCTTTGTGATTGTCAGGAACATATATATTTATCGAAAAAGCGGAAAAGCGCAAACAAAAAAGAAAAAAAAAAAATCTAACGCAGTCTTTCCAGTATCCAACTCTCCGTACACACTAAAAATTAAGTTCTTGTCTTTTTATTCAGACAAGACGACCTCGAAAAAACCAATAAGATCTTCTTCTCTCTCACACACAGACACACACTGAAACTTCCCTCACATCATCTGAATCTACTCTCTCGAAAAAACAACATTAAAATTTTCCAAATATTACATGATAAATATCAAACCTATCATAAGGTTGGCTTTGCCCATAGCTGAAGCTTCATACAAAGCCTCGAGATCAATTCTCGAAAATTGGAGGTGTTATACTACCGACATGGTCAGAAATTGTGTATAACAAGTTTGGTACATTCGTAACATTTCATATGTATCAAAGTTCTCCAAATATCACAAGGGTTGGCTTTGCTCATTGCTAAAGCTTCATACGTAGGTCCCGAGATCAATTCATAGTTGGAGATGCATAACGGGAGTTTTATACTCTAGGTAATGTAAGGTATATTTAGATTGGCTTTTTACAAAAAAGAACTTTTTTTTTTTGAAAAAATTCTTCTTTTTTTCCTATAAGTATTTGGTTTAACTATTTCTTGAAGCTAGAAGTTTTGACTTCTTAACTAATACTTTTTTTGAATTTTTCCAAAGACGTACTTAGAAAAAGACAATTCAATCGGGCCGGGCCGATAATGGAAAGTGAAAAGCAAAGGGATAGAGTCTGCGATTGCTGCGGAGAAGCAACAGCAGTCTTGTATTGCAGAGCAGACGCAGCAAAACTGTGTTTCGCGTGTGACCGCAAAGTACACTCAACGAACCAGCTCTTCACGAAGCACACGCGATGGCTGCTCTGCGACACCTGCGGGTCATCACCAGTCTCCATTTTCTGCTACACAGACAACAGAGTTCTTTGCCAGAACTGCGACTGGGAGGCCCACAAGCCCGGCCCGACATCGTCTTCGGGCCTCCATGATCGCAGGCCTCTTGATGGGTTCACTGGCTGCCCATCTGTTGCTGACCTGCTGGGGATTCTTGGGTTTGAAGATGTGGACAAAAAAGCCCTTTTCTTGTTTGGAGATGATGATGGTGGTAATGATGAAGTGAATAATTGTGTTGGGTATAATGGTAATTTTGATAATTGTGGTGGTGGTGATTTTGGGTTGCTGGATGTGTGGGGCTTGGATTGTCCATCTGTTGTTAGTGTTGATGGTTCTGATGATTCCATCTATGGAAATAGTTTTCAAGCCATGGGGATTCTTCCCCTGCCTAAGGTAAGCAAGTTGCTTTGCGAAAAGTGTTAATTTCGTCTTTATTGTTTTATAATATGATCGGTTTGGTATTAATATTTATCAAAAATCGATTATATTTAGCCTCTATTATTTTAAAAATAACCTACTTAGTTATGATATTTACAAAAAGTGTGTAAATTTCATCCCTATTTAGATAGTAATTGGTACATGATCAACTAATGGTTAAAATTCTCTTAAGGTTTCCTTGGTGATGAATTGTTCTTTTCAAAATTATCTCTCTTTTTTTTTTAAAAAAAAATTTATAAGGATTTGGTTAACTCTAAGAGACATTTGGTTTATGGAATGACTCTTTCATCTTTATTGTTGTGGACCATTATCATAAAATTGATTCCCAGGAATGAATTGAAAGTTTTTTGGTTCCGCAAAAATATTTTTAAGAATATTCTGTTAAATTTTCAGGAATTTTGAGTAATCTTTCAAAAGTACTCCTAACTCAGAAAGACAAAAATATTGCATTTTTTTTTTGGTGTTTCATTGTTTGAGTATGAGTATATAAATATTTGATCATTTGTGTGATATGTTTATTCGCCACTTGCATGTGTCAGTGTGTGTTGACAATGTGGGTAAAGGAAAAGGGGGGAAAAAAAGAGAGAAGCTATTTTTGTCCTAGTTAATTAGGGTGGTTATTCTATCTTTTCATCTTATCTAAAGCAATTTTGTAACTTAGGAATCTAATATTCTCATCCATTCACATTAGAATAAAATTTGAGATGTGCATGAATGTATTGATTCCTTGAATTTTTTTCTTTCTTCTATATGCAAACCAAACATACGAGTATCACATTACTAACTTTCTTTCTCGAAAATCTTTTAAGATTTTGCAAACCAAATGCACCTTTGGGTTACTTTATTTTGGGTTTTGCACAAAAATGCCTAAGACTTGGTATGCATTAATTATGATAGTTGTATGAAGTATAATAAGGATGAGAAGGTTTTGCTAATCTTTAGTTTGTTTCTTGTTTTCTGATTAACTTCTGCAATCATTGACTTGCCAGGTTCTTTATAAGCAGGCAAAGATTACTAATGATGTAAATTTATACTGGGAAATTTTACTGTAGTAAAATCAGGGTGTTGCTAGTGTGGCTTTTGTTTGCTGCAAAAACCTTGAGCTTCAACTGACTTGAGACTACTGTTATTGAACCAGAACCGGAATGCTGTGTGTGGACAACACAAAGATGAAATACTTCACCAGCTTCGTGACTTGTCGAAGCTAGAACCTGATTTCAATGATTGCGATGGGTGCTTAGATAGCTTTGTTGAATTTGAATCTCTTGTACCTGCACCAGATAGCCAGTTGAAAGACAAGGATGCAGACCTTGAGACGAAAGCCGAACCAACAATGGTTCCTTCATATGAGGTACAAACAATTGCCTTCTGGATTTATATAACTAACTTGTTAGTTAGTAGTAATGTATATTCTTGTTTGCCTTCTAGTTGGCATAATCAGCCAACTTTCTGGTACTTGGCACTATATGATGATGGGAATTGGGTTGTTGGAATGAAAGACAAAACAGAGGAAGATTCAAGATTGACAAACAATATCTTACATGGTTCGGCCTTTGCCTACATTCACGAGTATACAAGAGAATTCTATTGTAGAAGCAAAGAGTACAACATGGAGAGAGACCTCAGGCTTTTCTTCTCTCGGTTTCAGTATCTGTTATGCTTTGACTCATTACACGAACTAGTATTTATAGGATAAAAAAGAGACAAGTCCATTGTAAGAACAGGATTCCTAGTTTGGCCAGAGCTATTAATCTCTAATGCCCACCTAAAATACGGGCCATAATCCCTACATAAGATACCTTGCCTGTTTGGTGTGCGGGAGCTAATTTGATTCAGGTGAAGTATTGATCAATGCTTTGTCACTTGTTACATCATTTCGTTTCTGGGGGTTTAAATTCAATCGTTCTACAATGGAAAGGTGCTCTTAAAGTAAATGCAAAAGGAAACAACTTGTCTGATTCCTTTCGGCAGGTGAACGCTTTTCAGTGGTGCACTAGCGCCGGGGAGGCTGCAGAGGAAGGTTTCCCTTCTGCCTTGGTAGGCAGCTATGAAGAAACAAACCACTTAATTCCGGAGAAAAATTCTGATCTGAGTAGTGGTCATGAGGGGCAATCACATCATCCTGTTATCACAGAGAATTTCTGTATCCTTCCGAAAGTTGCAGCACGCGAAATGAACAGCCAAGAACGAGACTCTGCAATCTCGCGATACAAAGAGAAGAAGAAAACTAGACGGTACACGTGCTTACTTTTATGCCTTCAAGTGGTGTCTGTTTGATCTAAATCTCACTAACATGAGATTTGCTTTTTGTTCCCCCCCATGATAGTGATTACAATGTATGACCAAAGTCTCAAATTTCAAAGAGCAACTGATGCAAATTCCTTTCAGTTTCTGTTTCACTCAGATGTGCTTCAGAACTTCATAATTGCTATCAGAAACTTTGTACATGAGATCTTGTTTACAATGTCGGTTATTGCTTTCTCGGCTTATAATTTTTATTTGCAAAACAGATACGAGAAGCACATAAGATATGAGTCCAGGAAGGTTAGAGCAGAAAGTCGAATAAGGATTAAAGGACGTTTTGCTAAGATGGTTCAGAAACCTGCTGCTAAATGATGGTTTCTCAAATTTATTTCATCGAACCATGGAAGAGTATGAAGCTGAAAGTAAGACAGGAATCAAAGAATGTTTCAAGATAGATTGATGAGATACTGCTATGGAGAAATGGTTGCCGAAATACCATTTTCTTGATGAAAAATGGCTGCAGAAATCCCATTTTCTTGTTTTTTTCAAGTTCAATATTGCACTGCCTTCACTGTTTCTTATTTTCCTCTCATTAGGCATGATTATGGTTTGTAAATTCTAGAGTAGAAAAAAAAAAAAAACCCTATGTTTCTTGGTGCAGAAGATCAAATTTAGTATTGTCATATGATGTAAATATTTATGTGGAAAATGTAATAATATCATATTAAACATGTCTCAGAAATAGCCAGTCTCCAGCAGGGAGATAATCATCCTGGTTTTACAGTTACAACTAATATGTTTGATGGGGATATTCTCTATGCCTCGTGAGCTAGCCCTGCCTCAGGGAACCAAACTGACTATCACACAACCAGCTCGACCCCAATTAAGTAATGGAAGACACGCGTCACACAATAAGAGAACAATGAATAACAGAGGAGTGCACGTGTGACGTGTCTCTGCTGAAATCTATAAATACCCACCTGGTGAGCTCTCAAAGGAGAACTATTGTCGAGAGTCATTGCATGTATTTGATAATTTCAATTATCGACTCATATTAATTGTATCGAAAATTTTAACTTGTATAATCACTCTTAATAAGCTGTTAACTTCCGATTATTGTTGTCATTGTTTTAACATCAGATTGGAGCTCTATATGATCATCATAATCAGTGTCATATGCTTATCTGTTGACTCGTTATGGCTTTTGCGAGCATGGATGTGTCTACTGAAGCAAAATGATGACCGGCACAATATCTCATGCCACAAGTGAACTCTACAGAAAAACAAAAGTGATATTGAAATCTATAATCTGATTTCACTAGAACATGCTATATAATAGAATTTTAGTATATTTTATATTGTTTGAGAATCTAATTGTTTTACGTGAATAAATTATAAATTTTCATATCAGTATATAAGATTTTAAAATAGAATATCGCAAATTATTAAAGTTGTAGAACAGTTATCACAAACTCAATAGGATAAGAAACTTAAATTAAGTTTCCATCTGAATATGACTCAGGAAACATAAATAAGTAAATGTCAAAAGGCATTACTTAATTGCATATGGAACTTTTCTAGTTTAGGCAAATAATAATTATTTCTCAATAGAATAAAAATTTGATAATCATACCAACACAAATATTCTTTTGAGACCTCAAATTAATGTCTAAACTTTTATTCTCCTACTTACAAGGTCCTCTACCACCTTAACCACGTAAAAGAGACATTGGGATAAGTTAGGGCATGTGTGGGGTTCTTTTTAGTTTTGCAAGATTATTTTGGGAATTCAATATAATTTACAAAAATATGGAGTGAAAAGTATGAAATGTTAAATTATTCGTTAAGGACATACTAACCCAAAACAAAGGAGCCCTAATTGAAGAATCCGTCTTGCCCAGCCAACAAAGAATCTATTGACCACTAAAAGATAAAAAGAAAAAGAAATTCAAAACAAAGAATCTGATCCTCACTCACAGTAGCTTTCGTCTCCACGGTAGCTTGAAACACCCTCTTCTCCAGATCAGTGCTTGGCCAAGGTACACACAAACACTCACACACACACATATATATATATATTTGAGTTGGATAATTTACTGTTAAAGTTTTTACATATACCTGAGGTTTTCAATTGTTTGTTATTAATTGACCATATTACACTTCGTGTTAATACACTGTGTAAAGAAGTAAATTTTAATTTTTTAAATAATGGTCGACTATAATTTCGATAATCTAGTGTTATCTGGTTGACAACCAGGTCGGAATTCTGTCGGGTAAGGGCGCTAGTCTGATTGAATAGGGAAAATGAATGAAATGATTGTAAAGCGTATACATGTTTTATTAACGCGGCTGATTATTACCTAAAGGAATCATTTTTTACTTAGTTTGTTGTGGGATTGAATCAAATGCCACCAAATCAAAAATGTTGATGGTACATGTGAATTTGACATGAAAATAAGACTATCTTTTATGGGCAATGTTGTTTCAAATTGGCGGTGAGAATCTAAAAGGTAAAGGATTTATAGTAAAGAAAGAGAAAAGAGGCAGAATCTTGATGCGTGGAGCTACCACCGTGTGTCAGGTTTAGGGAAGGATAGTAGTGCTGGGCCACTGTGGGTTTACTTTACCATATGAAGTCTTATCTCTTATTTTTACGAAGAATCTGTTTCCTTCAGTCCGACCTGTGAGGTGACATGGTGTGAAATTAATTGAATTTTGAATGGAGTAGAGCAATGGATATCTGATTCTGTTTTTCTTTTTTGATTTTTCAAGCTTGATTGGGTGGTGTGGCATCTTCCTTGTGTATAAAAATATCTGACTTGGTGATACCTTCAGCTGGCAGAAGGCAAATTGAGGAATTGAGAATCAATGATGGACTCATGTAGCAAGCAGCAGAAGGAAATTCCCATAAGCCAAAGGCCTGAGTGGGCTGATATTAAGCCCGTCCCACAGGACGATGGACCGAATCCGGTGGTACCCATTGCTTACACAGATGAATTTGCTGAAACAATGGACTATTTCAGAGCCATCTACTTGGCTGATGAGCGCTCCCTTCGGGCTCTTCAACTCACTGCTGAAGCCATCCAACTCAACCCTGGGAACTACACTGTAACTTCCCAAGCCCACACTCCCACTCACCAACCCCAACCCCCCAAACCTCTTTCTGTAGGGATCTATACATAGGGCATAGTCTATTGTTTGAATAAATAGTAGAAAAATGTGAATAAATATATCAATTCTATGTGAAACATGAATATTGAGACTAGCTTTGGAAACTTTATCTTCTTCATAGAAGTAGGGAAGACCTTAGCTCTTGCTATTGAGAGAAAAATGGTAAAATTTGATCTCCTTCATAGAAGTAGGTTAGACCTCGACTCTTTCTATTGGAAGGAAAATGGTAAAATTTAAGTTTCATTCTTTGTTTAGGGAAAGTGTTGAGGTGGTACATATCATAAGATAAAAGGAAGGGATAGTATGGGCATTCTTAATCACATGAAGATTTACTGACTGTCCTTCAAATGATGTCGTTTGAATGGTGGGTTTGAAAGTATTTTAAAAGTGGAAGGGTTTTGGATATCCAATAGTGTGGTCACTTTGCTGAACTTTTCCCATAAGATTGATTTTAAGGCTCCAATTTGCATTGAATCTCCTGATATTGAATTGTTATTCTTCTGCCTCAGATATGGCAATTTAGGCGTGTAATTCTTGAGGCACTTGATGCTGACTTGCATGATGAGTTGAATTTTGTTGAAGAGATTGCCATAAGCAATAGTAAGAACTATCAGATATGGTAAGCCGTATTGATGTGTTATCTTTGTCTTGAACTTTCTTTCCTTCCCTCTAGAAGTTGTTTATCAATGATGTTTGGAATAATTTGTACCTCACTGATACAAGTTTTCTGTTCTTGTCATGGATGAGTTAACCCTTAAAACAGGGGACAGTTGACTTAACTTGTTTAAACTTTAATCTGATGTACAAGTAAAATGTATAGACATAATCAACTCAAAGTGAGATTGTAAAGACATTAGCAATGTTGGATGCTATTTTTGCATACACCTGATTTTATGTTCATTAGTTTATATTATAAATTAAGCCTTCAAACAGGGGGCAATTGATTTAACTTGTTTAAACTTTAATTAAATGTACAAATGCAATGTATAGACATATTCAACTCAAAGTGAGAATCTAAAAGCATTAGCGATATGGGATGCTATTTTACATATATCTGACTTGATGTTCATAAGATGTAACGATTGGTGTCACTGGGTAGCTTGGCTGGTTAATTGGATTCTAAGGCCCTATGTTTCAAAATTCTCCTACCATCATTGCTGATGTCCTTGGGGTGGGCTCCATGGTCTTGAGCTGTTAGTCCAAGATGTATATAAATTAGTCTAGGACACTACCTGACTGATGAGTCAAAGATTTATAAAGATGAGTAAACATCTAAGGGGTTGAAAAGGAAGAGACATAGGTAGAAGAAAAGATGTTGGGGAATAAAAGTTGCAAGCAGAGTGCCTTGATTGAATTCTTATTTGTTTCATCAGTGCTTGGCCCAAATTTGTAACACTAAGTTTTGCAGGCATCATAGACGGTGGGTTGCTGATAAACTGGGATCTGATGCAATGAGTAGAGAGCTCGAGTTTACAAAGAAAATCTTTTCTCATGATGCAAAGAACTATCATGCCTGGTCCCACAGACAGGTAGCTTACATGATCCTTGAGTTTTTGATTTTGGGAAAAGAGTATTATTATTTTTATTTTAACAGGAGTTTGGTATAGTAACAACTAACATCCACTTGATGATTAATGTTTTTTGCACTATTGGGATTTGTTTCCTTGATTAACAGATGATTGAAAGACTTATATAGATTTTTAACATGTAGTGGGCTCTTCAAGCACTTGGAGGGTGGGAAGATGAGCTTAACTATTGTCAGCAACTTCTTGAAGATGACATTTTCAATAATTCTGCTTGGAATCAGGTGAGATTCAAAAGTCATGCCATAGGTGCAAACATCGATGCGTGTGCATCATACTTTTATACCGGTCCTTTACTACACTCCTTGAGTAGATGCATATATCATGCCACTGTATATGTTCAGGATCTTATACGATCCTTAATAGAGTAGATGAATGAAAATCCTATAACTATGTGCGGTGCTTGGTAGAAGGTATTATATGGTTGAACTTTTGTCAGTAGCAATAGTTTCTAATGCAATTTCTTAAGATGCCATGCTTGCATTGTCAAACATGTCATAGAACCTTATTAGGACCATGGCCGTTGAGGGACACTCTTTCATTCCGGTATGATTCCAAGATGGACTTTTGCACATTTTTGACATGTATTTATTCTTATCTGCTTTCTCTTGAAATTGTTTGCTGATGGTATTTGATATCACTGGATTATCAGTTAGCCTGGTTGCTTCATTGAAAGTTCACTTCATAGAGTAAATTCCTTTGCTTGCAGCGATATTTTGTTATCACAAGATCTCCTCTCCTGGGTGGCCTAGAGGCCATGAGGGTATCAGAAGTAGACTACACAGTCAAAGCCATCAAAGCTAATCCAGAAAATGAAAGTCCCTGGAGATATCTTAGAGGGCTCTATAAAAATGATATACAATCTCTGGTCAAGGAACCTCTTCTAGAATCAGTACTTTTGGAGATTTTAAGTGTCAGGAATAATTATACTCATGCCCTGAATGTGCTTTTGGATCTTATCTGCCATGGTTTCCAACCAAGTCCAGAGTTGAGAAGTGCTATAAATGGTCTGATACTCGAGTCCGGTCCATCTGATTTAGACTTGGGGAAGAGAGTTTGTTCTATCTTGGAACTTGTGGATCCAATGAGAGCAAATTACTGGAAGTGGCGAAAGAGCATGGTGTCTGCGGTAACATCTCGATTTCAGGATGTGGATAAAGTGGCTGGATTAACTCTTTAGAATTGATGTTCCATTTAACCTTGTATTGCATTTTATGTGATAATTTAACTGATTGTATTATGATAAATGTCCAAGCCAACATGCAAGAAATAATATGTTTGGAAACAAACTGTTCATGATGAGTTTACATGGAAGATTTTGGAGTCAGTTCTATTGTCACAAGCAGCACTGCATACATTTTTCGTTGTCCGAATGCTTCAAATCATCTTATTTGACTGATCTGGTGCATGCATTGAAGCATGCTATCACTACGTGTTTGTTTTAATTATGTTTTCGTTATTGGCTTCTGAAACTAACGGGTATTGTTTCGATTATGTATCGCCTGGGATGTCAAACTAGCTCAAGTGAATGAGAGTTATGACTTTGGTTCGAATCCTATAGGGGATGGGGATTGGGGTGGGGGTGGGGATTTTGGTTCTTAAGAAAAAGAACTAGCTCAAGGCGACATCTATTTTCATCTCTTCGAAATTCTTTTATTGGAACTTAGACAAGATTGCGTGTGCATGCAATCGCAACATCTCTAATATACTAACAATATGAAAGCCAAAATTTTTCTGAAGGAAAACAAAATTGGAAAACAAATACAATGAGGATATTGCAAGTTCATGCAAAGTGGTATAAATAACCAACAAAGAATTAAACAAAAATCTTCGACCAAAAATAAAAAAAAGAGAAAAAAGAAAAAGATTAATTAGCAAAATTCATCAACCATTTAGAACTTTGAGATAAATGGGTGAACCTCTCCATGAAACCCTCTTGATGACAAGCCCACAAACTTTTACGGGTCAAGTTTAGGGGTGTGCAGGGTTCGATTTAGTTTGATTTTAACAATATTTCAAGTCAAACCATATCCGATTGATTTATATTTGAAAAAAGCCAATTAGTTTTCCTATCATGTATATAACCAAACCAAACCAACATAGATATGTTAATTCGGTTTGGTTTTTGGTTTTTCTAAAAAAAAAATTTAAAAACTCAAATTTTATAATAAAATTATATAAAAAAATCAATTTATTATTCATATTACAAATTTAATGTCATAGGATTTTATCATTAAAACAAAACACAAGTGTAGCTATAGCTTGGTGGTTAATGTTTGGAGATATAGTGTTGAGGTTTAGGGTTAGACTCCTAAAATATATAAAATTTTGAATGAATACATACATAAAATTAGGAATAAAAATAGTTTGGTTTGGTTTGGTTATCTACTTAAAACCAAACCCAAACTTGAAAGTAACTAGTTGATTTTTAACCATGTAAAATAACCAAATCAACTCTAACTTTTTGGTTGATTTTTGGTTTGGGTTGGTTTGATCAGTTTAAAGAACCAATGCTCACCCCTAGTGAAGCTCAAATAGAATTGCCCAAGCCCACAAAGGCAACTTTCCTCAAATGTTGTTTTGATGCATTCTTTTAGTTTGTAACAATAGCATGGAGAAGCCAGCAACGATGATATAGATTTTGGATTGAAATTTGTTATGATTAAAGGTTTTAAATTTCATCTTATGTCTTGTAATTACAAATATTACCTGACTCTTGATTGATTTAAGAAATGCATTATAACACTTTATTGCTATAGCCTTATGATATATAGTCATAGATTGACATGCCATTTCACCATAAAATTCATAAACTTAAGGTGGATCTAATGTAATCCTATCTAAAGATGATTCTTTTTTCTTTTCTTTAATCATCAAGAGAAATGAACAAGATCAAATGAAGGCTAAGGTTCTTGAAGGTATGCATTTTTTAAGGTTAAACGTTTGTCCCTTGTGGTTTGCTTAAAGTGCATTGAATCCTTTTGTGTTATCAAAACTTTCTTGTAATCTCCTTGTAACTCCCAAAACTCTTATATTTGCCCATCTATTGTTCTAAAACATAATCATACATTCCTCTTTCCCAAGAAGGTACGGGACTTCGTCTCAAGAAATAGAAAAGAATTATGAGAGAGTTTTAAAACACATAGAGGTTAGATACACTTTAAATAAACCACAATTAGTAATTCTAAAAGCCAGCTTGGTTCCTTATCCTTCAATAAAAGCCTGTCCGGTCTAGTATCCTTCAATAAAACCCATACCCCAAGTCGTTTCCTTAGCAATTTTAGCATCTCCTTTTTTTTTTTTTTTGGAGTTTTTCTCCACTAATTTCACATACTTTTGATGGCATAGTCCCCATGTGAAGTTAGGAACCAGTTTTTCATTTGAACTGATAAGAAATGTCCTGAAACCCCACCACACAAGCACACACAAAAAAGAAAAAAGAAATCAAACTTTATAAAGAAATAATGTCTCTTCAACTGCCGATCTATTCATGTTCATGAAACAACATTGCAACCAAAATTCAATGTATAATATACATTAGCCACATGTCTGAGGATCCATGGCTTGACATTGAAAGGGCTCGTTTGGATTGATTTTTTTAAAAGTATTTTTTTTAGTAACTTTTAAAAAAAGTACTTTTTTTAGAAGATAAAAATTTTGACTTTTGAAAACATCAATATTTGAGTTTTTTTTCCAAAATTTTAACTTTTCTAAAAATCAAAGCAAATAATTATTGTAAAAATAATAGAAATCTTTTAAAGAAAAAAAATACTTTTTCTCGAAAGAAAATAAACCCTAATCAATAAATTCAATGATACAATTTTAATTAAGAGAAATTTGAAGTTGAAACAACACTTTCCCAACTACTGGTTTTCATGTGTGACCAAGCTTATTGTTCCCCTCAGCGTTTGGTATCTTTCCCTCCTACAACATTAAAAATTGACAATTTATTCCTCCTTAAAACTTCAATAACTACATAAGCTATAGGAACATTAATGTGAACGCACGGATGAACAAACTCATATCCGTCGTGCTGGTGAAAAATGTTGTCTGCTGTCTGCAACACATCAACTCGAGCTGTAAATGGGTGTCACGTTTTTCGAGGAGCGGACAAATGTGCGAATTAAACTACCAATGGTTATTAGTTGAGACGATAGCAGCTTCACTTAATAAGGAGATAAACACAAGTTCAAATATCGAAAAACATATTTCTTGGGAGAACTTTTCCTTAACTAACCAATGAGAATTATGTTGTGTTTGTTATATTTTATATTAAATTTGAAAAACATATAACTTTATATGCTTTTCAGATCTTAAATATAGTCTAATATGACTTGAGAAAACCATAACTTAGAGGAAAAAAAAAAGGCCAAACTCAACCTTTAAACAACTTGTTGATAAGGATGGTGTATATTTCTACTTGTTTATAATTAAGCAAGAATTATCAAACAACTAATTTTTATTTTTCTACTTATAGTAGATTTGAGTAACTGATAAGCAAAGCAAAACATCCTCTTAATTACTTACGCCCAACAAATAAGACAACCATTTCAAATGATTATCGTCTGTAAAATTTATCCAGCTTAATTGCGAAAATATTTATCTTTTTCAGTTTCAGCCCATGCACATTTAGTAGAGTCAGATCTCAAAGAAAGAACTAATCTGATGAAAAACTAAAGTTAAATAAAAAGCAATGATATTGAGCAAGAGAAGAATTGGAAGCTAGCATATATAGTCCAATAGAAATGGGAAAGCAAAAGATTTACCACATTGGCTAGTAGAGAACTTTAAGAAGTCCCAATCCCATTTATAACGAGGTTATAGAGAGTTGTTGGCTCTTATGTACTTTCTTGTCAAATTATTGTGTACGTTAACATTGCTCTGATTCGCCTTGCCATGCATCATCATGCGATGCATGGCATATATATGTAGATTGTTTTGAGTATGTTTGACACGACAAGGTATTAGGATATTTGATAGTCACTTAACGGGTCAAGATCTTCTTATATTAGTATTTTTCTTATCTTAATATAAGAAGATCATATTAATTATTCATTTATTAGTTAAAGTTATCTTAATCATTAATATAAGAGAAATTCTCAAAAAAGTAGATAATGAGAGGGAAAAAATTTTGAAAAAAAATAACATAAATAGCTGAGAGCCTAAGATATTTTTACCCACCCATGAATAGTCATGATTCCCCTCATATCATATTAATATGAGAAAAGTTCTTATATGAGAAAATCTTAATCCGTCATTTAACTAATTGATAGCTGTTAGTGGATAGTTATTTGACTAACTGATTGAATAAAATGTGTTTGATAAAATTAATCATTAGATTAGTTGATGAAGCAAAATGACAAAAAAGACATTGATGTCACATTATTATTGTTATGATAATATTAATTATTATTATTACTATTATTGGAATAAGATAATTTATTTTATAACTATTTGTATGTTTTTAAAATAATATTTTATTATAAAAAAATAATAAAATTAACTTTTTGATAAAGTATTTGGATCAATATTACAAAAAAATATTTTTAATACATTTAAAATTTATTTTTGTTAGAATAAAATAATAAATGGACCGATAAAACTTATATTTTTTTTCTATATTTTGATATACATAGACATTAAAATTAATTTTGTATTACTTTTTATTTATATTTACGAAAGGAAAGGTAAAAATGTAGAGAGCAATTACAGAGAAACTAGGATTTTTAGAAAATTGGAGAAAACGTAAAATTTCCAAAAAAGATGAAAACACTACAAGTATTTTAACATATGAGAAAAGTAAGTTGAGATGTTAAAAGCTATTTGAAAAGTTATTTGACCGAATAACAATAATTTTGAAAAATAGTGTTTTGACTCAAAGTACTTAGAACTACTTGAAAAGCTATATTTTTGTGTTATTGAACAATGTCTTAATGTTAAAATTAGCCGTAACATATTCTGTTTCTTTTTCAAATTTGAGTCTTTTCATTATATAATCTAAAATATAGTAATAAATTGACAATACAATTATGACACGATGTTTTGAACTATTTTAACGTAACGATTTAACTCTTAGTAGTTTTGTTAGGCCAAACTCCTGAAAATGGAACCATACTCTTGATGCACGCATGTAACCCGACCATGCATGTGTTCATCGTTACAGTCAACATTTAATTGCGGTAAGGAAGCATTATATACACAGTTGCGTTGACCCAGAAAAAGTTAAAAAAAAAAAATGCACCCTTGTAATTAATTCTACTTGACAATTTATTCCTTTAAGTTTCGTAAATAGTCTTTATTATTTATAAAAAATATCAATTTAATCTTTAATTTTTATAAAAAGTGACTTAATTTACCCTCATTTTAGCCCTAAGAATGATCATGTAATGGTCATATGACCAATTAATAAGATGAAATTTAATATTTTTTGTAAACATTAAGGGACTGGACCTTTTTTTTTTAGTAATTACTAAGGACCAAGTGAATTATTTTCTAAAAAATAAAAGCTAAATTAACACTTTTTATAAATAATAAAAATTATTTGTGAAATTCTCCCCTTTGTAAACTTTAACAACGACTGCGCACACTATGACACATTAATGTGAATGTACGGATGAACAAACTGATCCATCGTGCTGGTGAAAATTGTTGTCTGCTGTCTGCAACATATCAACTCGAGTTCAAATAGGTGTTTCATTTTTAGAGGAGCAAACAAATGCACAAATTAAATTGCCAATTTCAACTTTTAAACGACTTCTATTGTTTCTTTTTACTTGCTTATAAAGAAAAATTTATCAAATATATAAGTAATTTTCATTCTTCTAGACTTGTAAGCAAACTTGACTAGTTTATAAGCAAAGCCATAATCCATTATGAGAGTTTAGGCCAATATTACGTATTTCTTGTTACTGTAAGTGTAGGTGAGTAAAACGATATTTTTTATTTTAGTTACAATTTTAAATATTTGTTATGTTTCTAATTATAACAATGGTATGAATTTTATATCTAATTTAAATTTGATATGCTTAAAAGCGTAGCTAATATAAATTTGAAAAAATTCGTTATATTTTAAAGTGTAACAAAGTTTGAATTTCATTTGGTTCATTCCTAAATTAGCTATAATTCCAAGGATAACAAACATTAGCTATGCTTTTAAATATAATAAATACTAGCTATATTTCCAAATGTAATATTAATTTTTAGTTACATTAAAAAATTTTACATTTAGACTAAATATAACTAGTCAATTTCGTTACTATTCTAAATGTAACTAGGAGCTATAATATACATAATTATTTACTTCATCTCTTGGAGTAACCCTCAATTAGCGTGGGGGCATGAATGGAAAGACTAGAAAACTCACTCCAAGTATCGTAGATGAACTTTTACCGTTGAGCATTAAGTTGTTTAATTCAATTAAAATTACATGGAACAAGACAAACTAGTGCAGTATATATTTGGCATATTATTCAGACATGTATGTTGTAGATCCTAAGACATGTGCTGTGTTTGGAGATTTAGTGGTTCATTTTTGACTGCATGAGCACGTCCAAAGAATTTTACCAAATCGTTTAACATTCTTTACATAAAGAAATTGCGAAAATTTTAGTATTTGAACAAAAACCAATCATCTAGAGTTAAGAATGTTGATAATATCTCTAATTATATCAAATAAACAAACCATGTGGACCAATAATGATAAGTTCTTGAATAGTCAACCAAAGCGTAAAGTTGATTTAGTAGTGAAACGTTCACGTCTCAAGTTTAAACTAGTAATTAATAAGCTATTTTTCTTAGAGTTAATTTCCAAGTGTCTTTCCTATTAATCCAAAACAGGTATTCCTTTCTCCGGAAGTAGATTTTTCTGTCATGTTTTATAAAAATAAAAATGACGAATTAAAAGCAACTTAGCATATTTTGCTACTCAAACCAGGAACCATAGTGCACCGCATCAGACTCCAACGTGCCAATTTGGTTAAGCAATAATTAAAAGATGAACACAAGTTCGAATTCTGGAAAGCATATTTAATGGAAGAGTTTTTCCTTCATTACTCTTAAGTTAATAGTAATTAATTTCAAGTCTAGTGTAGTTTGGGGATTCCCTAACTCAAAGAAAAAGTAATCACCGGCTCTAAGTACTTATCATTGATTCTTTTAGATTCTTGGAATAATCTTAGATTAAGGACCACACTATCAGATAGTTATCTTTTAATCTTAGTTATAATTGGGCGTACACAAATCATAAACAAATTAACAAACGTGTTCTACAATCGTAAACCATGACAATATTCCAATTGTTTGCGCACTCAAGCACGCACTATCCACATAATTTGCTTAGTGTCTCAAAGACGTGCAGAAAATGTAATACACATGTATAGTGGTCAAATATTGCTTAGCAATCCGATATTTTTCTTTGCGCAAATGTAATAGTTTTTTTTTTTTGTCCTTAGTCTGAATTTTACTTTCCATTAAAAACACATTAAATTTCACATGAGCTGATTTTAGCATTAAAAAAAGAAAAAAAAAAAGGCAAATATGTGATTCACGTGCGTTTTATATGAGATTTAATGTGTTTTTTTTTTATCAAAAGCAAAGTTTGGATTAACAGCAATACAAAACTATTAGTTGCATGATTAATTTATGACAAATAAAAGATAAAAAATAGGATTATTACATGTTGTAAAGATGATTAGTGTAATTTAGCCTTAACATAATTAGGTTGAGACATAATGCATGGCAACGTTAACATATACGAAAGAATTTTAGGCGTTGCATGCATCCATCACATGGAGTAGATGAATAAGTAAACACCTTTTTAGATAAACCACGATCTAGTACACGAAACTCATACTACATGCCAAATAAGGGGAAAAAGTTAAAACCCTTGTGATGTTTTTCTAAAACTTTACCTATGCCGTCCCCTAGATCAATGCAGGCCCTTTCGGTTATGTAATTCGATGCATGTAGTTTAACCATCAAGAATTCACATTTATGAGCAAAGATTAGGCAGCTCAGAGAACTTGGTCCAGACCGAGCCACGTTATTAATTAGCAGTGCTGCTTTTCTTTTGCTATATATTGGGTTGCAAAAGCTCAACGAGTTCTCATAGCTAGATCTAATTTCCAAACCTCCTTTTTTGTGCAGCTTATAAGCCAAGAACTTCACAGCCAAGAATGGCGCTTCTTCCGACTTCTAATATCGCATTTGTCTGTGGCATTCTTGGTACCCTTTTCACTTTTGCCTTTACTCATTTGCTCAAATAATACTACTGCTTTTCATTTTGATTATATTACATGATAGCTGTAATAATGCATTTTGTTTGATTTCACTTAAATGTTTCAGGCAACATTGTGTCGTTCTTGGTTTATTTGGCACCATTGTAAGAACTCCCACTTCCCCTTCCGAAGCTTTTTCTTATTTTTTTTTTCTCTTTTTCTTTTTGGATGCCAAAAAACTTAAAAGAGTGTTTTGAACTCGTTAAGAGTGTCAAATTTCTAAACAAAATGACCCCACATAATTTTTACTAACTCGTTTTACGATATTTAAAATTTTTGCGTTTCAGGCCAACTTTTTATAGGATATACAAGAAAAAGTCGACCGAAGGATTTCAATCTATACCCTATTCGGTTGCGCTATTCAGTGGAATGTTGTATTTGTATTATGCATTTCTGAAGAAAAATGCCATCATGCTTATAACTATCAACAGCGTTGGAACAGTAATTGAATCCATTTATCTCATCATCTTCATCATCTACGCCACAAAGAAAGCCAGGGTATGCTATCTCCCTCTCTCTCTCTCTCTCTCTCTCTCATTCTTTTTCACATGCACGAACATTATTAAAAGGAAACTTAACAGAAATTACGATACAATAATTTCAATAATTTTTTATTATGAGGATTGAATTTCTCACGTAACGTAAGATTTGTATTTCTTTCTTCCCTGCAGATTTATACAATTAAGCTGCTCACCTTGTTTAACTTTGGTGCGCTTGGATTAATCGTCCTTTTAACATTCTTCTTGTCGAAAGGCAAACTACGAGTGTCAATAGTTGGATGGATTTGCGCAGTCTTTTCTGTCTGTGTTTTTGCTGCGCCTCTCAGCATCATGGTATACTTTAATTTCGGGTGATATCTAGCATTTCTCTTATATTATAATTGGATCGAATTCATAGAAACAATGAATTAACCCCTTTTAGTTTCCTAATAAAGACACTTAAGTTTTCACTTGCAGAGGCGAGTTATCAAAACCAAGAGCGTGGAATTCATGCCATTTAACCTGTCACTGTGCCTCACACTTTGTGCAGTCATGTGGTTCTTCTACGGTCTCTTGATAAAGGATTACTACATTGCTGTAAGTCTTTTGTCTCTGATTACAAAACGCACAACAAGAGATTCGTGCATTGAATTATCCTAACAGTTTCTCTTCGATTTTATCGTTTCTTGATCAACAGACGCCGAATGTTTTAGGGTTCACGTTTGGAATCGCTCAAATGATACTCTACGCGATCTACAGAAACCGAAAGAAACAAGTCCAACCAGAAGTTGAGGTACAAGAGCAAGAAACAGTGATTGATTTGACAGAACATGAAAAACAAGTCCCGGTTGAGATAGATTCAAACGTTAAGGCAGAAAATGATGTGGTAATCCAATATCAATTAGAAGCTGCTGCTGGCACAAGAGCAACTGAGCCAAGTATAAATAACGTGTGATCATATATATAGATATATATATATATATATATATATAATAGCTTTGTAGACATTGCTATATGTATAGGACGCGGAGGCTTATGATGAAGTTGGTCGATCGAAGAGAGAATAAGAAATAGGAGATATATGTTATGTTATTTCTACGAGGAATTTGACTCCTCTACAATATATTTTTCCGACCCTCTTTCGAGATGGTAATTTTGATTTATATTATGTATAAATAGATATAAGGATCATATATCTATCATAGCACTTCAATAAAGTCTAGATTTTTATAATACTTTTCCCTCACTTTACCCTAGATTATGAGTACAAGAACTCAAGTAATTTTCTCCATGCTATTTGATTAGTTAGATTTTATGACTAGCCTTGTGATCTAGTGGTGTATTACTTTTTTTCTGTGTAAGATCAATTTTCTTCGTATATATTATCTAGCTATAAAGCATTCCTTGAAATAAAAATTTTAAAAAAAGTAGTTAAGATTTTATGGCAATAATTCGTACAACTATAATTAATTGCCTTCACAAAATTGTAATCTTATTTCACACACAAAATTAAGTAATTGAATTATTATCAGATTGTCAATATTAAACACTAAATAGAAAGATTTACATATGTGCTAACTCCAATTTCCATGGCAAAATTAGAAAATAAGATAGGACTCCAAATTGATCTCCAACTACCTGCATCTTTCTTGTGAACAAAACTTTTTTCCTTTTTCTGCCGTGTTCCATTTTTGGGTGGGCGAAGGAAAGGATTTTAATTTACCCATTAATGAATCACTAAAGAGGTTAATTTGCTCATTAAGCCAATGGAGTTGTTTGTTTGGGGGGGGGGGGGTGAAGGAAAGAAAGAAAGAGAAGCAGAAGGTGGCAGACTAAAAAATCCAAATTAATCAACAAATTATTAGTCAAGTGGAGGAGGAGAGCATATGTTTGAATATCAAAAAGAGGAGAGTTTTTCTTTCATCCCACCTGGCCCAATAGAAATCCGTCTCAAGTTTAATACGACATAGAGATACCTTTAGTTCAAAGCACAAAAGAAAAAAAACCCAAACTAACAACAAAAAGGGGGGGGGGGGGGAAAACCAAACTAACAGACACTCCTCTTCTTATTCCAAAGTAGTAGCTTTCTTTTTTTCTAAAGAAAATGAAAATTTCATTTGCGATAGAATTACATTAGATTATTCAATCCAATTATCTCCATAGAATTACATTGAATTGATTCAGGTCAATCAAAAAGCAGAGTGAGATCTTAAGTTTAAGTCCTATGGAAAAAGGGGATTGGGTTGGATTAGGGGTGGGGAGAACGGTAAGAAAAAAAATTGTAAAAGCAATAACGTATATCTCATATCAGTTAATATTAATTAGGGGCAGAGAGAATACTCTAATGGAAAATTTTAATTTAGATTCAAACTCATGACGTTTAGTTACAACAAATTATAACGCAACCTATCTACCTGGCCCCTAATAAGAGCTAAATATTTTGCCTTATGTCTTTCCATAAGATCATTATTGAACTTCAACCACACCAAAATGGGAAAAAAGAAAAGGAATTTTACTAAGTGATAACTAACATATGTAAAAGCATTTTGATGGACAAAACTCTTGCTATATAAACTAACCAGTGTCCGAAATCTAACCTCCATAATTAGAATTCTCGTAATAAATGTGTTGAATGTGGCCCGTATTATATAATTAATATGTGTCCTTTTCTTTGTAGTATACTGTTTACTTTTCCTAGTAGTATACTGTTTCCTTATCCATGTAGAATACGGATTAGAATACTTATGTACTATAAATAGAGGCTAGACATTATATTAAGGGCCTTAGGGTCGCACCCCATGGGGTGTAGAGGTTCATACCTCTTATGGTATGTGGGGTGAGAGAAACAAAAGTGAGAGCCTTGTAGCATTCGTGATCAGCAATAAAATTAGTCTCTGCTGCCCGTGGATGTAGGCTTCAAAGCCGAACCATGTAATTCTTGTGTCCGTTATTTCTTCTCGTATTCTTCGTGTTTGCATGTTTTTCTCCAACAAACTGGTATCAGAGCTTAGATATATTCCGCTGCTTGAGGGAAAAAGGAAAAATCAAAACTCACTATGAAACCAAAATTTCTCAAACCAAACGGTGCCTAACTAAACAAAGGTCTTTGTTCGGAGAGGAGTGCTCCGGTGCTGTCTACGTTGAGCGTTGGTGGTTGGAGTGGAAGCTTGCGTCGTGAGTCTGGTTCGTGTTTGGGTTTGAAGAACAAGCGAAGAAGATAGAGTTCGCGTGCTCTTGAGGTTGGTTTTTGGTATTCAGGTATTATTTTTTGGAAATTGGTTCAAGTTTGTAAAGCAGGTTTAGGGTTTGTAGGCTTTGGGTCTTTGGGTTTATTTGGATCGGGCCTGGGTAGTGGCCTTGTCCAATTTTGGCTAGGCCTTGGGTCTTGGGTTAATTAATTTTTTGTTGGGCTTGGGTTCTAGGCCAGAAAAATAATAAATTTCTTTTTTGGGTTTGGGCTTAGTTTAGGCCAAAAGAATAAAAAAGAAATTTTTATTTGGGCTTAGATTTAGTCCTGAAACAAAAAAAGAAAAAAACTATTTTGACCTTTGACCGGCGTTGACCAGCGTTGACCAGGGTTTGACTAGGGTTGACTTTGACCGTTGACCATTGACCAAGGGTTGACCGAGTTTGACCAAAGCCTTACCCCACGTTTTTCGACGTGCTGAGTCCGTTTTTGGGCTATGTTTTTCCAGATTCTGCTCCGAAGTACATGTTTAGGGACGGTGTTGACTTTGACCAACAGGTTTGACTTTGACCGGTGTTGACCAAAGTTGACTAAGGGTGTTCCTAAGGTTTTTCGACGTGCTGAATCCGTTTTTGCGATCCATTGAGCCAAATTCAATCCCGAAGTGTGAGTTTTGAGCAAACGAAGATGTCTTCCACAGGTGGAAAGTTTGAAATCGAGAAGTTTGACGGGAGAATGAGTTTGATCTTTGGAGGATCGATTCAAGGCATTTATGACAATGCGGGGACTTTGGAAAGTCATTGAAGGAGTGATCCGGAAAAGATAGAACCAAAGAACGAGAGAAGAACTCGGCGAAAGCCTTGAGTGCAATACATATGTCCGTGACAAATGAAGTATTCTTTGGAGATTCTTTGAGAGAAGACGACAGCAGTTGAGGCTTGGAATACTTTGGTGGAATTGTATGCATCTAAATCTCTCACTAATCGCCTCTATTTGAAGAAGCGATTGTATCATCTTAGAATGAAAGAAGGTACGTCACTAAAACAACACCTTGATGAGTTTACCTCTTGTTTTATTGCTTTGAAGGATGTGGGTGTTAAAATTGATGACGAAGATCAAGCTATGATCGTATTATGCTCCTTATCGCCTTCATATATGAACTTTGTGGACACTATGTCGTACGAGAGGGATAAAATTACTTTTGAAGATGTGATTACTTCATTAAAATCGAAGGATCTTCAAACACATATTCCGGGACATAGGGAAGAAGTTCATGGAGAAGGTTTAGTGAGTAGAGGGCGATCGGAGAATAGAGGTGGATCTTCGGAAAGAAAGCAAAGCAAGTCAAGGTCAAAATCAAGAGCAAGGAAGCTACGTTGTTTCGAGTGTGGCGAAAAGGGTCACATTAAGAAAGAATGTCCAAGACTGAGAAAAGGAAAGAAAAAGGTGGAGAATTTAGCTAATGTGGTGGAGAGTGCTGACAGTGATGGAGATAACTCGAGTAGTACCGGGAAGTTTTGATCGTGAGTGGATCACAGTGGCAAAATCAATGGATTCTTGATACTGGTGCAACGTTCCATATGTGTCCTAGGCGTGACTGGTTCTCTTCTTATTCCAAAAGAGAAGGGAAAGTCTTTCTAGGCAATGATCTTTCGTTAAAGGTGGAGGGAATGGGCATCGTAAATATCAAGATGTTTGATGGTATTACAAGATCTCTCGAGTGTTGGCATGTCTGAGTCAAGAAAAACTTGATTTCTCTTGGGCGTTTGGATTCTCATGGATACAAATTCGAAGTGAGAATGGTGTCTTAAAGGTGACCAAAGGTGCAATTGTGCTCTTGAAAGGAACTTGGTGGCGACCTATATGTCCTTCAAGTTAGTACGATTCACAGTGTTGCATTGTTACATCCGAGGAGAGTGATAATGACACTCTGTGATTATGGCACAAAAGGTTGGGCCATATGAGCGAGAGGACTAACCTAGCTGAGCAAGAGGATTTGCTTTGTGGACAAAGAACTGAAAGCTTGAATTCTGCGAGCATTGTGTCTTTGGAAAGCAAACCAGGTGAAGTTCGATGAGGCGGGAGAACACCAAAGGCACACTTGATTATATTCATTCGATCTTTGGGGTCCTAATAAAGTTCCTTCCAAGAAAGGTGCTGTATTACATCACTTTCATTGATGCATACTCTCGGATGGTGTGGGTATACTTCTTAAAAACTAAAGATGAGGCGTTTCCAACATTTGTCGAGTGGAAGACGTTGATTGAAAAACAGACTGGTAAACAAATTAAGCGTCTTAGGACTGACAATGGGTTGGAATATTGCAACAAAGAGTTTGATGAGTTCTGCAAGAAACATGGCATTGTGAGACACCGCACATGTGTAGGGACACCACAACAGAATGGAGTTGCAGAACGCATGAATAGAACTCTGGTGGAGAGAGCTCATTGTATGCTCTCCCAATCTGGTTTGAGTCAAGACTTTTGGGCTGAAGCCGTCAATACGGCATGCTACTTGGTGAATAGGTCTCTATCTAAAGCTATTGAATTGAAAACTCCTTTTGACTTATGGTCTGATAAGCCTGCTGACTACTCTCGATTGAGGGTGTTCGGTTGCCCTGCATACGCTCACGTGAAGGATGGCAAGTTGGAGCCGAGGGCAAAGAGATGCATATTTCTAGGCTATGCGTCCGAGAGGAAAGGTTACAGGTTGTGGTGCAGATCCAAAGTCTCGGGTTTCCTCATCACAGGATGTCACGTTCAATGAGTCTGCTTTATTAAACCAAGAAAAGGAGAAAGCGGTAGCTGATTTAGACCACGGTGTCAAAAAGCAGGTGGAGGTATTTTCTGATGTACCAAATGTTCCATCTAGCAATAGTAGCAGTCAAATTCAGCCGACTCAACCAACTGAGGTACATGATCAAAATGTGCCTGAACAATGTATACTGATGTGCCATTGGGCGAAAAGGAGACAGATTAGAGAGCCTCAAAGGTATGGATACGCTGATCTTGTTGCTTATGCTTTGACTGTTGCCGAAACAATTGAAGGACATGAGCCGAATTCATACAAAGAGGCCATATCTGGGAAAGGTTCTGCTCAGTGGGTAGGTGCCATGAGTGAGGAGATTGAGTCTCTTCATAAGAATCAAACATGGGAGCTTGTTGAATTGCCTAAGGGACAGCGAGTTGTCGGTTGCAAATGGGTTTACAAGAAAAAGGAAGGTACTCTAGGGGTTGAAGGTTCTCGATACAAGGCACGGTTGGTGGCAAAAGGCTATACACAAAGGGAGGGTGTTGACTTCAACGAAGTGTTCTCTCCAGTTGTGAAGCATACTTCCATCAGGGTTTTACTTTCCTTGGTTGCTCTTCATGACTTAGAGCTTGAGCAGCTAGATGTAAAAATAGCGTTTTTGCATGGTGATCTTGAAGAGCAAATTTACATGAGTCAACCGGAGGGATATGTAGTTCTTGGTAAGGAGAACCATGTTTGCAAACTGAAGAAATACTTGTATGGGTTGAAGCAGTCACCTCGGCAATGGTACAAGAGATTTGACACATTCATGGTAAGTGCTGGATATACAAGGAGTGCTTACGACAGCTGTGTATATCTCAAGAAGCTTCGAGATGGTTCGTTTGTGTATTTGTTGTTGTATGTCGATGATATGCTTATTGCTGCTAAAAACATGTCTGCAATCGACAAATTAAAGAAGCAGCAAGGTGATGAGTTTGAGATGAAGGATCTTGGAGCAGCGAAGAAGATTCTTGGCATGGAGATTCACAGATATAGAAACGCTGGGAAGCTATTCTTGTCTCAACAAAGTTATATTGAGAAGGTGCTGGAGCGTTTCGAGATGCTTAAAGCTAAGCCTGTGAGTGTGCCGCTTGCTGCTCACTTCAAATTGTCTGCAGATTTGTCACCTAAAACTGAGGAGGAGGTGGAGCATATGTCTCATGTTCCATACTCGAGTCTTTGTTGGTAGCTTGATGTATGCTATGGTGTGCACTCGTCACGATATTTCACATGCGATTAGTGTTGTGAGCGGTATATGGCATCACCGGGAAAACACATCGAAGTGGTGAAATGGATAATGAGATATTTGCGTGTAATCGCGAATATAGGATTGCTATTTAGCAAGATGACTGGAGATTGCACGAGGTTGGTGGGTTATTGTGATTCAGACTTTACAGGTGACCTTGATAAGAAAAGATCTCTGACGGGTTACGTGTTTACTCTCTCTGGATGTGCTATCAGTTAGAAAGCGACATTACAGTCTACTGTGGCATTGTCGACTCGGCGGAGTGCATGGCAATTCGGAAGCCGTGAAGGAGGCCATGTGGTTATAAGGCACAGTTCGTGATCTTGACCGCAGCAAGATACAAGTCTGATCTTTTGTGATAGTCAGAGTGCAATATATCTGACGAAGAATCAGATGTACCATGAGAGGACTAAACATATTGACGTTAGATATCATTTTATCAAAGATATTATATCACAAGAAATCATATCGGTGCAGAAGATTTCTACCCATGAGAATCCAGCAGATATAATGACCAAGATGGTTCCAGTCAGCAAGTTTAAGCATTGCTTGAACTTGGTTGCTATTTGCGGTGTGGAGCATTGAGCCTTAAGGGCAGTTGGCTGCAAGGATGATGGTGTATTGATTGGAGCGAATACGTGCCAAGGTGGAGATTTGTTGAATGTGGCCCGTATTATATAATTAATATGTGTCCTTTTCTTTGTAGTATACTATTTACTTTTCCTAGTAGTATATTGTTTCCTTATCCTTGTAGAATACGGATTAGGATACTTATGTACTATAAATAGAGGCTAGACATTATATTAAGGGCCTTAGGGTCGCACCCCATGGGGTGTAGAGGTTCATACCTCTTATGGTATGTGGGATGAGAGAAACCAAAGTGAGAGCCTTGTAGTATTTGTAATTAGCAATAAAATTAGTCAAAGCCGAACCACGTAATTCTTGTGTCCGTTATTTCTTCTCGTATTCTTCGTGTTTGCATGTTTTTCTCCAACAGAATGAAATGCATAATGTTTCATCAATGCGTTTGTTAGTAATAAACCAGATCAGTTTTGTGTTGCCTTTACAGCAGGACCTGAATCCTGTGCCAAATGTCCGGTGAAATCTCTTCCCACGCACAAAATGAAGACCCATAAGCAGTACAACACAATTAAAGAAAGCTTTTAAAACAATGCAATGATTTCTATCACAATACAATTAATAATTAGGCGCAGCAACCCAATTAAATTAAAAGCTGTAGTACCGAGCTATATTGTACAATGCATACAGATATTAATTAGAGGGTAATTGATTTATGCACAAAATTGTATTTTTGTTAGAAATTATTTTTACGATTCAAACCAATATAATGACCTTTTGAGTACAATTTAATTGTTGCACCAAACTCTTATTCATGACTAAAATCTAATGCATCATAATTGGTAATTGCCACGTTTTAAGAATAAGAGATTAATTGATAATAACTATCGCCAACCATGTTTAGTTCGCGACAATGAGTTTATAGATGCAAGCAATTTGTTTCTTATATTTTGGATTTGAACATCCTCGAGTCATTATAACATTATATTATACTAATTATCTTGAGGCCCATATTTTGTACTAATCAATTTTTGAACTTTATTTTTTAATTTAAGAAAAGAACATATTCTCAGAATGCTTCATATGTATCAATCTTATAATTTTATTTATTATTTTGAGAAAAAAATTTCTCAAAAATTCAAAACTATCTGATCATAAACAAAATATGAAGTAGTTCAATTAGAAAAATATTACAATTTTTACCAGAAGGGTCTCCAACTTCAAATTTTCAAAGACGCTCTCTTGAATGGCTTTTGCATAATTTAAAATAATCTGCCCAAATGAATTCTAACGTTATTCTCAATATCTAAACTCTCTCTATTTTATCAAATTACAAATGCTCGAACTATAAAAAACTATATGTCCTAACTAACTACATGCTTGTTGGTGTGTTGTCTACCTTGCTAAAAACTACTATATATAGGTGTTAGAAAAGATCAAACTTTCAATATCACATTCATTATTAAATTTCAAGAGTTGTAAAACCTCTAAATAATAATCCAAGATTATGGAGAAATTCCAAAGGTCTCATAATGCTTTTGAATTCATGTCCAAGTTAGTGAGGAGGTTAAACGTCTCAAAAGAATAATGAGAAAATCTTTAATTTCTCATTCATATATAATATTCCAACATATAAAATAGTATATATTATATATCGTGTAAATAATAGATTTAGGACTTATTTTGATATAATTTTAGGCGTAATAAATAGTCATGCGTAATCTGTTGACCGACTTTTCAAACTATATGACGAGGCCTTACAAAATTAAAATTATTAGATCTCCAAAGTGCATGAATCTATTAAAACTTTTTGTATGTTTTAACCTATTTATAAAAATTCTTTAAATTTGATTCGATGTGTGAATTATTTTTTTATGATAACTTGAGAATCTTTACATATTTTTTTAATAAATATTTAAAATTAGAGAAGATAATTGGGCTACATCATTTAAGTGATATATTATTAAAAATTTAAAAATAGAAACTAAATTGAATATTTTTTAAAATAATTGAAATTGATTAGATATTTTGAAATAATGAAAATTAACTTGAGAAAAAAGGAAGAAAAAATAGTGAAAATTGTATCAATTTTTTTATTTTTTGTATTAAGAAGTAATTATTTCATAGATAAATTAACAAAAATGAATCATAAAAATATTACATGTGGCACCACTAAAAACATGAGCATGGCAAGCCTATGACATTAAAAACCATGAGATATAACTTTATAACTATTATTATTATATATAGATATAGATATTATATAGATTTTTTTTATTCTCTTGTTTTATTTGATTATATTAATCAACTATTTTATCATATTTAATACGTAACTTAAATCATGTAATAATCTTTTATTTTAAAAAAAATTAAATATTAATGTCAATTGCATTTTGCAAATCACACTTACAAGAGTACAAATATAGACATATATATTATAGATTTCTTTTTTTCTGTTCTCTTTCTTTTTTATTTTGATTATATTAATTAACTATTTTATCATGTTTAATATGTAACTTAAATGATGTAATTATCTTTTTTTGAAAAAACTTGAATATTGATGATAATTACATTTTGCAAATTACACTTAGAAGAATACTCTCTTTTATGAACTTATATGGTACTTTAAGAGGAGCTTATATAACATCCAAGGAAGATCTTATGTGACATCTAAATAAGAATTTATGTGTCATTCAAAAAGAAGCTTATGTGGTGTTTAAAGATCAATTTACGTATAACTTTATGTAGATATATATAATCACATTATATCCAAACATTTCTCTGTTTATTTGACATTTATTTATAAGTATAAAAAACTGTTTATAAGCATCAATTACTTATAAACAGCTTAATGAAAAGCAAAGCCAAACACAACTCTAAATTCACTAGAGCGAAATTACAAGATATGGTTTACCACTGTTGATAGTATTGAACCTTAAAGTGACTTCACTGTTAGTCATGAATGAAGGATCAATAGGTGCATCACGGTGAATGAAGCATCTCTATACATACTTTAATGAACATTCACTTAATTAGAATTGAATACGTACCCCTCGATTACGACATTATAATATTCCCTTTGATCAACCAAGGCAAACAAAAGTCTAAAATAGGTCATTACTGAAGGTTTTAGTAAGAAAGCGATTTTTCACTATCATGATTTTGACAATTGGTAATATATAACTAAATATTCCATGATCTTCCGTAAATATATATATATAATAAGCTTTATGATACTTTCACTTCTTCTATTTGGATAGATCACAATTGAAGAGTTAACTATCTTGTTACGATAGTTATAATGCAGTTCACACTTGAGTTTACCTAGTTAGAAAAACGAACCAAAAGATAACTCGGTGTGTAAAATTCCTTTTTATATATGGGATTATTCGATCGAGAATGAGAAAAGATCCACTGTACATACATCTATTTTATGCATTTATATATGTAAGGATTAAATTAAAGAAAATAAATGCACCGCTATGGTTTTTGGGAATATTTCACACCTAACAACATGGTAATTGGTTCACTTGATGAATACTATGAATAGCATACATAAATCTAACTAGGTCAAGATGTACGTCAAAATAAATATTAGTGGCATGTGCATTTTCTCTATCTCTATCAATGATTTACGAAATTGGTTCTTAATTTGTTGTTAAAAATAACTTCTCTCTCAAAGAGTGCGTAATTAGCACATTCTTATACAATGAGGGGGAAAATTTGTTATCTTGTTGCCAAAAATTATAATGGCTTCACAATTCTTCCAATTTTATTCAACTTTCAAAAACTACAAGTGGTGGATATCATGATCTCGTTACTAGAAATATATTGGATTAAATTTTCATGTCACACACACACATATATAGGTATATGTATATGTATATGTATATGTATGTATTGGGAAAAATGAATAACTAAGATGAAAGTTTCTTGACGGGGTGGGCTCTTGTTTATGGCTGTAATAATTGGCCTTCCATCTACTCCGGTCTGGATCTTCTGATTTCTTACCCTCATGATCATATGCGAAAATTCAATAATAGGGTAAATCATGTACAAATTTATTCAAATTGATTCTTTTTTTTTTGTACTTATTTCTATTGATATTGTGACTGATTTAGATATGTTTATTAAATATTAAGGATTAATATGAATATTCTGAACCAATGGCAATTAATTTGACTATATTTGTACAATATGAGATCTAATATGAATATATTTTGAAATATTGAGAGCTAATAATTTAAATATTTAGAACAGGGAAACTAATATGAATTCTTTTGTTTCTGCAATTATGCATGAAAATGTTGCTCAAAATTAAAAATTGGTATCCACCAACCTCAATTAAATCTCGGTTAAGAAATATTTAAAACGATTGAATTCTTTAGGTGATGCATCCTTTACCTTACATTAGGTAGACAAAAGATGAGCTAACACCCTTTTGATAATTAGTAATTTACTTCAGGAAATTCTTCCTACATGTCACCTTTTGATAATTTACTGATTCACTTTGTGAAATTCCTTTTACATGGTCTGATTGGCTAGTAAACCACGTTTTTTAGAGTCCACATGCCTATTAGGTATTAGTTAGGTTACCATGGTCGTTACGGAGCAACTTTAGATTCTTTTGGATGAATATGAAAGAGATAAACGGTCGCTGCATTAGTGGCCTTGGCCTTTGTTGGAACAAAGAAAATAAAGAATAATATGGTAAATGAAATTCTCCTTGTGCACAAATTTGAGGTAGAAATATGCGTTTGATATTTTTCCCAAACTTTCCTTCGTAAATTCGCGTTGCCAACCGGAATTTGTAGCTTTGAAGGGCCACCCTTTTCAGGTTAAACAAGCACAGTATTCGCTATGCAGTTCTGCCACAAGCCTAGTTACTTTGTAATTTTTTTTTTCCATCAAAAGCATAGGCCGGTTATGTTTAGTTACTTTGTAGTTGACCGAGACTAGTGCTAGGCATAACTGATAATTAGTTGGGCTCTCAAATCAACTGGCCTAAAATGATCAACCCAAATTATTATCAATTATAACCATATCGTCCACTTATAAATAAGTCACAACTCACCCCATAAACTGATGCAAGACGTTATAAGTTTAAACACTTAACAATTCACCTTTAATTGTCACAAAAAAATATAAGACAGCTCAGAGACATTGGTCCCCAACGAGCCATGCATATATATCATTAATTGGCAGTGATATCATTTTGTTTCTATATATTGTGTTGGCAATGCTCAGGGATTTCTCATAACCCCTTTTTCATGTTCTAACCTCACTTTTTGTGCAAACTTCGAACCTAGAACTTCGCATAGCCAAGAATGGCACTTCTTACGGCCTCTAATGTCGCATTTGGCTGTGGCATTCTTGGTACTTATTTCACTTCACACACGCTTTATTATCTTATCACTCATAATTATATAATTTAATAATCAAATGCTGCCGCTTTTCATTTTTGATCACATGATAGTTCTAATCATGCTTTTTCTTTGATTTGATTTATTGTTTCAGGTAACATTGTGTCGTTCTTGGTTTATTTGGCACCATCGTAAGAGCTCTCTTCTCCTTTGAAACTTCTTTTCTTTTGTTTTTAGATGTTGAAAACATTACCAAAAGTTATCTTAGTTTTTGACTTAAGCGTATCAAATTTTGGGATTAGAGGCAGTTCAAATAGTCCCCCTCCAAAAGCGATAAACTTGGGTTCAAATCCCATAAGAAATGGACGGGATTGGGTTGGAGGTGCTGAATTAAAAAAAAAAAAAGAAAAAGAAAAAGAAAGCATGTATGTCAAATTTCAAAACACTTGAACCCGTTAACAAAAGGCATGATCCATATATACTAGTCAAGCATAAAACTTACCGAGGCTTACCCTACAACGCATTATTAGCCTTCTTGAAGACTTGATTTTGTTTACTTTTATTAACTAATTTATAATTTTTTTCTTTTTTTCTTTTTTCTTTTTTGTGTTTCAGGACAACTTTTTATAGGATATACAAGAAAAAGTCGACTGAAGAATTTCAGTCCATACCCTATTCAGTTGCACTTTTCAGTGCCATGTTGTTCTTGTACTATGCATTTCTGAAGAACAATGCCATCATGCTTATAACCATCAACAGCATTGGGACAGTAATAGAAACCATTTATCTCATCACCTTCGTCATATATGCCACTACGAAAGCCAGGGTAAATCTCTCTTCAATATTGTTATAACGTTATGAAGAAAATCAACAATGATAATTGATTATTCAGTCAATTCTTGAATTATTTTGCGTACATGCAATTTAATCATTGGACTTTGTATTTGGCAATTTGTAGATTTATACCATTCAGCTACTTATCCTACTTAACTTTGGAGCGCTTGGATTAATCATCCTTCTAACATTCTTTTTATCAAATGGCAAACAACGCGTATCAATCGTTGGATGGATCTGTGCTGTCATCTCTGTTTGCGTTTTTGCTGCCCCTCTTAGTATCATGGTACGCAAATGTCGTGCTTAATATTTTCTATATATTATAAATTAAATATCCATTTTCATTTTCCAATAAAAAAAACTACTATTAATATAATTTTCACTTGCAGAGGCGAGTTATCAAAACCAAGAGCGTAGAATTCATGCCACTTAGCCTCTCACTATGCCTCACTCTCTGCGGAATCATGTGGTTCTTTTACGGTTTTCTCATTAATGATTACTACGTAGCGGTAAGTACTATTCTAACTCCATATAACGGGTGGTTGATGCATCGAGCTGTCCTAATAATTTCATTTTCGATTTTCAAACAGACGCCAAATATTATAGGGTTTGCATTTGGAATTGCACAAATGGTACTCTATGCAATTTATAGAAACCGAAAGAAACAAGTTCAGCCCGAAGTTGAGGTACAAGAACAATTAGAAACCGTTGTAGAGTTGGGAGAGCTAGAGAAACAAGTCCCCTTGGAGACAGATCCAAACATGGCACAAAATGATCATGTGGTCTAAGATGAAGATGCTGCTAGTACACGAGGCGTCTCTTTTTCTAAAATAATCGTTTGATCTTCTCGACAACATGTTGCCTCCCTTAGAAGGAAATAAAAAGGTCCTATTGAGCAAAGAGTATGACAAACGTGTGATACCTCGCTACATGCGACACATACTTGCGGGACTAAGAAGGCGTTCGGCTCCGTTAATTTGGGTACTTATGATAAGAAGTTATTTTTACTATCTAGCTTTTTGTTTTAGGTACTTATAAGTCTGCATGACACAATATACAAATTTTCTTATTATGCGGGAGCTAAGGAATATAGAAAATATAATCTTGTGGAACAAGAGGAATGGACTCCTGTACAATATATTTTTCCTAATCGTGTTTCACGCCGTTGTGTCCCGATATACACAATTATTTAGAAAAGTTACTTCAATTGCTTTTTTTTCTTTTGGGGAAACAAAAGGAATTTATTTGTCACACAAAAGAAATGTGACTTCAATAAAGTATATAAAAATATCAGTCAGCTTGTTTTGATTTCTGAATTTTTTAGGATTATAGGTATTAGTACAGGAATTTGAAATGATTTTCTGGATGTTATTTCATTGGTGCACAATTAAGATTTCGGTGGCAATAATTTGTCCAACTGCAATCAACAACTGCTCTCACGTGTGTAATCTAATTAATTTAAGAACAGTTATAATTATTTAGTAAATAATATTAATTCGTTTTGTTATTAATTATTCAGCAAATGTAGAATCCATATATGTGTGTATATGTATGTATGTATAAATTGGTTAGGGTGAACAATAACTAATAGTAGGAGAGCATAAAATCAAATTTAAAATCTTTATTAATGTTGTTATTTGCTCGCTCCAACCAATCTTCGAAAGTCAAATTCTCTGTGTCATGTCATTTTTTTCTCATAATATCATTATTGAATTTCAACATCATGATACCAAAACATACAACAAAAATAATTCCAACCTAGGAAAGGATGTTTATTTTGTCTTTTCTCGCAAAGGCAGACAATGTATAAACAAACATCTATAACTAGAATTTTCTCATTAATCATGAAACCTATAAAGTTTCAACAATGAGTACTATAGACTCGACATATATATATATATATATATATATATATATATATATATATATATGTGTGTGTGTGTGTGTATATGGTGTGTAAATCCACTCAAAACGTTATAGAGGGTGTTTGAGGGTATTTATAAACTGATCAAATAAGTTTACAAGTATAAAAAATAAAATCTATCTATTTGATAAAATACTTTTATAAAAATATGTTTAACAAATATTACTGCTTATAAACATATACTTATCATTCATATATATATATATATATATATATATATGTATATTATATGCTTATTTATTATTTATTTATAAATATCAAAAATTACTCATAAATAATTTAGGAAAGTAGAGCCAAACACCCTTATAATATTATGAAGTTGGTCAATTGGTGATAATCCTTTCGCAATCATCTTTTCAATACACCGCACAGCTCAAGAACCCATCATCAATTTCCAGTTGGTTGCAATGCTAAATCCACCTGGCGTCGAACTATCACCATGTGTTTGTGTCCTCTTGGTAGGCTTTCGAAGTGCTTCACCATCAAACAACTTCACCAAAGCAGGGCTGTGAGTCACCACGTGTCTTTTGCATGGAAATTTGTTTTCCTCAAAATATCACACATAACCAAGATTCCAAAACTGTGAAAAACTTTTCTGGTTTTGTCACAATCATCTGCTGCAGCATCTCCCCTGTTTGAGGCCATCTACCTACACCCCTGCAGCATCACGACATGCACATCGGCGAGAGGCTATATATTTTTAACGATTACAATGCTGTAATTCAAAATAATACTTGGTATCTTGTTTCTCGTCCTAACCGTGCTAACGTTATTGGTTCAAAGTGAGTGTTCTGAATAAACAAAAAACCCTAATAGAATTCTAGGGAGCACGATAAGGCGCGACTTGTGACAAAAAGGTACAACCAAAAGGATAGGGGAGCATAAACTAAAGAAACTTTAGCCCGGTTGTGAAACTGGCTATTGTTCGGGTTATTTTATTTTGGATTGTCTCTACAAATTAGTGTACCGGAGAGTTAGACGTCAATTATACTTTCTTACATAGGCTTCTAACTGAAGAGGTGTATATGTCTCAATCTCAGGGCTACATGCATCCATTATACCTAAATCATTTGTGCAAGTGGCAAAAATTAATATATGATCTCGAACAAGCACCGCATGCATGGTTTTCTCAGTTGAATATTTTTCTTCTTGTTATTTGTTTTTTGCTAAGTGGTGGAGCCACATGGATGTGAGGGAGAGTAAAACCTTTTTGGGAAAAAAAGAAATAAAATTACTACTTTTTGTTCATTTTTTTAATAATAAGAAAGCAATTCATATAAGATGCACCCCTTATGAGAAGGGTGTACACTCTCATGATTGTGATAAGATTTACTATCATTATAGATATACCGGCAATTAGTGAAATATTTAATAATTTCTATTGAGTTATCATTTCATTTAAAAGTTTAAGCTTGTAGAAAAGATATTATTGCCGATACTTAATATCGACAATAAGTTAAATATTTAACAATTTCTATTGAGTTACCATCTCGTCTAAAAATTGAAGTTTGTAAAGAAAATTTGGTCAGATTTATTTATTGTATTTAACACTCACCCTCACATGCAGTTATGTATTGTACTTAACACGCGCTCTCACATACAGCATGATTTATTTGAAACTTGCACATAAATAATTTTACATTTATTTTCTACGTGTAAGCTCTAAACAAATCTTACAAAAATTAATGTGGCTGTACAAAGTCTTGCATGCCACTCACATTAGTTTCTGAAAATATATTTGTCTAAATTTATAAAGGACATATAAATCAAAGAAATTGACTTGCGAAAGCTTTACAAATATATATATATATATATATATATATATATGAAAATATATGCAAGATACAAGAATAGACTAGATCGACTTTAAGTTTATTTCACGCAGCTATGCAAGGATCGATCAACCTTTGACTAGGAAAATAAATAATATATGAATGCACCATCAAATTTTTTAAAGAATATTTCCCACCTAACAATGTTAATCGACTTGATGGGAAATAGTACTAGTGAGATCTGACTTTTCTATCTCTTAATGATTCTTTCTTTAAAAAACGTGGTTCTTGATTAATAGATATACAACTAATTACACTTCCTCTCTCAATTAGTGTATTTGTACTCACTACAAGAAACTTACACATAGGCGACAGTTTTGGGACCTTATTAGCGGCAATTTTCTTGTGCCAATAATTAATGTGCGGCGGTTTACTAAATCGCCAGGTCTATAGCCGTCGCCTATGATAACAGCGGCGGTTAAGTAAATCGTCGGCAAATAATAGGTGGTGGTTTCCTTAGACGTCGCTAATAACCAACCGCTGTTAATAATGGCGCCGATGGATGATGTGTTAGAACTACCGGGCATGGTAATAGCCGGCGGTTTAACAAGAATGCCACCAATAGCTTAGTTGAATTTTACAATTTTCTTACCGACATTTTGTTGACCGCCGCTAAGGACTTTTTTTTTGTTATTATTATGTGATGAATAGCTCACATAACTGGCAATTGATTAAAACGCCACCTATCCCATTGTCTTTTTTTTTTTGGTCATTTTCTTGTTTTAATTTGTAATTAAATAATAATTAGTAATTTGCATAGCTTGACTGTAAGGATTTGTAGTATCCTAATAATTTTAATGAACTAAAAATAATATAGAAATTTAAACAAAATCACAAATAACATTCGTTTAAACATAAAAAAGCAATGTGATTAAATTGCTAACAAAAGTGCAATTCCATAAGTAATTTCATAAAGACATGGAGTATTGTAAACAAAATAACCTGATCACCAAGTTGAATTATATCCCAAAAAAAGCAAGTAAAAAGTAATTTCAAACTCCTAATCATAAATAGCAAAAAGTGTAGAGGCATTGAGCTATCTTGAAGTGATCAAAAATTGTTGCTAAACCATAAGTAGCAAAAAGCATGGAAGCATTGAGATATTTTGAAGTGATCAAAAAGTGTTGCTTTATTAAGCCTTGAATCAACGGAATTCATCCCCTAAAAAGTTAAAAGAAAGCACATTAGTATTTACATTTAGTATCTTGATTTATTTATTTTATTATAATTCCTAAAGGTAAATGATATAGTCACTTACACCATGTAAGCTCTAAAACATAAGATTCTACTTGTGTATTTTTATGTAAGTTTTATTTAGAGGACAAAAAAAGAAGACATTGTTAGCAAATAGTTGTATTACAACATACGGTGATGAGGGATCAAGGATTTGCACATCATTGTACAACTTTTTATGTAAGAACAAGTAACATGTTTGCTTATTCTTAATAAATTTCAAAGCTTTAAAGATCTCCATTATTTTCTTTTGTCTTATTTTCCTAATTTAATTCTACCCCATACACTTCAATTAGGCAATGTGTAAGACAGTTAAACTACACAACGATCCTAGACCTTTTTACAATCAAAAACACAATTGTATAACTAGGTTCCTATATATAAATCTTCAAAGACCTCTCTTATTTTCTTTTGTCCCCTCTTTTACTTAGACACATTCGTTACCCAACCAACAAAACAACCACAAGCTCTCAACTTTCTCCAGTTCCTACTACTTTCTCTCCCATACACCAATCCCTCTCCAAACCCACATTAAAGCATTAGTTGTGAGTACAATCAAGTTTGAAAACTAAATAAGTGCTAATCTATGATATCTATAAAGAGATATATGGTCTGGGTAGAGCACATGTATTGATCTCTTGTGTTCCTTTTAATTAAAGTGAAGTGCTTCAACAAAAACCATGGTCTAATGCATGATATAAAAGTATATGCAAACAAGATTAATCAACCTCAAAGAAAAAGCTATGCCAAGTAGTATCAAAACATCACCATCACCATCTATAACAATAACTTTCTTGCAACCCCAGGAAGAAAAAGAAGATGAGAAAAAGATGATTTAATCTAAAAATATCGTAAGGTCATCTATTAAAATGTACCTGCTGCTCATGAGCTCCTCTAGCATTTCCTTCATTTTCTTCAACTCCACCTCTCGCTCTAACTCACGTTCCTTCAGCATTTTGACTTCATCCTGCAATCGTTATACCTTAATAGATGTTTGATTCTTCCTAGAGCCAAACATGCTTAATGGAGTAGGGCCCCGCCCTTGCCTTCTAACACGACCAGAGTGTTCTGGACCGCGCACCTCACAAATAGTATCATTCTGTAGAGTGATATTATCAACCTGATATGAACAAGCCCTTTCCTGCATCAAGGTTTTACATTTGTCATACAAAGTCTTCATCAATAATTTGATAAATCAATTAGTCTGGCATTTAATTTATAAGAATTTCAGTCAAGAATTTTGTTCTCATGCTTAAATATTGTTTATTATCGCATCTTGACAGTCCTAAATAATAAGCCATTATTCATTAGCTAGATTAAGTGCACTCAAACATATTAAGAATTCAATGAAAATGAAGGATTAATTACATGAGCAAAATATAAAATACAATAAGCATATATGCGGCATCTAGCTTAGAGAACTTTGTATCATTATCAATCAAAACTTGAGCCAATTGATGGGAAAAATATAAAATACAATAAACTTATTAATTACCAAGACATCCACAGCATCAGCATCATTTATTTCACCATTTCTCTTCTTGTGGGTTGCAATATAAAAGTCTATTTCACCTACTTTTTCACCACGTTTTTTTTCCTGCAAGATTTTATTAATGTTAATAACTTATCATGAAAGGACAATAAATCAGCCTAAAAGATATAATTCTAGGTACCATTTCATGCCTCTTTCTAGGCATACTCTTAGAACCAAGAGTGTGTATCTCAGTTTGAAAACTTCTACTAAGTTTTCCTTTAGTTGATTTGTTCTGCAATACAAACAACAAACTTAATAAAGTAAGATAAAAGAACAAATTTGATTATATTATGAATGTACAATGCTAGGCAATTCTATGGTAATTACTTGGTCTCAATCTTTAAAGCTTCAGTTACAAATGAGATCCACTGACCATCATCCATTCCATCTGGAACGTTTTGATAAATTTCATCTACAGGTGTTCCTCTTGCTTCAAGTTCATAGATCATGCTCCCTAGATTGTATTTGTGATCTTTCCATAGCTTCCCAATAGATCCAAGAACATAGCGCACACATGCTTCATAATCTTCCTTGTCATCAGGAAAAATGAAACGCTCCTAACAAAGATGAGAATTTGTTTAATGAAAACTAAACTAGGAAAGAATGCATATTAGAAACCTAGGTAATACCTAAATGTAGTCTGCTACTAACTTTCATGAAATTTATCACTGCATCCCTCTCAGGCTTCTTGAAATGCCTCCAATCAAGCTTGGAAATTGAACAATAATTGCTCATACGAGCAAGTACGCCCATACTTGTTGATAACTTGCCAGCATAACGCCCAACAGGTTGTTTTTTATTATTAAGCTCAAGCTTATGTCGTTTATCTGGAGGAAGATGCCAATTCTCTTTGCACATTGATTTACCTCGTGTTCTTTTGTTACCATTAGATTCTGAGTTATCCAACCAATATAAGCATTAACCCAAATACATGTACTTATGAGAATTTATCATAAACACATGGAGTCTTAATGCATGATATCCTAGGGAAAATGACTAAACACAATTACCTTGGTTGGGCTGATCATCTTCACTATTAAAGCAAGATGATGTTGTATATGAAGATGATGGCCTACTTGATCTTCTTGGGGCCATTACCTAGAAATTATCATGAATTTATCAATGAAGACAAAAAAAAAAAAAAAGTCATCTTTTTTATGTAGAATTCAAAATCAATAATCTAGCACATATATATTAGAACAACTAGCAATCCAAACACTAAATAATGGCACCATCAAGAAATAATGAAGAACTTTGGTAATCACAATCTTATTTCGACTTATAAAACTTCTTATATGAGATAAATTTGTATACCTATAAAATACTTTCATGTTCTAACTTAATATATTTCCTTTAATTCATGACATTGTGAAAGTCACAAAATTATAATTTACAAATTCATATGACTAAATGCAATAATCATTGAAGATATATCATATTTATCATGAACTGCAGGACTAATTCAGGAATTATGGATAAACCAAATATGATTCCACTTAGTGGATAAAAGCAAAATTTGCAAACATCAAATTGTTGACTACCATTCCATCAAGGATTAATGAAAATTGTATAATCAAGTATGATCGAACCTTCACGAATCATCACAACTCTTAATCAGTACACCACTTGGGATTGTTAACTTTTTATTTGAATAAATTAAAACCAATGTATATAGATAAAAAAAGGTCAGAATAGTGTGCGAGAAAGAGAAGGTTTTCAGCTCATAACAAAAAAATGAAATAATCAAATTTGTGACTGTAATCATTGTAATCCAAAGTCCTCTGTTTCTCTTTAAAACTAGTAATGTTCACTCGTTAAAAAATCAGCGGCAAAGATGACTACCATGTATTGTAACTAGAAAATCTTCTATTTCTCTTATACATAGCGACGAGTAAGAAAAGTTAAATGCACACAAAAATCATGAGCAAAGATGAAAACCAAGTACATGCAAGAGGCTGATCATTTTGGTGGCGATGAACTAACAAAGATGAAAATTATGTACAACACATGCTATAAATCATATATACCTTCAATGAACCCTACGATGATGAAAATCGCGTACATGCACAGGCTTAGAATCATATGTTCTTGCGATGAAGTATCAAAGATGAAATATCAAAGAAGAAACCTTGAAGTTGATGAGTTACAAGAGCACATACCTATGATGTCCCTGGAATAATAGAACTATTACAGATGAAGGATTGAAATTGATCAACCGGCCTTTCAAAGAACGTTGCTGTGATCTTGAATATTTGGTGTTCTCTGTTGATGGGTTTGATCAGAAGCAAAAGACCAGAGAAGTGATGGAAGCTAAAAAGTTAAAAAGTTAAGTAGTGTTTGAGTGTTTTGATGGCCGTGAAGTGAATATTTTGGTGCTATCAATGGCGGGGGTTTGCCTCAGGAAATGGAGATTGGTGGTAAAAAAAAATCTTTTCAATTTTGATAATTTATTTTTGATAAAACTTTTCAAATGAAGTAGGATGATTTAGTGAAAAATTAGTAAATCAAAAGAATAAAGCCTTTATTTTGGAGTTAACTTAAATTTGATCAATTCTGATAATATTTGTCAACTCTGATAAATCAATTTTGGAAAATATTTTTAAATCAGTTTTGATAAATTTTGGAATTGATTTAAATTAATCAGTTCTACTAAGATTTTTCAATTTTGGTAATTCAATTTTGATGGATGTTATCAAATTAAAAAGAACGATTTGGTGAAAAATTAGTAAAGCCTTTTATTTTGGAATTGACTTAAACTTAATCAGTTTTGATAATATTTGTCAATTCCGATAAATCAATTTTGGTAAATATTTTTAAATTAGTTTTGATAAATATTAGAATTGATTTAAATTATACCTTTCTAGTAAGATTTTTCATTTTTGGTAATTATATTTTGATACATCTTATCAAATTAAAAAGGAACGATTTAGTGAAAATTTAGTAAATCGAAGTAGTAAAGCCTTTTATTTTGGAGTTGACTTAAACGTGATCAATTCTAATAATATTTTTCAATTCCGATAAATCAATTTTGGTAAATATTTTTAAATCAACTTTGATAAATCTTGGTATTGATTTAAATTATACCTTTCTAATAAGATTTTTTAATTTTGGTAATTCAATTTTGATACATCTTATCAAATTAAAAAGGAACGATTTAGTAAAAAATTTTGATACATCTTATCAAATTAAAAAGGAATGATTTAGTGAAAAATTAGTAAACAAAAGTAGTAAAGCCTTTTATTTTGGAGATGACTTAAATTAGATCAGTTCTAATAATATTTGTCAATTCTAATAAATCAATTTTGATCTTAATTTTTGCCAAACAAATACATCAATTTAGTGAAACATTATTAAATCAAAGTAGAAAAACATTAAGGTGTTATTCTTCTTTTTTTCTTTTACTTTCTTTTTGGTGTTTTTCTTTCTCTTTTATTGCTAAAGAGAGTGTTTGTCCTTAAATTATTTAATGTTTTGGTAAGATGCCAATTGACTTCCTTGGTAGCTTCCTTAGTCTTGTATTTAATTTTTTTAATAGTTCATCATATTTCTTTTGTTTTATTTATTTATCTTTTGAACTCCACCCTCATGGAAATTGAACCCATGACTTCACGTCTAGGAAAGATAGTCTCAACCACTTGAGCTACCTCCTAATCTCTATATATTTCCTTTGTTGTTAATAAACTGATAAAACTTTTTAAAAGATAATCTAATATGTTCGGTTAGGATATCACACAACACCATTTAGTTATTGTTTTTTCCTACATATTTCTTTAGTGAGTAATTGACCTCAATTTTTTTTTAAAAAAAATGAAACAAATTAAAAAATCAAATTCTTCAATTTTAACCTTTTTTTTTTTTTTTTTGGTTCAAAGGCCAAAGGCCAAAAATATTTTTTCTTTATTAAAAAAAATCCTGTTACATGGCAGGTGGATTAAGTCCCCAGCAAAGGATTGGGGATAAAAACCTCTTATGTGGCTGGTGGATTAAGTCCCTAACAAAGGATGTTGAGATACTTAATTCTTACAAAGTCTATTCATAGCAAACTAAGTAAATGCCCTGTAAACAAAGTTAAACCTAAACAGAAAGACTTTATTACTTCACAAGAAAAAGCAATTTCTTACAATTTGATGGATCTTGACTAAACTTTGCTTGATCAAATTCAAACTAAGTAAAATAAAACTGAACAAAGACCTTTGCTACTGCATTAAAGTAGCTCATTCCATGACAGCAATCTTGAGCCAGTAAACTGATGATATTAATTCAGTCAGTAGCTAATAATTCAGTTCCAACACCCAAAAAAAAAAAGAGTAAGAAAACGAACAGTAGAAATTTTTGTTGAATTGCCTCAAAATAACTATCTATATAAGTTCTAATGAAGTGACATTAAAGCATCCCTGCTAATAGCAGCAAATTCAACATCTGTTGAAGCGTATGAATACGTCCCCTGCCAACCATCTTTTAATTTCCCACAAACAACAAAAAGCATTCACCTTTAAAACATTACATTGCTGCTTCTACAGACACTCATCAGCAGAATATGCATTTGCTGGAAAACTTCCACAGGTAACAAAGAGCATTCCATGAATTGTATTCAACCATTTAGCATAAGCTCATCTTACAATCTTCAAAATAAATAATGGTGTTGATTTTGCTCTACAACACTCCTCAAAATAGCTCATCAAAGTTCTCTGCTAAAAAATATATGATACACTAAACATGTTAAAAGAATGATGCTATGTATAACACAGACTCTGATTTGAGAAACAAGAACATGATTTTAGGAAGAAGAATATTTCTCATAATAGGAAGTGTTGGAGTCCTTAAACCTAACTCATCATAAAAAATGCCTCATACTCAATGACTTAAACAGTTCAAGTGTACAGCTCAAGAACTTACATGAGAACATCTTTGAGAAAGTAACTCACTCATGTACACAGTTCTGAATAGCCTATTCATCTTCCAATTTCTCATGCCAAGGGATATGCTCAGTGGCACTCCTCTATAACTCTTCTTGTTCAAATGCCATTAATCCAAGTTGTCCATTACCCTACAGAAACAAATGCAAATTATAACTTATTTACAATAATCAAACACTGTAAAATATTCATAGACATGCCGACAGTAAACACCACCTATCATCTGAAATTTAGTTAATACGTCAAAAGACTAACCAACGAATTCTTTTTGGCTGTGCGACTTAGTGATTTTCCTTTTGATGATATCCTATTCAACATAACTGCCTCGTCAAGCTCAGAAGACTCTGCCTATTGGCTTTTTTGCTGAGACTTATTAATTAATTTATTCATAAAGTATTTGAGTAATTGCATCCAGAAAAGTGCTTCAAAGTAATCACCAAACAATGAAATTATAAAGGCAAACCTCATAGCAGAACCTTTATTAACTATGCTTGCAATTTGCCTTGCCCTCTCATTATCAAGATTGTAGCCTTGAGAAAGGAAAGGTTTACCACATGGCATAATAGACTAACGTCATCAAATGATCAATAGCCAACATATAAAACAAACATCTGATGATAAAAAAAACCCACCTTCTTTGGTAATTCGACTTATCTAAAGCCACTAAACTTTGCTTGATTTGCAAGTATGCATTTCCTTCACTAGAAATACTCATAGCAATCTTTGACATTTTGAACCTTTATTTAACTTGCCGGGAACTAGGATGTCATTAAAACAAATAAAAGAAGGAAATATATTAGTTTATGTTATTAAGAAATACAAAAATATATTAACTATGGCACCATTACCTTTTCCATAGCTTCTAAGTATTGCTCAACATGGTTAGCAACTTTTCTCCTAAAGCTTTTGTTAAATGATATGATTTTGCACCCAATGCATCCACAATCATAGAACCATATCCTGAATCTTTACAAACTTCGCAAGTAAATAATTCTCAGGACAAAGTTGTACTAATCAAACACATAAGTGTACTTCTAGACCCGTCATCCTACCTAGATCTTTCGCAATGAAGCTCAGGATATTAATGAAATTGCGTAGATTCCTTAGCAATTCACTATTCAATTTTGCTTGAAAATTTGACCATGTAAACCAAGTGTCTAATACCTGCATAAAATCAACAACTTAGATTACTATAGCCAAGTGATAACACAAATGAGTAGACCAGATAAGCTTTGGTAACAAAAGCACACCTCATGCCAGTTTCTCAGCAAGTAATATATCCAGACTTCAATAGGAGTATTTGTAGTTTTTGCATCATTTCCAAACACACCTATACCCTTACTCTTTCAAAACTTCCCTAAAGATAGAAACTAAGAAAAATAGATGAAGAACAAATAACTTCAATATAGAAACGGCTAAAAAAAGAACACTTGAGAACATAAAAAGAGTGGTTCGCTTACCACTTAATCTCCAAGAGCTATAAAGAAACCTAACCTATGATTGTTGCAAAACATCACATAGCAAATCCTCATTAACGTCCTCTCTAACCCAAATACTTTCTTCCAACTCCTCACATTCATAAGGTAGACCTCTTGGCAAACTAGTAACATTATCTTCAAAACCAAGATCTTCAATAGATGATTCACTGTCTACACCAAGATCAAACACATCCCTGGGGGTAGTTTTTATCACAACAAGCCATGGAGGACATGTAGGATCTTTCACATAAAAAACTTGTTGAACTTGAGATGGTATAACAAATGGCTCATGAGTGATGCGTTCTCCGGTATGTGATAACCGTGAGAAATTCACAAGAGTAAACCCAAACTCATCTTTCTTCACTCCTCTTTCCCGTGTCATATTAGCCTAATCACAACAAAATAACACCACATAAAATTTTGCAGAATAGTTTAATTCAATTATATCTGTAAGCTCACCATAATATTCTACATCTCCTTCAATGACATTTTGATCTCGAGAAGAAGCAACACTAGGTGTTGTTGAAGTTACAACAACTCCATAATTTTGTGTTCTTTTTCCCTTATTTCCATCTTTGGTACGAAACTTAATCCCATTGAAAATAAAACATTTGTAGCTTTTTATAATATTTGAAGGACCCATTGCAAGCCATTTTATCCTCTCTGGTATATGAACATCATCCAAATTTGATACCTATATTGTGAAAGATAAGTAATATAAATGAATAATTCTATTGGTCATAGTACATTAATTTCATGACTAAATAAGAAACATTAATACTTACGTGGGTCTTAAACCATGCATGAAATTCTTCGGCAACTAGTTGTTGTAATGTGCTTGGATTATTCTCATATTTTCTACTATGAAAGTTTTGGATCTTGTACCTCTTAAATTCTCTATCAAAGCAAGAAAACAACTCTTTTAAAAAAATATTTTGAGAAGAAAATCACACATACCTTATTTAATACAGGTAATATATAGATGTAAAACAAATGACTTACTCAACATATGAGTTTATTTCTTCAAGATGTAGCAAGACATATCAGTGTGCTTGCACCAATGACAAGTCATCTAACACTTTGATCTCAACAGCACCCTTGAATATACCACCACTAGAAAGCAAATATTTGTCTCTGTCAAGGGGATCAATGTCATTATTTCGGCTTGGTCGATTGAAAACTGTCTCAATCCCATCAAAATATCTTGAGCAAAAGGTCATGCACTCATCCACTACATGACTCTTCGCAATTGAACCTTCTGGATAAGCTCTATTTCCGACATACTTTTTGAATACTTTCAACAGTCTATCACAAGTTTAAACATATGATTATATGAGATAATAAAAATCAAAGAAATTATTTTACTCATATATAACAAAAATTATACCTTTCAAATGGAAACATCCATCTAAATTGAACTGGACCTGTAACCTTTGCCTCATCTACAAGATGAATGACCAAATGTACCATTATAGTGAAAAATGATGGTGGAAAACATCTTTCCATGTGGCACAACAACACTGCTGCACGGGTCTTTATCTCATCCAACTCATTCACATTCAATGTCTTACGACAAATAGCCTTGAAAATGCTGGTCAATTCAGTTAGAAGTTTTGTAACTTGTTTGTTCATAGACGAACGCAATGCAATAGGAAGTAGATCTTGCATTAAAGTGTGATAATCATGGGTCTTAAGAGACTATAATTTCCTATCTTTCACATTAATAGCCCTTGATATCTGTGATCCATAACAATCAGGCACTTTGACATCTTTTAACACATTGAGAAATATTTCTTTTTCTTTCTTAGTCATCGCATAAGCAGCAGGAGGACAAAATACTCTTCCACTAGGTAACTCCACGGGATTAAGCTCAAGTTGAATTCCCATAAGTTGCAAGTCATAACGTGCCTTGGGATCATCTTTACTCTTGCCTGGGATGTTCAACACTGTCCCAACCACATTTTCACATACATTTTTCTCGATGTGCTTGACGTCAAGATTATGACGCAATATATTGAATTCCCAATATTGTAACTTAAAAAAGATGCTCTTTTTCTTCCATGACATTGACTTATCAGCAATCTCATCATTGTCCTCCATTTCTGCCATGCCAACAGAGTCACTGATCATACTTGTATTCCTCTTTCTCTTTCTTTTAGAACTACTTGTTTCATTACTGGTATTCAACATCGCTTCATCAATGAAACTAACCCTTTGCAATTGGATTAGTGCATCTGACCCAGACAATGCTTTGGGTGTCGTCCGCCATTCTTGAGTCCCGTCAAAATCATCTTTTCGTGATCGAAATTTGTGAGATTCACTCAACCATCTATGATGACCTAAATAACAATATTTGTGCCCATTCTGCAACCACTTTGATTCTGTCATATCTGCACAACAAGGACATGCTTTCTTTCCTTTAGTGCTATAACCTGATAGATATCCATAGGCTGGAAAGTCATTAATAGTCCACATCAGTACAGCCCGCATAGTAAAGTTTTGTTTAGTTGTAGCATCATAAGTTTGAACACCTTCCCACAACTGAAGCAACTCATCTATAAGTGGTTGAAGAAAAATATCTATTTTATCTCCGGAGGCTTCTTTTCCTGGGATGATGGTTGACAGGATTAATGAAGATTGCTTCATGCAAATCCATGGTGGTAAATTATATACTACAAGAATCACAAGCCAAATACTGTATGAATTTCTCATCGATCCAAATGGATTAAAACCGTCACTGGCTAACGCAAGTCTAACATTTCGAGAATCATGAGCAAAATCACGATATCTTTCATCAAATGTCTTCCATGCAAGTGAATCAACAAGGTGTCTTAAAAGTTCGTCTTTCGTGCGACCCTCCTCATGCCATAACATCAAAGAAAATGTCTTTGATGACATATACAATCTTTGTAACCACGAAATGAGCGGAAAGTATCTTATAACTTTACACGCTATCTTTTTCTTGTTTTGTCTTGTGCCACTAGCATCACCATTTTGCCATTGAGAAGAATTACAAACATGACATGATTGTTGCTCGGCTCTATCACCTCTATACAACATGCAATTGTTCGAAAAAACGTCAATGCTTTCATACCCTAGACCCAAAGCATTTGTTATCTTTTTTACTTCATACAAAGTTGTAGGAATACTCGACTCTGGAAATTGTTGTTTCAAGAATTTAAGAAGCATGCTAACCGATATTCCACTCCATTTGTAGTAGGATTTTATGTGCATAAGTTGGACTATAAATGATAATACAGTTGATTTAGACCCAGGATAAAGTTCTCTATTATCTTCTTGAAAGAATTTGAGAAATTCTATTACTGCTTAATTAGGATCATCCTCATTTTGCATATGAGCCTCAATATTAGGATCATTGCCATCCTAATTTTGCATGTGAGTTTCAATATTAGGATCATTACCATCCTCAATTTGCATGTAAGCCTTAATATTAGGATTATTGCCATCCTCATGATTTTTTTCTCTATTTACATTTTCACTCATTGAATTTGATATTTCATAAATTCCGAATGCATCCCTGACTAAGTCTTCAAAATTGCAATCATCTTCAAGTAAATTATGATGAGATAGGTTTGTAGCAATAGGAGCTGGTATATCTCTACTTATAAACTCTTCTCCATGACAAACCCACATATTATACCCCTTAGTCATCCCTTTACAAACTACATGTTCCCTTACTTCATCACGTTTTCTCCATTTACGATTGTCGCACAAAACACAAGGGCACAGTATCTTCTCAAAAGGTGTACCAGTGTTACAGAATGCAAAATCAAGAAATCTCTCCAAGCCACTAAGAAATTCATCACTGTACCGAGGCTTTATCATCCAACTTTTGTCCATTGCAATATTTGTAACAAGTACCTCAACTCATGTTTAAAGATGGGGCAAAAATTCTAAATGCAATATAACTATACTAACAAAGATAAAAGGAATTAAAGAGTGAATTAAAGAGCACTGTAGCATGTTTTAGTCTTACAAATGTCAACTGATAAAAGGGAAATAAAGGCATGATCTACTCGAGTTTTTAATTTTGGTCAAATAATATCATAGCCCTAAGAGATCAAGTGAGAGTTGATAGAAAAATAAAATAACTACAAGAAGAAAGTCAAGGTCTTGAACAATAAACCATAATTAGTGCTCATGATAAAAAGATTTCAATGAACAAAAATATTTGTAAGCAAAAGAATACTTAAACTAAATACTTGGTAACATGATGAAGATCATAATGCAAGAACCACTCTAGAATGCAGAAGGGAAATAAACATGAAATTGGCTCCAATAAGTGTGGGAAAATGACTGTCTTAACAAAGACATTCTTAGTTGAAATAGATGAGTTTCTAAGGAAAGAAAACAAAGGTTCCTTAGCACTTAAAAGATTTTGCAGACCTGGAAAGTACTGAATAATATATACGAACAATATATACGGACAGACGACGTCGAATAGATAAGGCAATTCTACACATTATGACCACATCAAGAGCTCTTAATCTAAGAAATTGTAGCTGTTAGACAACAATTCTCTCAAAAAATAGGGCATATCTACTCTCATGAATAGCAACACACGAATAAGTAATAAGATACCATTAATCTAATTAATTGAACCATACTTACTTGATTTGCCAAGATGAAGATCACCCCTTACTTTAATTTTGCTTTTAGCAACAACAATAAACTCAGGGAGAAAGGGTTTGGGTGTTAGGGGTCGAGAGAAAGAAAGGAAAGTGGAATTGGGGATAAGTGGCTTTTATTTCAATCAGGTTCTGATATATACGATGGGAATAGGTGGCGGTTCTGGAAAAATGTAGCCTATAATCAGAGCTAAACCGCCGGCAATGAAATAAGTCATGTTGACAAAATTGGATGGGGCTATGAGCGGCAGTTATTTGTTGAACCGTCGCTAATGTGGCGACAGTGCTCCTCAATCGCCGGCAAATGTGACAGCCCAAAGTTATTGGCGACAGTTGTTCCAGACCGTCGGACACAAACCGCCGGCTATGCTTCCCTTTTCTTGTAGTGACTTCTTTCTACAATGAGATGTTATCCCCCTCTTAAGGAAAAGAAATTGTCATCTCAACATGTGTAAACTTGTTACGAAAACTAATATATAATAGACTTCACAATAAATAAATAAATATATATATATATATATATATATATTGATGTTCACATGCAATATTAATTATTGAGTAAATTATATTTTACTTTTTTTGTGCTTTGTGAAAATTGTATAAAATTTTCTATGGCTTTAAAATGCATCGATATCCCTTGTGATTTCAAAAACATTACAAATTAAGCTGAGACCTCATATCATGGTCTTTGTGCACCTACTGTTACAACAATAAATTAAAAAAAGTTTATTATACTCTCCCATATGCATTTGTTTACTACCCCACAATTATTTGTTTAGTGGCTTTTGTATATATATCCAATATTTATTCATTACTGTACAACTATTTGTTTACTGACTTTCATATATCAAATATTTATTCATTGCCTCACAACTATTTGTTTACTACCCCACAACTATTTATTCAGTACCTCACAATATATATATCAAATATTTGTTCATACCTACAACTATTTGTTTATTACCCTACAACTATTTGCTCAGTACCTCACAACTATTTGTTCATTAACTATTTGTTCATTACTCCACAACTATTTATTCAGTACCCCACAATTATTTGTTCAGTACCTTACAACTATTTGTTCACTGACTATTTGTTCATTACCCCACAACTATTTGTTTACTAAATATTTGTTCACTATCCCACAACTATTTGTTCAGTACTTCGCAACTATTTATTCAATACCTTGTAACTATTTGTTCACTTATTATTTGTTCATTATCCTACAATTATTTGTTCACTACCCCACAATTATTTGTTCGATGTCTTACAACTATTTGTTCACTAACTATTTGTTTATTACCTCACAACTATTTGTTCACTGAATTTCATATAGACATCAAATATTTGTTCACTGCTCTCGCACACACAGACATAACAAGAACACCATGTATGCATACTTGAAAGTCAAGGTGGGCTTTAATGGTGGATTAATCTTGGAGCGTCCAAACACCGCGTGAGAGGTATGGTTAGAATAGCAACAACGAGAGAAAAAGTTTGGTAGTTGCGGCGTGGCAAGATGATACCGGAGTTTTTGCCAGCATGAGAAAGAAGACAACAGGCTTTAATGGTGAATCAACACCTAAGAGGTTTCCTTAAACATGGTGCATATCATTACGATCAACGAAGAAAGGCGAATTTTATTGTGGTATTTATTCGATGTGAGATGACCGATAGTGTCACCAGTAAAACAAAGAAGAAAAGAAGAGAAGAAGAGAGAAGAAGAACAAAGAAAGAGAAAGGAGAGAGAGAGAGAGAGATGTGACTGTGCCTATTTTGTTTGGTTTTCTTTTTTTTTTTTTAATTGTGAAGGAACATGATGCTCTACAGGAACATCATGTATATAATTTGTGAATTAGCCCCTATCATTAGTTTTTTTGTTAGAGTTAACGAAGAATTTTAAAATTAATGCATATACCTCCTTTGATTTTAAAAATGGCACAACTTCCCCAACTGGTTTGAAATAAGATGTAATTACACCACCAGTGTGGTGAAAGTATAAAATTATATACTAGACTACGTAGACTTTTTTGTTTATATGCATTCAATTATCATCCAATATATTTGTATTATTTAATAAGGAGTCATTTAAACTAAGAAATTTACATAATTTAGGAGATATATTTTTCATTTTTTACTCATTTATAGGTGTATTTGCATCTTGTTTTAAAGTGGGAGAATATACACTATTATTAAAATTAAAAAGGGAAATTTGCACTATTTTTAAAATTAGAGGGGCATTTTAAAGTAAAAAGGGAATTTGCACTAATTTACTTGCGTTTTTCATTACTTAAAAAAAAAAATGCGTTGTAGATGTGTTTTTTATGCTCTTCATTAATTTTAAAATTATGTAACGTTTTTCAAGCCATAGGAATATCAACAAGTTTTGAAATCATAAAAAGTTTTATGTGCCTTTCACAAAACACAAGCAAGTAAAATAACTTTACTATTAATTATTTAAAGATAAATCATATATAGCTAGTTAATAACTAGGATATCTTCCTCTCTTTTCTAGAGACACTATTTCGATCGAGTGCCTTACTGTCATGATATATAGGATTATATATAGAGATATATTGCCCCCAGGGGCATAGGTGAGTTGGTAAGTGGCCAGGTGATTAGGGTGGAGACACCCTGACAACGCGGGATCGAGTCCGTGTGGCGGCAGTACTCCGCTGAAATATTGCGGGGGCTGTTGCTGGATTTCCACGCCCGTTGGTCCTCTCCCTGGTCGGGCTGCCACTCACGCACATCCCTCGATTTACCTCCCGCCTGGTTAAGGGGCCTCTGGCCAGGTGGGAAAGGGGTTCTCCTTTGGTTAACCCTTTTAATATATAGAGATATTAATTTCCATTTCTTTTTTTTTCCCTTATTATATTAACAATAGCATATCAGTCCATCAAATAAATTCTTCTGCCAATTTTGGGTAACAATATTGTAATTACTAGCTCGTCCTTTCAATTTCCCTTGTGTTGTAAGAGGATAAGACAAGACTGCAAGAGATAGCTTTACACTTAGAAAGGGTAACAAGAAAACTAGTGATGTGAGAATTCGAGGAGACAGTGCACACGCCAAGTCATTTTGCAAGAAGTACTATCTTCAAGGACTCCGTTGTGTCATCATCTTATTATTTATGCGGCCACTTGGCTTAATAAAAAGACAACTGGATAGACACACGATAATCAATTTTTTTTTTTCCTAAATGTAGAGTTTTGAGAAAAATCAAATCCTATTTACCTTATATTTTATAAGAGATTAATTTTATGACTCAAACTTATAACTTCCTAATAAATTTGTAACACTGCGTCTCACGTAGAAATTAATTTTATGACTCAAACTTATAACTTCTTAATAAATTTGTAACACTGCGTCTCACATTGGTTCTTTATTTGATTTTATGTTTTATTTATAATGGTCTGGGTTTGTTACTACTATTAAAATTGGCTTAAATATTATGAACAAATTGATTATGCTCAATTGGTTGCAAGTCAGTAATTGGCTTTGAATTGTAGATGGTATAAATCAAAGTCCGATGCTAGGGGATCCTATGATGTTTGGACATATTGAATTATGGTAGGTGATATTAGAGTCAGATTCTATGTAAGGGCGTGTTTGAATTGACTTTTTTCAAAAGCGTTTTTTTTAGCTTTTTGAAAAACAGTTTTTTTTAAGAAGCTAAAAATTCTAACTTCTAAAAAAAATTGTATTTGAGCTTTTCTTCAGAATTTCAATTTTTTTGGAAGCCAAATCAAATAATTATTGTTAATTTAATGTAACTTTTTCAAGAAAAAAAGTACTTTTTTCTGGGGGGAAAAAAAAAAGCAATCTAAACAAGCCCCAAGTCCTAGATTATTGTTCTATTCGGCACAGCAAAAATGTCGTGTGTTTAAGAGGGGAATTTGTAACACTCTATCCCACTTTGATTCTTTTGAGATTGGCTTGAATACACTGCTACTATCGTTATAGCATTAAAAACATTAAACATTTTGGAATAATTAATGAGGTTTAATATGATTGCAAAACCAATAATTAAGCTTGGATCTTTACAAAATTTACGACGAACTAGCTAGCTTATCAGCAACATAAGTAAATAACCTCGAGTAATTGAGACCCGCCAATAATTGAGGTAGAGAAGATGTCTCCTGAGTAGAGCAGAGAAATCAACATGCTTTAGTCAGTCGCTACTGTAAAAAAGAATAAGCCATTTTCATAGAAGTAGCTTATTATGATGCTAAGGCTGGCTTCTTAGGGTAGTAGGCAATGTGATAAGGAAACACTTGGGCAGTGCTGGCCCTTAAAGCACTTCCATGATCTGTTACACTTTGTTGGGCTTTTGGGGCACCAAATTCAGTACCAAAAGAAGTCAAATGAGAAGGCAAAATCTCGTGGTGCATTTTTCTTTTTCTACATAGGTAAATTTCTATTAATAGCAAAATCAAACTTTATGACGATATCACCTAAGAACCAGAAAAGGGTATGTATCAACACTCTTAACTAAGAAGCAAATTGGTTAATAGAGTTTTACCTATTACAAAGAACAACAAGTTCTCAGGATTCCTACAGAACTACTTTATTTCCTGTCATTTTACATGATCAATTCCAGCAAATTGGTTCTTGCTTTCACTACTAATTTTATTTACTAGGTATTGATCAAAATGGAGATAAATGATGGATGACAACTAAAAAAGGTCAAGTTTAAATCCTTCCATCACTTATCTAGAAGGATATATATATATATATATATATATATATATATATATATATATACATACACGTGAAATGTTAAGTTTGATTTCAAAAAACATGTAACATTAATTAAAGACATTAAAAAATATAACAAACTCCCTCTTAAACAACTAAGTTTTTTGATAGACATCCATTTAAGTTATTTTAAGCTCTAGCGATGTCTCTTGAATAAACTTGATTGGAACTCTTCGAGAAAATTGTAACAATTTCGTTGGTTAAACATAATCTCTTTCAAATACTCGTTAAAACTCGGTGGGCGCATTTCAATGTCACGTGTGCTCATTGTAATATAATATCATATACTATCGTCATATCACATATACAGTGATAGTAATACATGTTAAGAGAAGGTCAGGTCCACTTGTTCTAAACAACCAAACATTTTGAAGGTTTAAAATCCTAAAATTTCTATAGACTTCTAGTTGGAGTTGTGTATCTCTCTTTTTTTATAAAAAAAATTAATGGTAATTTTCCACTTACTCTTAATGATGACTTAAACTCGAGATGTTTAGATCTAAGTAAGAAATATTACCATTAAGCCCAAGTGAGACCGATAGCCAAACTTGTGTTCTTTGAAAGCATCTAAATTAATTAGGGTTTATATATATATATGATGGTAATAAATGCGTGAAACGTGTGGGCATTATCGACCAATGAAAAAGCTTTTGATTGCATTTGCAATCGATTACATATTTTATATCACAAGACGCCACTTTTTTGCAGAGAGAGACAGACATTTGATATAATAATTTTCCTGCTTTTTTAGCTATGAGTTGCTTTTTGGGAAAAACAAACAGGCTTTTTGGTGAGTGGGGTGTCGATGTTACGTTATTATCCCATCCGTCCTTTGCATAAAATCTTCAAGACGATACTTTGCTGTATACAATGGATAAGAATTCTAGTCAGCGTCATCAGTTTCAGTTTTATCCTTTTCAAAATTTCAAGTGGTCTGAGGCAAGCAAAATCTGCCGTGCGTATCTAAAGGTAAGAGCTTCTAATTTCACTGCTGGCCATCAGGTGTTGTAGAACGGTGAGCGGGGAGTGTTTTTGTTTTTCTTTTTTTCGATTTAGACAAAAGAAACGTGGTACCGCTTCTATTTTTTTCTTTCAGACACTCGTAGAGCTGCTCAGGGATCTCATAGATAAACCCAACCCCAAATCGACTGGCACAAACCATGATTTTCCAATCAATTGGCACACGTGTTAACTTCTCTATACACATGGTTAATCATGAAGCTTGGAATGTTATCACGTGGTGCTGCAGCCAATGCACTCTTCTCTTCTCACCCACCACACCCTATGCGATTCGTTGTGACTAAAAGTTCAAATTTAAATATATTAGCACACAAATGTCTCACAAGCTAAGTAAATCCAGTGTAATTTTGTTTAATGAGAGTTGCAGATTATAAAGAAAAGAATGTATCCCGCCTGGAAAGTGGAATCTAGTCATCTTGCTATCATTCACTACAAGAAACCGAGTCTAATATCATTGCCTAGTCGCTTGATATTGGACTCAATTTCTTGACATCTAATGCAGTGAGCTGACTTGTGTATATCATGCTTCTGAAGCAAACTTTCCCAGCAAACCAGAAACAACCCAAAAAAGTAAGAACGATGCCGGAGAGAGAATCGTTAACACAGGAAGCGCACAAGGGCGCAGATAAGGACAACTAAGGCCGGAGAAGAAGAGGAGGAGGAACAAGAATTGCCCTCCTTGTCAAAGTATAGTCTCTTATAAGCCCTCTATGGACATGAGGATTGGAAGAAGACATGTTTTCACATCATAATGCAGTTATCATGCCAGTGCAGGCTTATCGGCATGCAGAACTAACAGTTCAAGTCGATTCCCAAACAAAGAGGAAGAAGACAAGCCAAATACAACGAGAAGCGTGATCTGAGCAAGCAGGACTTGAAGCAGCAACAAGGGCAAAATTGAATCCCAATTTCTGACTGGTTAACCATGGCCAAAACAATCAGATTGACAAGGCATATTATTTGCTTCTAGCTCATCTTCCACCCATTATCCAAAAACAGCTCAGAGGAAAAGCAAATATGCAGGCCCAGAAGAAAATGAAGCAATTAACTCTAGTGTCCTTCAGTAATTGCACCATCCCAGTGAAAGTATAGGCCCTCTTCCGCAGACAAAATGCTACTAAAATCACAAAGAATTTTGGAGATCCGCAAAGGTGGAGTACGCATAGAAACCCAGGGTTTGAAGTCAACATTGCTAAGAATATCAAGCAGCAAAATTGGCAAGGAGGAAAGGAAACATCTCAAGAAACTATATCAGTCAAGTAGATTAAATCTCAATCTAGGGTTGACCACGAAATACAAATGAGGATTCAAAGGAAACCAGAAGTGCATGATAATAACTTTATTGATCTGTCATAGGTCCACGAATTAAATACAGTTGCTACAGATGCAGTTCTGCACAAATTGATAATATTATGTTGGCAAATCGTATACATGGTGATTCCACTGAAACAATTAACTTCAGATGATGCACATAATACAACAACAACAAGAGTTCCAACTCCTTATTAATTGCTAATTGCTAATTGTAAAAATAGCTCAGCCAAGTGTAAAAGAGATGGCATATGAGCTCTCAAGCCTCTCTCTCTCTCTCTATACCCTCAATTGGCTAGGCCCAAAGTCCTCCAGCACTGCATTTATATAGAGATCGACAAATAACGAAGAAGCTAATTAGGACACATACCATATGTGAAGTCCAATCTATGCAACTCAAGAAAGCCTCAAAGCTCCATCGTCTTCCATTCTCCACACAAACCCAGGCATGTCCAACCTTGGTCCAGCAACTGTCCGGTATATATATAGTTTCTCCACTGGGCAGCTTTCTGGCCTCGATTCTGGGGGTCCCCTTTCATCTATTACTTCAACATTAAGCCTGGGCATCTTCTGACCTAGCAGCTTACATGCTCCAAAACTCACTGAGCAAGAAGACATCCAAAGGGATCGCATTGTCTCCAGTTTTGAAGCATTGGCCAATAAAGCCTTGTCCCCAAAGGGGCAGTCCCTAATCTCAAGTTTCTGGAGGCTTTCACAGCCAGACAGAACATGATGGAGGCCCAAATCACTATCTCCAGCAAAAGCTATAGAAAGCATCTCTAATTTCTTTGCGTGGGTCCCAATGTATTCAAACACACGATCCGTAAGAAGGCCAGAGAGAGAAAGCCGCCTCAGTTCTTTACAGTGCTCCACTATTGCACCGAAACCAGTATCTAGCGGTTCAAGGGTTACATAATCAGGCGCTCGAGGCTCAATTATGCAGAGACGGAAGCAGATCATATTACGACGGTTCCGGGCAATAGTAACTAAGGCAGCATTTGTCATTTGACGGCAGAAAAAGAGAACTGATTGGAGCTTTGGGCAGCCCTCAGAGACAGCAACAAGGCCTTGTTCTGTCAGTGATACATTCGGTTCCACACCAAAAGGATCTGATGGAAAGACCCTAAGTTCTTGCAGGTCCTTGCAAGATGCAGCAAGGGCCTGAAGACCAGTATCTTCAATGTAATCCAGTACCTGGAGTAATATGTCCAACTAATAGCATTAGACCTGACACAATTGTCAGCATGAATAAGTATAAATGTCTATTAGGTCTATGCCATAATAGACCTTGAATCAAAATTGAATGTTTTCTGGTTTAAGTTGGCAAAGTTGCATCGATATCTCTGAAATAGAAAATTTAATCGACCATCCTGCCCACTATTTATTGCACATGGTCATTCTCTTTGGTTGAGTAATGCGATCATTTAGCAAACATTTTCACATGATCGGAAAACTAAAATTAAAACCAGACATACCCACAAACGCTGCAGATTAGGGCACTGGGTAACAAGCTTGACAAGTTCCGGGCTTTGGATGGTTGCGTAACTTAAATTCAGTGAAGTAAGCCTTGAGCATACTGTATACAACGACGGGAGATAAGCTGGAACCACATCCCACAACCCAGACAAGCCTTTTAGTTGCTTGCAGTCTGAAAAAGCTTCGGCAAGGGTTGAGTATACATCAGATCGTATCTCAGCTGAAAACGCACCAGTACCCAGCTCAACCAACTGTGAAGCACGACGCAGCAGGTTGGGCAGCTTCTCCAGGGGCACCGCACGATTGAGCCGTATGATCCTCAGATGAGGACACCGCGCAACCAGCCGCTCAAGAGCAGAAAAACTTACCTCAGAGCCTAGGCAAGCTATATTGAGCGACACTAATGACGTGCAGTTATCAGGAAAATGGCTGAGCCAATGACCACTTAGGTCTTCCACTTCACATTCTCGCAAGTCCAGTTGTTTTAGATTCCTATGTGCCAATTATCAAAGAGAAAGCAAACATCAAGTACTGAAAGTTCATTATAGAAGAGCAAATGAAAAGAAAGGTTATAGCATGGCCAAATCTACAAAGGGAAAAAAATATAATATTTCAGAAGAATGAGAACTGCTTTACTTGGCCAAACAACTGTGATTCTGCTAACAGAAATTCAGGACGAGTTTTCTTAAGAAAGATAGCCCCCTTAAGGAGGTGCAGCCACCAATTGGGCACTCACAATAAACTGTAGATTACACATTGTCCAAGTCCTTACAGTGTCCTAGCGTATGACCACAAAGCCAACTGTTTGGGGACTTCACAAAGAGTCCTTGTACAAGTAAAGGAATCATCAAAGAAGGCAAGGTAAAGGAACAGGATTTATACCACACCCATGTCAAAGCAAGGATATGTGTATTACGAGTAGATGAAACCCACTTTGTCCAAGACGTAACTTTCAAATGCAAAGCAAAAAAGGATAGCAAGCAAGAATTTCTTCAATCCTCGATGAAATTGTGATCAAATGAGCAGGCTTCTGAGATCCATGAAAATTATGGGAAATGGGAACTAATAGACAGACAAGTACAATTATTAACTATTCAGCACCTCCCCAGTAAAGATTTACGGGCAGAAAACTGTAGAAACAAATGGAGATAATGGGTTCAGAGTGAAAACATTATAAGTTCTCAGATGGAAAAACAACAATAAACCAAACCAAACTTCAAATGTGGTACATCTTTCAAAATTTAAAGCTTGACATCAGATTTGCCAGCCTCCTGAATCGCCATTTATCATCAAGTAATAATCTAAATCTCAATTTGTAATCTTCAGAACAAAGAAAATAGTAAAAAGAAAACCCATCTTCTCAACTGCTTCAAAGCCCACTCAAGAGAAAGCAGTTAAACAAATAACAGTTTAGGCTCAGCATCCATCTTCTCAACTGTTCAGAGGTCACCCCTATTCAGCATTAAATTTTCATTAGAACTCAAATATTCGAACTTCTTCAACATATTCACTTCACTAGACAGAAAGCAGCAAAAACAGATAGAAAAATACAATAGACCAACAACTAGCTACAAATGCACCATATAAGCCTCAAAGATTCAAACTTTTTCCACAGGACTCACTAATATACCAAAAGAACACTAACAAAGTAACAGTGTAGCTCAAAATGCAGACCTCAATGTTTCAAGCTCAAAATTTTGACTGAACTCACAAAGAAAAAACACTAATAAACTAACATTATAAGCTCGAAATGCCCCACATAGATTCAAAATTCAAGCCAACTAAAAAAAATAAAAGGGGCTAACAAACTAAAATAGCGAGTAGTAAAAACAAAACCCAACTTCATAATAGAACCTGCAATACCAGCAAATACAACATACAAGCCTCATAGATTCAAACTTATTTCACCATTTACACAAGATCCAGAAGGAAAAAAAACACTAACGAACTATATATAAAGCTGTAAGAAAACACAAAACCAAAGTGCATAGCAGACTTCAATAACAGCAAGAGCTCAAGCTCTTCTCACCATTTCACTAAATCTACCAAAACCAACATTATGGAACCTCAAAGCTTCCAACTTTAGCACCATTTCCACTCAATTTGCCATAAATGAACTAATAAACCAAAAGTGCAGCTCAAAATGCACCATAAGAACCCCAAAGAAACAACAATTATCACCATTTCCACAGAAAAGGGGGGGGAGGGGGGGGAGTATAAGCTCTTCTCACCATTTCACTAAATCTACCAAAAACAACATTATGGAACCTCAAAGCTTCCAACTTTAGCACAATTTTCACGAAATTCGCCAAAAAAAAAAAATGAACTAATAAACCAAAATTTTAACTCCAAAAGCACCATACAAACCTCAAAGTAAAAACAATTATCACCATTTCCACACCAAAAAGGGAAAAAGAAAAAAACCTACCTGCAATTAGCAGCAATGGCAGCAAGGCCATGAGTAGAGAACCCCTCACAAGAGGACAAAACCAACACCTTGAAATTCCTAAAACACTTGGAAATCAGCTCCAGGGTCTCATCGGTCACCACCATTCTCTTCAACCGAATCTCCTCGAGCCACGGGTAGGCCCGGCCCATGGCGGCGATCCAAGGGTAAACGTACCCGCCCCACCCCTCCGGGACGAGGTTGAAATCGGCGAAATGCGGCTTCCCTTTCAGCTCCACCGATCTCACCTCTGGGAACCGCCGGATCATAATCGCCGGACTCACGGCGTAGCAGTTTCCGACGAATATTCTCCTCCGGCACCACCGTTCCACCTCGTACCACGATTTGCAGACCAGCGAGACGGCGTTTCTGTCCTTGTCGGAGCTCAGGAAGGAGAAAACGTGCTCCAACACCTCATCCGGGAACGCCATGTGAATGAATTTTTTTCCTCTTTTTTTTTTTTGGGTTGTTGAATAAAATGCTTTTTTGCAGATCTGGTGAGAGATGTGATATGAGATGAGTCTTTGGAGATGAGATTATTAAATATTTATTTTTATTTTATTTTATTTTATTTTTTATATATAACATTATCTGAATTTGCAGGAAGGTTAAAAAGTGAGTCAATTATATCGTGGGGAGTGAAAGGGGAGAGGGAGGAGAGGAAATCTCATGATTCTCATTGCAGCGATGGATCCGGTGGGCCCGTGCGGACCACGTAAGTTTTTATGCCCTTTTGGCTTGTTTGGATTGATTTTTTGAACTTTAAAAAAAAAATTTAAGTTAATTCCAACAAACCCTTAAATATATAGCTTCTATGTTTATAAAAACATAGACTCATTTAGATTGAATTTTTTTAAATATATTTTTAATAAATTTTTTAAAAAATATTTTTTACAAAATTAAATTTTTTAACTAATGATTTCAGTTTTTTAGAAGTTAAACAAAATAGTTATTGCAAAAATAATAATTTTTTAAAAAAACAATTGCAACAAGCCCATAATTGATCGATAAATAAGTGAAAAAGTGTTTGAATAATGTATATTTATAAGTTGTCGGTTTATTTAGTAAACTAGCATTATCTATCTCGTGCTTCACATGAGTTGATTTATTTTTAATAGTAAATGTTAAATTTGTATTGAGTTTATTTATTTTTAATTAAAGATAACAAATTGTTGCCTATATATATATATATATATATATATATATATATATATATATATATATATATATATATATATATATATATGTACGCATGTATATACATATATAATTTGTGTATAAATAACATGATAATTATGAATAAACTAAAATTAAAAAATAATTTAAAAAGTGTTTTATATGTGTAGGCTTATGCGTGAAACAACACATTTAGTAATATTAAATAATTAAACTAAAATTAAAATAACTAATTGAATACACGAATAATATAGAACATTTAAACAAAATAAAATGAATTACAAGAAATTAAAATAAAATATTTATAAGAAAGAAACTGAGAAAATATCAAATGTAAATTAAGATTGAGGCTTAAGTTGGATTCAATCTTTTTAAGACTTTAACGCGCTGCTACGGTGTTGACAGCTTCTTGCTCAAACCTCCTTAGACACAATAAGTTACCTTTTATGAATGTATCACTCAAATCATAGAAGGTAATGATAAAAACAGTGTTAAAACTCTTTCACCTATGCAAGCTTATAGATTATGAAAGGTACTATATGCAAAAAAGAACTTTTGTTTCGTATGTCTTGAAATTATCACAATGCAACTATTTATAGATCAAATAATTGGCATAGCATAAAGTCTAAGGGTCTCAAAACCCTTTTACCTTAACCTTGTAACTTAAAAGTCACTTTAAAGATGATACTCCAAAGGTTTCAAAACTCATACGAATTAACCTCCATAATTAACATAGTGGGGAGATCAAAGATCTTCTAAATGAATAATGTTAAAAATGTTATTAATTATTTATAATATTAATAACAAATTTTAGCTGAGTTGGGAAACAAATGAGAGCTAATATGGCATATTTCTTTGAGTTACAATCCATACAAATTTAAACTATATATATATATATATATATATATATATATATATATATATATAGTTGTATGTAATGCTATTAGTTAAGATGATTGGGGAGAATGAGTTAAATGCCCTATTTTTTCAAAAAAATTAACTAAAATGACATGTTTTTAAAACTAATGAGTAAAATGCCATAAAAGTGCAAAGATTATTTTTTATTTTTTTTTTGAAAAGCATATCTTTGAGTTTTCAAAACTTGAAGATTACAACTCAAAGTTGAGTTTTGTGGCATTTTACTCATTAGTTTAAAAAATATGACATTTTGATTGTTATTTTTAAAAAATAGGGCATTTAACTCGTTTTCTCAAATGATTGATAATGACCTTTCATTAATATTTAAGGGATAGCAAAGTGTTTTTATTTGGTCAAACTAATTTGATTGAAAATTTTCTTTTATTAGTTAATATTATAAAATACTATCAATATTTAAGGGATAGGATTTTTTTGTCACTTTTATGTGTTTATAAATGAAAATTATCAAATATATATTTTTTATTTTTTGACTTATAAGTAAGTTGGATTAGCTTATAAACAAAGCCAAATGCTAAGGATGGCAATGGTACTCCATCATACCCCACTCTACATGAGTACAATAGGGGTTAGAACGAGTTTGGGACGGAATTTTTGGAAAAAAAACCTTTGTTAGGGGTGGAACAGAGTCTTTTTCCCCTACTTCAGAAGAGAGCGAGAGAGAAGAGTAGGGTAAGGGTTTATTGATCCCACCATATCCTACTCAGCACACTTGTGTGTGCATGTGGATTTGTGTGTGTATGTGTCCATCCACATGCACACACACACATATGTATGACAGTGAAAATTTCTTATGCGACTTTGAAGACTAAAGCACGAATCTTCTCAGGAAGCATTTACTATTTTTTTGTGTTTAGATTTATAATGTACTATTATTTGAACAAACAACGGTTTTAATTCAATTTTACCCTTGCCTTATCTCATTGACCTTGTTAATTGGTGCTCCATAGGAGCATGACGAGGGTTTTTCATCTAATAAGACGGGGATAATGTCAAGGGTTTTATCCTACTATGAAGTATAGAATAGGGGCAAGAAATTTTCTACTAATCCAAGATAGAGATTTGCAAACCCCACCATTATCACGCTCCATTGTAACAACTACCAAGCATCTTCTTAAGTGAGAAGAGATTAAGAGCCTATTTGGATTGACTTTTTTTACGGAAAAAACACTTTTTTTTCGAAAAAATTACATTAAAATTGTGATAACTATTTGATTTGGCTTTCAAAAAAATTGAAACTCTGAAAAAAGCTCAAATATAACTTTTTTTAAAGTCCAGAATTTCAGCTTCTAAAAAAGAATTTGCTTTTCAAAAATTATTAAAATAAACACTTTTGAAAAAAGCCAATCCAAACAAGCTTTAAGTGAAGCAATTGAAAGGAATGATTTTGATGTTTTGATAAGTTATGTTAATTAATTATGACACCATGGCTGTCCAATGATGTGCGGTAGAGGGGGCTTTGCTTCTCGGCGTCATCTTACGGAGATTGGCTGCTCCACCATTACCATTTCCATGATTTTCAACTGCTCTCCTGCTTTTTCATTATTGGCATTGCTAAGTTGCTTATAGCTTTTCATAATACGCCTTCATCCAAACAGTCACTTTGGTAAGACTATGTGCCTATTTGAATTGATTTTTATTAGAATTTTTTTAAAACATTTTTTTTAGTAATCATTTAGTTGGCTATTAAAAATTAAAATCCTAAAAACAAGTTTAAATACAATTTTTTTTTAGAATCATAATTTTTAGTTTCAAAAAATTGTTAAAAAAAAACATTTTTAAAACAAGTCAATTGAAATGAGCTCTACCAAAGTGCCCATTGTCATGATCAAAGTCCAAATTACTTGTACAATATCCGAATATCAAAGATTAGGAACGGGTCAACTAATCACATCAGATCGTTAAGTTAGAAAGACTAATACAATTAGTTTAGATATGATCAATCATAACACTTAGGCATAAGTGCGTCTCCTATGATTCAAAGTATCCTATTTGATTATAGGATGATGATTATTTTCATAATCGATTATTCTTAGTGCAAAGTCTATTATTATAGTCTAGCTAGGTACAATAAGCAATATCATCTAGACATAAGTGCATTTCTTATGACTTGAAATTTTCTGACGGACTGTCTATTTGGTTGTGCTAATAAGCACTTAAAATTAAAGAGAAATTCCCGACCAGCCTTTTTATTGAAAAAAAAAATGCTTATAAGCAGCAAAATGAGCATTGTTGAATCACGAATGCCCTCTAAATGTATGTGAAAAAAGTTATTTAACTATTATAGTATTATAAACCCTAATCTCATTCACTCGTCGAAATTGTATAAGTACTAGTAAACTTTTGGAAAAAGAGTGAATGGGGATTCTGTTGGCTTTGTTGGACAAAATCAAGCAGCTAGATTTAGTAATTAAGTAAATTTGCTACTATAAGCCATGGGAAAAAGTAGGCTATATTGATTGCTAATTAACACTATATGATGTCATAAGCCCTGAGCTTATCATTAAAGTGATACTATAATTACATTTTACACTATTAGGCGAATGACCTTTGAAAGAAGCTAAAGGTCTTTATCTTAAGATCTTAGTTGGAATCTGGATAAAAAGGTCGATTAAGAGTTTGATCAAAGTCATTTTCCTTTTTTTTAATTTTAAAGCCTGCCTTTGTTTGCATAGGATCACTTTGATGCTACTTTGATAATTTGGTATTGATATTTTTTCTTAAACCTTCGCCCCCAATTTAAAGTCTGCTTTCGTGAAATTTGAACCCAAGTTATTAGTGCTAGAGAGAGTAATGTTAACTGTTTAAACTACTCCTTGAACTCTTGATGAGAATAAAAATTATTTGAGCCACTCCCTGACATGAATAATTATTCTTATGTCATTGTGTGCAATAACACATATTAGTCATTAGTGCTCTATAAAATGTTCGTCGAATTCTTTATATCCTTCTGAAAATAATTAGTTATATCTTGTCCTGTCAAAAAAATAATATAATTAAGGTGAAAAATGATTTTTTTTGTATGTTTATTATTTATGATTATTTTATCACAGCTAATATTGGGATCCTAATCGTGTTATTACACGAGACGAACTAAGGCTCGTTTCAATTGACTTTTTTCATTGAAGAGCATCCTTTTTTCTAAAATTTTTGAAGGAAAGCGTTTTATTGAGAAGCTAAAACTTTTAGTTTCTGAGAAAACGTAAAATTAAATTATTTTTAGAGTTTTAATTCTTTTCAAACTCCAATCAAAATACTTATTATAAAAAAAGATATAACTTTTTTTAAAAATATTATTTATAAAAAAAAATTCAATCCAAATAAATCCTAAATATTTATTAAAAGTCCCTCACTCAATTCTCAGTAAATACGACAACACGTGATATTACATGATTGCATGAGGTAATTATTCTCACGATGTATGAGGTACAAGATATTTGATATGAAGAAAAGAAAAAAAAGTAAAAGGACGAGTACAAGGGGCGTGAATGCACGGGACATTGGGATGAGAAAATCAAGCAAAGTTACCCCACAAAATCAAAAGATTTCATACTCATTTTATAAGTATTATCCTTTATTCTTTTTATTTTTTCTTCATTGGCATTTTACTTTTTGTGAAAATTAGAGTCTTACATAATAGATTTAGAGTTTATGATTTTTTATATGAAACAAGCACACATCATAACATCTTGACTTCAAATTTTATGAATTTTTTCTAGGAAAAGTATCAAGTATGTTTTATAAATTGCAACACCTATCTCGGTTTGTAAATGTGACGAGTAATAGATTTTATGGTTTTTTCAAGTGGAAAATATGAATTGTAAGAGAAGAAGGGCAAAGATTGGTGATACGAGCTACAAGTATATTGTAACACCTCCGTTTGGAGTTTATGATTTTCTGTTCCTAGGACAAGTATATATTCTACTATTTTTCTCGATTTAAAGATGTAACATGCAACTCGTTTTGAATGATTAGTGACTCAGGAGGTAAAATGATTATTAGAACAACTTAACATAGAGTTTAAGTTTTGTTGGAAATTAGTATGTAAATCCTGAAAATTCAGAATGCAAATAAAGAAACTAAATTAAAGATACTAAATAAAGAAACAATTGAAAATAGCCAAGGCTTGTAAACGATATCGTTAAGGGATTTACGCCCCCTCAACCAGTTCTAAAGAGGTGTGTGGCGTATCTCTCTCAGGATATAACAGCTATATACCTCTTGATGCTGGTAGTATTCCTACAGTAAGGGCTTGCGAACTGGTAAGTAAAGAATTCTCTCTATAGAAATGCATTATATGAAAATGAAATGCACATGTTAATAGAATTTTTTCTCTACAGCTCTACTAGAATTGACAAATACATAGTGGTGGGGTGATCAGTTGCATTTAATACCAGGATTAATGCTAAGATATGTAACGGTTGAACCGTTCCCCGTAATATACTATAACTCCTAGGCCTTAATGCTAGCATTAGTGGAGAGTTTTGTAACTACTAGTGTCATGACTCCTGAGTTCTAATTCAAATATGAATGGCTTTCGGTTACGAACCATTTTGAATTTATTTTCGAAAAAATTAAATCAGAGCAAAAACTCAAGCTACCCCTGTGTCATGTCCCTAGGCTCGGTCGACCACGTCGGGCCAATGCGCACTATGGTTGATTTTGATACCAAGCCCACTATGTATGCTGCTACAAGGTGAATAAAATCATGCAACCAAATTAGTTAATAACCCAATTTTGATTGCTAATTTCTCATTCACTACAAGCTCATTTTTTACGTGTAAATATACCACACTCATCTACTCGAAACAAAATCGGACCCTTTAGATGAGTGGGACCTTACCCAAATTTCGAATCAAAGTGGCTTTGATCTCTATGTGAAAAATCATAATTCTAACATTCCCCCACATGAATGAAAATTAGCTAATCACAAAGTATGCAGATGCAGATGTAAAAGAGAGTTTGGAGAAAGATACTGCTTTAAAATAGGTATCTATTGGCTTTGAACCTTCCTTAATGAATGCTATCGAGTTTACTTACTGACCAGTAGATTCGAGTACTTGAACTGTTCAACTTTAATATAAACCAAGACAACAACAAGCACACAACATCTATTAATTTATTACCAGTTTGTCACGGTTGTGTTCATTTTGGCTTTGAACAACTTTCGGTATTCATAAGTACTCAAAGAATTCACCCTTCAATTCTCTTAGGAGAGGGCCCTTCTTACTCATATAGGCAATTCTTCATGAGGAATACCCTGCTATATCCTATAAGGTGATTCTTCATGAAGAATACCCTGCTATATTCCATTCCAGGCGAGTGCACGTTGTGGTTGATTTTGACACTAAGCCCACCGTATATGCTCCTATAAGATGAATAAAATCATACAACGAAATTAGTTTATAACCCAACTTTGATTGCTAATTTCTCATTCACCACAAGTTCATATTTGATATGTAAATATACCACGCTCATCTACTTGAAACAAAATCCGGCCCGTCGGACGAGTGGGACCCGACCCAAATTTCGGATCAAAGCTCTGACATCTATGTCAAAAATCATAATTCTAATAAGTTGATGAACTAAAACTCATATTAATAGGTCACACATAAATGAATGCGTGATAGATATTATTGGACGATGGACTCTATTCTAGTATCATAAGAAAAATTATAAATTGTGTCTCAAAATCAAATAATATTAAAAGTAACGTTGCTAGAAAAATAATTTTTAAAAAAATAACCCGAATAGCCCGAAATCTTATATATATTTGTGAATGAGATTTTCTCTTAGTCACAACCGGACATGTCCGACTGTTGTTCCAGAGATGTTCCCCTAGCAGTAAGCATAGAAACGGTCAAAGACGAAGTGGACCCACAATTACGTCACCCAAAATGTACAAAACGTAGCACTAGTTGTCTGGCTGTTTTGAGTAGACCTGGAAAACGGGTACCCGCAACCCGACCCGACCCGTCTAAGTCGGGTTAGGCGGGTTAGTGGGTCACATTGGGTCTACCCGATTACCCGGCGGGTCAAGCAATGACAGACCCTAAACCGACCTTATAGGGTTGGCGGGTTGGACCCGCCAAATATTGGTAAAATGTTATTTTTTTAAAATTTAATTAAAAAAATGATAAATCAAAGTCTTAAGTGTCTAACAATTAAAATTCACAAAATTCAACACTTAAAATCATTATATGACAATTACAAATCTTAATTTCCAATCATAATTCATAATCAAATCCAAAATCTAAACCATAAATCACTATTCCCAAATCATGCCCATAAGTCCATAATTCTATAAATAATAACCACTAACTATTAAACACCTAATAATACAATCATAATTCATAATCAAATCCAAAATCAAAACCATAAATCACAATTCACAAACAAACCATGTCCATAGGTCCATAACTCTATAAATAATAACCACTAAGCATTAAACACCTAATAATAAAACTATAATTCATAATCAAATCTTTAAACCAAAACTATAATTCCTTAAATCACAATTCACAAACCATAAGTCCATAACTTCATAAATAATACACACTTAATCATCTAATGGTTATAACATACAAACATAAAACAACAAACAAAAGTATTAATTCTCAAATCTCAATCCATTACACTGCATAAGAACAATCAAACTTCATCATTTCTCAAAAACTATAGCAACAATCAAACTTCTTCATTCATCTTCCACATCAACAACTTGATTTGAACCTGCATTTGGTTTGAAACTACAAATAGGGAATTCGAGACGTTTCAAGATTTGTTCTTCATTCTCATCTATCAAAAAAAGAAAAACAAAAAGTATTAGGAATAGATTTACCAAAAAAGTTAGCTACTAATTCACATATTACAATTTAGAAACTTATAAGCAAAACACTTTTTAATCATTTATAAGATCATTGTAATAAAATTTACCTGTAGACTTGAAACCATACAACCAATTGCGAGTACAAAGCAAAGCTTCAAGGTTTTCCGGCAAGAGAGAGCTTCTATATTTATTAAGAATTCTTCCATCAACACTAAAAGAAGATTCTGAAGCAACAATGGTTATAGAAATGCTTAATATATCACGCACCATAAGTGAAAGTACTAGATACCTATTTTTTTCTTTCCTCCAATGTTCCAACACATTTAAGTTTGCATGAAGCTTACGGTCAAGTCTAGGCTCCTCCAAGTACAATTCCAATTCACTCTTACCATTTCTGTCAATGCTTTGACTCCCAAATAAATCAAACTCCTAAACAATCATAAAAGAAAAGTATCAACATCACAATTGAAACAAACAATTTTATAAAAATAGGATAATTTTAGAAGCACTTACATCAAGCAAATCTTTTCCTTTTCCAATAGCCCATGATCCGCTACTACTTTCAATAGATGATGATGGTGGTGATAGCAATGTAGTTGTGGTTTTTTGAGAAGCCTTCTTTTGATATTCTTCAAACAACATTTTCAACTTGCTTTTGATACGATATATTTTACCCATTGTAGTGACAGATTTATCTTATCAAAGCAAAATTGAAGAATATCACACTTCAAGCGAGGATCAAACACAACCCCAAATGCAAGCACCGGACTATACTCGTCCCAATATTTTTCAAATTTCTCCAACATCCTTTCGCCATAACCTAAGCAAAGGATCACCACTCATCTTGTTCTCCTACAAAAGAGATTGAATGCGCCACACATTCATGAAATACAAATTAGATGTCGGATAATTTATACCAGAGAACAAATTAGTCATGTCATTGAAAGGCTCTAGGAATTCATATATTTTCTCGCATCTTGTCCATTCCTCATCTGATAGTCTATACTTGTACTGACTATCAAAAACTTGTAAATGTGAAAAGGCAGCACGATACCTAATGGCACTCTCAAGCATTAAGTATGTTGAATTCCAACGGACAGGCATATCCAAGCGAAAACCAATTGAAACTTCTAATTTAGCAGCTTTTGCACACTCCTCAAATTTTAAAGTCCTACTTTCCAAGCCAAGCACATATTTGACACTCTCTCTAATTTTGTGTAATGCACCACTAGCTACTTTCAAATCATCTTGAACAATAAGATTCAAAATATGAGCACAACATCGAATATGAAAGAAATCTCCATCACACAACAAACCATCATGTAACCTGAATACATTTATCAATCTATCTTGCATATTATCATTAGTAGATGCATTGTCCAATGTGATAGAAAAGATTTTGTGCTCAATTCCCCATTCCTTCAAGAAAAACATAATCTTTTGGGCTAACTTAATCCCACTGTATGAAGGAGGCATGTGATAAAATGATAAAACCTTACTATTCACTTTCCAACTATCATCCACAAAATGTGCAGTAAGACAAAGATAACCCTCACTAGTGCCAGATTGCCACAAATCATATGTCAAACATATTCTCCCAGAATGTTTAGCTAAAACTTCCTTCAATCTTGCCTTTTCCCTTTTATAAACTTTCAACACATCAGCTTTAAGTGTGTTTCTTGAAATCAGTTTCACATCTTGGTTCAAATACAAATAAACATCATTATGGCCTTCATGCTCAGCCATTGCAAATGGATAATTATATCTGATTACAGCAATTGCTTGTTTCTCACGAAAAACATTTTGATTGATTTTCTTAGAACGTATCCTACCATCTTCATCAATAAGCATTTGACCAACATCAAAATGGTCACGAAGTGGACAAACTTGAATATGCTTGTTCAAATTAGTAGTTCCATAACCTTTACCTCCCACAAGATAAATCTTTTTGCACCTATTACAAGCAGCCCTTTCTTTTCCATCTTCAGATTTATCCAATTTAGTAAAATATTGCCAACATTTAGATGTTTGAACTCGAGACCTTTTCTTAGAAGAATTACTAGAAGTGTTAGCTATACTTTCATTGAGTGCATGAAGTCCAATATCATCTCCTATCACTTCTCTTACCTCATCATCTATACTAGCATCAAACTTCATTTCATTATTAACACTAACATTTTCTGACTCGATAGCATAGTCAACTAGTCAATCAACAACCTGTAAATACATCAACAAAATATTGCCCAAAATCAACTGTAAGTCATTACAGAAAAGGAAAAACGAAAAGCACTACGATTAGAGAATAAGAATTGAAGAGAAATTTTTACAATCTCCTAAATAAAGAGTGAAATAAAAGAAATTGTATTATTCCTCTTCTTTCTCATATATCAAATAAAAGTGAAAAAAAGAAAGAAATTGACCAACAAAAATAAGAAAAACAAAAAAAGACAAACTAATCCACACAAAAATAAGAAAAACAAAAAAGACAAACTAACCCAAACCCAATAAAAAAAAAAACAAAAAGAAAGCTGGTATCAGGGAATGAGGGAGAAGGAAATGAATTTCAGACCTTCATTTTTTGTTTTCTTTTTCTTTTTTCTTTTTTCTTTTTCTTTTTTCTTTTTCTCTCTTTCGTCTTTTCTCTCTTTTCAGATAACAACGACCAGTTTCAAAGCAAATTATGATTCAAAATCTCTTTTTGCTTTTTGATGTTCTGATGGTCAGGGGCTCATTTAGCCTATCTTTTTCCTTTTTGCAGTGAGACTATATAATTTGATGAACATGCAAATAATTTCTTTTGTCGGCAGTGTGAACTAATTCATTCTTATTTACGCATGAAATAAATGCATATTTTGTAAAAATAGTTAAATTGATCCATTTTTGATTTTTGATATAAAGTGGAAATTGTAACAAAGCTGGAATAACTAGATCTGGATGTTAAAGTGTCTAGTCTCATCACTTCGGGTAAGTGAAAATGTCGAGCTTACAATTTTGTATCATATTTTGCAGTGACTTTATATTCACCTAAGAACCCGTAGAAGCTATACGAACCATGCTCGTTAGTTTGACCCTCCAAAATCCCAGTTTGCCACTCTTTTCTTCTTTTCTGAGCACATATACATACATACATATATATATATATATAATTAGAGAATAAAAAAAAACTAACCTTGTTAGTCGCCGGTAGGGCCGAGGATCGCTTGGTCGCGTGAGGCTGAGAGTGACTGAGTGAGAGGAGAGCTTTTGTGGTTTGGTGACTTTGTCTTTTGCCCTAATTGAGTAATGGTCTTGCCTGATTTATTAATTGCTTTGCCTTTTCCTTATATATTTTTTATTTTATTATTATTTTTAACTATTTAAGTTTCAACCCGCCGGTAGCTGCAGGTCAACCCGACCCAACCCGCCACTTTGGCAGGTCGGGTAGGGTCGACCTGTTTACCCATCGGGTGGTATAATCCCCAACCCTAACCTATTAAATGGGCAGGTTAAGCGGGTAGACCCACGGGTCCTCACCTATTTTGCCAAGTCTAGTTTTGAGCTTGAAATGACGAAAATAGCTTTGTGTAAATTTCAATCGACCAAGGCGAGAACTTAAGGGTACTTTTGTCAATCTAAGAAACGGACATGATACCATGGGCTGGCACTGTCGCAGTATGCAGTCCATAGACCTGTCATTTTTATGTCGAAAGGCTAATCGTTAGAATTTTATGGTCCAGATTTAAAGGCTGACAAAGAAAAAGATCTGCACCGTCGGCTGTCATTGCCTTTGCCTCCCTGTAGGCCAGTATAGATACAACTCGTTTAAATTGATTTTTTCTTTTTAACCCCCACTTTCAATTCAAAATTTTCTTTTATATGATTTAAATTTGTGATGTAAAATAGTTTCAAACGGTTAAACTATTTCCTCATTCTCATTTGAATTGATGTTCTTAAAAACTTTTTTTATAATTTTTAAAATAAATATTTTTTTAAAAATAAAATTCTTGACTTCTAAAAAAATCAAAACGTTTAAATTTTTTAAATCAAGCCAAGTGTTTATTACAAAAAAAGATACTTTCAAGAAAAAGACAATCTAAACGAGTTCATAGGCTCTAGGGTTTGTTTGCATTGACTTCTTAAAAAGTACTATTTTTCTATAATTCTTCAAAAAATATTTTTTTGATAAACTTAAATTTTCAGAAAGCTTAAATTAATTATTTAACAATTTTATTTTTTAAGCAATTAAAAAATTAAAATATTTATGGCAGAAAAAGTATTTTTCTTTTAGGGAAATTAAGAATACCCATCAATATGGACCCTATAACATCGATGGCAACGTGCAAATAATGGAACTTTTTTCAAATCAAAGGAAATACTACTAATGGTTTAGATTATCCTTTTTTTTTTCTGATCCTCAATATTCACTTAAATTTTCTTTATATAAAATGTAACATTTCAAAGAGGATATTAAGTTTTCAAAGTAATCATTATGTGTCATGTTTACAAATTCATGAGGAACAAAAGATAACTTTAGTAGTTAGACACTATCTCTCAAGAATGAGGTCTTGTATTTGAATGATGGAGGGTTAAAAAAAAAAAAAAAAGAATCCATGGGCAAGCAACGAAATTGTACTAACCCAGGCTATAGTCTAACAGGCACTTCAAATTTTTAAGAACACCAAAAAAAAAAAATTTGTTAAAGAATATAATTATTTTGTATTAAAAATAATAAATTGAAAAAAAAAAGAAAAAGACTAAATTATAAATGATTCCATTTAATATCAGAGTAAATGTAATGATAACCATGATCTGACCCAAAAAAGGGGGAAAAAAGAAAAAGTAATGATAAGTTGATAGCCATGATGGTTTGTGTTAAATAGTAGTCAACTAATGGCTACTAATTCATTGTTTCTCAAAATAACATCTTATAATTGATAATTGATGGTTTGCGTTAAAAAGATTTTTAAGTGCACACTCATTGCTGGTGCATGTTAACTGGTTCAGAACAAGAGAGATCCTGACGTGAAACTCCATTAGTGGCGGTACTGCTGTTACTTATTTGTTATGATTATAGTTCGGGTAAATAATTTTTTTGGTCTATTGTTTTTTTCACTTATTTGACAATTAAGTTTTTTATTTTTTAAAAGGCAATAATTTAGTCCATTACCTTTGCAAGTAGTGACGTCGTTAATTCTAAGATGAAAAAAATTTTAAAAATGTAACATTTTATATCTCTTACATTTACAATTTGTAACGATAATCTATGATGTTGTTAGTCCTTTCTTTTTGCAATTTGTGGCACCATTAGTTCTAACCTCATTGATTTATGGATTTTTCTTAAATTTGGGACTCATGGCATTATAAATTATAAAAATAGAGACCAAATTGTCGCATTTTAAAGATAAAAGACTTTATTGTTAAAATGATTAAAGATAAAAGATCAAATGAATCATTTACCCTTATAATTTTTACTGGTCATTATTGTTATTGAATGATTGTTATTATTGTGATCTTTAAATGTGTAGCATGAATATACTTTAAAATAGGCATGGACCTTTAGAGGCATCCAAATAAGGATCCGTGTCTATCTGAAAATCATAAAAAGTAATATGCATTTTTAATAAAATCACCCAGAGGCCTATTTACATTAATTTCAAAAATATTAAGGCCGAAGACGAAGGTTAGATCTCACACTAAATTTAATCTTTGTCTAATTCACGCATAACTAGAATATCGTGGGCGGTACAACTCTTTTCGTTTAATTTCATTCTCTTGTTTTGTTTTGAAGAAGTGGTCCAGGGTCTTACTTTTAGTCTGTGGTGCTGGAATGGCTGTCCTGATTGGTGGGGTGGGCTGGTCGGCGATGAGAGACTAGGTTGGCTATGCTAGCAGTTTAAAGCCACAAATTTTGCTGCTTCTAAAGCCACAAATTTTTTAATTATTTTTAATCCCTTTACAAATATTGATAACCCTATGAGAAGAAAACTTCTTTATTCCTTTTTTTTTGGTCTCTTTATTCCAATTGGATGCACTAATTTAGCTGCATTGCAAGATAAATAGGGTCTCTCTAGATTGACTTTTTTTTATATTAAAAGGAATATTTTTTTAAAAAAAGTAAAATTTTTTTATAATAAGTATTTAGATTAGATTTAAAAAAATTTTAAACTCTCAAAAAAACTTGATTTTTGTTTTTTTAAAAGTCAGAGTTTTTAATTTCTCAAAAAAATACTTGTTCAAAAAACTTTTTAAAAAAAAGGCGCTTTTGTAAACAGCAAATCCAAATGAGCCAATAATAGGTATAGAATTAGTGAGACTTGCTCATAATATAGAATGGAATTAGTTACGGAGTTATTTTCTAACAACCGATCTTGGGAGGTTTTATGTATGACTATTCTAAATCATATTTTTCTTTTCTGATAAAATCACGTTTTTTGAGATTTAATATTCTTGGATGAACTAAAACAATGAAGAGAGTTGGGGCCGTCCTTTTTAAGTTTTGTACTTAACTAATTTTGGATCATATTTTTCTTGCATAAAAAGTCATGGATGGCAAGATTTTCCACCCTGAATGAAGAAAAAATACTAGTGAAGCCCAATATATGAAATCCTAAGTAGTGATCCATTGGGCCATGATTTAACAATTACAGTAAACTCACATGGCCCACCAGAACCATAAACCCATAATTGATATCTTCCTTGGCCGCCTGTTTTAGTTCTGACCGGGGAGTGAATAAGAGTTACTGTTGAGACAAGTCTTGGATACGAAAGCCACACAAATTAACTCTAAATCATACTCTATTAACTTTTTTTTTTTTCTTTTTCTTTTTTTTGTTAACCCCCCCCCACCCCCATGGGTTGAACCAGGACCTCACGTTTTGAGAAAATAGTTCCAACCACTTAAGTTATCTCCTAAACCCAAATCACTCTATTAATTGTTTCCAAAATTTGTCATAATTTGAAATATATTTATTGCATAAATTTGGACGCGCAAAGAAGATGTTTTTTTTTTTTTTTTCCTTATGCATCAAGAGCTCAACGAACTAGAGAACGTCCTCAAAAGGGATAAGAAAGAAGAAGGATCTCATGTGGCAGCAAAAGAAAAAATTGAAGTGTGCAATTCTATAGAGGTGTTGGAGCGCATGACGAATGCGTGAAAAAAAAATTAAAGTCAATATACAAAAGAAACTCGAGTATAGCATTGGTATGCTTGAGTGTACTCGAATTGATCGACATATATTTATAGACTCATTGTCTAATGGTAGATTTGTACTTGGATAGTTTATTTGTTTGCTAATGTTTTTAGAATAATCATACTGTTAATTTTCATAGATTTATTATTTCTTTAAGTAAGCCATAAAATATAAAAGTATAAATTAAGTAGTCCCTATTAAATACTAAATATGATCAAATCAGTAATTATACTTAAACATCCAGTTATAATTGACAAAAAGGAGGTGGTGGGTATTAATGACCCAAAAAAAAAAAAGAGAAAAAAGAAAAAAAACAGTGATGAGTATTGGCATAAGTAGCAATACTATTGAAAAGGAAAAAGAGAAAAACAAGGACCACAAGAAACAACTAAAAAGAAAGAACAATACTTTGGTAAGACTTGATAGTTCTTTCTACGTTCTTTTGCATTCATTCTGGATTCTTTTTGTCATTTTCATTAAAAATGGCATTTGTGTGGTTAGGTGTCTTAAAAAATGAGGGGGAAAAAAACTTGGTTAGAGAAACATGTGATCTTTTTGATTTTTCTAGATTCTAGTTTGTGTGGGCCAAGAATTTCGTATTCTTTTTGGCGTTTGATAATAACTTAAAATAGGTAAAACTAAAATAATTTTCAGTTAACGTAAAAGGAATATTACGAAGGAAGAAATATATTTCATATACTTTTAGAGATGGAAATAATTTTTCCCTCTCTATTTTCGTACACGCTCTTCCTCTCCAAGCACTCTCTTTATGTCATTTCTTATTGTCAATTTTATGATCAAAGTAGATGCCTCGACAATTTTCTAGACTTTGGACAATTTTTTAAAATTCGATTGGGGATTATTGTCCATAGTTTATAATTCTCTAACTACCCTATCCTTCAATCGGACTTTAAAGGATTGTTGAAAGACTGAGCCAATTGTCTGATGCATCTACTTTAAGAATGACATTGATAGATGTGCTAATCGTATGGTAGAAAGAGTTGTTCTTGCAATTAAGATAGATCCCTTCTGTTAAATTCGGCTTCTAACTTACGAAATGAACCCTTTTTAATTGTAAAGTGTTATGTTGATAACAATAACATTGCTTAATACTTTGTATATATAAACGCTTGTTTTTCACGACAAAAAAAAAAACACAACGACAATATTCAATGCAAATAAAGCCAAAATTAAAATTGAAAACAAATAACAACATTAAGATGTCGTCTAACTTAAAACACGAATTCATATGTATTATTGTATTACAAAGTCTAAATTTTAAGATGAGTTTAATGAGATTTTAATTAAAATGACTTTTTTTTAATATAAAAAAAAAATCCCGGGAAATAGGAACTTCACCAACCAAAATGTATTGTCACCTACCAACAATCTTCCCGAATTAATGTTAAGATCCGACACAAAAAGATTTAAAAAGAAAAATAAAATAAAATTCCAACTGGGTCCCACATAACCGGGTCAATCTTAACGCCATCAGTACTGAGAATACAACTCAGCCGTTGATCATCCGACACATGGAGCCCCGAACACCTCACAGCCGCACGATCAAATTGTTCCCTTCGCTCTAGCGCCCCCGAATATTTAACTACCACACGTAAGTTAGCTAGAAACTGCTTAACTTGTACAATTCGACTTTTTACACTTGTTTGTTTGTGAATTATTTTGCTTACTGACTAAGCAAAAAAAGAAAAAAAGAAAAAAAAAGCAGCTTATAAGCTCTTTCCTGTTAAAGCTTTTTCATCCCCGACCAAAATCTATCAGCTGTTTATTTGTTGTATTTTTTTTTAAAAATAAAGTAGGACAACTTAATTTAACCACGAGATTGCTGATAGTATCAGCTTTCTGCAAGTCGTGTTAACTGCTAAAAATTTCAGGTAAATTCATGCGTAATTTTATTTTTCATTTTAAGTTTTTTTTTTCCTTGTTTGTGTAATTTTCCATTTCAATTAAATTCATGAACTTTAAGTGGTTAGAGGCAATTTCATTTAAATTAAGTTATTAGAGAATGTTTTGTTTTGTTTATGTAATTTTTTTTTTCTTTTGAAATGAAAATTTGCGAGACTCGAATTTAGTATTAATAATTAGCTATGATGCCAGTGATGCCCATGCAATTCTTTTTATTGAGATAATTTCGTCAGACTCGAGTTTTGTATGTTTTAATGCTTGTAATGATGCCATATAAATTTACCAGCTTCTTAATTGTTTATTTTCGTCTGCAAATAAATAAAGAAAAGTGAAAAAATAGTTACTTCATTTATTAGTTAGTTTCTAATTTATTATTATTATTTTAGTGAAATTGGGAATATTTAGTACTAATTTGGGGTTTTGAGATCATAATTCTGTTGCAGAAGTTTAATTCGTGTTTTTTCCTTTTTGTTTTTCTTTTTTTAGGGGGAATATTTACCTGGTTTATGGTTGCAGCGGGAGAATAGTTTGTTGAGCTGGGAGGTGTATGTTATATACTTGTATAGTGAATCAGAAACATGGGTTGGGGTCCTATTGCCGGCAAAGCTGTGATTAGATTGGTATTGAGGGCATCGGAATCAGACTCTGAACAGGTTTTCGTAGATTCCATAACCTTGTTCGTGGCGCTCCTATGCGCATGCATTGTGATCGGACATCTTCTAGAAGAAAATAGATGGATTAACGAATCGATCACAGCCCTGATCATTGTAAGTGTTTTGCTTTTCATGCTTCTCCCTGTTGGCACGTTAGGAAGTAATAGCTTTGGTTGAAGTGTTTAGTTATCCTCGAGGTTGATGACAGGGGTTGTGCACTGGAGGCGTCATTCTTCTACTTTCAAAGGGAAGGAGTTCACGAATCTTGGAATTTAATGAAGAGCTTTTCTTCATTTATCTTCTACCGCCCATTATATTTAATGCTGGGTATGTTCTGCTCTCATCTTTGCTGAATTAATCTTAAAATGTTTAGCTTATCAATCACATAACCCTAGTTTACTGTATACTTGAAGCATAATGCTTTAGTTAGTTGTAGTGTATAAAGAATAACAGCTTTTGATGAAATCAACATAGAAGCAATTCTGCCAATAGCTTAGTATCTATGATTGTACGTGTTGTGTTGTTGATATGCATTACTGTCGAGACTGGTGAACTTTTGGTTTTTAGTGGTCTAGTCTTGTCTTTTGGTCTTGGCTAAGTCCATTTTTACCTGAATCTGGAAAGATGAAGCTAGGTATGTTTAGGTATAGAACTAAAAAGATGAGAATAGATAAGTTTAGGATCTTGTTTCATTTTCTTTCATTTTTTTGGTTTTTGTCAACTTGGAAGTACGGGAAAATGATTTTCTGTCGACTTGGAAGTATGGGAAGATGATTTTCAATCTGTAGCTTCATTGTAGGTTATATTGGGATCTGGGATGATTTAGATTCTGATTTTTCCTGAGTTAACACTGATATCTCTGCCGTTCTTTACCAGATTCCAGGTGAAAAAGAAGCAATTTTTCCGCAATTTTGCGACCATTATAATGTTTGGTGCTGTTGGTACATTGATATCCTTCTGCATTATATCATTTGGTATGCCCTGCTCATTTAATTTTGCTTTAGTCATAGCAAATTCATACAATGTGTAAATATGCATCACAATTTTTTATATATATCTAGTTATATTAGAAATCTTAAACATTTATGTGCAATGCATGTAATAGGCTCCTGTAGTTGATGTCTGTACTGTTGAGATTGCCAGGTTAACGAAGCTGTTATAATTGCAATATTCTTATCTTGAAAAGAATTTGGGATTATGACTGATTTCATATTCTCTTCATTTCAAAATAATGGGTTGGATATTGTTACCTCATAGTTTGTTTATTACATTTCTGTATTCTGTGATCGCAGTGTTGCTTGTTTTCATATGTATGCATCTTCGTACAAATTGCATTTTGTATTGATATGGTTCTTTCCCTTTATTGACTGATCACGGTTGTTATCCCAAAATCATGGTTCAGGTGCAAAGGAGTTTCTTGAAAAGATGGATATAGGGTTTCTGGAAATTCAGGATTATCTTGGTAATTTCACATTGTTTTCTTTGACTGGCTGATGTTGATATTATCATTAGTCGCCATAGCTAGTTATCTGACTTTAAGCCCCAAAAGACAACAACATAATATTATGCCTTTTCTTCTGAAGACTAGAAGTAACAGCTGTGTGTTAATGGCTGCGTTGAAACTAAAGAAAAACTTTGCCTCTTCAAATTTTGAAATCATCAGAGAAAATTTTGTTAAATTGTAGCATTTTGTCTACCTAAAACACCTTTTTGTTTCTTACTATGAAATTGATTTGCTTCATGGCTGCTTGACACTCTCATTGTAATTTTTGAAGCACTCGGAGCAATCTTTTCAGCAACAGATTCTGTTTGCACTTTGCAGGTACTGGAACTTCTTCAAGAGATGTCTTGACTTTATGAAAATATTTCCTTCTCAATCTTTCACCTTTGGATGAAAGATGAGGCAAAAGAATATATAAAAAATAAGAAAGATTTAATGGCTGAGACTCTTTCTCTGGTTGGCAGGTGCTTAACCAGGATGAGACACCGTTTCTCTACAGTGTGGTCTTTGGAGAAGGTGTGGTGAATGATGCCACATCTGTGGTGCTTTTCAATGCGATCCAGAAATTTGACCTCTCGAATATTGACTCAAAGGTCGCCCTGCAGTTTGTGGGCAATTTCCTGTCTTTGTTTATCACTAGCACTTTGCTGGGTGTGTTGGTAAGTCTGCTAGTCTCTCACTTCACAGAGTTTCGTATTTTTCATCTTCACACTGGTCATTTCTGGCAGCTCGTGTCATGAGGTGGCACAATTATATGAGGTTGCCTCCTTGTTTGTGAATCAGTGACTGGCTTTAGTTTGAATTTGAAATTTAACCTTATCTTCAATAAAATATTTTTGCACGTATAGCCCTTGATTATTCCTGTTTTAGCTTATCATCAACTGATATAAAATTGAAGTAGCATGTGTTCACTTTGTGAGAACAACATGGTTTAGTTTTTGTTTTTCCTCTTCTGATTGGGTCCATGTTACAATCCGTTCTGTTGAAATTGGTTTCGGTACGACTGGAGTTAATGCATACTGCCTTCTATTGGTGTAGTGTCTTCTAAGAATGGGGTTATAGTGTCTTTAGAAAACGGGGCCTCTTAGAGATAAATGACAAAAGCTTTGCATGTGTGACCATTTGTGCGCAAATAAGAATATTTTAGAGATATCAGGCCTGAGCAGGACTTCAAGGGACTCTGATAAAGGGTATAACGTGACAGTAGTTGTAGATATACTGAAAAACTGGAAAACTTTTGCATAAATAAGAAATCCACAGGCTGTCACGTTGTTAAAGTCTTTCAGTGAGTGTGAAGGAAAGTAGGATTTGAATTTTAAGTGGGTGAAGATCATGGTTGACAGTCTGAAATGATAGTGAGTGTTTATTGAAGATTTTAAATTGATCCACTGTTGAATAAATGGTATTTCTGGCAAAGGAATCTTGGATAGTTTAAATTGACACCCTTTTGAGGCAGAGGGGTGTTTTCTGTGACTGATGTTGTTTCACTTTGCTAGTCATTTTGCACTTTTTTTTCTAGTAATGTGATATTTTGTTGGTATAATTGCAGATTGGATTGCTAAGTGCCTACATAATTAAAAAGTTATACTTTGGCAGGTAAATAAACTTGAGCAGTTCTCATTCACCTTATCTATATATTCCTATCATAAATCATAGATATGTGGTCAAATTATGAAGTCATTCTTATATATTGCATGCAAGCACGTGAAAAGGAGCTATATTAGGCATTTTCCTGCGGTGCCTGTGGGAATGGGGTTCATATATACTATTTTGATGGTGCAACGCCCTTCTGGTACTAAAAATAATTCATTGGTCAAAACGGGACTGCAAAATAGATTAATGACTTCAGAATAATTTACCCTATAATTTTCATTCAGTGGGATAAGATAGTTTGAAATACGAGTTCAACAAAACAAGCTAGCCTTAAAAAGCTGAAGGTAAATTTCTGAGGGCAAGGTTACCTGAATGCTTCTGGATCTGTGTGCCATTCATGTATTCTATTGTAACTCTTTGATTTTATTCCAAATTTCAGGCATTCCACTGACCGTGAAGTTGCTCTTATGATGCTCATGGCTTATCTTTCATACGTAATGGCAGAAGTAAGTTCTTCTACTCTTTAGGAATCTAATGTTGTTAGTTTTTACTTCTAATGATGTAATGTTATTGGGAAAAAAAAAAATCCTGATATGTTCACCTTTGTTGCTTTGCAGTTGTTTGACTTGAGTGGAATCCTTACGGTGTTTTTCTGTGGGATTGTCATGTCACACTATACCTGGCATAATGTGACTGAAAAGTCTAGAGTGACTACCAAGTATGTCAAATTTTCACAATTTTCTGTCTCTGCCACGTGTATAAAAAAGAAATAGAGAAAAGATCTCTTTGTTGTGGTCTTTTCTAGCAAGAATAATGTAAATTGGCATACTATTGTTTCTAAGATTATTATTGGACTTAATGCAGGCATGCTTTTGCGACTTTGTCGTTCATTGCGGAGATTTTCATTTTTCTCTATGTTGGAATGGATGCATTGGACATTGAGAAGTGGAAATTTGTGAGCAATACGTAAGTTTTCAATGCATTGACAGCTTTTCTCAGCCTCTTTGAAAACGTCACGGGCTATCTCTGTACAGGTTTATGATGTGTCTTACTCTTACCAGTGTCCTGGAGAATATCATTTCTCTTTTTTATTTATACACATCTTTCTAGAATCATGTCATTTGATTTTCGTATTCATTTGCAACTCTACAGCCCTGGGAAATCAGCTGGGGTTAGTGCAACGTTGCTTGGACTTGTTTTGCTTGGGAGGGCATGTTTTGTTTTCCCGTTATCATTCTTATCTAATTGTACCAAGAAATCCAAGAGCGACAAAATTAATATTAAGCAGCAGGTATTATCTGGGATCTTTTCTTTGGGTTTCTTTCAGCACTTGATTTGTTTGATTCAACAGAAGGCATAACAACATGGCACACAGGTCACCATCTGGTGGGCTGGTCTAATGCGGGGTGCTGTCTCTATGGCACTGGCTTATAATCAGGTACGAGACCTTTCCCTAGCTCTTAAAAGTCTATGACAGTGAGAGATGATATACGCCAAAAGAAGTCTAATCTTGAACATGTGCAGTTTACGAAGTATGGGCATACTCAACAACCAAGCAATGCAATCATGATTACCAGCACCATCACTGTCGTCCTTTTCAGTACAGTGGTAAGATAACATCTTATTATCAAATATCGAATACTCATGATTCTAAAACTTATACCAGGTTTTCTGCTCTCTGGGTGAACGTATTTCCCGGTTTTGTGCACATTCAAGTGGTTCTTTGAATAATTAAGAGGGTTGAGATGAGAAATCTAATAAACTGCAGACATCTAGTTTCACCTTCAATCTGCATTACATTTTCTAATCCTTTTGCTGCCATCTGAGTTGGTTATGCTAATGGTTCTTCCCATTGACGATCATTTCAGGCATTTGGGTTATTGACTAAGCCGCTCATACGGTTCTTATTGCCATCTTCAAACCATCTTAACCGCTCAGTTTCGTCTGAACCATCTAGTCCAAAATCCGTCACACTTCCACTTCTCTACAATGAGCAAGAATCGGAAGCGGAGACAGGCAGTGGAAACGTTCCCCGTCCATCCAGCTTACGGATGCTCCTAAGCCCCCATACTATTCATTACTACTGGAGAAAGTTCGATGATGCCTTTATGCGCCCTGTGTTTGGAGGACGGGGGTTCGTGCCATACATTCCTGGCTCGCCTAGCGCCACGCCCAGGGGGCCGAGTTCACACTAGTAACTTCTTTGGGGCGACAAGTTAACTTTTCTCTTGCATCTGACTTAACTGCGGGAAAAGAGTACATATCCTTCTTGTAGATACCTCCTCAAGGTTATATCCTTGTACAACTAATCAAATTTAGCTTTTACCTCACTAGGTGGGGTCGGTTAAAGAATCTCTATCTATATATGTGTGTATAAATTGATTACCTCTCGAGGTAAATTACATTGTATCGGGTTGTAAATCCTCATATCATATTTAATTACATATTCTGAAGTGGTATTGTTAGTACCATGTGATTGACATAATTATTCTCATTTGGGAATTTTTTGACTTGATTGTGTAATAACATGGGGTTTTGTACAATTTCTTTCACATTTATCAATCTTTGGATAAAACATTGTTGCCATGCCCAATTTTATCCGTCAGCTACATCAGCTGTCGCTAAAGAAAATATCAATTGCAATTTTTTAGAAGAAGAAAAAAAGAAAAAAGGGAATAAGGGAAGAAACCAACCTTACCAAATAATTTGTAAATACACGTGCATTAGTACAAAATCTTCTATTTATTTCTCAAGAAAAAAACTTTCAATCAACTATTACATATTCTTAATTATATATATATATTTTATTACATATTATTAATTTATTATTGATATTAATTTGAAAACTGGCCACTTTTCAATATCCAAATTCAAAAAAAAAAAAAAGTTGGTCCTGTTTCAGCCACCTAAGCAAGCAGTGATAATGTGATATTCAAAACACCTGCGGTAAATGAGGAAAGCGTGGCAGCATATTATTGGACAAGAAATATGAAAGATGGTAAGACAAGCTCACTATTCTCTAGGCTGCATTGCTTTCGTGTTTAAATTCTCTAACTATCACGATATTTACTACAAACAAGTGCCACACAGCAGAAACTGAACTATTCGGTTATTTGTTAATACTCTCTTCTTCCTTAGGGGCACGAATAGTCGACCAAATCAGCCGGTAAGCTTATAGTCTCCCTTGCAGTAATCTTTATTATCGATAGTTTATTATATCGTTTTTTAGTCACCAATTTGCATGTTTAATTAATCTTTACTATCAATAGTTTATATCCTTTTGTAGCCACTAATTTTCTCGCAACGTTATAACGTTATTTGTTACGCCTTGTTTCTCCTTGGGGGAAGATGGTGGAGGCAAAGAAGAAGACAGCGTCACACTGGTGGTGGTTTGACAGCCACAACACCAATTCTAATTCAAAACGTTCGTCATGGCTCCAATCTGCCCTTGCTGGTAACAATATGAAAACCCAGTTTTCCAATATTTATTTTATTATTTCGTATCTTTTTCTGATGCAGCGCGTGTCCTTGGGAGTAATGGAGTTTTTGAAATCCTTGGTTTCTCAGTATCTTTTTCAATCTTGTTTAATCTGTTGGTTTTTATTTTTAAAAGTTGTTTGACTGTTTGGAGACATTTGTCTTCTTCTGAAATTTGAATGTAATTTGTTGTGTGATCACTGAATGATTTAAAAGGTGTCTTCTTTTTGAAATTTGACCTGCTTATAAGTAGAAAAAGAAAAGATATATGTTTGGTAAAATTTGTCTACGTTTTACTTGTTAAAGAAGAAAAATGTAACACTCTCTAAACTTTTTTTTTATACGCTCATAATTAAGGTGGTTTGACTAAATAAAAAGGCAACTCTACCCTTTAAATAAAAAGAACACTCTCCTACTTTAATAAAAAGTCATTTTTTGTCATTTTAACTAACGCCACTACTTGTATAAGCATATATTTGCCAAACATTTCAACTACTTATAAACACATTTTGTTCAAACACTTTTTTTACTTATTTGTCATTTACGTATAAGTATAAAAAAACTATTTAGAATTATCAAGTACTTATAATCAACTTAAGGAAAACAAACTAACACCCTCTTATTTTTTACAGAGACTTTCGTTCATCAAATTGATGGAATCGTCTGTCACAATATCAAAGTCACTACATTGTATCACTTGTATCAAAATGACTGTAATAACTCAATTATGTAATCTTGGGAAAAACATTGTCTAATTGTCTCAAGACGAACTTCAATTAAAATGCTCCTGTAAACTTGTGGTATTTACTAAAGTGTTACGTAGGCTTCATAATAATGTCATGTATTACTATCAGATACGGTAATTATAACAAGAATAGAGATGAGGTCCCACCGTCCCGATGTTTTGAAAAAGTTGGCAGTATCATACCCACTCCTATACATTTTTTTGTTGAGTATTGAATGGTCCACCACTTGCTAGTATTACACTGGAAAATGTCTCACTGATACGGACTGACTAGTTGGAAATGGTGGAGGGATCCACAGGCAGCACTACCAATTTGTGAAATAGGAGGATAGAGCTAATGGTGTAATATTCCACATAGTCATATTTGTAAGGTTAATTTGTAATGACAACTATTAATCATTCTGCATTTGATAATATTAGTCCAAGATAGTTATTTTGAAAACAATAACATATAGGTTCCGCTTATGGGTCTCAATTGTAGACTGGGGTTTGCTAAGGTTTCATGCTCACATCACGAGTTTCAAATCTAAAGACATGTAACCAATTCAAAGAAAAAATGCGAAACCGTCCCTGTGTGTCATGCATATTTGATGTTCTTGATTTTGAAGTCAATAACATAGGTTCTGTTTATAGGTCTGAATTCTAGACGGGTTTTCTAAGCTTTTCATGCTCATACCACGGGTTTCAAATCTAAAGACACATGACTCATCCAATGAAGAAAATGTGAAAGCATCCCTGTGTGGCACTAGTATGCATATTTGATGTTCTTGATTTTGAAGTCAGTGACATAGGTTCTGTTTATAGGTCTTGATTCTGGACGGGGTCCATTAAGCTTTTTATGCTTACGTTACATGTTTCAATCTTAAAATACACAATTCATTTCAGGAAAGAAAAGGCGAAAGCATCCTTGTGTTGTACTAGTATGCATATTTAATGTTCTTAATTTTGAAGTCAATAACATAGGTTCTGCTTATAGCTCTTGATTTTGGACGGGATTTGCTAAGCTTTTTATGCTCACATCACGAGTTTCAAATCTAAAGACACATAACCTATTCAAAGAAAAATGGTGAACGCATCCCTGTGTGGTACTAGTATGCATATTTAGTGTTCTTGAAACTGAAGTGGAGCATTTGTTTTTCACAACCTGTGGCAGAGCTGGAGGAGAAGACGCGGGAAATGCTGAAACTAATCGAGGAAGATGCAGATTCGTTTGCTCAGCGCGCAGAGATGTATTACAAGAAGCGCCCGGAGCTTATCAGCATGGTTGAGGACTTCTATCGAAGCCACCGGTCATTGGCCGAGCGGTATGATCAAATCAAGTCAGAATCTGGGAGCCGCCTCATGAGCTCGTGGGCATCTCCATTATCATTCACCAAGTATCGGCTTGAAAAGCTGACAACCTCCTCGGACAAAGCCTATGACAGTTACTCTGAGGCTTCTGAAGTTGAGGATTCTGATGAATCCGAGGTTGATGATCCAGAAGAAGAAATCCAAGAAATGGAGAAAGAGGAACCATCAAGTGGTTTTGTTTATGACGATAAAATGGTGAAGTTAAGGAATGAAATCGAGCGACTCAGAGAAGACAACAAGATTCAACAGGAGCAGTTAATGCAGAAAGATGAAGAGAAAAGAGAGGCCATTAGGCAGCTCAGTTTGGCAGTGGATTTGCTTAAGGAAGAGAACAAGCAGCTGAGGAAAAGTGCTCCCGGGAACTCCACAAAGAAACAGAACACAGGAGAATTCAACAGATTGAAGGGTGTGTTTTGGAAAAAGCTGTTCAATGGATCTCCAAGATCACAATCCACTATTGTTGCTTTGTAGACTAAAAGCGTGTTTGGCAGTGTTTATTTGGGGCTTATAAACACCAAACAGTTAAAAATATATAAAAGGATACTTTTTTCTATGTACTTATAGGCATCCCAATCAGCGAAGCCAAAAACACCCTCTAAGACCCTAGAAATTGGCTCCTTCAACATGTAACAGGTAGAATGTATTGTAGGACAGTTGTAATTATTTATGTCCAGGATATCAAACTTATTTACTAGACATAGATTAAAGTTGACTACTATTATCAAGAGCAACATTCTAGGTTTTGATCTTACTGCTATGACCATGTTTAATTTGTGCGCAACTCAAAAACTTCGTTTGCACGTGAGGAGCATGTTGGAAATATCAAGCTACTTATTAAACAATTCTATTTACTACGTGCGTAACTCGAAAATCCTGCTTGTGCATAGACACTAACACTCATTTTGATACCACTAGTTAATTTATCATTCATTTTTATGTTTGATTACAGTGATCCTAAATTATAAACTTAAGGAGTTGAATATGTCCACATGATGCAGGAGGAGTGGATGTACATATGGATTAGTCTCTAGCTGATTCTAAAATTTCTTTCAAGATATGAATATTTCTAAGATATTTAAAGTCAAAAAAGTCAATTCGTCGAAAATCTTATATTCACCCCTAATCAAATGCATATCAAATATCAAATATCAAATCAGATTACATAAAAGATCAAGATATAATAATTAGAGTCACAATTTATTGAGTAAAGCTGCTACAAATGCATATATCCCGGTGAATAGGCATGGCATAATATATACTATATACTCGAAATAACAAGAATAACATAAGCTGAACAATCTGCTGGAGGAAAAAGTTAAAAAGCCCTGAACAACAACAATTGGAGCATGTCCATCCACCCACAGTACCTCAAAGCTGCATAAACCAAAATGGCAGCAGAGCCAGAACGAATTTCGAGCTCAGTGAGCCTAAAACACGAACCAGAGGCGCCGAAGAAGATGCCGGCAATGACCCGAATGGCGAGAACGCAATGCCGGGCCCTGGAGCGGCCATTGCGTCCGGGTTGGGAGGGCTGGGGCTGGAGGGGATGAAAGGCATTGCAGAGTCACTTGGAGAGAGCTCAGAACCAGCACCTGGTGAAGGGAAGAGAGGGACTATATCAGGAGATAAGGCTGCAATTGGTGGTGAAGATAATGGAGGATTTGGCAGCAATGCAGGTGCAGCTGATATGGTAAAGGCTGGTGCATTTGGCTCAGAGGTCACTTTTGCTATGGATTTTGAACATTGCCATGCCATGAAAACCATAGCCAGTGTGAGTATTGACCTTGTGGAAGCCATAATGATTAGTGAAATGAATACCCTTTTCGCTATATTATGCTAGAAACGGGAAATGTTAAGATAAAAGGAACTGTAAATAGGTAAAGGAATCGGACCGAATTTTCAGATATTTGGATATTTAAACTAAAAAAAATTATGAATTAGTCCCCAAAAATATTCTAACGATAAGAGCTAAGGTCAAATGCGACTTATGACTAAAGTTCGATCTTAGTCTCCTACACAAAGTGAATGCCCTCGACTTATTTGGCTCTCAGTATAAGGGACGTATTGTGCGTCAAGGTTTACTAGTTGGTGATCGGGCTCCACCAATTAATTGAGTGACAGATTCCATCTTCAAATTTTCTTTTGTCGCAAAAAAAAAAAAAAAAATATGAACTATCAAATTGGTCTCGATAAAATATCAAAAAACTAAGAGGTGTTTGGCTTTGCTTATTTTAGGTGCTTATAAACACTTAAAAAAGCATATTTTCACATTTTTTTTTTATTATTTAAATGTTTATAAACACCAAGTAAACAAAGCCAAACACCCTCTAAGCAAGAACTTTTACTTGGTAAAAAATAACAGGTGGCAGAATAGTATTGGAGGTTCGTTGTGATGAGACAACTTTATCATGTTATAGCGTATAGGGTAAGGGGGACAAGATTGATAAATGATTTTTTGTTTTTCTGGGGGTGCACATGAAGGAGTGAAATGTGAAGAGGTGCTTTCGTGTCCTTTTCCTATGTGGCTTCTTCTGCAAAACTTTGTCCGTGAAACATATTCTTGTCGCCAGGGGCAACAATTTCAAATTGCCTACAGCCTGGACGCGTCATTAATTTGGACCATTTGGTTTTGTAGGATTCCAACTCTACAGGGCTTGTTTGTAATGTCCTATCTACAGTTTTAATGGAAGTGTCATTAAAAATTATAAGGTAAGAAGTTTTTTTTTTTCCCTACGTCTTCCAAGAATGTCCTAACATTAAGAATTGGAGATGGACACGACTTATTATCTGCATTCGAATCTAACTCCCTACCTTGGGTTTAGTACTCTCAACTTAACTAATACACAATATAGGGAACATGCTGTGCACTCGAGGTTTGCCAGTTGGTGGTCAGACTCCGCTCGGTATACGATGGTCAGATTTCGTCAGTTGAATTTTTCTTATCTCAAAAAAAGAAAAAAAAAGTAATGCAACTCAATAACTGAGTTCACTTTCAGTCTTCTACTTTGAGTCGAGTACTCTTATTTATCTAATAGTTAGGTTGTGAATCGGCCCTTCTGCCAAGGTTTATCAATTAATGAGCGGGTTCAATCGGATAAAATTTTCTTATATCAAAGAACAAAAAGTAATTATATCAAGGAGCAATTCACCCAACATCTACGTAGAACACGTTACGAACTTCAATTGGAGGATTAGTCATTATTAGTGATTCAACTTTCTCAAACATTCCTCATTTAACCTTTCGAGCAAGTAAGTCCACCATCCCATTTGCATTTTTGAAACGAACTTGAAGAATACTAATAAATAATAGGGTAAGGAGTTGGAAAGAAATGGCCGGAGGCACTTTCAATGGTGTAACTATGAGAAATAATTATTTACACAAGTGACAACGTAATATGTCACTTCTTATGTGCCATAACATATTTTTATTACTTTTTACACGTGAGAGGTAGTATGTGAAAGAAAAATCTTATTTACATATGATGCTTGACATAAAAAATTATGCAAAATAATCATTAGTGTAAACATACGGCAAAATTAAAGCTAAAGCGACGAACTTACATGGACTTGGGTTTGGTAGAAGTTCAACCAATGTGGGTTTCAGAAAATGGTTTAGTGGGACCAAATGTTGAAATCTGAATGTTGAAAAGAGATCCATCAATTGAGCTTTTGCTTCTTTTCTAAAAGGAAAAGAGTATTTTAGAAAAGATCACGTTACATAAATTTTTACGATTTTAAATTTTGTGGTGTAGTTATAGATTTTAATGCACGTTTCAAGTAAATTTAAAAACAAAAAATATTTATGATAGGAGAGACGTGTTTAATTTTAAAATCTTTAGACACAACATATTACTTCTGATTGCTTAATCCGGTTATTAACGACAAATCCAAAAGAACTTTGTCAAAATAATCCGCAATCATGGATCGATAGTCAATCTTCAAGGTGAAACATTTCAGTTGCACAATCAAATATAATCAATCTATTTGTGTTACACCCTTTTTAGTCCTTTGTCACGAGTTGCATAATATATAAATATAAACTTAAGTCAAATTCAAATATCAATCTTTTAGGTGTCCAAATGTTCAATCACGATAGAAATCTTTTCTGTTTACGAAAAAGGATTAATGAATTATGGCTTTCCCACCTTTTGTTAGGTAAAGAAACTCTTTTCTCATCACTTTGCTTGGGTAAAAAATGTCAGGAAAGAAACAGGGAAACAGCTGGGAAATTAAAAATATTTAATTTTTGTTTAGTTACTTTTGTAAATCCATACCGACGGTTATAAAATCACAAATGTTTAGATACGTTTGACCATAACAAAAACTAAAGTGAGTTCGACTTTCCTTTGATTTTTTCTTTATAACAAAATTTTCATAAAATTTCATAGTTTTTAAATTCCCATATCTTTGTGAACTTGCCAAGCAATAAAAGTTTGCTTGGCGGAGACCTGAGGGTCAAAAGTAAACCATTAATCTTCTTTTCCTGCTAATTTTCTTCTAATTATACTTTTTTTTTAAGTCCAAAGGAAAAACTTATTCCAAAGACTAGTTTGTTCGGTGAAAAAATCCTTTGAATTTAAAAACCACTCATTAGGAAGTAGGATTTCCAATGTCAGAATCATTACATTCCACCTCCCCTTAAAGGGATGTCGGCTTTGCCTATCAATGCTGACCCGGCATTAGCCCTTTTCCCTCAAGCGGCTGCACTCGTCTATCAGTATTCAGTGTGACTGCATTGTACCTTAATCCAGCCTATAGACTTCACTTATCGACACTGATCCGATGGTAGCCTACCTTAATCCAGCCTATAGTCTCCCTCCATAAAATTCACTCTCGATGAAAGCAACAATATAACAACTAAGTCTAAAGAAAGAATCCATCTCAAAAGATTAGTTTATTAGGTGAGAGAATCCTTTGGACTTACAAACCCCTTACTAGGAAGTAGGATTTCTGATGTGTGAATCATCACAACAAAATCTTTTGTTGTCTTTCTCCATCGATCAACAACAGGTGAGGAATTTCATCGTTACGAACCAACCTATGGAATGATTTACTTCAAAATACAATACAACAAGTAATAATTTACAAAAATTGTTGCCTATATCCACGTTTAGTGGCGATTAAATAAAATTGCTACCTTACAATTATAGGCGGCAATTTTATGAAAACCGCCGCTTATCTCAATCTTTTTAGTGATTATATAAGTACCAAGTAAGAGCCTGAGAAGAAATTTATGAACCAATATACACAATGATTTACGTCTAAATATAATACACGGATTAACCGATAACCGGCATGACCATATCAATAATGGGCTTGAAATCCTCAACCAGGAACCTTAAGGGGGCTACTCCTGGGGACACTTGCACCCATTAGCTTGGTGATAATTTCATGCTCATTTTCTTTCTTAAGAAAATAGTTGTTCCATTATTTAGGCCAGCAAAAATCAAGTAATAGACTTAACCCATTAAGCCCAGGCAAATAAAATCTTCTTGTGTTTAACTATTAATAACAAATTTCACGTGTTTCTTTTTTTTGTCGATCAAATGAGATTACATTATAGACAAAGAGGAAATTATCCCACACCTTGTGGGTTTACATTTTTAAATAAAATAGTATTAAAAGTATCAGGTAAGAAAAACATTCAATTAAAAGAAAAACAAATTTGGCGTACACGACGATTTTGCGATGTTTGACGTGTGTCAAGTGCAGAAGACGATACACGTGCAAAGATAAGATAAATTACGACGCTACACCTGCCGAATGTGCTAAGCTCGGGGTAGGCTAACTACCAAAAATCTCCACCCCTATCTAAGCTAGTGACAGAATCCTTAGGCTCGATTTTTTTCAAAAGTAATTTTTTATAATATTTGAAGATTTTTTTATAAAATAATCTTTTTAAAAGTTGAATTTTAAGTTTCTTTTAAAATTTTTATTTTTTTAAAAGTCAAGTTAAATACTTATTATGAAGAAAATATAATTTTTTAAAAAAATATTTTTATTAAAAAAGTCAATTCAAACCATTCCTTTTATATATATATATCAATCTTTTCAATATCTTATGTTTTTATTTGGTATATGTCATAAGTAAAAACTAAATATAAGAAAAACGAGAAACAACTTATAAATATGGACAAGATGCCAAAAGGAATATCGTATTTCTAAGCTCCTAGTAAGAGTTGTGCCACTATTATAATGAGTTAGCTAACATGATTGTTAATTAATTGTGATTGATCATGATTTGATCGTAATTGATATGTACAAATAAAAAGAAAAGAACTAATTATACAAAAATTACCAACTATGCATAAAAAGGGATATCTCTAACAAATATTGCCAATAGTAGTTAGTACACTAATTCTACAATATCTTAAAATGGAAAAATTAAGAATGAAAAATTAAAGAAGAAAAATTCTTATTTACCGCATGCGAAGCAAGGTAATCGAATTTGATTCCTCGAAAAGTCAGATGTTGCACGTCGTTGATCGAATGGACGCACACCCGAATATTCTAGGTGAGCTTCAAAGTTCGTCAAAATTGGACATGTTTACCAAGAATAGACAATTAATTGTATACTTTTTTCTCTTGTCACTAAAATTACTACCCTCTCGTGAAAAACATTATTGTTACCTCTTCACTGATTTGAAGCATATATTGAGACGTAAACAAAATATGTATATTGAAAATAGTTGGAGTCACCACCGATGATGATTCTAAAAAAAAAAAGGAATAATAATAACTATATTGTGAGTTCTTTATACGTATTTTTGGATATAATAATAGTTACGTCTATTCATAAACCTCATAACTTGGTGAGCAAGACAAAAGAGCTAGATTTAATAAAGAAAATAAAATATTAAAGATACGACAAGGAAATAAGTATGATATAGAAACTAACTAAATTATTATTGCCTAAAACTAAAATATTATCTAATCTCTAATGTCATAAAATAAGAAAATATATTAAAAATCTGGATATAGTTCAACAAGACATGCTCGTGGAGTTACCTAACATTAGTTTTTTCATAAATTTTGTCACTAAAATTAGTATCATTATGTGAAAAATATTATCTAATTTTTGATTGATTCAAAATATACCTTTTCAACGTAATTATTTGCGGAGCCGAACATGAGATTTTCATCGATATTATAAAACCTAAAGAAGGAAAAGTTGATGCATGCAACGTTTGAGTAGACGTCAAGTTAGCCAAATGTAACTTTCAAGTACGAAACCCCAGAAAGTTTCCTAGTCATTATTAGACCCTACAAAATACCTTTCACATTCCACGCTATATATATTAAGCTAAACCAACATCTCATTCAGAGCAAATTCACTTCCAAGACACATCTCAACACACATAGAGAAAAGCAGGCACTGCAAGAAATTGTCGAATTTGAGACGGAAAATTTGAAACGGAGAAAATATGGCAATGGAAGCAGAAGATCACATGGTGATCATAGTAGGAGCAGGTCCATCAGGGCTAGCAACTGCTGCATGCTTATCAAATCTCTCCATCCCATACATAATCCTCGAGAGAGAAGATTGTTTCGCATCGCTATGGAAGAAATATTCATACGATCGTCTCCATCTTCATCTACCCAAACCCTTCTGTGAGCTACCCCACATGCCATTCCCTAAAACTCACCCAAAATACATCTCCAAAAAGGAGTTTCTTCAATATTTAGATGAGTATGTTATCAACTTTAACATCAACCCAATGTACAAAAGATGTGTAGAATCTGCAGTGTTTGATGAAACTGCAAGAAAATGGAAAGTTAAGATTCGAAATTTGGAAAATGGGGTTGAAGAGTTTCTGAATGGGAAGTTTCTGGTGGTGGCGACTGGCGAGACTTGTGATGCGTTTGTTCCGGAGGTTGAAGGTCTTGGTGGTTTCATGGGAGAGTTTTTCCACTCCACGAGGTATAAGAATGGTGAGGAGTTTAAGGATAAAAGGGTTTTGGTTGTTGGATCTGGGAATTCTGGGATGGAGATTGCATTTGATTTGGCAACTCATGGTGCAAAGACTTCAATTGTTGTTCGAAGCCCGGTAAGAGCGATCTTACTTCATTATTATTCTTTTGAGTTTTTACGCATTACGAGTGTATCGTGCACTACACATTTCTGTTATTTTTATTAAACCAGCATTCAAGATTAAAACATATATCAAAGTTACAGCAACATCTAAAAGGTTAAGCATGTAGAGAGTTATTGGTATATTTATTTACTTTATTAAAACACCCCTCAAGTGCATATATGATTACCTTTCGGTGTTTATATTCTGATATCATATAATTACCAACTCATCTAAAATTTTAAATTTATAAAAAATATATTTATATTTATTTATTGTGTATTAATAATTATATATGCAAATGCAAGCTTGCATTCAACATTAAACTTACTTGTTATGTGTATCCCTAATTATCATACTAATTTAACAAATTGTTTTTTATTTTCTCGCTTACCTTTTAGCATTTCAAAACATGCACATAAAATTCATTGAATCAAAAAATGTACAATAATACGTAATATATAACAAGACAGATAGCAGTCTATCCCCTATGATTTGTCGTAAATATATGTTACCTCATAAAATTTTAAAATAGGTACGGAATCCTTAGTTACTCTCAACTGTATGGCACACATGCCCCTTTAACCGCTACAAGAAAACTATATGTCTATTTTCAAAGTACAAATAATGTATACTTTTGATAAATTATAAAGGGCAAGATGCTATTTACCTTATATGCGTAACAGATTATGAAATTTCGTGTCGGTAGCGTCGGTGACCCTTTGTTGTGTTCCTACTCTGGTATGCAGATACACATTCTGTCAAGGGGAATGGCATCTCTGGCACTGTTTATGTTGAAGTGCCACGTCCCTCTTAACCTGGTGGACTTCATCTTGGTGATGCTAAGCGAAATAGTGTATGGTGACTTGAATAGTAAGTATGGTGGGGTTGGAAGGCCACAAGAGGGTCCTTTCCTTTCGAAAGTAAAGTATGGCAAGTACCCAATCATCGATGTTGGTACCTTCAACAAAATCAACTCCGGCGAAATTCAGGTGCGTAATGTTGGTCATCACTTTCGGTTGTAAGAGTAGGACGCGTACACAGTTCATGATTGAATTTGAATTTTATTCCATTTTGAAGGTTGTTTTAATTTGTTTTACTTTATTTTTTTTAAGTTACTTATAAACAATTATTGCTTATAAGTAGATGACAGAATAGATAAAATGCATTTATAAATGATTGAAATATTTGATAACTATGCAATTATAAGTAATGGTGTTTAATTGAAATGTCTAAAAAAAACCTTTCATTGAAGTAAGAGTGCATTGCTTTAATGCTTTTTATTTTTTTAGAAGGCAAAATTATCTTTTTATTTGGTCAAACCACCTTATCTATGAATAGGCAAAGAAAAGCTAAGACTTCCTCTTCTTTTTTCTTTTTACTTGCTTATAAATAGACAGGTAGAACTTACTTGTAAGTAGATTTTGTTATACACGCAAAAAAAATTTTGAAAATTTTCTTATATGTAGGTTTGACCTACTTATAAAAAAAGCCAAACATCCTCTTTAAGTTGAGAACCTTGATGCACTGTTGCACCCTGAATTTCTTAGTTAATGGTCGAACTAAGGTCTCCCAATAATTAGAAATTTTTTTCACCATTTTCTTATCTCTAATGATAATTTATTATTTTTCTTGAAAAATATAAACAGTTATTAAACTATTAATATACCACTGAATTTAGGGGAAAAAAATAATTCTTTGAACTTTTCCGGTGTTCTTTGCACTTTCCCTATGTTCGTAGAACTTAGTCAACTACAAAATTAACAAGGAGATTCTTAGATCCACTTGTTGTGTTGAGTTGTTTAAGCTTTATCAGGAAACACATTTGTTAATGTCGATTTTATTCCATTCTCACATAAACTCACTTCTATCCGCAGCCGAAATGTAAAAACTTCTTAGCTTTCACACACGAACTAACTGTGGTTATGTGAATGCATACACTTGAATCTTTGAAATAATAAGCATTTACATAGAGCCTGTTTGGCTAAGGTTATTTTTAAGTGCTTATGAGCAGTTTATGCTTATAAACAAAAAGTTACTGAAGCAAATTATAAATAAGTAAAAATGTATTTGGATAATATTTACTAATAAATTGTTGATATATTTAGTAAATTAGTGTTTATAAATAACAACGATAGTTAAATAGTTAAAGTGATTAAAGATACCGTATCATTAGTTAATTATTTGTATGATGCTGCATGGACAGGTGTTGCCAGCAATAGGGAGCATCGGAGGCCATGATGTTGTGTTTGACACTGGCGAGTCACATCCATTTGATGTCATCATCTTTGCCACTGGATTCAAAAGATCTACATCTCAATGGCTTAAGGTATGAAATCAATTAAAGTAACTCGCGGTTAAGGGTAATAATAAAACTTTACGCCTAAAAGAGAGTATTATTATCTAAGGTTTGTTGCTCCGACAGGCTCTATTTCTAGCTTGTTTGTCAATTGTCAACTTAGTTTCCATGAAAGCGTCACTTTCCAAATCACTTATAGTTTTTAAGTGTGCCACCTTTCAAATCACTTATAATTTTTAAGTGTGCCACCATTATTCAATTTTCAAACTAACTTTAAATTTTTGTTGTGCACACACGTGACCCGTCAAATACATTTTTTTTTTAAGGACAAAATCGTCCTTGCAACGGCTTTTCTCTTTTTTTCCCCTCTTGCTTGCAACCGATCGTAACCAAATTCCTCCAAATCCTCACCTGCAAACCATGACCATTTCGTCTCGCAACAAGATGGCCTCCCCCGTTATATAAGATTAGGAATGTCACTTTGGATACTCTATTATTTCTTTCCATCCAAATCTGGTAGGTGCATGCTTGGAAAAATAATAATGCAATATGGTCTCTAAGGGTGTTTGTCACGGCACAGCAAGAAAGGGGAAAGAAAAAAGAATTGATCTAATGGGTTTTTTTTTTTTTTTTTGGTTTAATCGGTTGAGTTTGAATTAGAAATTGGGAATTAGGGATTTGAGGATTAAGGATTTTGATTTTTCTTTTCCTTTTGGTCAAATGGTTGTTGATTTTTTCTCCTTTTTCTTTTTTTGTTTAATGGGTTGAATTGGAATTAGGGATTTGGAAATTAGGAATTTTGATTTTTATTTTTTATTTTTTATTTTTTGGTTTAGGATTGCTGATTTTTCCTCTTCTTTTTGTTGGCCTAACCGATCGCTATTTCTTTTTTGGTCTAATGAGTTGAATTTGTTTGGGAATTGGGGATTTTGATTTTTCTTGTTCTCTCTTGGACGAATGGGTGCATAATTAGGTAATAATAATTGTAAGGATTGTAAGGACAAATTACTCACGAAATTGACTGATCACTTCAGTTGTACGTGTCTTTTCCATAGAAAATTTCATATCAATTCAAAAAGGACTAACTGCGGCATATTTGTAAAACATAATGGAGGAAAAGGTGTCACTTTTGAAAATAAAAGACTAAGTTGGCAAAGGCCGTAAAGATAGGAATTGACAGGGTAATTAACCCTATTATCTAGGGATTGTCACGAGTAATAAACCCTACTACCTAATATAACTAGAGTATATCCAGTGAAATGCACGGGAGAAATGTATTGTTGATACTTCTATTTAATATTGATAGTTGATTTTTCATGTGATGACGAAAAGCAAATACAACTTCTAGAATTCAATTTGTGATGTTTTTAACAATAATTATGTTTCTATGAGAAATTTTCAATTATTGAATAAGATATTTAACATGAGAAAGTAAAATAAAAAAAATGATATGATATGAAAAAAAAAAGTAATAAAAACTTTTTGAATGTTGTTTTAGATGAGAAAATATTATTATTTATTAGTGATTGAATATATTTAAGTTAAGTAATAATTTTTATAATATACAAGGTTAATTAAATGCTTTGTTGGATAGAAGAGAATATAGTAATATGGGTTTGGTGCATAAAAAAACTTTCACTATTTGTGAAATTTACGTAGAGATTATAATACAATCTTATCTTGCATAATATTTTTATAATAATACAAAAAATTTGTTTTTACGACTCATCTCCAATTGAATCCTGTCCATCGCAGTGACAAAAGTAATTATATGTAATAACAGGCGAGCCTCTTCACTATCAATTTTTGTTTTTCTTTCCCCCCTTCAAATAAATGGATAACCAAACATAAAATTTGAAGTGTTCTGCGTTCTGCAGGGAGATTATAATCTTCTGAAGGATGATGGACTTCCAAAGCTTGCGTTTCCAAACCACTGGAAGGGGAAGAATGGGTTGTACTGCGCAGGACTAGCCAGAAGGGGACTCTATGGAGCTGCCATGGACGCACAAAACATAGCCAATCATGTCCACTCTCTACTCTCATCTTTAACTTCTTCTTCACTTGTTTGAGACTCTCAAACTCATTATTTCATGAGAAATACTCAAGTGTCATTTTTACTGGCTCGACTTTGAGGTGCTTCTATTTATTGAGACATTAAAATAGAAAAGGGAAAATATCTTTTTCTTTTGGGGGGGTCAAAAAAATTCAAACACAGTCAGCGATATCTTTTAAAAGCGCCACATAAAAGTTATTTTTAATGAGAATGGAAATGAAAAAACAAGACTACAGATATTGTTCTCAAGATGAACATACGGAAGTTTTAACCCTTAAATAACCACTTTATGGGAAGCTTCTCGTTAACTGCATTATGAAACACGAAAAAAAAAATATCATTAGCTTATCAAATTATCTATCAAGCAGTGAACCAAATCACACTTTTATTACCACAGTTGTAGATATAGGTATTTTGAGAAAACGCACTAATGACAAACGGATAACAATGACTGTGATGGGTAGTTTCTATACTGTGAAGAATTGATCTAGATACCTCTTGCATTGTATGCTGATAATATACCATTAGATCACTACAATTGTGGTAGAATTCTATTGCACTCGAGGCCTCATTTAGCTACCTCCACATATACAGGAAAAATGAGATGAAGAGTATGAATTAACATAAATCACGCAATCAGGAATAGCCCGAATATACATTAAATTCCGCATCCCACTGCCGAGAGCTTTGGGGAAAGAATATTCTTTTCGCGTGAGAGAAACTTTGAATATCATGTACATTATTCTGTAATGATGAATTGGAAGAGAAAAGAATAATTATATTATTCATACAACGTAAGCTAACTAAACCTAAACTACCTACAAAATTGTGGTAAAACCCTGATCAATGTGAAAACCTTATAACTTACCATAGATGTGGCGAAAACCTGATAAACAGACCTAGTTGTAAGTCGTCACTGCTCTTTCTAGAAAAAGGCTTCGGAAGAAATTCAGATCAAGCTTCAAGAAACAGCCGATCACGCCCACAGAAGTCCTTCGTATCCAAATTCTGAATTTGAAATGGGACTTTCGCCAAACTCATGTTCATCGGCCAGTGGGCCTTGTCCTGTAGCATCGATGTATGGAACCAAAAGGTCTTCTGATCTCTCTGATGGGATTCCATAGTCTTTGAGGATGCGAGGGGAGGCAGCCTTTGCTGCCTCCCTTTCCAGAACAATGAGAAAATTGTCTTCAAATTCAAAGACCAGATATTTGTCCTTGCAAGCTGAGCAGAAGACATATTCTTGAGAACACGATAAACTTGGTATAGAAAATAAGGGAAGATGAAATGCTTAAAGCTTACAATCAATAAGATGAGCCAAGTGGTGAATGTTCTTTATTCGAGTCCCATTCAACTTCAAGACCTGCCATCATTTGTACTTCCACATTATTGTCCACGCACTTGATGTTCAATTGACAAACATCAACGTGTGTCTGCATTAACATTTATAAGCAAAAGCGTCTACAAACAACTTGCCTGCTCATTGCTCATATCTTCGTATCCAATATTTACTTCATTTGCTAATACCTGAATAGCAAAAAAGAAGATTAATAAATAACATACTCCAGAAACATTTAGAAATGAACGAACGAGGGGATGGGAGACTAGAGCACGAAGGAAGAAGGCCAATTGCAGTTAGAGCATGTTTTAGTTCCTAGAAAGATGATAAAATAAATTATGCCTTCCATCCAGTCAACACTTAATACAGATAAGTCAAACAAATACTTAGGTTTATGCCATAGGTCCTCTAATGCTGTATGATAAAGATATGGACATGTTAAGTGTATGTGTCCAGCATTGTCCTGTTGTAATGAAAAGGAAGTTAGAGCTCATACCTGCGACAGGATTACAATTTGCTCCCCTTTGAACCTTGCCATTGAGTAACGTGCCTTTGTCAATAGCTTCAACTGTTCAAGAGATTAATTAATGCAAGCACTAAGAAATGATGATTTAGCATTATGTTCAATACTAAAGTTAGTATAGACTGTGCATCAAACTTACCCCCAGGTTGTCTTCGCATTCTTCCCTGCAATTTTAAAAAGTAATGCACCCGCATATGGATTAGTCTTACAGGTAAAATTTGAAATTCCAGCCACGAAATAGTGAGTACAGAAATGAAACATGAAAAAGTGAATTTTTAAACATACTCGACAAGAGGTTCTGACAGAAGTGTGAATACCAAACCAGCAACTATCAAATATGAAGGCTGATCTTCAATATGATAGGGGACCTTTGAAGTGGGAACACACCATTATAATTGGTTATAATTGATGGTAAATCATCCAAAAAGAAAGGAGTTGAAATTGCATTAATTCAAGTTTGCCTTACCAGATTTACACGTTGATTTAGCACCACTTGAACTTTCATCAATTCCCCTGCTCGAATAATACCTAGCTCTGCTACATCACCTGCAAATCTGAAATAGAATTTCATCAAACTAAAAGAAAATGTGTGTGTGTGTAGAGCATGTGATTTTATATATATATATATATATATAGAGAGAGAGAGAGAGAGAGAGAGAGATGAAGGCCCTAATAATTCAATGAACATGGTGCAGCAAAATCCGAGAGAAAGAGAAATGCAAGGTTATTGTGTATGCTCTGAATATAATTGCTCAATTGAGCCAGTAGATGGTATACATGGAATGAAAAGATATTTTTTGTGCGAGGAGAATGACATGCCTTCGTTAAAAGAGCAGATACAGCTAGTTCTTGTAATTACAGTCTTTCTTTTGAGTTATCAGATAAGAATAATAAGAACTCAGGTAATTAACAATTCCTCCACATCAATTATCAGCTATTAGAGGTTAAGTGACTGTATTAACTAGTTAAAAATTCATCTGCACGGTGACCAAAGAGCTGTAACTTATGGCTCCTGAAGAAGAACCTGAATACACAATTAAAACTGAACTTCTTTTTAGAAAGTCATAGTAATCTTTACTTTTGACTAATGAGGTAACGAAATGCAATGCGCTCATTTGATCGGAATGGCACAGTTCCTTCACACCCTACATGAACACCATCAAAGCTCACAATCACATCCCCCTGAAAAAGTATTCAAATATTAGTGCCATTGTGCTATATTCTAAAGAAAGGATTGCTAGAAGTGCCAGAATAAAATTGCATTTTTGAATAAACTAACATTTTGACGGGCATTACTAGCATATCTATTACGAGCTTTGCATTCTAAGTATCAAATATCAAAACATAAATCTATCTGATTAAAGAACCATCAAAGCAGACATTTCATTTTTGGTTCACATAAGAAAGTATGGGCGTAATCTGCTTACCCCATAGTTCCAGTGATGACAACCTACGTCTAGATGTTATATCTACAACATCACACGGGAGAGTTTCAAAGGAGACTTGGAGGATGAGACGGGAGTAGAGCAAAGAGGAGGAAAAGGCAATCACATTTCCTGAGAAATGATATGTAGAGAACACAGTTTCAAAAGAGACAAACATCTAGAGAGTAACATGTGGCTAACTGTCAAGTGATTCCAGAGGTAAAACTGGCAGGTGTCTTCTTCAAAGGGAGTATTTAATGGTAGACACAGAGAAAAGATTATTGTGGGGAGGGGCAAATTAATAGCCCATAGAGGTTTTGTGAAACTGATATGAAAATATAGGATATCAATTTGTGGGATACACTACTTTGCCATCAGCTTCTTAGGAGAGCTAGTTTAGAAACTGTTGTTAGTATAGGGAATTCAGTAATCGTATTTATCTTTGATTTGAGATGAGTGCTCATTTAGAGTGCTAAGCCACTCTCTCCCATCTGTATATTCTACAGAACTTTCAAAATATTTGAATTCATCTCCTACCAGTCTAGCATTTCATACTGCATAAGTTGGCCATGATCGAATGGAGTTTTTGTTCAGAATGCAGATAAACATGGAAGACCATAAATTCCTTATGCTCATTAGGAATTGGAAAGGGAAAGGGAATGGGAAGATAAGGAGAGAAGAACAGTGCCTAAAAGAGGAGCCTGTTAACATGAAATTCACAAGATCTATGCAGAAAGAATGTCCAAGCTAACAAGCGGGATCATGAGAATTATGATTCATAATTGATAAATGAAAAGAGATACAAGCTCCTAAACTAAGAATGATATGATACCTCCTTCAGAACATTTCTAGCATCAGAAGTCAGCTCAACTCTACGGACAAGTACCCCCTGAAGAAAGAACAAATTGTAAGAACAAGTAGCAATTAACAGAATCACATACAATGAGAAATAAAGCAACACAAAAGACAGACAATAACTCGTTAAGAGATTCATTTTCTTGTGCAGTCTTCACTGCAATAGTATAATAAATGCTGAAGTTAACTCCCATGGGAATCTCAAATCCATGCTACCATGGGAGGTCATCCTTTAGCACATTAAAATACCATTTATCTTCTAACTATGCCTCTTCACCAACTGATGACTGAACAAGTCCCATTTTCAACGGTGCATGTCGTGGTCATGTCAAAAACTATTGGGAGTAGTCCTCAGCTGCTACTATACACTCACCAAATCCGCTTGCAAACTTAAAGATGCCTCAACTGTTAGCTACCAGCCACACAGGAAGACCATCAGTAGACCAATTAATGGTGGAAGAGAAATTTTAAGATAAGATCTACACTTGGTTTCTCTATTGCAACCCCTTTGCTAACCTAAACGTGCATAAACAATGTTTTCGGCATGAAACTAGCAAGCCAAAAAGCCCCTTTCCTCCATTGTCTAAATTGGCCTCTTGACAATCCAAGTCTTCATGACAGATCCAAAATTCCTGACCAGCTCCAATGCATTTGATTTGGCGGTGCATGATTTATTAGCTTAATGGACTCAAAAATAATGACCTTAATACAACGCATAATGAGTTTGAGTAGATTACCATGGCAACACAAAGAGCATTTCTGACACTATAGAAAGCCAAAAGTTATTGAAAACCAAACAGCCAGCTAATGCAGGATATAGTATTATTTGTTTTAGTTAATATCCACAAACAAAGAATAACCATGAAAACAGCATTCATCCAAACATTTGATGTGGCCTGCTAAAAGAAAGGACCTCGTTAGATGGCACTTTCAAGCAAGCACGCAAAGCAGGATTCTCCAACTTCTGCAACAAAACACCAAGACAAGGGAACCCTGAAAAGATAATGTACTGTTACCATTCAGTTTCTCATGTCTCATGTATAAATATTAGCACCAATAAGTACGCACTTTTATTGTGATAAAACAATGTGGTGAAAAGAAGAAGGGACAACAATATCAATGCAGTATGTATATGGTAGAAGCTTAATCAAGTCTTGAAGAAACTCTGCAATCTGCTCTGCTAGAAGAAAGCAAAATTCTTTGATCTCCCACTAGAAGGGAATGTCACTTGTAAAATGGGACTAAAGAGAGAGGCAATAATAATAAAAGCTTCCGCGCTGAAGTATGATAGAAAAGAAAGGACTTCCAAAATTCCAAACAAAAACCAGTTACTAGAAGTTGGTAAGAACCCTGGTATTGATACAAGATTTCAAAATTGCTAAATTGTGGATTTAACCTAACCGCCACCCCCCACCCCCCACCCCCAAAAAGGAAAAAAAAAAGCCCCTGTGCATACAAAACAAAGTAAAATGGAAGATAAGTACTGTCAACAGCGGTAAACCTTTATCCACTTCCCCTTATTTCAGTAACTCATCAACAAAAAAAGAAGTGAAATAAAATCTTCTGTATTTAGCAGTAAAGAACTACTTGAGTACTTTATCCTATCAGTCAGTACAAGATTATAAATGAATGAGAGTGCACAAGAATATAAAGGCTGAATATATTTCTCTGAGATGGGTCTTCAAACAAAATAACCAAATTTCTTTGATGTTTGCCTTGATTATTATTAATACTGTTGCTGCCAGTACTGCCGCACTACTACTATTATAATTATCATCATCATCATCATCGTCATTATCTACATAAGTTCTGTTCCTTTTAAAACACACAGAGTGTGTGTGTGTGTGAGAGAGAGAGATAGAGAGACTAACCAGTGTATTTCCCGTTCTTCTTATAGTCCTCCAGAAAATGAGAGACTACTGTTGTCGGAATTACATAGCCAATATTTTCAACATCATCAGATCTGTAAACCTAAAGCAAGTTTCTCGTGAACACAAGATAAATAAGGAAACAGCTTGAGACTATGAATTGGGCACAAGAAGAGAAATACTAAAAGAGAGGATAACCATCATTTCATAAGATGGGAAATAGAAAAGAAGCATAAAAAGTAAAATCCGAGACACTGAGGTCTGAGAGAGGAGAAAAAACTACAGGAACGATTGGAGAAAGGGGGTTAAGCGACAGTATTAAACATGAGAGGCTTATGTGTCACTAACCCCAAACATCAGGAGTCTGAAGTGCAAAATTCCCTAAAATATAATAAGCATAAATCAAATGAATAATTGGTTTCCCAGCATAGTAAAAGACTACCTGAAATGCTACGCCAATGCATTCTCCTTGATCGTTGAATGCAGGACCACCACTATTACCTGAAAATAACTAATGTCAGCAGTGGGTATCAAGAAATATAAGGCACAAAAAATTACCTTCAGATACATAAAAAAAGTGAAGATATTGAGATGCTGAAAAAGATTGCAATATTGTAGTTGAAAACTTACCAGGATTAATTGCCGCATCAATTTGAATGCCTAGTAAGTCTGATGATCCATGTGCATATGATGTCACCTGGTGATACAGACTAACTGAATCAATGATATTTCAGCTTTGCACAAGCAAAAGACAAAAATTTGTAATCTGTATATATGATATGTCAAAAGTTAAAAAATGTTCTGATAATTTATAAATTTTCCTCCTATTGTGGTATTTTTGCAACCAACCAAGCAGGTAGAAGTGAGAAGAGATCAGATCAGAGTCATACCATAACAAACTTCAAATTATAAGCGGCTTTTCTAAAGTAGTACATAATGACATGATTAGATTGTTCAAATGTCACAAACCTCTATTCTTGATACCACTCCCTTCGTCACTGATATGGTATCTCCTCCAAGTGGATATCCTACAACAGTTACAGCATCCTGTGAATCAGAAGCACAGCACCGATTTTAGTGATTGTGCCTCTTTTACTGTGTCATCCACATGGTGAAACAGCTACACTTTCTCTATAGGTGTGTGTGAGTACCAGGCAATGAAACAGTAGGCATTAGCCACAAGCAACTGAGCCAGACATATAAGCAGAACTTGAAGTGTAACAAATTGAATTTATAAACTAGCATCCAAGCCCATTACAGCTTCTGCCCATGGCAGAACTATTTTCTGATATCTTTACAAGCCATATCAAAGCAAAAGTTAACTGACAGGATACAAGCATATCTTTGTTTCAACCACAAGAGATCTTTTTTTCACTAATCTCTTGACATAGACACAAAACAAGCATATATTTCTTTTCACCAAATTTGAGTTTATATACTACTTCAAGGTCTATTAGAGCAGTGAAACAAGCAAATATCAAATTGAAAATTTAAAACATAAAATGTATCTGTAGTAGTGGACAGACAACTGCAACTGCATTATAGTGCAAAGTAATATATTGATTCCCAGACAGATATTTTTCCAGTCTAAGTATCACTCACGCAAGCATGTTTGAGATTAGATACCTATATTGCAATGCAGATAGTGTCAGGCAGAAAATAACATTCCAGAACTTTAAGACCTAAGGCAGGTTAATTATACAATTAATATAGCATGAAATTGAAACAAGAATCATTGTCTTCTGCGGCAAAAGGAAAATGGGAAGGCACCTGCAAATGAGGCAAGTGTCCAAAATGCAAGGGCTCTGCTCCTTCCCAGAATTCCTTGCTTTCAACTGAAAGCAACGCAATATCACACTCCACCCCTCTAGCTAGAACCTGTTTGAAGGATTAATGAGTATATAATAAGCAACAACATTCGGATGCAACACATACTGAACCCCTCTATCCAAACAAGAAAATGAGAGAACTCTCCAAGATATATGATTCACAACAACCATAAATGCAACTAACATTGAAGTACATATTATTATAAAAGCAACTGAATAGGTGGATATGAACAGCTGAAATGAAGAAGCAACTTATGTTGATCCAAGAGACATCAGCATTGTGATTTAAGAAAAGATTTCATTTATGTTATTGCTTCCATGCTGAATAGAGGGGAGCTATTTCCTTTTGGTCACTAAGATATAGTCCCACTTTCTTTGAAAGAAACTTTCACCTTTAATTTAGACTATATGTGTGTGTAGGAAAAAAAACCTTTGTTTCGCCTTTCCACTTCTTTTTATTGTCCAAATACTCCAGAAGAGCACATAGGGCCACACTTAACATGTTTGATGTATGTTCAACTCAGTCTTAAAACTTCAAAGATCAAGCCAAGTTGCTAGTGGCCTCATTTTGGGACAAGCTTATGAAGGCCAGAAAAAAGGGAAGTGGAAACGACTTCACAAGAAGCCACAGCTGGTGTGCTCCGATGGTCCATTAGAACTTGAAACTTGACAGAGATTCAGTTTATAAAAGATGCAATGCCAACTCCCACTTAGCTACTCCATCCCAATTTCTTTGTCCATCTTTTCTTCAGCCAACGTGCAGAACTGCTCTTCCACTTTTTAATATCAAAATGTCATTCTATACAGCTTCTGAATTGGTCTCTACTCTCTAATAAAATTGCAAAATATAAAAATGGACCCATTATAAATTATAATTATTTCTGAGCAAAACTTCTCCTCTGGCTCAATAATTTACTTCTAGGTGTACCAGTGGAATCTCAAGTTGCTCGAAGGTATAAAATAGAACTCTTGAACCAAAAGGAGCCAAATGGGATGGTGAAAATGGCGCAGGCGGAGTATTTGGTTCCAAATATGCAAGTTGAACCTTGAAATGTTTTTAAAGTCATTAACAACCCTTTACAGTCTCAAACTAAACATATTCATTTGTGAAAAGAAACTTTTAGTTAATATATGTGAGTTGAAAATTGATACAATCATAGAGGTAAGTAATACCAGAAGACAAATATTACCACTAAAATAATACCTTAGCAACATATTTTGTATCATCTCCCCGTTTTTTAACTTTGACCTGCAACCAATGAAAAAATATACGATTGCACATGGCACATCAGAAATACACATCTCATATCAGAAAAGGATAAAGGAAAGCCAAAAGTCATTCTAGATGAACACAGAACCAAAACAAGAAGAATTGATGGTGTGATATGAATAAAGAATCAATAGGTCCACGAATTTCCACTACCTCAAGATGCCGGTCCTTGAAAAACAGAGTCACAATTGCTGACAAGCATGCCATAGCAGTTGCAGAATCGAACTTATTACAATGGACAGTAAACAAAATACCACGAATTACTTATATACCAGTTGCAACAGGACATACACCAAGAAACAAAACTTTGTATACCAAGCTGCCAACAACATTTTATACATCACCAAACATCTACTACAAAGTAGATCAATTAACTGAATGAGAAGTATTAGTTCTCAAGAGGCGCAATAGACTAGAAAAAGACAGCTACAAATTACATCACCTACATCCACTTAAATAAGCAGATATTCCCCATTATAATAATTGCCCAATATAAGGGCGAAAATTGAAGACATCAAATTTCATAGTTAGGACTAGTAGATCAGAGTAGCATAAATGCTTTCATATAAGTGTTAGGCAAAGCCTTCCCTCCTGGCTTAATTTCAAAATTTACCTGTGTGTCATGTTCAACACAATGTGCATTTGTCAAAAGCTTTCCATCCCCAATCATGAAAGCACTGTTGGATACAATTGGAGGGGGAAAAAGGAATTTGTTAGGGAAGTTTTTCCTTAATATTCAATATTCAAGCACAAAACCAACTAACCCAGGCCAAAATAAAAAGGAAAAGTTTCAGAATATTCATATTTAAATATTTATGATATATCCCGCATGCCACATTATCAGAAAGAGACAATTGCACCTGCCTTCCAGTGCTTGTGAACTGTCTTTGCTTTTGCCAAGGAAGAGAATAGTTTGGTGCAGTATGGGTGCAATAAACCTATGAAAATTTAAAGGATTAGAGAGTAAATTGAAGAAGATTATGACATATATCAAATCTAATAATTATGTCTAAATATAAGCAAGCACCCGAATTCCATATGATATGACTAATAAATAGACAATAAATGCTAATGCATGCTTCAAAATAGAGGAAAAAAAAATGCTATCTAAGCATATGTAAGTACAGAGTGCAGCAGATAATTAATGTAGTTGACGGATGTTGAATTAGTATTGAGTCCAGCAGATAATTAATGTAGTTGACGGATGTCCAAATAGATATATTTAAAAAAAAAAAAAAAGGAAGCTATCTAGGCATGTATTAGTATTGGATTTTAGCTGAAAAAGTAATTCTGAGTATGTCTTTTACCTTCACAACAGCATTCAGAAAGGCAGCATCTTGAAGATTACCTGATTCAACCTGGGAAGAGAAAGTACCTGAGCTGAAGGTGGACAATTTAATGTTCGTATTCATGACAGTGTGGAACATGTAAACCTCAAAATTAAAACAACAGAATCAAATAATGGCGAATCCAATTAACCTCTCAAACCTGAATGAAAGTTTAAAGTAGAGATTGGAATGTTAAGTTCTGTCTGAAAAGCAACAGTTCCTTAAAATATTATAAAAAAGGCATGCAATTAAAACCTCTGTGATAAATACATTGATAAAATTATAGACTAATAACAGACCCCATATAAACTGCACCAGCTGGTGAATAGAAGTTGAGTTCGCGAACAGCACTTGCACATCATTTTCAAATGAAAGTTGATAACAAACATGAGTTTCCATTCCAAACCAATTGGCATTACGTTGAGTAACCGGCAAGATCTTGAAACTCAAGATTATCAAGGTGGGACAATTGTGTTCCGTGAGAAAAAGTGATGAGACATCAAATAAATACCTGTTCCTCTTTTGAATCGAATAGAACTCCTTTATTCCCTTTCCTTTGCAGGCCAAATGATTTAACTGTTGTTGACCGAGATCGTCCTGTTTTACTTCCACCACTCCGCCATTCTGCATTTGAAAATGGCCTCTCCTCCTCTATGCTCTTCCGAAACTTCATCTTTGACGCTTCCATCTAAATACAACAAAAATAAACGAGAGGATTTGTCAAGCTATCTAAAGCTATCACCACAGTAAAATCTACATTAAACTTAACACAGGATTGGTAGACTGAATCATATAATAAACTTAAAGCAAGCTAGCCTTCCTTTTCCTTCAAGCATTTTCTGCAGCACATAAAAACTGGGCCAACTTGAGAAAACAGACCTGGACCTATAAAATTTCAGCAGAAACCTCAGAAAATGATTATAAGCTCTTGGTGATCATCCCAGACTCACTGGTTCAATAAAATGAGCATTTGTAGAAATTCCATTTCTACATTATATCATTTAAAAGAATCTTCCGCAATTTGAATTCCTACATATTTCAAGATTCGTAAACTGACTTCTACATGAATTGATGAAATTACATACTATGATCGCGGGGTTAACAAAGGTCTGTATTCATGAGCCTCAAATCCCAGTCTCACCACCACACATTCAAAATGGAGTGTATCCACATCAAAACTCAATCATATGCTTACACACAAACTGTTGGGTTATGGCTCAAAGTCCAAGCCCATACAAATTAGGAAAGAGTTTTAATGAGAGTTAAAATTCTAGTTATGGTAGGATTGATAGATTAAGAAATCCTTTGTCTTGGAGGACAAGGAAATCTGCTCTATAAATAGGACTCTTGTATTAGTTGAAGGAGTGTGTCTTGCAATAGGTCTAGATTGAGAGAGAGAAAGAGCCATTGTAAGAACACCGTGAGAGAGGGTTTAGACTTTTTAGGCCGTGCAAAAAGTCTTATTGAGTTTGTACTCTTTTCTATTAGTGGAGTTTTTCGTGGAAGTAGGCAGAGGGCCGAACTACGTTTAATTGTGCATGTTCTTTTCTCGTTACTCGTGTTTTAATTCCGCTGTTTGAGTGTGTGTTACGCGTCCTAATTTCCCAACACAAACAAATGCGTTCAAAACAATAAATAATTAACTAAATAAAAACCCTATATTGAACTTTTTTACATGAGATGGTCAATTGTAGTGATGCTGCTTCAACTACAATCCTGTCACTACATTGCGCCTAATCAACTGGGCTCACGGTAGTACTGGAACTAAGCCATTATAAACTGTACACAAATTTAGACACAGAATCGACGAGGGAGGAGCGTTACATCAATACCAGAGGATATTCAAAATTCAAGTAGGACATATTGTTTTTACTTTTCAAATAATTGGCCGCGAGACTCGAATCTATGATATTCTATTACACCCAGCTCGGACATAAATACACATAATAAGAAAATGAAAAAAGAAAGAAAGACACGAAACATTGAAGAGACGGAATAAATAAATTCAAAAAAGGGAAAAGTAAAAGAGTAGGGTTTAAGAATACCTCATTCTTGAGAGGTTTTCTGTTATCATTTTGATTATGATTATGACGATGATGATGATGGTGATTGGTGGTGGACTTGGACAGAGGAGGAGAGTGGCGGCGCGAGGTGGCGAAAAGGCGCGGAGAGGCGAGGGAGTAGCGGGAAGGGCGGGTGGAGCCGAGCACGGCGAACCAGCTACCGCAGCTACTCACGGCGGCTGCCATTGCCATTTCTTAATATTATTGCAACAAGAAAAAAAACACACACAAACACACACACGAAAAGAATAAGCAAATGCAGCTGATGCTTTTGAGGCGATGCTCTTGTGTGTATCTTCTCGCTGGACACTGGGGTTTTACTGAGAGAGGTAGCAGCTTTTTTAGGTGTGTGTTGATTCCTTATCCGTTGGATAATTCGTCAAAATGTCTGATGATGTCTATGATATTAAGCAATTACGCTTTGGCGCCTCCAGCTCCATTATTGGTATGTATTTTCTTTGAAATTATTAATGCATGATATTACTTTGTCACAAATAATAGATGAAATATAACTTCTTTTTTTTTTGTGGGGCTCCATCCGACTTAGTGAGTCACGAGTACGAGTGAGGTGATTATTTGCGTATCTTCTCCCAAAATGCATATGCATTTTAATAGTTATATAATATGATGCAATATTAAAAATTATATAATAATTTTAAAACAAAAAAATATTTTTTATAATTAATTTTATAGTTATATAACACGATACTAACCATGTGATACACTGGAAAAAACAAGTATTTTTCATGTTGTTGTTATTTTGAATGGTCAAATTTGACAGTTAATGTAATGGATTAAATATAAATATATTTTACCAAATTAAATTCCTAACATTGATTACAACTTTTATATTTTTGTAAAATCTAATAATTTTAAGGGAAAAAAAAAAAGAACTCATGAGTAATGTATATTGATACATTTCTATCATTTATTAAGTGTCTTTTTAATGTAATCAGATTAGTATTTTTTTTCCTTTTTAATATACATGTTAGTCTTTTCTTGTTTAATATAGAACAAATTAATCATGTAATGTATAATGGGCAATGGCATACAAAAAATATGATATAATTTTCAGAAATAGTTACTTATTAACTTTAGTTTCCTATTATTATTTTCAAAAATAAATATAGATACATCCGAATTCAAAATTTTCTAATTTATCTAGACGATCGAGTTCAGATTCATAATGCATATTCCCACCCCTATGTGTGGGTAATTTGTGTTATGTGTGCAAATTATATAAGTTTAAAATGTGTAGTATATACAAAGAATATTTAGTGCATGCAAATTTTTGTACAATATGTGTAATGTGTGTGCAGTGTTGTACTACGTGTAAGTAGCTTGTGAAACATATGGGCATAGCACGCGTAATGTGTGTAGTGTGTGTCTTTTACGAAGTGCGTATTGACCAAAATTGTGTATTAGAAGAAAGAAAATAATTATTGGTAGTATAATTATTTTTGTCTTTTTAGGATGTTTGAAACATTTTGGGAATGGCGAATTTTACAAAATAATATCTTTCTATTGCGTGAATCAAACTTAAAAATTTTGCATTCCTGGCCTAGATCCAAAGCTACCATAAGAAACTGTCAATGAAATGCCATCTAAAGTGACTGCTCATTATCCTATTTTTTTCATAAAATCTCAAATGTCATTTGTCACAATTGATTGATTGCATCATGCCAACATATTATATTTTAAGTATATTATCATTTCATATCTAAATTTTTGGTCCTTATGTGTAAAGTGAACGAAAAGATTTGATCTTGTCAAAAATCTAAATAAAAAAGAAAGTTTGACTTTATGAATTAAATATATATTTATATATTCAAATTTAATTATTTTAAGTCAAATAACATATTAACAACTTATTAATTGAATCAATATTTTTAAGGTGATTACTTCAATCAAAAATCAACTAATGAGAAAAAAATTTCGAAAACACATTTTTTACATACTTATTAATGTAATTTTAATTATACTTTATAAATTGACTCAAAGCAATTTTTAATAATATTAATTATATAAAATTTAACAATATCAAATTAATATAAAAATTTGTTTACGACATATGTCATTTGCTGTCTTTATTTTTATAACTTCAAAAGAGATCAAAAGTCAATTACATATAACTAATGCTAATTGATACTTATACTACTTACACTTAAAGTGACTCACAAATTATATCATATGCCAAAGCATGGTATGCTTACAATATGCGATTTGTAAATAATTAAAAATTATGAACATATAATATAAAAACTGTGAACTTATAATAATAAATTTGTAACTATAGTATTGTAAAATGTATAATATTAAATGAGTGTATAATATTTAAGGTGCATAATATTTAATCTATATATTACTCAACCTCTATTTCTTTGGTCTTTATTTATTGTTTTTCCAACTTCTTATCCACAAAATACAAGTACGTGGCAAAGTGCTGATGGACCTTTCCCGCGAGTTTTCCCGCCATTAACAATCTCACAGAAGAAGCTCAAGGTGGAGCAGAAACAGATCCGAAGCTTCAAGCTACCACAAAAATGGTGTCTTTATCATCATTCCCATTTCGAACCATTTTCACCAGAACTTACGATTTCCACCACGAAAACAACATATTTGCAAGTGGGGCAAAAGCTAAGCTGACCCAGAAATTTCGGCACAAAAACTCTCATTTTAGTTCAAGATTTTCAGCAATTCAGAAGTTGGTTTCGCATTCAAATTTGCAAAGCAATGCAGGAGAAGAAGAAGAAGAAGATGCAGAAGATGGGTCAGTTGAAGACATTAGGGTCCCAAGTCATTGGCTGGAGCCTTCCAAAGCATTGGAGGTATACCAAACATTTGATGCCATAATTAGGGGTGAGCATAATTCGGTTAATAAATATAAACTACGGTTTGATTATAACCAAATTATTTAGGGCTCGTTTATATTGATTTTTTTTAAAATCATTTAATTAACAAATTTTGGAAAAAAAAAGCTTTTGATAAATTAAAAATTCTGACTTATGAAAAAAATCACATTTGAGTTTTTTTTTCAAGAATTACAGTTTTTTTTTTTTGAAATCCAACAAAATAATTGTTGCAAAAAGAATTTTCTTTTTTTCAGGAAAAACAATTATTTTTTGGTTAAAAAAAAAATCTAAAAGAGCCCTCTAACCATTAGTTGTTCATTAACATTGTGTGATTCTTGGTATGCTATTGGTTCTGTGATTACGTGAATTACTTTGGATGATATAACATGGGTTCTCGTTAATACAATAAATAAACACATCTATAACCTTTTTACGAGTCTAACTTTTAGATAAGGTGACAACTTAATAATTCTTGTTTTTGGTTCCGGTTGCCCCGCGGTGTAGCGGAGAAGCTAATAATGTGGATATCTTATAGTGATAAATGCTAGGGAAATGATGGATCTAGCATTTTCAATATTTTGTTTGTGGTTTATAAGTTAATGATATTTGTATTAACTAATAAGTCAGCTTAACCATTTTGGGTCTAGTTAATAAATGAGCAAAGTTAGTTATTCGCAAGCCTAGAACGCGGTTCTTCTTTTGGATCCAGGTTCTGGGACAGTGAAATGCAAGAAAGCTAACGTGGTTGTGTAATCGACATTTTGATTTAAAAAAAAATGAAGAATACGGCTATGAAGATAGCAAAACGGTCTTTTAGGCTCAAGATTAATATCATACCTAAAAAAAGGAAAATAAGGGACTGAAGCAGCAGTTTCATGAAGACTATGAGGGTGTTTGGCTTTGCTTATTTTACGTGCTTATAAGCACCTAAAGAAAAGCGCCCACACACATGTTTTTTTACTGTTTGGGTGCTTATAAGCACCAAATAAGCAAAGCCAAACGCCCTCTATATAGTTCTATTGTTTGAGGCTTGGTTTGCTTTCCACCTACATTGGTGGATCGTTGCATTTTCGTAGTACTAGATAACGTGTTTATATGATTTCTGTTTCCTTTCTCTACTGTCTGAAATCCACATTTGAATTAGTAGGAACATCACGATTTGAGATGTTGTCATCAAGTGTCTGTGTTCCAAGGAGACCAAACTGATATTAAGACAACACTTTAGTGCTCAAACCTTAATTTAGCAAGCACCTCTTGGTCTAAGTCTCTAGGATAATATGCATGTTTTGATGGAGCAATTGCACTTGCATTCCTGCTCTATAATCAGCTTCAGAATGATAGATGTTGTCAACTTCTCTGAATACCAGATCATAGGAATGCCTGGTATAGTTCATTCATATAACTGAAGAGAAAAGGTTCTGCAAGTTTAGCGGATATGGTACCGCATTTGATGACGCATAAGATTTTTGTTCGTGCTAGGTTATGCATATATCAACTTACAGAATCCGCTTACAATAAGAACTAGTTACCACTATATGTCAATAATTCACAAGAGTTTGATGGCAAGACCCATAGTGCTGCCGTTGATGATGGGGCACCTTACTTGTGTAATGACAATGCTAAGGGGAACAAATGTGTGAAGGCCGTAGGTCTTGATGCATCACTGTTTCGTGTGCCTGTCGTTCTGTTTATTGCAGTTGTTGTTGGGAATATGTTTCAGGCTCACTCTTGCCATATCATGACTGATGTTTCCTAATCGTTAGCCTCAGAGTCTCCTCTGACTATCTATTTTTCTGACATTTCTAAATTATTTTCTTTAAGTACATGCTACCCTCACCAACACACTGACCCAAATATATATATATATATATATATATATATATATATTTGTAAGGCATATTGTTTTTTCATCAGAGTTTTGAAAAACACAAGAAAGTGAAAAATATACTAGTTATGGCTAATGAAATTCTCTATTAGATCTTCTTGATTGGTAATTTCTGTGAATTTGGTGTTCCATACTGGTTTTCTCCCGGGAAAGTGGAGAGGAATCGGGATATAGCTATTACTATTTTGTGGCTTTTTCTCCACTTTGATTCTTTTGCCTTGTACTAGCGAAATCTTGAGAACCATAGGCTACTTCAGCTTCACTTTCTTTTTTCCTGTGTGTGGTAGATGACGATGGAAAACGTTCTTCTCCACAAGATGATCTTCCTAATATAAGATGCTACAGAGTCTAAATCTTCGTCTAGTGAGCCAGCATACTCATTGCTAACCACCGCGACTGCAGGAATCAGAGTGGCTCAGGGTGACTCTGCACAAATGGTTGGACGATGAGTACTGCCCTGAGGCGACAAACATCGAAATCAGCAGGGTTGCTGCGCGCTCATATTACAACTCGTTGGTGGGAAAGGTGACGGACCTGGGCGAGATTTTATTAAGGATGGCTAGAGAACTGGAAACCATTTCCTACCAAGAAAGCTTCCATGGAGCATTCTCATCTGCAAATGCGGCCGTGACTCTTATCATCCAACGGATAGACCAACAGTAGTTGCTTGCCTGTATTATTTGTGTAATTTGTTTCATTCTGCATGTGATATTGTATGACTAATAGTAGGGAACATAATTTGACTTGTGATATGCATAGTTTGTTAGTCTTTCTTCAATGTATTTATTTTTGGAAATAAAGGATAGTCCAAAATGTATGAACTCATGGAAAAAGTATCAAAACACCGAGTATTTAGGTGATTGTAAAGTATGTCATTGCAATATTGAAGGCCTACTTGGATTGGCTTTTTTTTAAGGTAAAGTACTTTTTTTCCTCTCCCAAAAAAGCACATATTTTTTTTGCAGTAAGTATTTGAATTAGATTTCAAAAAGAGTTGAACAGTCGAAAATTTTAGCTTTTAAAAAAAACATTTTTCGTAGAGTTTAAAAAAATGATTTTGGAAAAAACTAACCCAGATGAGCCCTGAATAACACCAAAGATGTAGATCAAGAATGTACTTGTTTGATCAGAGCACCGCCATGTAGTACTCATTGCACAACATCAAGACTGTTACCATTTCAAATGCCACACAAATCATAGTATTACAGGAAGTATTTTTTTTTTTTTTTTTTAAGGGTTAACCAAAGGAGAACCCCTTTCTCACCTGGCTAGAGGCTCCTTAACCAGGCGGGAGGTTAATCGAGGGATATGCATGAGTGGCAGCCCGACCAGGGAGAGGACTAACGGGCGTGAAAATCCAAATGATCCGCAATATTTCAATGAAGATCGCGCATTCTGACTCGATCCGCGTTGTCGAGTGTCTCCACCCTCTAAGTATTTTGCCTTATTGGAAAATGGTATTAGACAATTTACTATTTTGGAAGCTGCTATACAAAAAGAAAAAAAGAAAGAAAAGGGAAAAGGTAGTTCCTTCGATTTCACTTCCTTGCATAAGGAATAATTTGATCCAACTTTATATTTTCTAGACTTGGTTGGAATGTGTTCCTACCTATTAATACGGATTTCGTTCACACCACCTGTTGTGACAAATGCTTGTTAAAAAGCCTTCATGACTAATTGTGTAGGAGACTTTTGATTTATTTATTTGTTCAATTACTTTTTTACCTACAAATGTAATATAGGAATTGGGTTCCACAATTTAAATTATTTTTTTCATTCAATATATCTTCTATACTATTATATATAACAGACCCTATTGCATATAATATTGTTAAGTAGCGCTGTCAATTTCATGCCACGTGTATACTTCCCACTTAATTGTTTAAAATAAGTTTCTACTGTATCTTTTTCCCAAATTAATTTATGGACATCACAAGTCTGTTGCCTAAATATACAATCAACTAAATCATTTATTTATTATTCAATTCAATTTCTTCCCTTTTACTACACTCAAAAATCTTTCATTTTTATTCTTCATACATTATTTACACTTAATCACTAGCCTTAAATCATAGTTAAATCATTATATTGGTATTATATTTAAAGGGTGCTTGGATTGGCTTATAAAAAAACTACTTAAATTACTTTGGCCTTTAAGCGGCTTTTCTTTAATGTCGATTTTAAGTAGTTACGTGTTTGAATAAAGTTATACTTATAACAAAAAAAATATTTACGTGTTTGATTAAAGTGAATTGAAAAGCAACTTATATAGTTAAAATAACTATTAAGGATACTAAAATATAATTTATCGAGTAACTGCAAGATAAAAAAGTAAATATATTTTAGTAATAAAAAAAGTAAGGATAAGATGGTAAATAATTTGGTTAAACTTGTTTTTTTTTTCAAATTATTTAAAGTCATAAAAAGCAGAAGTTGGGGATGGGAAGCTTTTTATTTTCTACTTAAAGTCACTTATAAAAAGCACTTTTTTAAATTAAACAAACGTTTCCATTAGCTTAAATTAGGCTTTAAGTAGGTTGGATCAGGAAAAAAGTCAAACCAAACACCCTCTTAAGCTCCTACATTTCAATTTCATTCATAGCAACACAGATTCGCTTCCTTTTTGTTTTAGATAATTGCAATTTGATCAATTTTTTTATCACCACAATTTCTCCATAATTTCAAATTGTGTTATCTTACAAATTTCAAAATTGTGCACATGTAAGGAAATCACATGTATGTGTATTATTATTGTTTAATCTATTAAAAATAGTTTATATAATTTTGAAGCATTTAAATGGATAAAAAAACTAAATCTTTCTAATATATCAACCTACATATATTACATCCCGTATAATCGCACGAGTGACATACTAGTAATAGTAAATTGCGTAGTAGATTACACGTGCATCTTTCATTTTTTTCTTTTGGGATGTAAAGGTGCTAAAAACACTATAAAGGAAGTTAATACCATTAAGAGAAACTATGCTGCGCGCGATAAACTTTTCCTGAATTTTCAAATTGCCCGTTAAACTTTTTGTCTAAAAATTTTCATTGAAATTATTTTATATTTTATATTTACTCAATCTAACGTTTTCTTTCCAAATTCATTTTAACAAATTCTTATTTTAAACCAGACAAAATTATGATGATGCAAGATATATTAGACAACATTATAGGTTCGTTTGGATTAGCGTTTCTCAAAAGCGTCTTTTTTCTCTAAAGCTTTTGAAAAAAAGTGATTTTTTGAGAAGGTACAAATTTTGGTTTTCTAGAAAAAGATGAAATTAAAATTTTTTTTTCTTCCTTCAGAATTTCTATTTTTTAAAATCTAATTAAAATATTTATTGAAAAATTATTTAATAGAATACTTTTCCTTGATAAGAACCAATAGAAATAGGCCCTATATAAACAAATCTCATATGACATAGGACGGATTTTTTGGCGGGCTTATGTGTTGAAGCCCATGAACGGAAAATAAATTGGGCCGGCCCAATGTTACAGGCTTACCTATAAACAATACAACTTCGCAATCCTCTCTCTCCTCTTCTCTCTGTCTCCTTCTCGATTGGATCTCTTGAGCAGCTGCAGCAGTGGCCACAGCTTGAGGTTAGTTTCGGAATTTCACATCAAACGCCTATTTCTTTAAGGCTACTTTGCGTTGAATTTTGTAGTCTAGGGTTTCGATTTATGAATTCATCCGTTAATTATGATTAAATTTCTTGGCCCTTGAATAAATTAAAATTTTTATTTTCAATTTTGGTTCAATATAATGATATGTTGCATTAAGATACTGCGTAGTGATTAAGCAAAGTAAGCATTTTTTTATAACAAAATCTCCTATTGTGTTTTAAGCATTTTTCTTTTTTAATAACAAAATCTAGTGCTTTTTTTTTTTTTTTTTTGGGTTCAATATAATGATTTGTTGCACTAAGATACTGCGTATTAATTAAGCAAAGTAAGCATTTTTTGATAACAAAAATCTACTGCTGTGTTCTTATCGTTCCGATTGTTTTGTTTGGGTTTGTTTCGTTAATGAAAGGAAGCTCTTGCTAGCGTGGTGTTCGAGAAAAGGTCAGACCGGGTTATTTTGCGTAGCCTTACCTTAAAAACCCTTTACATTACATGTTTAGAAGCCCCTTGTTGGGTTTGTGTAGTTAATCAAGCAAAGCTGTGGCTATGCGGGGGGCCTAGGAAAATATCAGACCTACTTTGGGTTTATTTTTGTGCAGCTTTACCTAAACAAGCTTTACCTTACGTGTTTAGGAGCTCTTTTTTTTGTGGTTGCAAGTGTTTGTGGTTTGCATGCTGACAAAGACAGGCACTCTTAGGTCCTATCGTCTTGTTTTAGCCTTGCATTCCCTTATGTGGCGTTGCCTTATGTAGCCCACGGTGGATTGCTCGATGCTTTGGATGTTGCAAGCTATGAGGGTGTGGGGTCCTTGACCTCTCTTTGCCTGAAACTAGCATTTGCCCCTAGTTGCGTATTGTGGTAGTGTGCTTATCTTGAGCCATGACAGCAACTTTGTCGTTGCTCCATGGGCTTTCCTTCTCAAGGACCCAAAAGAAGAGGGGAAAGAATAAGCATATGTTGTTAATGCGTAGGGTTCCTAATAGAGGTTTTCAGTGGTAGACGAACTTGTGCCTAGATATATAATTCTTGAAATTGTTGTTGGGAACTCGTTATTGCTGGATGATGAAAGGAAGATTTAAGGAACAAAAGCAAGCTGTTTGCCATTTTTCTCCCTTTGCTAGTGTTTCTTTTTATATAATTTTGTGATCATATTGAAATTTCTTTACTGCATTGGACTTGACTTTGGAATCTTAGCCAGTGGGGAAGATTATGGCATTGGTAAAAAACAGGAAAAGAAGTGGCAAGGCTGGTGAGACTGCTTCTGAACTTGTAGCTTCTGAAAAGGAGAGTGTCAAACCTTTGGAGCCTAAACCTGAAGTTGCAGTCAAGTCCGTAGTTCAGAATTCTACACCAGGCAATGATGCTGGAACCAGTCAGCAGGTTCAGAACAGAAATAAGAATAAAAGGAAGAGAAGAAAAGAAAGGGCAAGAGAAACAAAACATGATGCAGGCGATGCTGAGACTGCTTCTAAACACATAGCTTCTGAAAAGCCAACTGTCAACTTTTTGAAGCCTGAACCTCAAATTACAGACAGGTCTGTAGCACAGAATAATGTGCTAGGCAAGGGTGCTGGAAACAATCAGGAAGTTCAGGACAGAAATAAGAATAAAAGGCAAAACAGAAAAGAAAGGGAAAAGGAAACGAAACATGGTCAAGGCAATGATGAGAAAAATCTAATATCCCATCGTCAGAACATAGGAAAGGAGAAATTTACTGAGAAACATGAAGAAATGGACAAGAGAACTCACATTGCTCGAAAGGAACTTGGTGGATTGATTTTTTTGTGCAATGGAAAAACCAAGCAAGATTGTTTCCGTTATCGTATAATGGGTGTCTCAAGCAGCAAGAAGGAGCTTGTCTTGAGCATCAGACCTGGTCTGAAACTATTTCTTTATGATTTTGATCTCAAACTCATGTATGGCATCTACAAGGCCTCTTCTGCAGGTGGCATAAAGCTTGAACCTGCAGCCTTTGGTGGGGCGTTCCCATTTCAGGTCTTCTATTTTCTTTTTGTTAATTGCAGTTTCTGGGATCCCTTTGGCTTTCAACATGTCTGGTGTTTATTTTCTGATGTTTGATTTTCAACAGGTGCGCTTTGATGTTGAAAAAGACTGCCTTCCATTGCCTGAGAGTGTATTTAAGAGAGCACTTAGGGACAGTTACAACGAGAGGACACGCAAGTTCAATACAGAGTTAACGTTTGAGCAAGTGAGAAGACATTTCTTTTATAATTGTGTGAGCATGTGTATGTTTGTGCATTTGATGAAGATTTGTGCTTTTCTTCTGGTACTCTGACCCTGTTTCAGCACATATATAACTCATCATTGAGGCACCATTCTTTTGGCCCTTGCAGGTAAAACACCTAAGTAAGCTGTTTCAGCCTGCTCCACAGTTGCAACCAAATGTCAAATCTTTTGTCCCAGAACCTGTCATGGTGCTGCCTATCCAACCCCCGCTGGTAGTAACTTCATCTAACGAGGAAATTTTCAGAGAACAAGTATATAGAGACCACTATAGTGGTAGAGAAGCCAGAGGTGGAGTAGTGACATTAGAGCATGACACTAAGCAGCTTCCCGATCAGCATGGCTCACACGGTGAGGTGCCTTCTCATCCACTTTTCTTTGGAGAGAGAGAATACAGAAGCCACGGTCTTCAACCGGATAGACACATAAGCCACGGTCTTCAACCGGATAGACGTCCCTTGCCAACAGTTTCTGCTGTTGGCTTTGATTATGTTTCTGGCCAAGAAAGAGAGCAGCTCCAGAGAGACACTGCTTCTGCAAATGGTGATGCTGCCCTACTCCATAAAGAAGCTAGGCATCCTGATCCATTTTTTCTCACTGAAACAGAATACAGAACTTATGGCCTTAGAGGAGCTCCGAGATTGCCTACAGTGGCTCCCATTGCTGAATCTAATCTTGCTTTAGAAGACCAACGCAGTCAACTATGTAATCCCTATGATGAAAGTACCACCTCATTGGTAAATCGGTATCTTTCAATGCCAAGGATGACGGAAGTTGATGCAGGATCCTATTCTCTGGCAGAAAGAGAGACTTACAGAAATGGTTCTAGAGAGGCTTACAGAAATGGTTCTAGAGAGGCTTACAGAAATGGTTCTAGAGAGGCTTACAGAAATGATTCTAGAGAGGCTTACAGAAATGATTCGATAGAGGCTTACAGAAATGATTCTAACTACATAAATGAGAGAAGAGGTCAGCCAGAGAGTTATATCGTTGACAGATGGAGAGAATATTCTTCTTATGATCCCCGTGCACCACCAGATTACAATCAGAGACACCTCCATCTGGGAGGTGACCCCGACAGAGTACCTGCGACTGTTTCATCTCGCTATGCTTTTTCTAGCCCGTCTGTCTCACGCAGATGAGCTGGTGTAGGCTTCCAAAATAGTGTTCCTCAATTGACGAGATAAGGTGTGGTTTTACATCCTTGATGCACTTGTGGAAAGAAGTGCAGTCTCCTGGCCGTGGCCTTCCTGGGTAGATTTATTTCTGGTCAAGTTCTTTTCTCCTTTTGGTGTCACATCTTCCTGTATAATATTATCTACATGGAGCTTGTCCTCGTGTTTCAGTCTAACAAAAACTGGAACCGGAATGGGAAGGAAGAAATGTAGGAAATAGAAGACCCAGAAGTGGAATGCCAAACAACAATCTCCAAAATGTGTTCAGGGATCAAAACTTTGTGATGGTGCATCTGCATACAGGAGAAGATGTTCAGAAGATAATTACGATATGTTTTCTTCTAATCACTGTCTACGTTGGTACTTGAAGTGAATTTGGGCAAAGCTAAAAACTGCCAGAACATGTACAAGGCCGAAACCGAAAAGGTTAGACCCTACCAGTGAGATTCATACCGGCTGTTGTGCTAATACAGTTAAGATTCATTTCATTACTATTTGTGCTCATCAAAGGGATATGCAGCAAAGCTTGGATCTCAAGGACTGTAACATTATATTATGTGTATTTGAAGACAATGCTACATTCTGCGGAAAATACTCGGAGCCTTGACCTTTGTCGATCATGCTGTAACAATTGAATTCATCTTTTTTTCTTTTGCCTTTTCATACCAAATAATTGTATAGGAAAAACATTGTGCTGCTGCAATTTGATAATTAAGTATTTTGTTAGCATTATGCAGTGAATTCGATACCTTTTTCATTTGCTAAAGTACATAAGCTATGCAATTTGATTTTGTTGTCCATGTATTTTGTTGTAGTCACCTCTAGTGAAATCTCTCAAATTTAGCTTTCAATTGACTATTACCCATCTATTATTCATATTTCCTTCTCTCTAGGCCACGCAAGACTAGTGGAACATTTTTCGCAAGGTGACAAAATTATGAGATCTTAATGTGTCTTGTAATGTTATCTACTAATGGTAAAGTTTCGGGATGAGCATCCGGTTTAAGGAAACCGAAATTGAGGAACTTTAATAACTGAATTTCTGAAGTTCAGAAATTACGAACTGAAACCAAACTGAAATATATTAATAATTGAAATTATTTAACCAAAAAAATTTGGTTTGGTTTCAGTTATTAACCGAACTAACTGAATTCTTAAAAACAATCATACATTACTCCAAATTGAGTTCATTTATAATTAAAATAATTGATTTTCAATATTCATCATAATTCATAATGGATATAAGAGTGATACAAAACAACTAAATAAAAATTTATTTTAAAAAATTAGATATTCGGTTATTAATTGAAAGTAACCAAAATCGAACCAAGAACTGATTTTTTGTTTTTTTTTTTGTTGCTAATTGAAACCAACTGAATTTTGTATCTTGGTTTAGTTTGATTCTATTATTCGGTTATATACCGTGTCATAAGCATCCCTAATAAATTAAGTAGGTCATTTTATTATAGTTGCATGAACAATTCGCTCACTTAGATGTCTCTTCAATCCTATAACTTGAGCGTTATATATACCTACTAAAAACACGCAATATCTTGTCTATGACATCTTGCTTCCTATCCAGAAAATGCAGAAGGAAGAGGGGGAAACCAAGGGAAATTTTCCTTTAAAAAGTCATCACAATATCATTTCTTTGAAAATTATCAATAGTTAACCAAAGAAATGGTCGAACTAGTAAAAGTTAACATGATTTCAAACAAAACTGATCTTTTCTCAAGATGCTCGACTGGCTTTCCCATAACATTATAGCTAAACAGTTACAGTCAGCAGCTTTCCCATATCCACCAAGATTATAGCTAGACAGTTAGCAGTCTCATAAAAATTGCACACAGATTATAAGAACAAGTTTGTCAAGCTAATGATTAGCCTCAGAAACCGGTGCGTTTGAGCTGGAACTATCGCTGCCTCCATTAGCCGGTGCAGGAACACTACCTGGATACATTGGAGGGGTGAACATTGGTGGGGCACCACTAGACGGCGGCTGCATCCCTACAGGTGGGGCACCACTTGATGCAGGCATTCCCGCACTTCCTGGAATCATTGGTGGGCCGGTCATAGGTCTCAGAAGAGCGTTCCCTTGCCCGGGCAAGGGAACACCAGGTGGAGCCGCCATTTGAGTCATTGGCGGAGCAGACATATAACCTGGTAGCGTCAAAAGCATTAAAAATGAGCTTACTGAAGGAGTATGCGATAGCATTTAAATGAATGTGATGGCATTAATAAATCTGACGTTTACTTAGCAAAAAAAAAAAAGAAATCTGATGTTTCTCCTAAAAGCAGAAAATACAACATCAAGCAATAATCCGTTATTCTTACTTAACAAGAAGAGCCAATCTGCAATTTTATGGCAACAAATTTACACAAACACAAAGCTTCAGTTTATGGAGTCTTAAATGCAAATGGGACTTTTCGCTGATATGAGATCAAAACACTTACAATTTGGGACCTTCATAATTGAAGGATGGCAAATCCTATTGTTTACAAGAGAAATAAATTTCATATATTTCATGGGATAGATAAGCCTATGAGGATCCTATTCCAAAGAACATAATGGTGAACTTCAAAGGGTCCAACATGTATAATAAATCTACATAGAGCTTCAGCCTATGGAGCCTAAAATGCGAATGGGAGTTTTCTGTGGTCTGAGATAAAAAAAAATTCCAGTTTCGGATATTCATAATTGAAGGATGGCAAATTATATTGTTTTCCAGGAGAACTAAATTCACATATTTCACAGAATAGATAAGCCTATGAGGATCCTATTCCAAAGAACATAATGGTTAACCTTAATGGGTCAAATTGTAGTAACATTTTCCAATAACATAACAGATTTGAAGATCACTCTATTCCGGTAAAGAACACAACTGAAATAAGAACATCATGGTGAATGCCTCTATGATATGACAGTGAAGCCTCATCCAGGATATACACACTTCGAAGCACAGAAAAGATTTTCTAATCTGTCACTTAAGTTTTCATGGTCTTTACCCAAGAATATACACTTGGTGACTTCCTATCTTGAGATCATAAATGAAATAAAGATTCTAATTCATAACAGAAAATAATGGTTTTTCTTCCAAACCAGTAAATTAACCAGAACTGCTATGTTAAATTAATAGAATTCTTCTATCAATTAGTTTAATGTTCCTGGAAGGATAAACACCAATCAAAGAAACCAATGTTTTGGAATAGAACAAGCCATTGGCTCATATCAGAAGCCTCAGGAGAAAAAGCACATGAAACCATTGGACTATCTATTAGGAAAAAATATAAATGAGAGGTTTCGTCAGGGTAAAGTAATGCCCAAAATTGATACTGTAGGTTCCTTGCCCAAGCATAACCCAGAACATCTCTGATTCTTAGACACCAGACTTAAGAGAAAGCTGCTAGCCATGACATAAATAGCACAGCCAACTCAAGCATAAAAAAAGGAGAATAGAGAGCCATACTTATTTCTATCAACTAATTAAAACAAAACACAACGTTTTCCTACTATCAGATCATAGAATTTTTAGGTGCTAGCAAAAGTTAACTCATCTATCCAGAACTCATCTGTACTTCACCATGACAACACAAAGAAATTGAAGTTCTGATAGTCAATACTCTTCATGCAATTCCAACAGTTACAGGAACCAAAAAAAAGGTGCAAGAAATGGCATATAACAAGTATTTATAGCTGCAAATACCTGTAGTGCCAGGCATTGGTCTAGGCAAGACCGGGGGCCTCATTCCTGGTACTAATGGGGTACCGGCTGGCAATTGTGTGCCGCCTGGGATGGCAATGGGAGGAGTAGGTAGTACAGGAAGCCCGGGTCTTAGAGGAGCATAAGGGGCACCAACTGGCCTATAAGCTCCAAGGTGTTCCCTAACTTTCTGATCAATCAAACTTTGGTTTAGTTGTGCTTCATATTGTTGATAATAATTTCGGACATTTGCCTGTTATCAAAATGAGAATAAATGTCATATATGTAGATGGTATGCATAAACTTCCAATCCAAAAAGAAACAATAACAGAAATGAGGGGGAAAAAAATTGGAAGAACGATTTACCTTGTGCTTGTAACCAGCATTGTGCTGTTTCCTGACAGAAGGCTGCAAGAGCAAAGAAGATGATGAGCAATCATCAATACCAATAACCAGCATCTCTTTCAAGCCAGCATTCAGAACATGACCAATAGAAAAAATTCAAATTTGAAAAAGATGGCCCATCATGACCACTGGAAAAAAGTCAAGTCTGAAAAAGATGCTGTGTCATGACCATTGAAATAAATTCTTCAAACAAACATCAACAAAAGAAGAATGAAAATGATATCGCTGGTTTGAACATGACCAACAGAAAAAATTCAAGTTTGAAAAAGATGCCGCATCATGACCATTTGAGAAAAGTCAAGTTTGAAAAAGATGCCATGTCATGACCATTGAAGAAAAATCCTCAAACAAACATCAAAGAAGAACAATAACGATATAGCAAGATAAGGCTGTTGCTGACATCCTCCATATAGTGAATAACATGAATGCAAACTAACCACATCCTTTCGTTGTGAACTATCATTATCAGTTAACTCAAGCAAATTCTTCTTTGTTATAACATACAAATAGAACACCAAAAGCCAGTTCCTCTAACCATAACCGGATAAACTCAACCATATTGAAACACAAGAACCAATATCAACTAGTACTGAAAAATCAACAATATTATCATGTGAAAGCACTTGTGTTTGATTAACCAAAGTGAGTCCCCACCCAGACTTCACGCATAACTAGAACTTCACGCACCAGTCTCTTCTTTTAATTATCGATAACATTAACTCGGTAAATTTGTGATGTCCCAGATTGGCAGATACATGAAATGAAGATCCTTTATATGTTACCGATACGTGATCAAATAATAACTCGACTTTTCAATTTTTGGGATTAATGAGTATCTGGCAAAACAATGCCTAACTTTTGAGATTTCTGCTTTTTTTTTTTTTATAGCTAATTCAAATACTTAGTGTATAAAAAAAAAGAGTGAATTTTTCATTTAAAAAAACCAATCCAAAAACCCAAAAATGAGGCTCTGAATTCTGAAGCATTATACAAATATCCAACACTAAAAGCAGAGCACACTTACAGAATCATGCGTCAAGTAAGTATCGCAATAATCACAGTAGTACCTGCGAGAAGGAAAACAACAAAATTACAATAATGCCACCAAAAAAATTCCACATTTACAATGCCGACGATAAATTATAAATAATTTACATCTATATATATATATATATATATATATATGTAAACACACCTAGGCATTCTGTAATATGAGCCGAATAATTAAGCTGCCAAAACAGGAAAAAAAAGAATTAATAATTAACAAAAATTATCACATGAACAAAAACCCTAGATCACGTTGCGACTTATATGCAAACGTATAAAAACACATATGTTTGAATATGTATGTGTGACGTGAGAATAACAACTAATAAATAATTGTTCTTGTATGCGCTTTTGCCCTCGAATTTTCAGAAATTAATAAGTCTCTCGAAAGTGAAGTTTATGCAATTAAGAGCTAGAAGGAGGGGTAAAACGGAGAATTTACGCGAATCGATTAGGAAGAGAAGCTCGCGAGCTGCGCAGTGCAGGAATGATGTGTAAATAGTGACTTTGTGGGGAGTGGCGGTTTAAAAAGGATGGGTAGTATTTGCGAAATTACAGTTCACTCCCTAGCCGAAATCTAAATATTATTAGAAAAAGGTAACGAGATTATAGTCCGGTTTGGATTGACTTCTTTTTATTTTTTTTATAATTTTAAAAATATTATCTTTTTAATAAATTGAAATTTTTAGTTTTCAAAAATTGTTGAATTTGAATTTTTTTAAGGTTTTAATTTTTTTAAAAAATAATTAAAATATTTATTGTAACAATATGTATTTTTTGAAAAATATTTTTTTATGAAAAAAATAAAGGAGAAGACATTGATTCGATAATAAAGGAAAAAGAACAAGAAGTGTATTCCTAGAATGGATCCAAAAAAAAGTTGAGGCATGGAATAATTTTATATAAATTGACGTCTTTATCCTATTAAATATGTCTTTTCTTTTTTGTCCTTGGTAATAGGTGTAGTATAGATATTTGATAATGATTTAATTTTCACTCTAAATCACCTCGAGTGAACATAAAACACGCAATTTTCACACATTATTATTATTATATATATCATTTAGATCCTTTACTTGCCACGACCGTGCATGTAATGCAAATAAATATTGATTTAAGCGAGATATTAATCTAACATGTTAAAGACGTGTTAATTTAATTTATAAATTATATTATTGTTAAGTATAAAACTATATATTATTATGTAATTTAGATCAAACTATTTTTTTATTAAAAAAAAACTTCATGGTCAACCCAACCCATGATTACTTTTGGGAAAATAATTTTAATCATTTGAATTAATATTTGAACTTGGAACATATTTTAGTTTTAAAGCACATACTATGTGTATCTTACAATATGACAACTAGACATACCCAAATTGTCCCATTTTCTTTAAAGAAGTTAAACAGTTGTTCATAGGTAAATTACTTCAATAGTCTCTTGTCAAGAATTTTTTGCTCCTTATCTTTTAAATGGGTAATTTTGGCCTCTTAAGTTACAAAACAAGAGACACCGTTAGTCCTTGAATGATTTTTCATTAAATTTTTAATAGAATATGCATGTCCATCTCACTTGTATTGGCCTTTGAAATGCTTAATCCGTTAAAAATTTGACAGAGAGTAGCTCAAAGACTATTGTGTTTCTTGTGTTGTAAGATGTAGGAGTGTTCACTGTTTGGGAAAAATCTGATTAATGACCCAAAATTTCATGTTCGAGGAATTTGGGGAATCAGGGAAAAAAATATCAAGGATGGGAAAAATTTTGGGCAATTGCGTTGAGGAAAGGTAAATTTTTTTTTAATTTTGGAAAATACTTGAAACCTGAACTATTTTTTAATACATACATACATATATATACATATATATATATATATATTATCAATAGTTTGCAAAGTTTAATACTATTTGGAAATAGCGTTGTTTAGTTTTTTTAATGTGCAATATTGATGTGGGATGAATTAAAAGATTTGATTCTAATGGTATAATTGGCAAACAAAAGATTAGGTTAAAGATAAAGTTAAGGGAAAATTTGGTTTTGGACTTTTATTAAACAAAAAAAGAAAAACTTTAGGGATTCTCCAATCCCCAATTATTATTTTTTCATTCCTCATTTCCCCAAATAGTATTTTTCATTAATGAATTGGAACAAAGAATAGAACAATATTCCTTCCCAAAAATTATTTCGGAGAAAAAAAAAATATCGATTAGGGCACATATTTTGAGTGAACATCCCTAATAAGATGAGGGCCCAAAATATACCATTGAAAATATAAAGAACCAAATAATCTTTGACACAAAGAATAATAGACCATCAAACTAATTTAGTATTCGTCAAATCTTGAGATAATCCAGTCTTTTCAAAATTTCTTCCTCTAATTCCGGTGTATCAAGGGAGAAAGCTTACTTACAAATTCAAGGGGCAAAACGACTTTATACCCACCTATTATTAGTAATAAATAAAGGGCTATTAATCAAATCAAAACTATCCATTAAAATTAAAATGCATTCCTTGTGCTTTTTTTGTCTCTCTTATCGTGTCACATGTATAAAAATAACTAACAAAAACGGAATGGTCACATCGCTGTTGCTGCGGCGTCCATATTGCTGGACTTCGTCGGAGGCGCGCTTCTCAACGGAAAAAACTACCCACCATTCCAAATAAAGAAAGCTTCCAAATATTTATGCTTTTCTTCTCCACCCAAACCAAACGCTTCACTTTCTTTTGATTCAACCCCCCAAAAAAAAAAAGAAAAGAAAAAAAAGAAAGATCGATAATGGGTGGCGAATCGTCCACCACGGAGCACCCAAACTCCCTTCCAGGTTAGCAATAATTATGCATCTGCGATTTCACATCCCATTTTCTCCTTTTTATTTGAATTCACAATGTTCTTGCTTTGCCTTTGTTATAAGAAGAGTCTTGACACAACCTGTGAGATTTTTTTTTTTTTTTTTTCTAGAAGTAATGATTTGGGTTCGAATTCTCCAGGTGAGGGAGTTGGGTTCGGGGGTTTGAAAGAAAAAGAAAACCTATGCCGGTACACAGTTTTTGGTGGGGCAGCTGAAATTTTGGTGGTTCGAGTCGTGAAAAAAATTTCTCATAAAAATATTAATGCCGTTTTTGTATAAGCTTATAGGATGTTTATGTTATTTGATGTTTTATATAGAAAGAATAGTTTGTTTTTAAGTTTTTTCATAAGATGCTCGTAAAAATAAGTAAAGGGACCGTGAGAATTTTCTGAAAGTTCGATGAAATTTTTTTGTTTCCCATAATAGAGCAAATAATAAACATTAGTGGACGAATAATTCCTTAACAAATAAGATAAGCATCTTATAATAAACATATACCAAACAGAGCATAAGTTAAGCTGCCTAAATGCTCTGATTGTTATAAATTTATTTTAAGATGCTTATCATATTGAAATAAGGTATATTTTATAAGATTTAAGACATCTTATCATGTATTCTTTAAAAAATTCAAAACAAGTCATACTTTTTATTTTATAAGAAATAAGCAATTCATCCTATCTTATTTTTTACAATTATAGAATGCATGGTGTATGTGATAAGATATCTTAAATCTTATAAAATATCTCCAAATTTCAATAGATAAGCATCTTAAAATGAGATCATTCCAAACACACTAAAAGTTGATCCGACCCTTTCCTGTGTCCATATATTGTAGTGGACAATTTAGGACATGGCGAAGGAGGTTATTGTTAGTTAGTTATGTCGGGTTGGTGATATTAAATATTTGTTGTTTTTTTTGTTATGGCTCAGGAGGGACGAAAGTAAAGGAGATGCAAAGGTGGGGTGCCTCGCCATCCAAGGTCATTTATCACTTTGGTACTAGCGGAGTGTCTGTTGCTGCTGCTACTGCAGTCACTCATCCTTTAGGTATTCTTTCTTTAAATCATAGTTGTCGGATTTATTTAATTGGAGTCTATGTTATTGCTTGACAAGGAGTGTTTGATTTGGTTATTTGGTTATTTTTGTAAATGTTATTGAGGCAACTAGGATAAGATCTATTTATAGGAGTTCATATCATTGCTAATTATTTGGTTGTATTTGTAATTATATGCGATTAATGTCTTTGAGGCAATTGGCACTAGATGTGCTTTAATGGTATAGTTATTTCATCCTTTTAATTTATGATCTTTTGAAATGTTCAAAAATCGTAATGTGCAGTCGCAATATATGACATGTTTTGAGCTATCTTTTTGGGTTTATTTTGGAGATCGATCATCTTTGTTTCCTGTTCATTTTGATGGACTTGTGATCAATTTGCTTATGCTCTTAGTTTCTTTTGTCTTGTACATGGATTTGAGGTTGGTGGAAAATTTCATTCAAAAGCAGTTAAAGTTGTGGGAATGTTTCTTTAGATATGAGATATACTCTTGTCCAAGATGTTAATGCTCCCTAACCAGGTTCCAGCATGGATTTTTAGTCTTGGACGAAGTTGAGGACAAAATGCAAAGAAAGAAGGCGTGTAATTTGAAGCAAAAGATTGAATGACATCTAATGACATCTGATTCATCTGTCTTTTGGATGCAGATGTTCTAAAAGTCAGGCTGCAAATGCAACTTGTCGGCCAGAGGGGTCCCTTGACTGGAATGGTATGGGATGAAGATGCTCCCTTTTCTAACAACCCCCCACACCCACCCCCTCCAGGAAAGAATTAAAGAAATGAAAATGGTAGAAAAATTAAGTAATTGCTTTTATCAAATATTGATACATACAGGGGAGACTTTTTGTTCAAATAGGCAAAATTGAAGGGGTAAGGGCCTTGTATTTGGGATTGACACCTGCATTGACAAGGTCAGTTCTTTATGGTGGTCTTCGTTTAGGCTTATATGAACCATCCAAATATATCTGTGACATGGCTTTTGAGTCCACCAATATCTTGGTGAAGATAGCATCTGGAGCATTCTCTGGTGCCTTTGCCACAGCGCTAACCAACCCAGTGGAAGTTCTGAAGGTACAATAGTGTAAAAATTTCCTTCTTTCCGTTTAATTTTACATCGACATCTCTGAATATTGTCACCTGCTATGCATTATTCAGGTACGGTTACAGATGAACAAACAGGTTGCAAGAGGACCAATTGGGGAACTGCACAAAATGGTTTCAGATGAGGGAGTCAGAGCTCTTTGGAAAGGGGTTGGACCCGCTACAGCCAGAGCTGCTGCTTTGACTGCATCTCAGTTGGCAACATATGATGAATCCAAGCGGGTCAAGTTCTTAGCATGCTATTTTTGACTTTTTATATACTTGAAGTTATTTCAGTTTGTTATAATTAACTGGAATTATGTACTGCAATTTGAGACAAATTTCTCAAAAGAAGATTTGCTTTGGTGCAGGAATTAATGAGATGGACTCCACTTGAGGAAGGATTTTATCTGCATCTTATGTAAGCTGGCTTTCTTTTCAAGTGCAGTTTGTGTTGAGCGTGGTACTAATTTTACTTGCTCTTTTAATGTTTGAAGCACTAAGATGGAGTTTAGGATAAAGTAGCATAATAGATTCTTATTCAAAACTGCATCTTAGTCTAATCTAAATGTGTAGCACAAGCTACACCTTTCTACTTGACATAATATTTGCTCGAGGAGGTCTCTTGCTATATGCTTGCAATAACATTTAACAACTTAAACAAGGTCAAGAAGATCTTTCTGACATTGCGTTAGGTCTAACTAGAATTTTCCTGCTTATCAGCTTGATTTTAACTTGCTTCACTTAACCTTTGGTCAATCATAGGATAGTTACTTGCGGATACACTTGCCACCGCAGCTTCACTTAAGAATCATCATGAACTGCGAGGGTTGGGAAAACATACTTGGCCATATTAAATAGATCTTAAATTCTGACCCAATTTTAGTTTCTTAAATGTTGGCAGTTATCTTGTGACAGTACAAATAGCCTTGTGTTATCTCTTCCGGGAAATGAACTGCTTGTGGAGATACACGTCTATTTTCCTCATTTCGTGATTTATCTCTGATATCTTATTGTGGTATGCATCTCAAATAGCTCAAGTACAATAGCAGGCGCAGTTAGCACACTCATGACTGCACCTATCGACATGATCAAAACCCGACTTATGCTGCAGAAGGAGTCTAGAGAAATCGGAAAATATAAAAATGGCCTTCACTGTGCATGCCAGGTTACATTTTCTTGTTCCTCTTGTCTTGGTCGTCCTTTTTAACCCTTTTATGGTAAATGTAGTAAAATATTTCTTGGTTTAGTAACTAAACTCATCACATAATCATTAGGGATGCTTGGTTCTTCTATCAAGCCGTTTGCACACACACACACGCACATATGTCAATTTCCCTTTTGAAAGATGTCCTGCACAATCAACTATATTAACTGTTTTACAATGGAGTCGCATTGCATAAACTTTCAGAGGTTGACGGAGATAGATAAGGGACGGATGACCAATGGCATGTTGTTTGATGATGCAAGACAGTATATAATAGATGTTATGCTCCTTTTCCTGTTCTGGCTAATGTGACATGCGTATTGTATTCCAGGTTTTGCTCACAGAAGGTCCTCGGGGACTTTACAAAGGGTGAGTACCATATGTTAACTTAATGTTGATCTTGTTTAGATTGATGATCTCTTTATCGACCATATGTTGTTTTGTTACACTTTATCGCTTATGATCAGTCTTCATATTCGAAATCTTGGCAGAGGCCTTACCATCTTCGCGAGACTGGGTCCGCAGACCACAATCACGTTTGTACTGTGCGAGAAACTGCGAGAGCTCTCTGGACTCAAGGCACTATAGTTCATGAGACCCTTTCTGGCTTTTACACTCATTCTTTTGAATACATTGCTCTTCTGAGGCTGCTGATTGCAAAGGTAGACCTTACCAGAAGAATCAAGTAACATTTTTATACGCATTTAATCCTTGAGGCTGTTATGCATCTCCATTCCACCTTAAAGAATCGATAATTTTATCTATTTAATGTTGGTATCTTGCTCAATTCCCTCTAGTCCAAGCCTGTCGAAATCATGAAATGTGTCTTTCTTGTAGTCACATGGACACAAGTATTTGAAATTGTTTTGTGCTTCCAGTCCAGGAATGGGTTCTTCTAATCGAATTCAATTTATTCAGTTTCTTTGCTACTTATGGTGCGTTTGCCCTTATGCTTTCTTTCTCTTCATATTTAGTGATGAACTAAATACGAGAAAATTCATCAATTATGGACCACGCATGATCCCCGATTTATAATAAACGAGATTGAGTAATAGTAAATTATCCGTGTACAATAAATAGAGATGAGTACAATCCTTTGACCTTAAAGACGTTTGACTTTTTCCTCTTTTTGGGTAAACTATAGACAATTGACCTTTTCCTCTTTTTTGGCAAATTAGAGACATTTGACTTTATAATGCAATAAGATTCAAAATTAATTTTTATATCAATTAGTTATTGATTGAGGTGATAGTGGTCTCGTTTTTATAAGGAGGAGAATATAAGTTCGAATCTTGAAAAATACATTTGTTAAGAGGATTTTTCCTTCACCATTCTCCACAAGCCCTCCCACAAAAGTGTTTCTCGGGAATTGAACTCATGTTCCCCCTCTTATGAGGGTGAGGTCGCTACTATCTCAACCAGTATTTTCTATAAATCAAATTCGTTTTTTCCTTTCCATAAGAATAAGGAATGAGGTTGCTATTAGCCTATTACTTCAACTAACAAGACCCTTTTTATGAGGGTGAGGTCACTCTTATCTCGATCAGTATTTTTCAAAAATCAAATTTATTTTTTTTCTTTATAGAAATGAGGTTGCTATTTATTCAACAAACGAGTTGTTGATTGATGCAGTAATTTGAGCTAGCTGCAAATGCAAATGATTTATAATTAGAGGAGGGACAGCCTGGCATTCTAATTGTTAAACCTCGGGCATCACGCAAATTCCACAATGATGCCCCTTCCCCATACTGATGGTGGGCCGTTTTTCCCATCGTTGTCCCTCTCAAGAAGCTGCCTCGCATTTACCCTTCCGCTGTTCGTTGTAGTAAAGTTGATAGATTCGCATATATCAAAACCCAAAAAAAAAAAAAAAAAAACCCCCCGAATATCCACTTACTGGAATAGGTAACAAGTCACCATTTATTGACATTTGGTCAGGAGGTTGATTCCCGCTTCCTTTGAAGTTACCATTCAACCCTTGATTTGGATTTTACCCTTCTTATATCATCTTGTTCGTGAATGTAGCTCGTAATGTGAATATAATAAACAACTACTCAAGTTCACAAATTTATTAACCTAAAATTGCTGCTTAAGTTATTTTTTTTTCAAATTCCCTACCCTTACAGGATTTGAATCCAGAACTTCACACTTGAGTGAAAATAAGTCACTTAAATTATTAGTTATACTCACAATACCACTTATAAACCCTCAAATAACTTCCGACAAAACAATATGGCATATCAAAATTGCCTTTATTATGGTTGAAAATTTATAACTATAATAAATTTTGGATGCTGAGGACTTGTGAGATCATAAGACAGGAGAACAACGCGAGTAATTTACACATTGACCGTTCTCAAATTATTAATAGAGTGAAAGAGAGAAATTAACAATGATGAAGTAATCTCGCATTTGATTTCCACATGAATAGTCCAAATAATTAAATAATTATAAAGTTAATGATTTGATTGTGATTATTGTTAGTGAAGAGATTATATAATTATTATTATTTTTTTCCATATTCAACAGTTTAAGTATTCTTCCAATTCTTGGAGGATGAGTGTGTAAAATTTTTTTTCTTGGACAAACAAAACTAATATAGTTTATGTATGCGTTAGCACTGGGATTGGCTTTTGCATTCTTCTGTATCTGCGCTGGATGCCTTATTTGTTTTTATTTTGAGAGATCTTGAGAATTTATGAGAAAATTATGTGAGAGATGATACAAAAATTGTTACTTTGACTGTTAAATTATTATTTGATCCTCGATTCTCAAAAAAAGAAATAAGCAAAGTTCCCTGGTTCAGTGATAAATGGAAAATTTATGGGAACCCACAATTCTCATCACAGAATAGTGCACCGAGATGTCATTATTGACTAAAAGACTGAGAATTAATTATCGAGATTTTGTACTATCCAGACACATACCTTGTGAAATTGTTCATGTAGACTTGTGGTCAAAAATAACAAGATTAAGTTGGTAAGGATTGTCCCTTAGATATGTCACAAATCCAATTCAACCTTTTCAGGATCAGTCAATTGTTATGTTATGCTATTTTTTCTTTGAATGAGGAATATGACCCATGGGTATCTAAGTAATTTTGGATGTCGAGATCACTGCATATTTGTCACAGGTGCCTCCGTGTCGAATCCAATCACTTTGCCATTTTAGCACATAACTCATGAGACCAAAATGGGATAAAAAAAAAAAGAAAAAGAAAAAAAATGCGGCGCATTAATGGCATAACCGTGAATAGAGACGAATACCCGGGTCAATAATAAACATCCCAATCATAATTTAACTAATAAAATCACACTGAAGATCCAACGTTGCCATCTAGAAAGCTCCTAATTTTCTCGTCAGCCGGGCAAAAGCCCACCTTTTTACAGAGAGAAACTATCACACTTCGTTTAGAGAGAGAAAGTAGCCAAGAAAAAGAGAAACAGATCGGGACGCTTCATGTCAACGCCTTCCACAGTTTAGAGAGAGAAACTAAGGAACTTTCTTACTCTATATCTATATATATATACACACACATACACATATATACATATATTTACATATATACATATTGTATTTGCGGCCGAGGGAGGGGAGTTGATGGCGGGGGAGGAAGAGCAAAAGCCGCGGAGGCACGGCGAAGAGAGCGTGAAGCTGTTCGTAGGTCAAGTGCCGAAGCACATGACCGAAGCCCAGCTACTCCCAATGTTCAAAGAGTTTGCTCTCGTTGACGAAGTCAACATTATTAAGGACAAGACCACTCGAGCTTCTCGAGGTTAGCATTTTTTTGTCTTTTCAATATATTTATTTTTATTTCGCTAATTTTTCTTTTTTTTTTTCTTTTTTTAAATCTAATTCAGTTTATTTCACTAGTTATCCGATTTTTTTTTCTTGTCTAATCTGTTTATTTTTTCCTCTGGTAATTCTATTCGATTTTTTCCTGTCTTATTTTTATGCTACATTATGCTATTATGCTATTATGCTATTTGAGCTAATTTTATATCAAAATTTGCATTTTGTGAAAGAAACCCTAACTTTGGTTGTATATGTGTGAATAGGATGTTGTTTCGTGATATGTCCCTCGAGAGAAGAAGCGGACAAGGCAATCAATTCGTGTCACAACAAGAAGACGCTTCCTGGGGTTCGTTTTCGTAGAAATGTGGTCTTTTTAGTAATTAACTCATAGGCATTAAGTTCAATTACATTAAAGTTGAAAAGATTTAACTGGAATGATTATATTAATTTCATTGAAATTCAGAAGGTTTAACTGAAAACTTTATGTTTAGTTACAATTGAAGTTGAAAATATTTGATCTAGGTGAGATTGACTTAGCACTGTGAAAATTTCACAGATTTGTAAGCCACTGATCTGGAAATTAGTTTGTACATTCTATGCAGTCGCTAGCAATGTTATATCTCTACACTTAGGCAGCCTCGTGTTTGCATTATATGCTAATTCTAGTAGCAAAATTTTGCAAGTAATTAGTAGAAGTGTGATATAGTGGCGAATGTCATAAGTACTGAAAAGGAAGAAGAACAATTGAATAAATATGCAGTAGGCTCATTGTGGTAATAGTCTAGGGAATAAATGCTAAGGTAAAATGTAGGGTGACACGCACTGCTTATATGCCTGTAAAAGTATTGTGGAGCTCTTTTCTACCTTAATAGCCTTTATGCCTCTTGGAACTGGTAGTTCAGAGAAAAATAATTCATTTTCTGGAAATGAATTCATAGGATTGTGATTGCTTATAAAAGAGGGAAAGAAGCACAGATCATTGATCGAGCATGCTCTTAGTTAATCAAGTACACTTGACGAAGATAATTTGAAAAATGGGTCCTGTTGGCTGAGTTAGAATTAAGCAAGAGCTATACGGAGAAATAGAAAATCCAGGGAAAGTGAGAAACTGGCAGAGAAGTAAGTTGGAACTCAGTGGAGTCACCTATTATGAAATTTGTTGCATACAGAATGAACACGTCGGGAAATATTTTAAATCATGTCTTCTTTTGTTGGAGAACTTAAAAGGGGAGGCAAAGGAACCTGCTAAACTTGTTCTTAGTGACAGAGAAAAAATCTGGTAAGATATATGCGAGGGTTAAACTCTGCCTTCCTGAACCACTCTTCTGTTTTCGTTATGTCCATGATTTGTCTCTAGCAGAGTGCTGGCATCCCTAAACAAATTAATAATCTGTTTGGGGAAAGTGGTTGTCTGTAGTCTCATTTTTTCCCTCTCTCCTGCTAAACCTTCTCCCACCAGATTTACTTTGTTATACAATGCGTGTCTGATGTCTATAGCTAATGGTTGTAATGTTTCCTAGTAAGTCTAATCAGTGTTTTGTCTCTCAAAGTAGACTCTTCTTCAATATCTGGGGCTTATTATTTTATGGATTTGTCATTTTCCTTTCGGTATACCTCATTTTTTGGACTCTCTGATGTTAGTTTTTGTCCTGCTTTAACTTGATCTGACTTAATCTATTCAAAATTGCTACACTCTGCGATCACCTACTCTGGAGTTATGCCTAATTGTTGTTCTGGAAATAATGTCTGAATTGTCTAACTTTTAACTGTCTGCTGTGCTTCTTTCATGGCGTTACACACGTTGCTTTTCTATCTGATGTAAAGGCGTCATGTTCTTTTTTTTTTTTCCCTAATTCAGGCATCTAGTCCGTTGCAAGTGAAGTATGCAGATGGCGAATTGGAAAGACTAGGTGTAATATAATTCTCGTTTGTGCAATTTATTTTGTAATCATGACAGTTCTTGTTAATTGCAATGTTGCCTGTTCTCGTTCTCTATTAACTGCTGATTGTATCGCTCTTTTCATCTTGTCCTCTTTCCATCAATTGATGCTCTCCCTTTTATATGTGTCACTTACTGACATTTTTTCTTTTTATCTTTTCTTGCAATAAAAAACCTAGAGCACAAATTATTTCTTGGTATGCTTCCAAAGAATGTTTCTGAGGCTGAAGTCTCTGAGCTATTTTCTCAATGTGGAAACATTAAAGATTTGCAGATTCTACGAGGTTCTCAGCAAACAAGCAAAGGCATGCATTCTATAGTCTCTGATGCTCCTTTGGTCCTCATTGGTATGTAATATCTTGATAATTTTAATAACTTCCCTTTGGCTTACCTTCATTACTGGCAGGATGTGCATTTCTGAAGTATGAGACAAAAGAACAAGCCCTTGCAGCAATCGAGGCTCTTAATGGAAAGCATAAGATGGAGGTTTGTGTATATTTCAGAGTTATTTGGTTTACAAGCTTGAACTTCGGTTCTTAGTTGTCTGAGTGCTGGTAGTTAGCATTTATGAGATTTGTTACTGTTTTCATTGAGTCAGTACTAATTTTGTCTCTTTTGAAAGATTCATGTAAGTTTTCATTATCCAACTGAATATTTTTAATATACACATTGCTGTAGTTCTTTTATTAGGAGAGTCATCTTTATTTGTTATATTGGAACTGGTTGACTGCTAGTCTGATAAATATGAGGTGAGTCATCTTTATTTTGTTTCCTCTTTTTTTCTTCCATCAAATGTTTGAGCAGCATTTGGGAATTAAGAAGTCAACTTTGTTTGAAGCATGAGTCACATTTGATTTGTATTGCTGGTTGCATCAAACTGCTTTTAGCAATGAACCTAGGACTTTTAGAGATTTGACTTACTACTTGATTGTATGATCATGATCGAGGGATGTAAATTATCCTCATAGATAGCTGCCAGAATGTACTGATAAAATAATGTACATGGCTTATGCTCTGCCCCTTGATGTAGGGCCAACACAAGTTCTGCCTCATCTGTCCAGAGGTCTCCAAATATTGCTGATCAACAGGTCCTTTTTATAAACCTGTTTTATGTGCCAGTGGTTTAGAATGTTTTGGTAGACCATCTTTGTGATAGGCCCTGGCCATAGATGTGATTGTTATTTTCTGTGTTGCTCAATGTACGTTTGTAAGGAGGAAAAGCTCCTAATTCCTATGTTCCTGTTTAAGTAAGGTCGTAGCTCCTAATTCCTATGTTGTTGAGGACATAATGTGCCTGATTCTACAAGGAAGGATTCCAGTCAACATAAATCCTGCCATAGTCCTGTATTTTTAATTGCTATGAGTAGATATGAACTTGTAATGCCTCTATATGTTTTATGCTACAGAATGAGTCGATAGACCCAATATATTTTTCCATTTGAACTTTCATAGCTCCATCTGAAATATTTACTCTTATTAAATTCCAGAAGATTTTATGTGCAGAATTCAGGTTTCAGGTGTTCAAGCATTATATTCAGATCATATTAATGCTTTTGCAGAATTCATTAAACATTGTTAACCTTCCAAAAATAGGGTTCAACTGTCCCTCTGGTAGTCAAGTGGGCTGACACAGAAAAGGAGAGGCAGGTTCGAAGGGCTCAGAAAGCCCTATCACAGGCATCAAATGTTGATTCAAGACAACATCCATCTTTGTTTGGAGCTTTACCAATGGGTTATGTGCCCCCATATAATGGATATGGATATCAGGTTAGTATCTCTCATATTAACCAATGCATGAGACCTGACAATTGCATGTCCGGTCCTTGAAAAATTTTGCCTGGTGCTCTCATTCAGTTTCCAGTTTCTACTTTTTGTCATTTTCCCAAACTATGTTGAAATGTTATGTCGAAATTACATGCAAAATGATTTGTTGTTATCTCATTAGACTCCTGGGGCTTACGGACTCATGCAGTATCGTCTACCACCAATACAGAGTCAACATGCTTTCCACAATATGATTCCACCTGTAAACCAAGGAAATGCTTCGCGTGGAGTTACTCCACCTGGAATGGCCCCAAGAAATTATCCAATGACTCCTGGTGGCTACATGGGATCTGCTTACTCACCTGTACCTGGCATTCAGTATTCAATGGCATATCCAGGAGGTGTACTAAATAATAGGCTTTTGAGTGGTTCCCCTAGTTCTGCACCACCTGCCTCTGCAAATAGTCCTGCTGCAGCATCTTCAAGTGTTAGTGCAAGTACCGGTGGTCAGGTTGAAGGTTGTTTAGATATTCATGGAATACCTTTTTATCATGCTTCTATGAATTTTATTTTCATCTTAAAAAAAGAAGTTAACCCTCATGGTAACAACTTGTTTGATCATAGGTCCAGCAGGTGCTAATCTATTCATTTACCAGATTCCACAAGAATTTGGAGACCAAGAGCTTGCTGACGCCTTTCAGCCATTTGGTAGGGTCTTAAGTGCAAAAGTTTTCATTGACAAAGCAACTGGAGTCAGCAAGTGCTTTGGTATAGTCTTCTAATATGCTACAGCTTAGAATTCAGAGCCTAGCGATGTATCTACTCTTGATTAATCTTCTTATTGGCAGGATTTGTGAGTTATGACTCTCCAGCTGCTGCAAAGACTGCAATAAGTATGATGAATGGCCGCCAGTTAGGTGGTAAAAAGTTGAAAGTTCAACTGAAAAGGGACAACAAACAAAGTCAACCCTACTGATGCAAGATATGGACAGAAATAGAATTCACTACCACATGGTCACACGCAAGCTGTATATGAGGGACTCTCTGCAACATGAGCTGTTGTAAGGTGGATCCAGGACAATCAACATTATATCTGCTGCTCCATTTTAACTGTAGTTGCTTTCTGGGACCGAATCCCATAAACTTGTAATTCCTGATTGTTTTTGGGGCATCAGATCCTGTAATTTGTGTAAAATGGGACTATCTTTTGGATGTTGATTATTAATTTTTTTTATTCTTCTCCAATTGTCTCTAAAATCATCTGCATCCAGGTTTTTATTTGATATCTTAATTATTTTTCTGTTCGAGGATATGGAGTTCCTTGACAATAGTTCTTGATTTTAATTATTTTACTATGATAGAGAGAGTTCCTTCACAATAGTTCTTTCTATTTTACCTTTCATAACTTCTATAAAATCTGTTTCCGAAGAGCAGGCTTGTTATTTGCTGAAAACTATAGAAATTTTCTGCTGGCTGGTGCAGAATCTTATGCTGCTACAGAACATCTGACCCTCTTAGTTTCTCATTTGCCAATCCTATTGTCCAAGAATTGTACTTTCAGGGGTGATTACAAGCAGTCTTCCAGGTGGAAGTACTGTCATGGAACGGAAGGCTTGACCACCAAAGATGTTGAAGTGTTTATTCATCCTGTATTCTGTTAAAAGCATTCTTCTTTTGGACAAGCTTTTTGGTGCTCTGCGAACAAATGTGCATCTCCTTGTCTATCAGGTTTTCTTGTTGCATTTGCTGTTATGGCCTTCTATGTCATATCAATTCAGCACGTACAATTTATTCATTTGAGGCTAGGGATGCTGCACTTCCTTAACTTTTGCTGTCTTTATCTATGCATATCTCAGGTCCCTGGTGGAGCAGAGGAGATGGATAGAATAATGAACTTGAAACATGGAGCCTACTGACCTTTAGTCTTGTTTATTTCAGGATATTGGTGAAAGTTTTAGGTATGTCTATTACCATAACACATTGTTATGCAGTATGCATTGCGTCGGTGTTTGCACTCATTTGTTGAACATTTTTTAAGAGATTTGGTTAAGGTTCACCATTCTTTCCCACGTAAGAAGGTAAAGAAAAACTTGAGAGGGCCAGCAGAGATCAAGCATCTGCTAGTTCAATTCTTCATTTCCTTGGTTAAAAATGACTCTTAACTTACATGAATATTTATTTTGATGTGTTTGGAATGATTTTATTTTAAGATGTTTATCCTATTGAAATGAGGAGATATCTTATAAGATTTAAGATATCTTATCATATGTATGCTATGAAAATTCAAAACAAATCATATTTTTTTCTTATAAGAAATAAGTAATCCATTTTTATCTTAATTTTTTTGCAGTTATTTTATAGGATGCATGTGATAAGATGTCTGAAATCTTATAAGATATCTTCTCATTTCAATACGATAAGTATTTTAAAATAAGATCATTCCAAACACACTATTTGTCAGATGTGAACAGACTTAAATACTACCAGTCTTCTTCACATTGCCTGCCTCTTGCGACCTAAATGGTTGAGATCTGCAATATCTGGACATGGACGAGCGGAATTACATGATACACAGAGCTATCTCTGGATTATCGTCTAGATGCAGTGGGTCTTTGCTCATCTTTCTCGGATAATAAGGTTTCCAATGTGTTCGTGTTCTCAGTCTCTGATCCTGTTCAATCAAGCTGTTTAAGCTCTTTTGCCATGCTATTGTTAGTTCTTCTGAGCAACTGGAGTCTTTAACCAACCTGCTTATTGTTGATTGTGCTTGCAAGCTGCAGATTGTCCTACCTCTTGGGGTCCTCAAAACTGCTAGATGCTCTAATGTTGCTAAGTTTCACACTGGTACGCTACCAACCAAAACTAGATTTGCTCTTTTTCCCTTTTGCATTTGCAGGAAAGATTGGCCTACCCTAATTCTTGCTCAATCTTAGCATCTAATACCTCAAGTGTCACGGGGATGATGATCCGTTTTGTTTAGCTAAAATTCCTAAGACTCAATTGAGCATTACCTTTGCTATTAAAAGACCATTGGAGTAACTGATAAAGTTACCGGTATTGTTTGTTCCTGAGGCCCCACTTTGTTCATGTATTTCTTTATCAAAAGTGCATCATGTAACCTTAAAACAGCTGCTTTTTCTGTGTTATAAAAGAAGTAAAGAACCACATTCTTTACGATATACATCGACAATCTACTTGAGGGTTGGCTTTTCGCCTTTCATTTTGATTAGCAGAATCTAATGCGCCTGTGTCCCTTGTGGAAATCGAGTAATCTAATAGTGATAAACTTTTCCGATGAAATAATTTTGATAATTCAGCATAAAGAATCCAAATCCCTACTTGCCTGCCATTACTGAAGGTTTATTTGTCTAATTGCTGCCACACGTTGTGATGTTTTATCCTGTTCTTTTTTCTTGAAAAATGAAAACAGTGATTTTCCATGTTCATCTTTTGGGCTTGGGCATCTGGGGGGGGGGGGTCCTCCGAGTGAGATCGAACAAGTTGCGAATTGTTGATGAGTTATGAGTGGAATGTCTTCTCCAAAGAGTATAGCGGCACAATTTACCAATGTTTGGGACCTACAAGAGAAAAAGTAAGCCTGTGACGGTCCAGCCCCCGCTAAGAAGAGATGTCCGACTAAAGGGCTAGTGAGAGAAATTTTTCATTTTAGGTGATTATAAGCATTCAAATAAACATTGCTGAACACCTTGTATAATATTATTCCATACCAAGCGCCTTCTAGATGGAAGTTTCATTTGTCAGGTAAAAGCATGAAAATTCGGCTATTAACGCTGCCCATGCCCGTGACAATTCCGAGGATACGACACGTTTCAGTGGCTGCTACGAGCAATTTCACAATGTGGATAAGTATGGTCATCAGTGGCATGCAAGCCAGAAATGAATAAGAAACCCTGATCCCCCCCCCCCCCCCAAAAAAAAATGGAAAAAAGAAAGAAATAAAAGAAAAGGAGACAGTCTTAAACTGCCAGCGGGCTTAGTTGATCTTTGAATGATGCTAATTAAAGCCAATATAAGACAACTCAAGCAGTCTCAATTTGCTGCTCTTTAAGAGTATTAATTGATGTTGTCGATTTAAGCTGCTCTTTCTTCAAGTTGACCAACTTGTGCGCTGGCGACAAACAGCTTATCTCAGATAATTCATGCAGCGGTTCGTTCGTAAGAAGGGACTATGATGATATTTCACCCCACCACATTCTGCAAGAGTACTGTAGGAATTGAAATAGAGTTTTTTGCTGGAAGTTTTGTCTTAATGCTCTGTTTGTTATCGTTTTAATTTAAGATACTTATTTTATTAAAATGAGATTATATCTTATAAAATTTAAGAAATGAAAATTTAAAATAAAACCATATTTTTTATCTTATAAGAAATAAGTAATTCATTCTATCTTATTTTTTACAATTATAGAATGCATGGTACATGTGATAAGATATCTTAAATCTTATAAAATATTTTCAAATTTCAATAGAATAAATATCTTAAAAATAAGATCATTCCAAACACACTATAAGTAGAATGGGGTTGCGAGCTAGCTAGCTATTAGAAGCAGAAGCCTTGGCTGTGAAACAAGCTTTTCTGCTTCTTGCCTTGGCCTCGCTCACCTCATCGTGAGAAATGATGCACTTGTTGTCTATAATGCTACCACTTATTGTTATTTTTGAATTTTGCGTTTTTCTTTTCTTCTTTTGGTCGACCCGACCCTGGATTGAGAAATGCAAATTATTTTATTTTTGTTTGTAGCTTTTGAGCAACGCAAGCCAAATAAATTTCCAACTTTATTGTAGCTTTTCAACCACGCAAACCAAATATTCCCCTTGGCTTCATTATTACACGAACATAATTGCAGTTGTGACCCAGAAAGATAATAATGTAGAAATTTTCCTCCTTTTGAGCTAACCGCGTGGTAGAGAATGAAAAAGATGAAAAGAAAGTGTTATTTGTCTACATAATATGGCGTAGAGTTATATAATATAGTAGCGATCTATAAGTTTGTACCACACTCATTTATCTTTATCCACTAGTGAATTTGGTTTGAATTATAATTATTTCAAATTTATAGTGTTGGTACAACCTCAGAATTTTAAGTGTCACGTGACACAGTGAATAAATTTTTTTTTTTTAACTTTTATTGCTCTTTCTCGCTTAATTATACTCACTCTATAGATAAATGTATAAATGTTCCTTACCTCATTTAATTATCCTTATCGGAGATCAATTTACAAATCTTTGGCGCAATAAAGTGTGATTTTATTGTCGCAAAGTATGTCGTAGACAAAATATATATTAACGTATGCGTATCTATAATATAATAAAAGCTACGGCAAGTGCGTATTATCATTATCTATAATTTGTAGAAGTGTTCACTATATTGATTATGGGTGTTAATCATAGTTTATAATTTATAATAGTTTTATCTCATTAATCATAGTATTCACCATATATAGATCATATTGTACAATGGTGTTCACCTTATTGATCATGAGTGTTCACTAGCACACCATCGGTATTAATTTTAGTGGAATTAAAGTGTTCACCATTTTATGATTAGGTATGACCATTATTTAAAGTAGTATTTACTGTCAAATGTGTAATGCTCTATTCTATACTAATTTTATGTGAGATTTGTGTTCAATTCATAATAACTTGGTTTAATACTACTATCTCCATGAATTTATATATCATGCATTTCAGTATCGTTCTCTCTCGCTCACTCTCTAATATATTACATGTGTTAATGTCAGTGGCAGAGCCATATTATGCTCAGAGGGGGTTCAGGCACGCCCTGGATTTTTGGGGGAAAAATTAAAACTATTATTTTTATTTTTATCTTATAATAGGAGGTTAAATTGTATAAAGTGCACCCCTTTATAACTAGAGTGCATACTCTAATAATCGTAATGAGAAAATTATTATTATTGTTTTTTGGTTTTAGCCAAAAAAAAAATTAGGAGAAACGAAAATATTTTTAATTTGTTGCCTTATGAAAATAAAGAAAATAAAAAACAAGCAAGAATAGAAAGAAAAAAAAGAGAGAAAGAACAGAAGAAAAAAAAAATAGCACAACAAAAGATTAAATGTTCACTTATATAAAGAAAGATATTTTTAGTAATTAACTTCGATAGTAAATTGAATATTTAATAATTTCAAAATATGAAGTTATGTGAGAGGACCATTATAGAGTATAGTTTTATTTACAATTGTTATAATTATTTTCTTATATTTTGGTGTATTAAAATGTTATTATTATATATTTTTATAATTAATTTTTAAATTTTTCATAAAAAATTTACGTGCTCCCTTGACCTCGGAGTCTTGGCTCTACCACTGGTTAATGTGGCGTTAATTTTTGTTGAAAATTCGAATTTCAGCTTTTGATTTTATTGACATATTTGTATGAAACGATATGCTTTTTGCCATCTGTAGTTCTTTGCTTGAGTTTCTTTCCTATGTCCATTTTCAATCTTTCCCAAAAGATTATGTAGAATCGTTCAAAAAAATTATAATAAATATAAAAAATATATGGAATTGTACAAAAAAAAAATAATAATAATAATATCACGTGTCGAACAGAAGAAATGAAAGGAAAAGGAAGCATACAAATAATAAAATAATAAAATAACTATGAATTTTTCCTCCATTTCTTCTAGAAGGAGGTATGCAAAGTCATTTTTTATCAGAATATGGTTATGTAATTAATTAATTTCTGCTTCTTCTAGAAGTCGGCATGATTTAAATCTCCGCACCCGCATGTTGAGACTCATTGCAAAAAATGGTAATAATGTCGGCTTGAGATGATCCAAAACTCACACACTTGGCCCACCACGTCACCGAATAAAAAACTATTCATATTTGTTAAACTCCCATTTTATTTTTTTTTAACGAGTGTAAGATTATATGGATCAATATTAAATTAACATTTTTATTGGTTCTTGTTTGGATTATTTCTTTTTAAAAAAATAATTTTTTTGGTAATAAGTATTTTGGCTTAGCTTTTAAAAGAATTAAAACTCTTGAAAAATTCAAATACAATTTTTTCAAAAGTAAAAAATCTTAACAGCTTATTTGGATGGACTTTTCTTTCATGAAAAAAGACATCTCTTTTTGCAATAAGTATTTGGATTATTTCAAAAGAAGCCAAACTCTTAAAAAAAAAAAAAGAAAACTCAATTTTAACTCCAAAAGCCAAAATTTGTAATTTCTCAAAAACATACTTCTTTCAAGAGTTTTTAAGAAAATGCTTTAAAAAAAATTCAATCCAAATGAACACTTAGCTTTTCAGAAAGGACAAAAAAAAAACCAATTTTTCTCAAAAATTGTATAAAAGTGCACTTCTAAAGAAAAAGCCAACACAAACAAACCGTTAATATGAAAAAAAAATATTTTTAATCACTCACCAATCAGAATTAATAATTTTTAATTTTTAAAATCATTTAATTAAATTTAACGGGCATTATTCAAATAATGGTCAAACACCACAGCCACCTCACAATATCCTTTTTTCTCCTTTGGTGACTTTCATCTATTTATATGTTTCTTTGCTTTGCTATGCTCTCTTCATAGGCACATCCTTGCCTATCATCATCTCCAATAAACTGCCAAGCTCTTTTCAAGTTTTTAGCAATCATAAGGAATAACCGACCGCACCTAGTGAGATAAGACTCGGCTTTCAATTCGGTTTCCGAGTTTATCAAGAATGGATCAGAAGAATATGATCGATATCTCATCTTTCTTGCTGTTTGAAGCTACTGGTGATTCTGAGTCTGATGCTACTAATATTCACCAAGCGAAATTCAACATGGCCGAGGATGATGCAATGTCTTGCAGCTACGATTCATCGTACGACACTTGCGTTAACGAGTATGATGGCGATCAGGTTTCTGATCGCAGCGCAAACTATGTTAACGGGCATCTCGGTGCACGAAACTCTCATTATGGTTTGAGTTATGTTGACACTCGAAGCGATGATGAAGACGAAGGCGTTGTGAATCAGGTTTGGAGGGGTGATAAGCTGGAGCAAGACAAGAAAAATATGGCTGAGCAACAACAACAGCAGCAGAAGAAGAAAAATGTTTGTGTTGAGAAAACTATGAAGCTGATCAGCCAGAGAGAGCAGGATAGGCTTTTCTGGGAGGCTTGCTTGGCTTCTTGATTGCTGAATCTTCATCTTTTTTTTTTTTTTTTTTTTTTGGGGTGCCCTCCAAATCTTTTAGGTTTCATTGATTCCTTTGTTGCTATTTTGTTCTCCTCTCTTTTTCTTTCTTTTCTTTTTTTTTTTTGGGTGACTTAATTCTCTTGTCAAATTTTTATCAAACATACTTCAAAACACTCATCAATTGTACATTTTATTATGTAAACATGGCGTGAAGTTTGTGCTTCCCAATCATATCCCCAGTCTTTGAAGAAATAATAAGGGGGTTCTTTTTTTCTTTCCCATAAATTTGCTCCACATCTCTTGGGATGAAAGCCTTTCATTTGCTTCTCTTTGATGGAAGTTTGATTTTCTCATAATGTATCTTAATTTTTGGCTTAATTCTTCTTCTGACGGTCGATTCAACCTCTGATAAAAAAGATATACCTTGGTTATATTTCATCTCTTCAACAAGTTTAGCAATGAACATAACGACAGAGTACAATTTAAACAAAATGACATGAACAGTTCATCATTATTAGACGACGTCCAGAGGAGGGTGAATAATGCAAAACTCAGAAAGGGATTAGGGAGGCATCTGGACTTGTTTAGTCGAGTCTCCCGAACAGGTGAATCATTTGATGTAATGACAGATTAAGAAATGGTGAGTCTTGTTTTTCTTGAATAGTGATAGATGTGAATTATGTTCGTGTATGCGGTGCACTTTTTCGCTTTTTTTTTGTTTTGTTTTGTTTTGTTTTTTTTTGTTTTTAATCCCTTTTGATAATTACCGTTGAGCCATATAATAAAGACTTCGAAGACTTTCTGTTTGCTCCTCTGCATTATAGTACTACTATGAGATCTGGGTTAACCATTAAGATGTTCCTTGACAAAAAGGAAAAAAAGAAAGAAAGAAAAAGAACCATTAAGATATTCTTTTCTCTTTTTATTGATGCAAAAATGAGGATTTATATTAACTCCAATATTTTCTTTATTGATACAAAAATGAGGATTTAGATATTCTTTTCTCTTTTTATTGATACGAAAATGAGGATTTAGATTAACTCTAATATTTTCCTTATTTTTTCTCTGCATATCGCGAGTTAATTTTTTCTTCTCTGCATTTAGAAACTTTTGAATTTGCTACTTCAGTTTTGTTTTTATAACCTTCTTATTTCTTCACTTTCTATTTAATTTTATTTTTAGTATTTTCTTATTTACTTTTGGAACGTATTATTTTATAATTTTTAAAAAGATTTTGAAGACTATGTTAAAATTATTAATATAATCATTAATTTATTTTTTATTTTTTAGATAAGATTAATAAGTTAAAATTAATATAAGTAGAACATTAGTTAAGTAAAATATATGTTTATAATTGTAAAATGCACAAATACCATTAATAAAATATTCTTTTTTTTTAAGTCAAGTAAAATATATGTTTATAATTGTAAAATGCACAAATACCATTAATAAATATTCTTTTTTTTAAGTCAAATAAAATATATGTTTATAATTGTAAAATGCACAAATACCATTAATAATATATATATATATATATATATATATATATATATATATATTTTGAAGTCACCCTAGTTAATCGAGTCTATAATTGCCCGGGTTTGGCTTGGCTCCACTCGACTCTATTCGACTATTCGTGCAATTATAAGGGTACATTTGGATTGAATTTTTGTAACTTTTTCTAAAAATTTCAAATATATATTTTTTATTTTGAAAAGCTCAAATTTGTGTCTTCTACAGAAAAATAAATTGAGTTTTTACAGAGTTAAAACTTTTTCTTTAGTTCATTTCATACACTTATTTTGCATTTTTTTGGAAAAAAAAAAAGAGAAAAAAGTCAATCAAAACATTCTCTAAAATTAATCCTTAAAATAATCTATGTACCATATAATTGGCTAACTTTTTTCTTAAAAAGTGAGAAGCAATCGAATCTTCAACGTTATGATGTGGACAAAGAATAAATTATAACAATTTATTATTATTAAAATTTTAGATAAATCCGAGTCATGAATGGACTGCTTCTTGCAATGTGTTCTTCTAGTTATAGTCAATAGTCTTTTACTCCTTCTTTCACGCATTCCATGATTTTTTAACGCCTCTTTTTTCGCGCAGTCCAAAAGTCTACATTGTACAAAGAAAGCTGATACTGAATGTGATGTCAAGAATTTTTGTCCATTTTCAATGAAGAAAATGTCCTCAGTGCTTGTTGTATGAGCAAATCTTTGGTTTCTTTTTCACACTTTTCTCCTAACAATTGGTAAGCGTAGTGCCACAATCACAAGCATGCACAGTTTGATGAAAAAGACCCAAGTTGGGCAACCAAAGAATAACCTAATAATCCAACCCAAGTTTGATAAAATCTACTTATAAGTAACAGGTTAAAAAAATAGTACTTTCTACTTTTTTTATACGTTTAACATTTTCCCATTTTAATGAAATGTCTTTTTAGTCATTTTAACAAATACTACTACTTATGAACACATATTTTCCAAACACGTAACAGCTTTAAACACATTTTATCCAAATATTTTTCTGATTATTTGTCAATAGCTTATAAGTATTTATAAGTATCCATTGCTTATAAGCAGATCAAAAAAAAAGCAAAGCCACACACCCCTTAGTCTTTATTCCATAGGTTGGAGAGCCACATACTTTTTGAAGCAGCTGTGTATGTAATGGGAGAATCTTTGGGGATGAGGCTTTACGTGGGGAGCAACTGCCTGCAAAAATTATTTTTAATGTTAAGCACTTGATTTATATTGGTAAATCTTTTATGAGTCGTAATACTCGGCCCTTTTTGTAGAGCTTTGGGGTGTTGATAATAGTATATTGGCCTGACTTTTGTAACCCACTGGATGGTTTGTACATATTTTCTTTTCAATGAAATCACTTGCTTACTGAGCCAAAAAGTCGACATAAAAAAGTACAACAAAATCGGAAAGAATATTCTTAGCAACAAGTAGCAATTATCATCCTTGAAACCAACAAATCTTGACTATTAAACAAACGTGATCAAATTTTGTAAAATTACTTTTCTTTTTCCAAATTCAAATAAGACACTTCTCCGTTTCTTCTCATGTCAAACTAAATTGAAGGGTCAAAGATTAGGAATTCTATGCAGACTGCAAAATAGAGAAAACCAAGGATGACAAGTTCAGCCTTAAGCTGAACACAACTACTAACAATCAAGCTAAACAAACCACTCCCTGTCTAACTTACAAGGCTAAAAAAATTGCACAACAATTTACAGAAATAAGCTTGTTGCAAGCAATGTAATCGGAAAAGGCTCCCGTGTACAAAACTCCCGCTATGTGCAGGGTCCGTGACTTGGGAAAAAAAAATGGATATCTAGGAAACACTTTAGATGGATGATTGCAGAGGATGACTGGAGTCTGCAATGTTGCTGCCTACCATATCCACATCATTCGCGCTTTTGCATAATCTTGGTTCACACATTATGTCTAACTTAAGCACCACGGCAACTGAACTTTCCCTTGATTGTTCTCCATCACTGGTGCTCAAGCAAGAGCTACCGATTTTACTGTCAGATTCTGTCATGGAGGAATCCCCAACAAGAGTAGATTCACTTCTAGGACTCACAAGATCCTTACCCAAGATCCCCTCCAATTTTTTCCGGAAGTCATTTTTCGCGTTTTCATTGTGGTCTAGTTGCCTCAAGAAACGTTCTTCAATCTCACTCAATGACTCAACTTCATCCCGGTCTTCGCTGATGTTGCTATATTGAGTTCGTTCTTCTTCTTCGTCATCATCCTCATCTGACGCTGGCCCTGTTGATTCACAGCTTGTATCCATCTCTTGTTGACTATCAAATTCCTCATCTGTTTGCCTACCCGATGAATGTGATGACATTGGAGAGTAGTCTCCCGCAGCTGTCTCTTCACGCTCGCGTAGAGTCTTCACGATCAAAGTCTTTAGCAGGTTCATCACTTGAACAGCATGCATTAGAGCCGTCAATGGATCAGACATCTAAAAACACGACGAGAAACAAAAAGGCTTCAATTAGACAATAAGTTAAACAAACACAATTCATTCATCATGATATTTTTAAAGATCGCTAGTTTACCTGTGTCATGTTTGGGGCAAAAACCATGGCTATATTCCTTGCATTCATTTTGTTCAATTCTTCGTGCTCAACAACATCTGCCATAAGATCAATTGCCCAGTTGAGCAATGCACTCTCCGTCGGTTTGAGCTGTTCAACGAGCTCAACGAATTCCTCCTCGGTGTTGCATTGTAAAACCTGTTCCGCAGAGAGTCCATCGAGCACTCCTGAGGGCAGCTCCCGGAACCAAGCCTTGATCAGAGCAGCCAAGCAGTGCACCTCAATGTCATCAGGCACAGTGCCTCTGTTGAGCTGGTCTCTCACATGTTCCTCTTGGCTATTCTCTGGGTTAATCCTAAAAATTCCTTCAGCCTGGAAACTCATAAATAAGAAATTTAGTAAGGAAACTTCCAACATTACAAAATAACACTGAAAGAGACGATCTCTTCTGATCTTTTCATACTGTAATAATCTAATTGCAAAGTGGCTGAAGACATTCTAGTGTTACCAAGCACCGGAGCAATGAGTTGCATTCTTATGAGTCTAAGCATAATAACACCGAAAGAGACTAGATCTCTTTGGATCCTTTCATTTGGTAATAATCTAATTATAATGTTGCCAAGAACCTTCTAAGTTTACCAGACACCAGACCAGAGAGTGGGATTCTTATAAGACATAAGCGTTATTAGAATATTGTGGTAACACGAAGATGCAAGTTTAATTGCAAATCTAAAGCAAAGATCCTGTACCTTTAGACCACCCTGTGCATATAAACGCTCCTGCATTAACAAGAGAATAGTTGGTACACTGTTGCCCCTCTTATCATAAGAGCACTGCATTGTTTCTGCTGACACCCCAAACACGCTGACACTGCAAAAAACGTATTCTATAAAGTTAAAGAGATAATTTAGCCAGCTACTACGCCATCGTAAGCATAATTATAAGTAAGCATCTTTACACGTGTTTTCATCCCGTGTTTTGCAAAAGCTGCATATAACTCCAGTGGTTTCAAATCCATTGCATGTTGAAAACTGCAAGGGTATTAGTAAGTTTTGAAACCATTTGGGGTTTCATGTAACTTTTAAAAACACAAGGCTCATCATATTAATGTCCTAAGTATCAATTTAGAATGCGGTGTCATACGTTCGTGTTATATACTTAAAAATAATCGTCTTGAATCAAATCAAAATGCTTTTAAACTGAATAGGTGAGCCTCATTAATTTTATGTTGATGTTACTAGGCTCACCTGAGCCGTACAATTATGTATTACTAACTACCCAGAAATTAAAAATCAGGCTACTTAATAAATTCTTTTGCCAGCTCAACAAGATCCGGAAATCAACTAAGCTCTTGTCTTTGTTCAGACCTTTTAGATCTGGACTTGCAAAAAAATAAACATAACATACAACTTAGCAATGCTTAGGTTATTTTCGACAAGTTTAAGGGGAAAAAAAACACACACGCACACACACAGATTCAAGATTCTTTAGTAACAAACTAAAACCAAAAAAACGAAAAAGAAAAGCGAAAAGAGCTGCTTCCGGTGCCAAGTGCGAAAAGAAACTCTAACAACAAATACGCCTAATCATCTGGCTCAAAATGCTTAAACCATGATGATATTACTAGTCAAGCCGTGATTACAGTATCCGTGAACCCAAGCCACTATAAACTACACACAATTCCCACGAACAGATACAGAAGGGGCGTTACTGAAATGAACTGTGCTTAAGTACAGACAAACATAAGATACAACTTAGCAGTGCTTAGGTTACTTTGACAAGTTTAAGTAAAAAACACACACACAAACACACAGAGATTCAATATTCTTTAGTATCAAACTAAAGAGGGGGGGGGGGGGGAAAGCTGCTTTTGGTGCTGAAAAAAACAAACCTGGCACTAGGGGATCTACAAGGGATTTCAACCTGGAACTCAAGAGGAAGCCCCAGAAAGCCTTGAAACCTATCGAAGGTGACGTGGCTGATGTGCTGTACGTTTGTGGGCCACCCTATTTCCATGGTGGTGTGCTGCTGCTGCACACTTGATAACACCTCTTCTTGCCTCTCCACGCGGCACGACACCATTGATTTTCTCAGCGCCGCAAGCAAGAAATCCACCAACGATAGCTGCTGCTGGTGCTGGTGGTTGTTTTGCCCTTCGCCACCACCAGCTGCTGCAGCAGCTCCGCCTGTTCTTGACGAGCTCTTCCCATTTCCACCGCCGCCGCCACAACCTCCTCCTCTAGTCACCATTACCATACCTGCCATATCTCTCTCAACCTCTCTCAATTTCTCTCTGGGGTTCTTGATTGAAGAAGAGTTTGAAAGTTGGATGTATTTAAGTGGGTGGTGTGTGTTTATAGTTTTTTGTGTGTTTGTGTTTCAAACGGCACGCACATTTCAAATTGGCTTGTCCGCTTTTGCTTTATTGATTTTTGTCGTGCCCAAAACAAGCCTTTTCTATAAGCAAAAATTTCCAATATATGCCACTCCGTCCTCAGGTGTTTGGCCTTTCTTTTTAAGGTGCTTATAAGCCTCTTTTAGTACTTATAAGCACGTACTAAATAAATAAAGAAATATTTTAAATAAAATGTGCTTATAAACTATTGACGTGTTTGGTAAATATATATAGTTATAGCAACAATATTTATTAAAATGGCTAGAAAGGACCTTTCGTTAATTAGTGGTCAATACTTTTGTGTTTTTAAGAGGAATAAATATAGTTTTATTTGATCAACTTTCATTACTCATGAGCAGCTTAAAAAAAAATTGGTGAGTGGTGCTTATAAGCATAATTTGCTAAATAAACAGATTTTATTTTCTACTTATAAGTACTCTTAAACACCCTCTATACATACTCTCATCTAAACTCGTGATACATCCAAGTTGTAATATATTTTTAACTATTAATTTTAAATTTTTATTAATAATATTGTTGATATTTATCAACTAAATTTGTAAACGAAAAAAGATGATAACTTGTCTCAAATTTATAAATTCTATTCAACAACTCTAATTTGAATTTAACGATATTCATACCATACCCTTCTTAAGATTTATTAACATATATGTAAAGATAAGAGCTTGTTATAATTGTATCTTTAAATATGTCAATAGCATATGTGTAGGATCATGGTTGTATTCATGAATTACATCATATACGTAGTATTTGTACTTAAATTAAAATCAACATCATGTATTATATCTAATCTCAAAGCAATATATGTATTGTATACAAGTATTAGTAATATTTAGTAATATTACCTTTTAAGTTAATGCATCAAGTTTTTCTTTATTTGGAGAGTCAACGTATCAAATTTTGGTGTAAATTTCTCTGATTTTATTAGATAGATAACAAAGTGGTTACTGGTGAGTTTGTTTACCAGATTTATAACCTAACTAGATTTGTTTTGTTAGATATTTGGTAGCTTATATTTAATATAGTTGCCTTCAAGTTGACATCACTAAAATTGAATGTTGTGTAAAATAATGCAATCCTTACCCTAAGTACCTGCGTTATTGTTAATTAATTAACACATAGATTTGATTTAGATAGCGTAAACTTAGACTGCGTGGTCAATTAGAATGAAGTAATAATTAAGGAAACAGGGCTTGCTATGGTGTTTAATTAGATTAGAAAAGAAAATAAAAATAAATAATTGTTGGAAGTTTCTTGGTGTATTTTTGGTGAGATGTCATGTTGGAGTACTTAGTCTATTAATCACTACTCTTAAAAAATCGAATAAGTGTAATTGTTGAGAAGTACTTGGTTATATTTTGTGTCTTACATCCATACACAATAATGTATTTGCTGGCATTAAATCATAAGGGTTATATTAGCTTCAATTGGGTAGAAAGAAAGTTCAAATTCTGTAATTACCTCACAAATCACTTATGATTTTTTGTATTTGATAATTTTGTCTCTTGTCTTGAAGTGTTTTCTACGTATTTCCACTGTATCAATGTAAGTCCTTCCTTCACGCGTTGTTAAAATTTGAAAAAAGAAAAACACATGGCATCACAAACTGAGTACGTGGCCTTTTTTTTTTTTTTGTGTTATCGATGGTCCTTTATATTTACACGTTATATCAACATTAGTCATTTCACATTATTTTTATCCAAATTCTAGAGGCTCATAACAAAAATACCAACATTGACACAATGAAAAACAAAAAAGACTAAGAAGTGTCATTTTAAAATATAAGGAAAGCAGTTGTCAAAAATGATAACGACAAGAGACTTTCGAGATAATTAACCTTCTGAAATAATATAGCGTAATAACACCCCCAAAAAAATAAGGGAAAAGGAAAAATTTGAAGCACAAACACCTGGGAGGGTAGTTTTGTCATTTGACAAGTGAGTAAGACTTTGAACCTGAGAAGACCGTTGTGTTAATGGTGTCTGGTTTTTTATCGGGCCCTCAAACGAGAGAAGACAGCTTCGATTATCTCAATGATTTCAGAGTGCTTTTTCCTTCTTCTTCTTTTTTCTATTTTCCTTTTCCAAAAAATTCAACGCCTTTCTCTTTGGACAGCAACTTCTCAATTCTTGGTTGCTGGACTTGAAGATTGCTGTGCTATCAAAACATTCTCTAACCTGGTAAATTTTAATTCTCTTATAATGTATACTATTAAGAGAAATATTTAATAGTGATAATATTATTATTTGTTATCCTTTTTTCTTGACGTTATAATATTTTAAAAGAACGAAAATTCTTAACAATAGATTTGATTTAGTGTGCGAAATGATTATTGTATAATATATATGTGTATGTTGTCTCAGAATGGTAAATGAGCAATTTATCTATAAATATTTTGAATATAAATAATTCAAGTTAATTATTGCTAATAAGTTTGAGAAGCAAGTAATTATTTTTGGAATTTGGGTCATTAGAATCACACTTGAGCTCAAAATTCTAAACTTAAGGCATGACTTGATAATATTGTCTCATGCCTAGAACCAATAAACAATAGATTGAGGAATATAGCTAATGGATTACATTTATTCTCTAATTTTATTTAGTTGATGCTTGCAAACTATTTTAACATTGCCAGATATGTAAGAACAATTGATTCTAATAACCATGTCATGTTATACATGATACAACATTCTCTATTTTGTCCTTAAAATGAAATCCATTTTTTGTTCTTTTTTGGGGTTTAAAAAAAAATAGTGTTCTTGTAAATGCATTTTAAGCCACGAAAAGGACTTATCCTTGAGCATCTCCAACCATTTTAATTTCATGGTATCACATAGAAGAGAAAGCCACCCTAACACTCCTATGCTGATTTTGGACTTGTGACGAAGACTTCAAATGCCAAGATCAAGAATTAAGTTCTGGCATAGGACCCTAACTTCCATCCCATATCTAAATTTAGAATTTTTTTGTTTCACTTCGCGCACATGGACTTCTCTCTGTGACTTGATACCACGGGGGGAGGTTAGCTCCTGGGTTTCCTCTGGTTATAAATATTTTTTATATTTGGCGTTCAATATAAGAAACATATTATACACTCAAAGTTTATTAGTTGATGGTCGGATTCCAACAGTTGATCTGGAATGTAGACCTCACCAGTTAAATTTCTCTGGTCACAAAAAAATAAATAAATAAAAAGAACTTTAAACTCCCCACTCCTATTTCTCATATACATTTAGGGGTTTTCATAAAAATAAAAATATCTAACAACACTCCTATCCATCTCCTAGATTTTAAGGGCTCTAGACCTATTACGAGAAAAGAAAAAAAAATGAAGATAGAGTGAGTTTAAAAAATGAAAATAGAGTGAGTTTAAGGGACACTAAGCCATTAATAAGGTAAAAATAATATCTCATAAGTGTCGTCCACCATATTATATGTATGTCAAAAACAAACGATGGTTATTATAATTGTTCATTCTCCTAATATTATAACATTCAAACTACTAGTTTGTGATTCATAGTTTCATAGGATTCTTTTTGCTTTGTTTATACATTTCACACCCTAAAAATCCGGAGAGCCATTTCTGATGGCCCCAACCGAGAGAAATGGAGGAGCTTATGTTAGATTTTTGTTTGTAACCTTTTTGGTGCCATTAGAGCATCACCATCATCATCATCTCTATGGTATTTTACATGTCCCTTTCTTTTTGTTCTTCTCCATTGGGGGATGAAAAGTAAGTAAATGGCCGCAATGGTGGGCCCCAGGTGGTGGGGCCAGGCCTGCCTTCAACAACTTCTACTACAATTTCAAATTTCAAATCTTACCGAACTTTTCTGTAGTTTTTGATCGTTAGTTTCAGCATAATATACTTTTCTGTCTCTTTTCCAGCTTCCTTTAGAACTCTCATTTCGTTTGTCAAATCAATTATTTTTGCACTGGTATGCTTGCACATCGATATCTGCCGACGAAAACAATGGAAGCTATTCTTTCTGGGAATAAACTTTGCGGGCGACAAATGACTGTTCATGTGTGTGAGGGGCTTGCGAGTTTCATACCACGAGTTTCTCGCGTGTTTATTTAAAAGCGGGAGGTAAATCGAGGATGTGCGTGAGTGGCGGCCCGAGAGGACCAACGGCGTGGAAATCCAAAGAATGCCGCAATATTTCAATGAGATCTGCCACACGGACTCGATCCCGCGTTGTCAGGGTGTCTCCACCCTAATCACCTGACCACTTACCAACTCACCTATGCCCCTGGGGGCCTCGCGTGTTTATTATTATTCGCAAATGTAGTTTTACACTGATTACACCTGACTACATAAGAATTTACTGTTTTCTCTTTGACAATTTTGCTTTTCTCCTCTTGTACTAACCATGATAACTTAACGCTCGTTTCGATTGATTTTTTCAAAAAATATTTTTTTTATAACTTTTGAAAAAAAATTATTTTTTTGAGAAATTAAAATTCATGCATCCTGAAAGAAGCTAAATTCAAATGGTTTTCAGTGTTTTAATTTTTTTTGAAAGTCAAACTAAATATTTATTACAAAAACAAATGTGCTTTCTTCAAGGGAAAAAATACTTTGTCAAGGAAAAAAAAAAAATACAAACCAACCCTTAACCTTGATCACATGGCACAACTTAGAATCGTATAGAGATACAATTTCATTTTTTTTGTTTTTCCACAATACTTTTCGTCTGTCATTGGTTTTGTAAACAATTTGTATTCAATTTATAATCACTTGAATTATTTAATTATTGAATTAAACATTTCAAAATTAGTTAATTAGATTCAATGTACAGGTAGACAACAATCAAACTCGAGTCATTACATTAAGAATGTGCTTCTTATTGCTTTAGCTCCACTCCACCACAAAGCAATGTCCTCAACACACACACACACACACAATCTTAACCAGGAAAAAAGGAGGAGCATGAAGCAAAGCGCAGGCTATGAACCTTCAAGTCTCTCCAAGCATTTTGCTACTATATCTCATCTATATAAATAAAAATTTCCTATATCATTGTATTTGTAAACACTTTCCAAAATCTTAAGCAATCCATATAAAATTATGAAACTATGCAACTATCTATCATTCTATATATTACAACACCAACCTGGACAGCTCATCTTCCTTTGATAAATCTGTGTTAGTCATCAAATTTCTTTAGCTTGGCTTGCAATCTCTTTAACATCTAAGTTTACAACTATTCAAACTAATTGTACACCAACACAGGCATTTTTCACTTGTATCATCCAATACAACAGGACCGCTAAGTTTTTATGGTGAAGTATGGCAACTCCTAGACAGCTTCACGTGCTGCGTGGAGCTTGACTGTTGGAACTTGTGAAAGCATCTGGTGATACAATGTCAAGAAAGTTAACAGTCAAATGTAGGCAAGTGAACTCCGGTCATGATCAGGTTGTGGGCGACCTCTAGTAGGAGTTGGCGGTCTCTGAATATTAAGCTCCTGTATAGAACGCGAGTACAGGATAAGTCGACCAAAAGGACTTTACCGGCAAGCGTGGAACTCGACAGAAAAAGACATGCAGAATTGTAAATGCGATATAAACAAATCTCTATTGATTATTACCTGCATCCACATGTCATCTGCAACACGTTCTGGAGATGTCTCTGGGGATTGAATAGGAGGGGGTAAGGGATGGATCAATTTTGGAACAATAACCAGCCCTCTTCCAACTACCAGGATTGCCCCAGCATTATTTGCGGTTCCTGCACATATTTTCTCAATTAGACAGCCAACCCAAGATGTTATGGTGGTAATATTTCTCTTTTTCATTTCTGGATTTTGGAACAAGTTGGGACTCAAAGCTGTAACACATACCACAATAGTTGGTAGCAGAAAAAAGAGTAATCAATTGCCCCTGAGCAAATCGTTCAAAGCCATCCATCACACACTCGTGTGCTCTAATAATGAGTTGTAATTTATTCTTCTTACAGAACTCCGTTACCCGGTCAGGCTGCACATAACGAAAGTGAAATGAGATAGATATACCAAAACAGGATGTTTCAGTGACAACAAGCAGACCAAGTTCACATAGATGAGTAACATGAACTTGGTAGCTAAAGGAGAAGAATCTAGCAATATTCTCGAGTGACCAAAACAGAAATTCCATTTCACAAATTGAGAATGTCTTGACAAGTATACCCCAAATGTTACAAGACCAGGGCCTCTTGCGTTTGGTCTTAAACCTTCCACACTATCATTCTCTGTGGGATCAGACCTGTACAACATGAAAATTCAAAAGCATAGAATGAGAAGCCCCTTCCTTGCTCCTTTCGACAATCAGGGAACTAAAACAGTTGGGGGGGGGGGGGGGATGAAAAAGAAAGAGAACAGATGAACTGAAGCATACCAAAGTAAATCCATCAAGACTACGGAGCCGGCATCCATTGTTATAGGTCTTTGCAGTTTCTCTATCTGTTCTATTGAGTGTATCGACCTCCCTATGCCACCATGCATGCAAATAATTTTCTTTTCAATAAGTGCAGCAAGAGGAAGACAGTTAAACAGTTGATTGAAGCGGGTCCACGCCCATATCCCATCACTCTCTCCCTACACACGCAGCTGTAATTAGATAAACACCAAAACAATCTAGAAGCGAAAGATTTTTACTGATTCAAACATACCATTCTCTCAATGCACTCAATACGAAAACCAAATAGTGCATTTATATCAGCAGCTTCATGATTGCCACGAATCAAGTGAACATTCTCAGGATATTCGATCTGTAAGTCGACAAAGGGAAAGAATGCAGTTAGACTACAACACTGATGAGTGTTAAGGAATAAGGTAGTCAATGCAGAAGGTTGCCTTGAGAGCCAGGAGGACACTGATGGTTTCCAAGCTGTGCTGTCCTCGATCAACATAATCGCCCAGAAATAAATAGTCAATATAGCTGATATATGGAAACAATTAGCTGTCAGACATCTCACATCAGACGGTTTCCCAGGCCATACAGCATAAAATTAGAACAATGAAGCCTGAGAGTAAGGCAACAAATTAAATCCACATTCAACAGACACTTTACTAATCCCTACATTTTAACACAGTAGGAGTGCTTTTCACATTTGATATTCGCCTAATACCAATTCAATTTCCTTTCTTATCAGGCTTCAAACGTTGTCAGAGTGTCTTCATTTACCATTCAGATAAACTGCTCAAAATATCGCAGAAAGGATTTTTCGTTTCTACAACTTGATATTTTATCAATCATAATGCCACCTTGAGAATAACCACACACTGTTGCACACAAGACAGACAAGATATGCGCTAGCACACCTATTTTTGCCCATTTCATTTCTCAGCATGAATCAAATTGCATAAGAGATGGGAGTTTCAAGTTAAAATCTTACACTGGTAAAGGTAATTTGGTAGTTTTAAGTTAAATGCTTATGCTGGTAGAGGTGATTGAACAGTAATGTAGACAGAAATATATTCAACTCTGATAGATCAAGTTCTTTGAATTTGAAAAAAGTAAATAAATACTCCTAATTTTCCTTGTAAGCTTTAGGTCAAACTCACGTAATGTCTCCCGCAGTAGAAGGAAAGCCATATTCATCAAATAGCCGCATTAGATCTCCAAACTGACCATGAAGATCACCAAAAATTTTGATTGGAGCTTTCAGTTGGAGTACTGTGGGCTCATGCATGAATATCTGCTCAGCAGCATAACAAAGCTCGCCCACTTCATATGAATCCAGGAAAAACTTTCTATTCACAGGAGGTTTCCAGTTCCGAGGCCTTAGCAAAGTTGATATTATCTGCAGTAAACAAGCACCAATACGAACTGCAATTATCCGCAAAGACTTCTTTCACATGTTGATGCATTTAAATATACTTTGACCACTAACAGCCGTAGAGAAGTTGGGTGGTTACTTGCCTTTTTGTGTAAGCCTTGAGGAGACTTCTGTCTAGGGAACTTTTTCACCGGATAGGACATATCATTTTGTGATGGAAGCATTCGTCTACTCTCATTTTCAAATTGATCCAAGGACAACTGCCTAACCATTCCTCCTAGATTACCTACAGCCTCTTTTGCCACTACAACCTGCCAAATAGAACTGTCTTACTTTCAGGTACATAATACCAATAATAATAGAAGATCTTGGAGCAAGAAACATACTGCTCTAGGGTGAAGGCGAACATCTAGCTCTGTATCACTACCCTCTGACACAGTCTCAGCGGCTTGTGAATTGTCATCTGATACAGATGTTTCTTCAGGAGGGGAAGATCCTGACTGTGCTGCCTGCCAGACAGCACTAGCAACCTCAGCTTCAGCAGCAGAGGCTTCAACCAGTTTCTCCATAGAAGTTTTGTCCATGCTGTATGATTAGATATTTAAGTTTCACTGAAGTGAACTCAGTTAATATACAATCAGAGAACCAGAACAGGAGTACAACCTCGGACTGCCGGATGAGGAGACCTCAGTTTTTCCCTCTGGAGGTGTAGGAAATGAATTCAGGTTAGAATGGTTAAATCTTGGGGTTGTCATTGTTGGGGTCCTCTCAGCTGATGATATAAGGGAATTGATGTCAGGCTGAACAGGAGAATTTTCCGCAACCAAAAGATCATCCAATAAAGAATCTGAAAAATAGATATGGAGATTCCTAGAAGTTCAAACGTCAGAGAAAGAGAGACAAAATGTGAGAGAGAGAATGAGGAGCAGGGAAGGGGAAGGAGGATGAATCCCAGAAAGAATTGTTCATCAATTCTTCAGATTTTACAAATGATTGGTAGGTGATCAGCTAATGATACTGCCACGTATGTAAGTTCAAGCCAAAAAATGGCAAACAAAATCCCAGTTTTTATTCCTCAAAAAAATGTTTGGATCATTGTTATCAGAAGGGAATGAACCAGAAATACATATTCACGATTAAGGTGGACCATCTAATTCAATTGTTCATTCCATGATCTAATCGACTTTCTTAATCCAGATGGAAGATCTTTTTCTGTGCATTTATTGCAAAGCATAGAATCACAGAGGACCCCTTTGAGAAGCATATGGATCTTGATATGCATTGAGCTAAAAAGGACTGCCGCCTCCAACTCTCTACACAAGGGATGCGAGTCCCTCCGTCATTTGGTCAAATCAAAAGATAACCATGACAGTGAAGGCATTACAAGGGTGATCTCAACAATCCGCTAGTCAATCAAGTGACTCCAATAAGTTAATGCAGCACATACCATCTCTTATTAACTCTAGCAGAAAGGATGAACTACAGCTTCTCACAAGGAGACAGCTACAAGAAACAACTAAAGAAGAAAACATAACTCATAAGAAATATGCTTTTGATCTATTATGAACCTCAAAGACTAGCTATAAATTTTTCAATTAGAAATTTATTGCAGCAATACTTATTTTCAACACAAAAATTATGTGGTCACTGCTTGCACAGAAAAAGAAGACACATCCAATTTTTGCATTTTTCTTCTAACCTTTACCTCCTCTAAGACCACCATATACATATATTCGAACACCTACGGATGCAGCTGCGTGACGGCAACGACGCATGAGCTCCAAAGAAGGATCATGTTCAGCATATCCCTTATTACCCCGTGAAGAAGTCACCAGCCCCTTCCTGTCTATCCAAACTCCAGCAGCAGTATCCAATACTTTGTAAATTAGGGGTAACATCAAATTAGTACATCATTTGCATCAGATTGAAGATTCACTATAATTACCTATATCAGTGCAACAGAAACATTATAACATACCTGCAATAGCTGCTTCACCTTCTACAGCCCGTCCCCCCCTAAGAACACCTCCTGTAACATGCAATCTAGCACCAACAAAAACCTGATAGGAAGCAATAGCTTAAGTGAAAGAAAAGCAACTGAAGATTGGTACGGGGTTGGGGGGAAGAAATGGAGAAGCTAAAAATGTATCAAATGTCAATAAGGCCTGACATCTCCACAAATCTTGATCCCAGGGTTTTAAGTCCTGCAGTAAAAGGATATAGGGACCGTTTGAGCCAATATTCAGCTGACAGATGAGGATTTTGGGGGCCAAAAATAAATGTCTTCACATTTGGGCCTCAAATACAAACTTACCTATGTTTTGCTGGCCAGATTATGTGAATTGGGAGTAACTGTCCGGTCAAACAACCATGTCCCCCGCAAGAAAGGACATGTGAATACACACATGTAGGAAAATAAATTCTGTAATTATTACTACCAGAGATGGACTCAATTTGTTTCCTATTACAGTTTTTCTTCCTAAAAAGCTGACACCTGCTATCACTTACCACAGCATGCTGATACCTTGGCGAAGGTGACACTCCAGGTGCAAGAGTCCACTCCCACTGGCCATTCCGATGCATAAGCAGTCCATAAGCATCTGCAAGTGGCTGATAGATGCACAAATACAATCAATAATCTCATGCAAAATAAACAGCAAATGTGCCTTCATATCACTTCTATACTTTTTAATGTTTAGGCCAGAGCATATGTGAATTTTCAAAACATAATGAAGCCAAGCAGTACAAGATTGAATATCTGCAACTCTGCCAAAAGAAGGCCTTTTTGCTCACACAATATTACGTTTTTCATTAAACATCTAAAATCTTCACAAAGACAACTGATCATACCACGCCAGAGGCATCTCTTCCACCACAAAGCAAAAACATACCATCTGCACGGGCACTGGCAGTTGCATACCTGAAAGATAAAGTAAAACTCTAAAGACATGCATTTTGGGCAATACAGCAATCTCGGCAGTTTCAATATTAAATGCAAAAGAGAAATCCTAGATAATGATGTGCCCCAGGTTTAACAGCCCCCAATTAAAAATTACACCATGGATAGCTTCAAGAAAATTGTCCTATCCCTTAATCAGATCATTATTGGTTTTTTAGCAACCAACAGGATTATTTGTAACTTCAAGCTTCAAGCACTACATGTTAGTTTCTTCTGCCACGAAAAGATAGATATCATGTATACATATATACATGCATATATATCTTTTATATAAATACACACATCTTTTGCAGATGCGATTCAGATTCAGCAAACATTTCCTCTTAGCAAGCGATGGCAATAGATGTATGTGCAAGTAATGCATCTACATAGTACTCCGTCTGCCCCAAAATGACATCTCTATTTTACATGATAATCCAGTGGTTTACTGTTTTGAATGTGGAGAAATCTAATTGCTAGAATAGGCCTTTAATATATTTTCATTCATCAAAATGGTTTTCTGACAGACAGCTCCTGGAAACCCACAGCATAATTATGAGCAGCAGTGGACAACATAAACTCACATTCTAGCAGATGGCCTAGCACCTTCTGGATTAAGTCTCTGCCATGCATAAGGTTTTTGAGCAGTATCCAAAGCCCAAGCATCTGAGACCACTCTTTTCCCTGCAAATAATCATATTAAATATAGTATAATTCAGATCTAAGAGACGTGTAGGTATCAGCAAACATATTTTACTGGGAACAATCTCCCACTGAGGCCATACGTGAATAAGGAATATCTTACTTGCATGAATGACAAATAATAAACAACCACTATTGTTCAGAATTCACCTATGATTCCAATCATTGGCCATTATGATTGTATTGCAGTAACTCTTTAAGTGTCAGCAGTTCTTGCCACTTTAGACTCACATTTGTTGTATATTCAGTTTAATGTAATTTAGTAAAGGAAAGTACATCACAATATAGACCATTTAAATTCAAAGTAATTCCCTTACCATCATTGCCACTAACAGTAACAAGATATCTTTGTGCCACCAAGTCCATCACGTGGCCGTATCGAGGTCCTGGACCTTGTCCTTGAACTACAACTCTACGTGCCAAATAACATATTACCAAGTAAATAACTTACTATTACATAGAAATAGAAAATTTTCAAATATTCCCTAGAAGCCGACCTATGCCACTTGAACTTGTCGTTGGTTAAGTCAAGCACATAAAGATCATCGGTTGAATGTCCAGCAGGACCTATGCCACCCTAGAAACACAACATCCATTTCTCTTAACAAGTTAAATACAAGAATAACTAGAAAAGATAAGCTTTTGTCATAATTCAGAAAGATGAAATCTTTTCTGTAATTCTCCATTTGAATCACCTGAAAGACAACCATGGTGCCCACAGCAGCAGCCGTGTGCGCTGCTCTAGGCGAAGGCGGCTCACCAGCTGGTCGGAGTCTTGAGTAATTCAGTAAACAAAAAAAAAAAAAACCATAAATGTAGCGTTCAATCCAAAACTCAATCTTTACAAAATTTTTATAAAATTCAAGCTCAAAATTTAATAAATTGTTGAAAATTTAAAAAAAAAAAAGAAGAAGAAAAGAAAAATTAACATGCCTGGTCCATTTCCTAGTGAGAACATCATAAGAATGAACTGAATTGGTCACTCCAGCCAGTCCTAAAAAGAATAAAATCAACAACAAGATCATTAAACTTTAATTACGCCAGTTAAAAACAATAAACTATATCCAGTAAATTAAATTAACTTAGCTTAAACTCCTTAAGATTCTTTCCCCCAAAAAAAAAAATCAAATAACTAAAAGCAATCGATTAATCCTGCAAGGAAGTTAAATTAAAAATGATATCCAGTAAAATAGATTAACTTAAACACTCCTTTTAAAGAAAAATAAAAAAACTAAAAGCAATCGATTAATCATGCAAGCAAGCTAAATTGAAAATGACAATATATAAGAGTGTAAAAGCAGAGTAATAGTACTTATGCCGGCACCATTGCCGCCCTCAATGGCGGTGGCGCCGCCGAAGAGGATGAGGCGAGGGCCGTGAGCCTTGGTGGCGGCGACGGCGGTGAGAGTGTGGCCGCAGCGGGGGCCAGGGGAGTCGTCGTCGGTGTCCCAAGACGTCTCCAGTGGGCGATAGGTCGGAGCCGGAAGCATCCACGGCTTCGAACCCATCCAAATTTATACGTATCTATTAAAATTCACCGGAATTTCTATTGTCCACAGCGAATGCCAGCTGAGATCGGCCGGAGCAAGGTGGGGCCCACTGGGGAGTGGAATGCAATGCCAGGTGAGATCAGCCGGAGTATGGTGTGGGGCCCACTGGACTGTTAGCTTGACTGGTTGGGTTTTTTCTTTTTTTTATTTTTTGGTTGGGGGGGGGGGGTAGTGTGTTTAAAGGCAATGAGCTGGAAGTGAAGCATCAAAAACTACATGAAGAGAGAGAAGGTGGGGTTTTGTTATGATGGCGGGACATGTGACAGATGAAAAATATGAATTTTTTTTTTTTTTGGTGGATTGTGTATGTAAGCGAGTGAATATTTTCCAATGGGCAAAAAGTCAACCATGCATCATCATTCCACATCGCAGATTCTACAGAAGGGGGTCTTTTTTCAGACATTTAACCCATGCAGTCTTTCTAAGATTGATTTTTTATCGGAAAAATATTTTTTTTTTAAAAAGTATATCTTTTTCAAAATAAAGATTTATTTGTATTAGTTTTTTAAAGTTTTTTGAAAATTTATATTTGAATTTTTTTTTAAATTTTAATTTTTTTAAAAGCTAAAATCAAATAGTTATCATAAAAAAATATTTTTAAAAAATGTTTTTTAAGACATTCTTTTTAAAGTGAATGCAAATAAACTCTAAGCATGTGAATTAAATTTCAAAAAAGTTAAAAATTATAAAGAAAAAAGGAGAAAAATTAAAATTAAACGAGTCCATAATTGATTGCTGAATCATCATTGACTTCTTGGGGAGAATGAGTGAAGTCATTGACTTTTGGGGGGTAGGGGGCGCTATGGTAATGATCACTTGATATTATTAGATATTACTGTTTTTATTAGTTTGAATATCATAATGTAGTTAGATAAAAATAAAATAACATGTAGAATTGCATGATGATTTACCCACAAAAGAAAATTAACATGTGGAATTACTCAAGTTCACACTAATCGAATAGCTACTTGTCTTTTAATTTCTTTTCCTACGAATTTCATAAGGAATTTTTTTAACAAAAAATAATAGAAGAAGCTAACTCCCATCGCTCTTTTATGGAAAGTTATTAGAAGAGTCACTTCTATCGTATTGTCTAATTTTTTTTAAACATAGCCTCCCTTTAAAAAAACAAAAGGAATTTTTTAAGGGAAGATAATAGAAGAAGCCAACTCCCGAATAACTCTTTTATAGGAAGATATTGTCTAATTTTTTTAAACATAGCCTCCCTTTAAAAAAGCAAAAGGAATTTTTTAAGAGAAGATAATAGAAGAAGCTAACTCCCGGATAACTCTTTTAGGAAGATATTGTCTAATTTTTTTAAACATAGCCTCCCTTTAAAAAAACAAAAGGAATTTTTTAAGAGAAGATAATAGAAGAAGCTAACTCCCGGATAACTCTTTTATAGGAAGATATTAGAAGAGTCACTTCTATTCATATTGTCTAATTTTTTTAACATAGACTCCCTTTTAAAAAAGAAGTTAGAATTAAATAAGCCATGGAGATGCAGGGGATCGAACCCTGTACCTCTCGCATGCAAAGCGAGCGCTCTACCATTTGAGCTACATCCCCTTTGGGAGTGATCAATTTGGCCACCTAAATTGATCAGAACCGAAAATTATGCAACTTTGACGATTCCTTTCGGGGTGCCAATCTTTTAGCATTCCATTCCAAAGCCTTCAAAACGTAATAAAATGCAAATTGGAGCATTCCCTTACTTTGTTACGCTCCATTCCTAAAAACACAGGCTACTAGGAAACAAGTAAAGATTAAAACTCAATATACAAAATTTTCATCTATAGTTCCATATATCTAAAACAAAGACCAAGGTGGAATATTCAAAATGCCATATTATGCTGCCACGTTACATTTGTACTTGCCTTACACATGACTTTTTTTTTTGGTCCACATTCATGGTATAATTGTTTTTTATCTTTATAGTATGATATTTTTTTCCACATTTTGTTGACATTAATTTTATGATTACTTTTTGTCTTTGTGTATTGTACTTTACATGTGTATTTTTCAAACATCTACTTATGTTACTACTCTATAAATATATAACTCTAAAGCTTATTGATATGTCATACTTCATCATTCTATTTGTACGTATTATGATATTAATGGCACTATGACATTTTGTCTTCACATACGATATCTGTGTGTGTGTGTGTGTGTGTGCTCATATGTATAAAAGAAGAAAATTTTGTTTAAAATTTTCTCAATCTAGTGAATAATGCAAATTTTGTATAATAAATTATCTTTCATTTTTATTTGTTAAATATTTGGATGGATGCAAAAAATAATGCACAAGGATAGGGGAAAAATGTTTTAATTTGAGATATATATATATATATATATATATATTAGAAAAAAATTACTTTAAATGAATTTAATTGTTCTTTGATTGTGTGTAAGGTAATTTGTGTAATATAAGTAGCTTTTATCTTTTTATTTTTATTTTTGGTTGTTATCTTTCTTTTTTCTTTTGTTTTTTGGATTATAAGAATAAAAAAATTAAAAAAATGATTTCAATATAAGGTTTTGTTTGGCAAATTTAATATCATAGAGGTATATAGGTAAAATAAAAGAACTTTATGGGAGAGTTTAAGATGTATTCTAAAACTCATGGAGGACAGTGGAAATCACCCTTTTTTTATTATTATTCCCACTTGCTAATTTTTTTTTTTAAAATTGTATTGTTTATTTTTTTTATATATTTTTTTACATTATATGAAATTCAATTCCTATACAACACACAGATAGTTAACTAGGTTTCAACTATAAGAAAGACCTTATATGGGCTTCAATATCACAATTCATCATAAGACTAACTCCAACAGCTCCCTTATCTTTTCCCCTATATTTAAGTGTTTTGAGTCACTTTTTTAAATTTGAGGATCCTCTATTTTCAGTTATATTCCAACAGTTCCCCTATTTTTCACTAAACACTCAGTTTAGGGAATCCCTATTTCAGTTTCACTCCAGCAATTCCCCTATTATAGGGGTCCTATATTTTATTTTACTTTAAAACATATCATCAATTTAATTAAAACCATAATTTCGTATATTTATTATTTGTTTTTATTATTTATAAGAGTATTAGATTTTTAATTATTAATATTTTATTTATTCTTAATTTTTTACATTAAAAATATATTTTAACTACTTAACATTTTTCGTTAATTAATAAAGATGTTATATTTTAAAATATTAAATTTATTTTTAAATTTTTACTAATATTATTTTTTATCTTCTATAATTCTTGAGTATGTTATATTGTTTATTTTATTTTATTCGTTTAAATTAGTCATTTTAAGTTTTTTTTTTGTCAATACAAGCTTTATTTTTAATCGGTCATTTCTTCTACGTCTTGTCTTTGTCAATGCGAGATTTATGTTCAATCGGTCATTCCTTTTATATCTTGTCTTGATGATACAATCTTTACGTTTAATCAATCAAATCTTTTTTATGTCTTGTTTTGTCAAATATAAGTTTTATGTTGAATCAGTCAACTCTTTTTTATGTCTTGTTTCGTCAAATACAAGTTTTATGTTTAATCAGTCAAATATTTTATATATCTCGTTTTGTCAATATAAGCTTTTTGTTTAATCGGTCAAATCTTTTTATACATTGTATTGTCAATCAACTTTATGTTCCATCACTCATTTCTTAATATTTTTAGTGAGACTTAAAGGCTATATATGCTCGTGCAACAAGCTTCTCAAAGTGCAACATGTCTTTCAAAATTCATTAGCTTTATCTCTTGTTTTCGTGTAATATTTAAAACCATTTAGTTGTTTTCCCTTTTATCTCATTTCATGTCCAAAGTTAGGGATTCTAATTATCGATGTATGAAGTATTTCGATTCTTCTGACTCCGATGAGGAGCTTGCGTTAATTCAATTGCTGGCCGATGAAGATCAACGACTTACAAGACAACAACATGTAAGTCGTGGTTCTATCCACGGTCATGCTTTCTTTTGGCGAGATAGAGTTCCAGGTCATGAAAGACTCTATCACGACTATTTTTCAAAAAATCTTATTTATCCTGATAATATCTTTTGAAGGAGATTTCGGATGAGTCGTTCATTGTTTCTTCGGATTCAATCTGTAGTTGAATCACATGATCCATATTTTGTTCGAAAACAAAATTCTGCTGGACATTAAGGTTTGCCTTCCTTGCAAAAAGTCATTGCCGCATTAAGGATTCTTGCATATGGATCTGTTGCAAATTCAGTGGATGAATACGTGAGAATTAGAGAAAGCGCAGCCATAGAGACTTTGAGAAGATTCGTTAAAGCAATGGTGGAAATATTTTCTGATAAGTACTTGAGATCACCAAATGAGAGTGATATTGCCAGATTGCTAGACGTTGGAAATCAAAGAGGCATTCCAGGAATGTTGGGAAGTATCGACTGCATGCATTGGAAATGGAAGAATTGTTCAACTGCTGGGAAAGGTATGTATACTGGTCATATTCGAGAACCGACAATCATTTTAGAAGCTGTGGCTTCTTATGATCTTTGGATATGGCATGCCTTTTTTGGTTTGCCTGGTTTTCTCAATGATATAAATGTTTTTGGAATGGTCATCAATCTTTACTGAATTAGCTGAAAGACGAGCCCCTAAGGTCAATTATATGATTAATGGACATAATTATACGATGGGATATTATCTTGCCGATGGTATATACCCATCTTGGGCAACGTTTGTTAAAACTATACCATTTCCACAAGGTAATAAGAAGAAGTATTTTGCTACGGCTCAAGAATCAGTAAGGAAATATGTGGAGCATGCATTTGGAGTACTCCGAGCTCGGTTTGCTATTGTTCGTGGCCCTGCACGGTTTTGGAATGTTGACACTCTAAAAAATATTATGACTGCATGCATTATTGAGCATAACATGATTATAAAAGATGAAAGAGGTATTAACAACTTAGATTTCAACTATGATTCTACTAGTGAAAGTTCAAATTCAACAATCTTATGTGAACAGACAGCTGAGCTTACTGATTTTATACAAACTCATGGAGGTGTGTGAGCTAACATTTATGGCAAATACATGAAGGTGTGTGAGCTAATTTGTATTTTCATGTAACCAAGTTGAATAATAAAGTTTTTCATTCCAAAAAAAGTAAGTTAGACAAATATTAAATTCTACACTAGAAACAAATATTTAAATTCTTCATAACATCAGTAGAAGCCATTTTGTTTCATGATTTCTTGTTGCTTCTTTGTCCAATATTCGACTTGCATTGGAGTCATCTTCGAAAAATCTAATGACATAATTCTCTCCTCATACTCCCGATCCAATCTTTGCATTCTATCTTCATGCATCTTTTTTTGCTCTCCATCATTTGTTGAATCGTTTTTGCAACTGCAGAATCATGGTCATTTGCCATCACTGCTTTATTCTTTCTCTTACTCAGTCTTTCTCTTTCAGCATCTCTACCTGGTGGCCTCTCCATAGGGTCAACGGTATCATATGGGTTGCTATCATCGTCTAAACTTATTGAATATGCAGTTGGTTGAGATGAGACTCTTGGTCTGTCGCCTTTCGATTTTTTGGATTTTTTGTATTTTTTCTTTTCACCATGTTGCATCCATTTTGCTTGATGCCTCAATATATTCCAACAATGTTCAAATTGGAATGATGATTTGTGGCAGGTCTGGTACAAAATTTTTGCATCTTGAATCTATATCAAATAAATAAAAAAAGTTAATTCATTTTAACATACAATTTTAACAAAAAAAATTAATTTTAATATTACAATTACCTTATCATTCTTAGTCTTGCCACTTTGGTTTCTAGCCTCAATTTGATCATAGCATCCAACAAACTTTTGGGTGGCAAGATTAATAGTTGCCCACAGATTATTGAGAGAATTCTTATTGCGATCAGATTCAAAAGTTTTGTTTTGATGATAATAATTGTATATTCTATGCCAATATGTGCTTCTGCTTTGATCATTACCATGTATCACATCTAAACTAATGTTTAACCATGCTCAACAGAGTAAAATATCTTCTTGGATAGAAAAATTATTTTTCGATGATGTTTTCTTTTTTACGGATTCTGCCTGTGTGAAGAACGTAGGCATAGGAGTTGATCACATAGCGAGTTCATTCATGTTTACAGTTGAGCTGAATGCAACTTCATCTTCATCAAAATTTGAATCCCCGTGAAACAAATTTGTAAAATAGGCATTTTTTTGTGAGTCCATCTGTAGGTGCAAATATATTAAGAGGGGGGGTGAATTAAAATATTAATACTAATTTTCGTTTTTGAAATTTTCAGAAAATTTACAACTTCTAACAAACAATATATCAAACACAAGATAAGCAAGGTAAGAAGAATAAAAATAGAAATATAAGGAGAAGAGAAACAAACGATTTTAAGGTGGTTCGGCCAAGCCTATGTCCACCGCCCAAGGAATCTCTCCTTAGGACTTCAAAGATCTCCATTAAGATGCTTCTTCAAAACTTGGTGAAGCACAAACCAAGTTCTTTACAATCTCTTTGAAGTCTTACTTCAAAAAACCCAAGAGATTTACTTTATAGGATTTCCTCACACTTTACAAGCTTAAATGAATAAATCTCACAAAGATTAAAGCTCTTAAAGTGTGTATGAACTCAAGAATGAGAAAAGATTGAATCTGAAATTTTCTTCAAAAAGAAAAAGAATAAGCTCTTGAAAGCTCAAATATATTGCAAGAATGGCTCAAAGATGGATTGAATGATGATAAACACTTTAGTACACTTCAATTGATGTTTAGAAAGTGTATTGAATAAGTATTTAAAGAGATTTGGGGGATACGGATATGGTAGGTGAAGAAGGGTTGAGTTTTTCGGCCAGAACGGTAATAAACGGCTAGCGCATTTATTACAGCTCCCGTTCAGCCGGTCAACCGGCTGGGTCATCCGGCTTGCCCTTCTCCTTTTCTGACTAGGCCGGACGCCTTAGCCGGTCGACCGACTAGGGGGTCCGGCTTTTCCCTTCACCTCTCTGTTTAGGCTGGGCGACCACCCAGGTCAGCCGGGGGTCCGGCCACTCGAATGTGAAGTAAAGCGATTTGAGAAAAACAATTTTAAGTGCATTTTCACAACTCCAAGTCATTTTGAATAAATATATAAACGCATGTTGTGAATTGAAACACCCCAAAAACTCATTTTATCTCACTGTGTGCATTCAAATACATTTGTGCATATGTTATTTTCAAATGTGCAAGACTTGAAAATTTTTGCAATGACAAAGAAAAAGATTTTGAGCCAAGTCCACACAATATATAGGCATTTCACAAAAAGAGCAAGAAGAAAAAATAAATCTGCACTCTTATGGCTTCTCTTCTCCTCCTTATGCCTTCTCATCTTTTCTCCCTTCAAATAAGGCTTTTTGCACATCTTCATATCTTTCAAAGCTTCATATTGATGAGATCTCATTTTCACAAGAAGCTATTTAGTCAAATAATGCATATATATATTTTCATCATCAAAATTAATAATGAATATTTAGCTAACAATCTCCCCCTTTTTGATGATGACAAAATTTTTAAGATATGAGACAAAAGTAATCCCCCTTAATATATGCATTTCTTTAAAAAGTGCATTTTTTTTGAGAAAATGCTTTGACTATCAAATTTAAACTCATTTGCAAGGACAAACAGGTAAACATAAACTCATTTGCAAGAACAAGTAAACATATCAACAAAGCATTCACCATTTACTTCTCTAAACAGAGCTTATGCATCCACCATTTAAACTAATGCAAATAGACAATACCATTCACCAAGGCATATATATCACCAAAGCATAAATACCACATCATAACTTCTCCCCCTTTGGCATCATCAAAATCAATATAAAGGTAGGAAAAGAAATGTATAAAAGAAATAACTTGGTAATCAAAGTCAAGAATGTAAAGATCAACTAAAACTAAAAATTATTTTCAAGTGGAATGAAAAATGTTTTTTTCAAAAAAGAAGAAAATCAGGGTGCGCGATCATGATGATCCTTGAAGTAGTCTCTCATGTCTGATTTCATAGTAGCCACTTCTGAATCAATATGTTGCCTCCAAATAGTGAGCTTGTCCCATTGGCTTGTCATGGTGGCCCTTATTTCACCTATATTAGTGTTTAAAGCCTATAATTGGGACAGAATCTGAGCCATCAAAGAAGGGTCTTCCTGTTGTCCCATCGAACTAGAACCAGCACCATGACGAATTTCTCTTCGGCGTAGCTCATCAATGTGCACTTGCTCCCTAGATTCTCTCAACACTCGCCTAAGAGTTGCTTCCTCAGTATTTTCCTCTTCTTCAGAGGTACTAACAACCATGTGTGTGGTTCCTGGTATGCCTATGTCGGGATTACCCTCAATTTCCGGCCCTTCATCCTCTTCAAGGGTGATATCTACCCCACCAAGTATGTCATCAAGGTTTTGTGCTGTGGTGCCAAAGACAGGGTCGGTGAAAGTAGTCCCCTTCTTAGTCCTATTCCTAATTGCAGCTTGAGTGCTTTGGGGTAAACTTTTGAAGGTCTTTCTATTTATGGGCTCCATATTATACCAATAAATACCCATGAAGTTCATATATAACATATCAAAATTCCAAGCAAACACTTTATATGGAGTATTTGAAGATATGTTGAAATGAGAGAAAATATGCATTAAGGCCATACCATAACCAGGAGTGGTCATTTTTCCTCCATCTTTTCCACTAATATGTAACATATGTTGAAGGATTAGGAAAGGCAAAACTATCTCCTTTTTCTCCCTAAGGCTATAAAGGATATAAGCATCCATGATTGGAATTTTGCCATCATTGATATTTCTAGGGAGAATTACTTCACTCATGATTTTAAGAGCAAGTCTCGTATTAACATCAACATCTCTCAATAATGGAAGAATCAAATTTGGATCCTTACGCCCTACTTTCTCCCACATATATCTTATGACTTCACCCGGGGTGGCGCTTCCCTTAATTCCTTCTGGCCATCCTTGACTATTGTAGTGGCCTTCCCCATCAACAGGTATATGAAATATTTCATGTAAAGTGACCTCGTTAAGCACAAAATTTACCCATGATCGTAGAAGATAATTCAAGTTTTGGGCTTCTACAATGTATCTCAAGATTTTCATAAAACTCAATTACTAATTTATCTTGCACATCACAATGCAAATGTAGAAACGCAGACCATCTATCAAATAGTGGCAAGATATTGGTGCCAGCAAAGTCAGAGTCCGATATATTTACCGTATAAAATTGACTGTTTGCCTTGAATCTTGGATGCCGGAGGTAGTGGTGGTGGAGGAAATTGAGTTCTTGGCCTTTTTCCTTTTCTCCCACGTGCTTGACTTTTTTCTCTCGGATTCACCATGATTTCTCGTTGTTTTTGTAAGAATAATCGGTGAAAGCTTTGTTTTTGAAGTGGGCAAGCAAATTTTAGGAAGAAATTTGGAAGAAAACGGTTGAAAATTGAAGAATTTGAGATGGGTTTTAGAGAGTTTTGGCTAGGGTTTTAAAAAAATTGATAGAATGTAGTGAATTTGGGGTGAAAACCCCCAATTTTTAACCCTGTCCGCGTTCAGTCGGTCGACCGGCTGATCGCGATGGTCGACCGGCAGGATCAGAAAGCATATTAAAAAGTTATGTTTTAGCCGGACGCCTAACGCCTTAGTCGGTCGACTGGCTTGATCGATCGGCTGGGTCAGAAAGTGCACAAAATTTTTTTATTTTTCATACCCAATCTACATAAACACATATATATATGCCATTTAACCACATTTTATCATTCCAATTTCTCTCTTAATCTTGCAAAATTGATCCTCATTCAAAGGTTTAGTGAAAATATCAGCAACTTGATGTAAAGTATCAACAAATTCAAAAATTATATCACCTTTTTGTACATGATCTCTAATGAAATGGTGCCTAATCTCAATATGCTTAGTTCTTGAGTGTTGAATTGGGTTCTTAATAAGATTAATTGCACTAGTATTATCACAATATATAGGAATATGATCATACTTCAATCCATAATCAAGTAAATTTTGTTTCATCCACAATATTTGTGCCACACAACTACCAGCTGCAATATATTCAGCTTCGGTGGTAGAAATGGCAACGCTATTTTGTTTCCTACAAGACCAAGATACTAAGGAATGTCCTAGGAATTGGCATGTTCCACTAGTGCTCTTACGATCTACTTTGCAACCAGCATAGTCAGAATCAGAAAAACCACATAGATCAAATGACGTTCCTTTAGCATACCAAAGGCCTAAATTAATTGTTCTCTTAAGATATCTAATTATTCTTTTTACAGCTGTTAAATGAATCTCCTTAGGATTGGATTGAAATCTAGCACATAAGCACACAGAGAACATGATATCAGGTCTAGAGGTAGTTAAATATAATAGGCTACCAATCATACCTCTATATTTCTTCTCGTCTACTGATTTACCTTTCTCATCTTTATCTAGCTTTGTTGAGGGACTCATGGGAGTTCCAATCTCCTTTGCATCTTCAAGTCCAAATTTCTTGATGATTTCCTTGGTGTATTTGGCTTGATTTACGAAGATCCCTTCTTTTGCTTGTTTGATTTGGAGTCCGAGGAAGAAAGTTAATTCTTCCATCATGCTCATCTCGAACTCCTTGTGCATGCACTTTGAAAAATTCTCACACAAGGAAACATTAGTAGCACCAAAAATTATATCATCTACATAGATTTGGACAAGTAGAATGTCATTGTCTTTTCTTTTGATAAATAGGGTTGAATCAAGTTTTCCTCTTTTGAAATTGTTTTCAACCAAAAATCCACTAAGTCTTTCATACCAAGCTCTAGGAGCTTGCTTTAAGCCATGTAAAGCCTTTTCTAGTTTAAAAACATAATTAGGAAAACATGAATCTTCAAAACCGGGGGGTTGTTCAACATAAACTTCTTCAATGAATCCATTTAAAAAATGCACTTTTCACAACCATTTGATAAAGTTTAAAGTCCATGTGACATGCAAATGGACTTTGATACCAAATGTAGGTGCAAATATCTTAAATGGGGGGGGGGGGTGAATTAAGATATTAATACTAATTTTTGTTTTTGAAATTTTCTGAAAATTTACAACTTCTAACAAACAATATATCAAACACAAGATAAGCAAGGTAAGAAGAATAAAAGTAGAAATATAAGGAGAAGAGAAACAAACGATTTTAAGGTGGTTTGGCCAAGCCTACGTTCACCGCCCAAGGAATCTCCCCTTAGGACTTCAAAGATCTCCATTAAGATGCTTCTTCAAAACTTGGTGAAGCACAAACCAAGTTCTTTACAACCTCTTTGAAGTCTTACTTCAAAGAACCCAAGAGATTTACTCTATAGGATTTTCTCACACTTTACAAGCTTAAATGAATAAATCTCACAAAGATTAAAGCTCTCAAAGTGTGTATGAACTCAAGAATGAGAAAAAATTGAATCTGAGATTTTCTTCAAGAAGAAAAAGAATAAGCTCTTGAAAGCTCAAATATATTGCAAGAGTGGCTCAAAGATGGATTGAATGATGATAAACACTTTAGTACACTTCAATTGATGTTTAGAAAGTGTATTGAATGGGTATTTAAAGAGATTTGGGGGATACGGATATGGTAGGTGAAGAAGGGTTGAGTTTTTCGGCCAGAACGGTAATAAACGGCTAATGCATTTATTACAACTCCCGTTCAGCCGGTCAACCGGCTGGGTCGTCCGGCTTGCCATTCTCCTTCTCTAACTAGGCTGGACGCCTTAGCCGGTCGACTGGCTAGGGGGTCCGACTTTTTCCTTCACCTCTCTGTTTAGGCTGGGCGACCACCTGTGTCACCTTGGCCGATCGGGGTCCGCCACCAGAATGTGAAGTAAAGCCAGATTTAGCAGAAAAACAATTTTAAGTGCATTTTCACAACTCCAAGTCATTTTGAATAAATATATAAACGCATGTTGTGAATTGAAACACCCCAAAAACTCATTTTATCTCACTGTGTGCATTCAAATACATTTGTGCATATGTTATTTTCAAATGTGCAAGACTTGAAAATTTTTGCAATGACAAAAAAAAAGATTTTGAGCCAAGTCCACATAATATATAGGCATTTCACAAAAAGAGCAAGAAGAAAAAATAAATCCGGTACCCCTTATGGCTTCTCTTCTCCTCCTTATGCCTTCTCATCTTTTCTTCCTTGAAATAAGGCTTTTTGCACATCTTCATATCTTTCAAAGTTTCATATTAATGACATCTCATTTTCACAAGAAGCTATTTAGTCAAATAATGCATATATATATATATTTTCATCATCAAAATTAAAAATGAATATTTAGCTAACACCATCTATAAAAACAAAGACTAAAGTTAGTATTATGCTGATAATGATAATGATGATGATGATGATGATAATAATAATAATAATATTATTATTATTATTATTATTATAATAGAAATTGATAATATAAACTGCAATTTATAGTATAATATACATTCTTGGAAAAATTATAAGTAAAAACACTACAAAAAATAATTAAAAATAAAATAATAAATAAAGTTTAAAAATATAATTAGAAAAGTATATGACTGCAATTGTAATAAAAAAAGTTAGTGGTATGTAATTAGAGAAGTACATGACTATAATTGTAATAAAAAAAAGTTAGTGGTTTAAAAGTATAATTAATATATTAATTAAACTTAAAATAATCTTAAAAGAATGCCCACATATATAACCTAAACCTAATCTAAAACACATCTTCTTCTTCTCCTTTTACACCTCCATCGACATAAACAAAAAAAAAAAAAAAAATTTCTCCTCCTCCAACTTCTTCTCCTCTTCCCCACAATCTCTTCTTCTTTCTCTTCTCCTCTGTCTTCTTCTCCCCTCCTCATAATCAAAACAAAGAAAAAAATTTTTTCTTACCCTTTCACTCTTTTTTCTCCATCTCTCTTTTTCTACCCATTTTTTCTTGAGAAAAATAGATAAATACTTTGAGATTTTGGATGATTTTTTTTTTTATCTTTTGGTTTTTCTGTTTCTGGCTTTTTTTTTATGCCTCCAAAGTCAGAGAAGCTTGGTTTATATAAATATCAACAACAACGATAAGAAAATTTGTCCCTTTGTAATTTTAGGCCATGATTTTTTTTTTCAGTGAACGTTCTGAAAATATTCTACTACTCAGTGACCATTGGAGCTTTTTTTGATTTCTTTTCTTCAGTTTGCAAAGATGGGGGATGAGTTTAGGTGTTGGTTTTGGGAATGAAAAAGACTCCTATATATTGGTAGCTGTTGGTTTTAGGGATGAAAAAAACCCCACATATAAATGTTTTGTTTTGGAATTTAAAAAAAATCTAAAATTTAAGGATAAAATAAGAGAGTTATTAGAGTAAGTTAACACCAATCACTCTCTTAAATATGAGTTTTTTTTATATTTACAAGAGCTATTAGAATTAGCCTAACAAAACCAATAAACCAAAACACTCTTACCTTCTTATATCTAAGTAGTATTTTACTTGTAAAACATTCTAAATCTAACTCCGTCAACTAAATGGTGCAAGTAATTAAAGCATGAACAACATTGCCCTCCCACATTAATTCCTTATAAAATTTATGTAATGGTTCAAGCAATTAAAGCATGAACAATAATGCCCTCCTACATTAATTCCTTATAAAATTTATATACACTTTATAATAACTTTAATTCGCTATTATTATCATCACGAATTTAAATATTTTAAACTAATTAATTAAACTCAATACAGTGACAGACCAATAATTAAACTTGAATTGTTTTACAAACTAAATTAAATTATATGAGAAACGAGATTGAGTTAAAAGTAAAACACACAATCAAGCTGGAAAGTTCCATTTTGAATTTCTAGACAAATTTTCCTGTGTATATGAAGTTGAAATGAAAATTAAAAAGCAAGGGCCTTCATATATATGTCCTTTAAAGACATTCCAAACTATACAGAAAAAAAAAGCTTAGAATTCTTGGGAAGCAGAACCAATGTCCCCTTTGCCGACATTCCCGGCTCTCTTGGGCAACAGACTTTGGTTGATGTTAGGCAGAACGCCGCCGTTTGAAATCGTTACAGACCCCAAAAGCTTGCTTAGCTCCTCATCGTTCCTCACTGCAAGCTGTATGTGCCTCGGCACTATTCTATTCTTCTTGTTATCTCTTGCTGCATTCCCAGCAAGCTCCAAAACCTATCCAAACAATACACAAACAAATTTAATCTATTTTCTCAATTTTCCAATCAAACCAATTCAAGCAGATTTACAATGTTAAAAAAGCCAACAATCAAAACAATGTTTTCGGTTAATTCCATTTTTTTTTGGGTAATTTTAGAAGTTAAATTGTCATAAATTTAATTATGCAAAACAATTATATTTTTTTAGCAATATTTTCCTAGACCAGAAACACTTACATACCATCCAAACCACCCAATTCATTTTTAAAAAATAAAATCACTGACTGGTTAAACCACTTTAAAAAAAAAACTATGAATTGATTCAGCCAAAATCACTTTTGCAGTTTTTTTCAATTTTATGTATACCCCTCCTCACTGATCCCTAAACAAACCCCATTTGAGGAGAAAAAAAAAAAGAATATTACCTCGGCGGCGAGATATTCAAGGACGGCGGAGAGGTAGACCGGGGCGCCGGAGCCAATGCGTTCGGAGTACTTCCCAGCTTTGAGGAAGCGAGCGATTCTGCCGACGGGGAATTGGAGGCCGGCCTTCTGAGACCTGGAGACCGATTTGGTGGACTTGGGCTTGCCTCTGCCCGCTTTCGGCGCGCCTGTTGAGCTCATTTTGAGCGGGGGAAAATGGAGAATTTGAGAAAAATTGGAGGAATTGAAGAATAGAGATGGCAAAAGAGAGTGAAAATGGTGAGGGTATTTGGAGGAGAGTCTTATACATATAGAGGAATGAATTTAGGGTTTGGTGGGTTTTGATTGGTTGATGGGTGGAGACGGGGATCGCCAGCGTGGCGGACATTTTGTGGGGTGGCAGAATTTTGGAGGGAAAAGCGAATGTTTGCATGGGGAAATTAATGAGGCCGACGTGTCACCACAAAGATTTCTAATCCACGGAGAGCATATAAATTCTGTTGATAAAATGCATATTAGCTCTCGTTGTGATTGATTAAGGGCTCGTTTGAATTAATTTTTTTAAAATTATTTTATTAAAAGTTTTTGAAAAATAATTTTATTTTAGAAGTTAAAAATTTTAATTTTTAAAAAAAATTATATTTAAACTTTTTTTAAAACTAAATTAAATAATTATTACAAATTTAATATAATATTTTAAAAACCAAAAAAAAAAAATCAATACAAACTATACCTAAATCTACAGCATTGTACTAATTTAGTGACCATAGAGCCATTCTTTTCCCGCCCATTTGCACAGTAGTACTGTCATCTCTTAATTGGTCCAGGTTGGCAAATTGTGGCCTTGTGATTGCCAAACAGAGCAACGGTTGATAGATGATTGTGTGCTGTCTTTTTTTTTTTTTTTTTCAAATGAGGATGGAGAAAGATTTCTTGTTTTTTTTCTTTTTGTGTGTGGCATGCAGTTGACAAGGAATTTTTTATTGTTAACCTATTTTTTTCAACTCTATTTTAAAAATAACTGACTTTTTAAAATGTTTTAAAAAAATAGTACAAAGGAATGCTGGGGGTTCAAAAAAAACCCACTTTCACTTTAAAAAATAAAAATAACTCATTTTTTAAAACGTTTAAATTTATTTAAGTTAAATTTTTAATTTTTAACTTATAAAATGTTTAAATTTATTTAATTGAAATTTTGAACAAGGCTATTTTTGATTGTCAACCCACTTACTCAAATCTATTTTAAAAATAACACTCTTTTTCAAATATTTTCAAAAATAGCCCAAAGAAATGCTAGGAGGTCAAAGACAACCCGCTTTCACTTTTAAAAATTAAAAATGACCCATTTTTAAAATGCTTAAATTTATTTAATTTAAATTTTTAATTTTTGTATGGGGTGTAGAAGAGCTATATCAGTGTTGCATGTGGTCAAGACTTTATTAATGCTTTGCGTGGATTGGTGCTTGGACTCAAATGGAGCTCAATTAGGATGCTGATCAGAAAGTATAAATGGACTTGGTGGCAGGTCCTGAAGCCATCGAAGTGGTAATGGTGTTAGGGACGTGGAAAAATGGGCCTCAATTGGATTGATGACTAGATCTGAATGTTGATTTTTAATATTTGATTTGTTTCCTATTCATACCGTCTTCATAGTTTGTTAAACGATAGTTGTTTGTAAAGGTCACAAATTTCCTACTTATGCGTCGGCGAAAGTATATATTACTTATATTAATTTTTAGATATGTTCTTACTACATGCGTTGTAAATGTTTACGATGCAATAAATATACATATAAGACCAACAACTATTTTTTTACCGGATATATGTAAATTATATAATAATTTAAGAAACCATCTCATTACAAGCCTGTGCCTTTTTCATAGCAAAAATTTGCATGTTCAGATCCCGTGCATAGCATGGGCAACAAACTAGTCAACTGTTACTTTCTTTCTTTCGTTGTGATTATTAAAAGGTGACACATACTGTGTGCAAATAAAGTATAAATTTGGAAAAAATAGTTATAAATTTTGATGAAAATGGCGCTCATGTTTATGAATGAACTGCTCAAGTTTCTAAATTTTTTTAATTAGCTAATTATTTGCTTACATGATGCATTTTATTATAGTTTTGTTCACAGAGTTAAGGGAAAACAATGAAAAATGAGCGTATATGCTACCTTTTCACATCATTTTTTGAAGACTCAAAGAAATTGTAAAGTGCATTTTATAAAGTAAAGAAGTAAATAGCTAATTAGGAAATCGAGGAGTAATAAGCATTTTACTCTAAAGTTTCTTATTCGCCTAAATTAGTATTATTTTTTGTCTTGATCGTAATTACAAGAGACCATCTAAAAGCATACAAGTTCTCCAATATTTATCCTATACATGCCAAAAGGAACAAGATAAAATACATTAGACGTCCGTGTAATTTGTCCAACGACTCAATTTGTCACTTTATTACAATATGAATATTTCCCATTGTTTCTTTTCCCCCTTTTTTTTTATTGAAAAATGAGTAATAGAAATGCAAACAATTGAGAAATGATTTTATTGTCTTAACAATAATCAGCAAAAGCAATCAACTAATTTTCACATCATTATTGCTTCACTATTTATTTTACAATAGAGTTTCATTTCTTTAAACATAGTTGTAGATTTAGACTAACTCGCTCCTTGTGTGGATCATCTCTTGCATAGCAACAAATACAAACATATAGGCGAGTAACCGTTATAAAAATGAGATGTAAATTATCACAAACAAGCAAATTACAATGTTATAATATTATGAACCGACTATCGTGGCAACTAATCTATTCAATAAGAAGTATTTAAAAGATCATCATTAACCATCTATCAACACTGAAAACAAGATCCCGCTAGCCCAAAACCCCACTTGAAATAAATGTGTTAATAGTTCGATAGACTTCTTTGCTTCCTCAAGTCACGGGCCAGATCGAGATTGGGCTGAAGCCCAAGAAAGGTACAAATTTGGGCTTTTGAAAGGTTGCATTCATTAGTGTCACAACTCACAACACAATAGAGTTTTTCTTTTCTCGTTTCTTTTCATTCCCAGCTTCACTCTGCTAGTTTTGCGTATTTTGTTAGTAATTGTTGTGGCCTTTTACATGTAACGCAAGTGACAGTTTCACCCCATTAAAAACAAAGAAAAGAATGAAAAAATAGTAAAAGAAGATCGATAACGTCACGAAAATTAAAATCGAGGGACGAACGAGTGATCAGTCTTAGTTGCTAGGAATCATCGACTGCATTAATCTCTGCTCAAACGAGCATAATCCCTAGTTACTGATCAGATTAATAATTAACCAGAAATAGCATATATGATTTATAATATTTGTAGGAGAAACGAAAGCGAGTCGATATGTCCGAGTGGTTAAGGAGACAGACTTGAAATCTGTTGGGCTTCGCCCGCGCAGGTTCGAACCCTGCTGTCGACGTCCTTCCTTTTCCTTTTCCTTTCACCAGAATTAAAAAAGAATTGAAAATTGGAAAAACGAAACGTTTGATAATTGATCTACTTATCTGCTTTTTCTTTTATATCAAAATTACATTTTGATTGTTATTTTCTTATATATATACAGAAGACAATTTATTATATGGGAAGTAGCAATGTGTCAAGAATTATTAAATAACATTACTCTTTTACGATTAACCCTATCGACATGCTTGCTAGAAAGCGAGCAAATTATTGTTCGTACGACAAAGATTAGTATTGTAAGTCCGTAAAATGATAATACCAGTAAATAATTTGTTGGTAAATTAGTGACAGATTATAGGATTTTAATGAAATTGGTTCGTTTTTTCAACGATGACCTTATTTAAAAAAAAAAAAAAAAAAGAATCAAGAAGATCCAAACCCATAAGCCCAACCCATTTGAGCTAAACTCCAATGACCCATAATCTCTTTTGGGTCGTTGTCGTCATGGTGTCGTGTCAGCATCGTAAGTCTCCTTTTGCCACAATTGTCGAAAAGGAGAAGCCATCATATTTGAGCAAAAAATGAAAGGCGAAAATAAAGAAAAAAGTTGATGAGATTAGGACAAGGTATGTGTGATGCATGCTAACGTTATTTATTAACACAACATGCTACTTCTGTCAATTACCTAAACTTATCTCGTAACGTGTCATTCAGAGATTAATAATTGAAATTCTTTTTAAAATTTTAAACTTTTCCTTCCCAAAAGTTTTACAAGAAGCAGATCTAAAAAGTCTATGTATTTCTCAATGAATATTCCTGTGCAACGTGTCATGCATCGTAATATAGGGAGTTGCGCTACCGTAGTGCTATGCTAATTACAATTAAAACAAATTGTCTAATTTTTATGGTAACGGCTTCTAATTGATGTGCAAAGAAAGAGAAATAATCATATGTATTGGGTTGTAGTAGCCCAAAACGGTTAAATATCTGTTTGAATTGGTTTTTTTTAAGAAAAAAAAGATATATTTTTTTAAAAAAGAAGTTACATTAAATTTGTAATAATTATTTGATTTGGTTTCTACAAAAATTAAAATTCTAAAAAAATTTCAAATATAACTTTTTTTTAAAAGTTAAAATTTTTAACTTTAAAAAAAAAACTATTTTTAAAAAACTGTTTCTAATTGATGTACAAGGAAAGAGAAATAATCATATGTATTGGGTTGTAGTAGTCCAAAACGGTTAAGGGTATGTTTGAATTGATTTTTTTAACGAAAAAAAAAAAAATATATATATATATATTAAAAAAAATATATTAAATTTATAATAATTATTTGATTTGATTTTTAAAAAAATTAAAACTTAAAAAACAAAACTTAAATATAACTTTTTTAAAAAACTAAAATTTTTAATTTTTTTTAAAAAAATTAAAAATTTATTTAAAAAAATACTATTAAAAAAAATCAATTCAAACGAACCTTAAGAACTATGACTCAGTGAGGCAGATAACCCCTTATTTATAATTGGCAAATACTCCTCGTATTGATAACAGGTCAATACCCATAAAGAGGGAAGGATCAACCTCTAACGAACACGTTGCTGGAAAGAGGGAAACTTTTACAAGCTGAAATCTTGTCTTATGGACGTAAGTCGAGGGTCAACGGTCTGGAAAGGGCGCTAACATAGCTATTCCGCCATGGCTAATCCCCTATAAGAGCACATCACAACACCTGTAACCGACAAAATGCGTCGTACTATTTTCATCAATTACATATTACACGTATCACCGATACCTACAACAAAAAAGAATTACATTTGACATAATCTTAATTGTAAAAAACATTATACAAGGCAATATTACGAATAAAATATCATAATAAAAAAAAACATCTCTAACAATTAATTAACTATATATGAAAAAAAATACAATGAAGAAAGATGATAGAAATGGCATTGTTTATGAAGCAACAAATAGAATCTTTGACAATTGTTAATGGTGGGCGGTGGAGAGCGTCAAAGAGGACTGAACAATGTCACGCGTATGTACTTGATGTTAATAAAGAGGTTTGCCTTATTAGCATCTTGTTTACATACAATGCACAAAGCCTTGTCTTTACGCATTATTGCCAATACTAAAGACTAAAGTTATTGACTTAGTGGAGGTTCACGCTCACCATGTATTATGGCCTATTTACTTACTCTACATCGGACTATTATGAGGGAGACAAATTTTCTCGTATTATTGTTTTAATAGGAATGTACCCTACAATAATATGATAATAGCATCATATAAGTTACCATTTTCGAATATCAGCTCCAAAACCTGCATCTCGCTAAGTTACTAATCTTGATGGGTGCTTAAGAAATCAAATTCTTTTTATATGTGACAAGAGGATTCAACTGTGTTATGCACAGTTGATAAATGATTGAGTAAGTTACTTAACCTATATTCATGGTTGTCCATGTCAATGAACCTATACTCAATTCATCATCAACCTATGACAGAGAATGTATCATAGTTTATTTGGTGTTTCCTTAGCATCATTTGTGTACCAAAGATAGACAATGTGCTATATAGTTAATAGTCGGTGTTTCTTAACATAATAATAGAGCAGGCTCATGAATCCTGTCAAATTATCAAACCTAGCAATTGCTTAAGGAATCATATTCATTTGTAATATTTAAAAATGAAATGACCATGTTGATTTTCTTATGCATTAAATGAGTGCGCCGATCAAACAACCCATTTTCATTTAAATGGATCCCACCCAATCATTAAAGCTGGTGGTTTTTTTCTTTTCCTTTCTTTTTAAATCCCTCCATCCCAATCCAAACTCCATCGTCTCACGGGATTTGAACTTGAGATTTTACTTTTGGAAAAGAGAGACTTAATCACTTAAATTACTTTTAATTTTATCAAAGTTAGCGGTGACTTAAAGGAATCATGTCCGATTATTCTCTAGAAATGTCCTAAGAGAAATGAATCTTCTTGATGCATGAATGGTGAATAGTTGTGTAAGTCAAATGCATTATATTCCACATACATCCAATCTATCAACAGGGATTAGTGGTAGTCTAAACAATGTGTTACATTGGAAACCTATGGTTTGTCGAGGATTACAAGAATGTAGACTTTATTTATTTATTTATTTATTTTTTCAACCTTGCAATTTTCCAACTTCTGTTTCCACAACTATTTGTACATTTGTACTTTGTCTAGGGTGCAAGAGAGGAAAAAGACGTCTGGCTTGTCCTCTAGTGGAGGGAGACTAGTACGAGAAGACCCACCCCCTAAATTGCAAAAAGAAGATGCCTCACGCTTTCTCGCTTACTTTTCAAAGAAAAGGAAATGTGTTAACAAATACAAAAATAATATATTATATCCATCTATCTCATCGCACTATCTCTAGATGATGCATGGCTCTCCAATTCTTCAAACAGTTACCTACTAGTTTTTGTCTTTAGCACTTCAATTTGCATAGACCATGACATTATTATATGCAAGCAGAGATAAATTGACCAATACAACCCTATTTTAATTGTCTTTCCTGATCATACTCTAGTATGAACTTTAAAATGCACTTAACCACGCTTAGGGATGTTTTTTTTTTTTTAACTTGAACCTTATTTTCGAGCACATTTGAATTAACTTTTAGATATTTAAAAATACTTTCTATGAGTTTAGAAGCTAAAATCTGACTTGTTTGTTCATTTTAAAAGAGCTTTTATATAAAAGTCAAAATTAAAAAAAATGAAAAAACTAAAAGTTTCAAATTAGAGCATATTAGAAAAAGTTTTTGAGGAAATATTTTTGTGTCATGTTAATTTTTTTTTTCTCAAAAATATTACCGTAACTCAACAATTGAGATCTTATAATTAGGTCAAATAAAGCCTTAGTATATCATTTTACAACATCTGAGGGCCTTTTGGGTTGCTATTTTTAGAAAAAAAAAGTATCTTTTTTGAAAATATATATTCTTCATATAACAATTTGGCTTGGCTTTTATAAAAGTAGAAATTCTAAAAAAAAATTTAAATACAATTTTTTCAAAAACAAAAAATTTAACTTCTCAAAAAATATTTTTTCAAAAATTATTTAAAAATACCAATCTAAATAAATTTTAATTTGTCCTTGTATTTAAGATCAATTCACACGAAAGTGAGATGTCTTGAATTCGAAATGCGTATGGATTTTACGTTTACGTTCCAGACACTCCACCGATGGAGCAATTTAATTTTGTTCATGAATCGATGCAAGAAACCCATACCTAAATTCTTACATCTTAACACGTTTGGAGGAAAAGAGACAAAACAAGAAGGACCCCATAAGTAAAAGACAAAACCACGAAGAGTTATAAAGAGGAGAGAGATAGAAGTGCCGTAGAATTTTGGACCAAAAGGGCTTATGATTATGACTTTTTCCGCTTGGTGGGATTGACCCAAACGGCACAAGATGCCAAACCCTGTTCCTTGTTGTTGACCTATCGCAGATAAGGCCAAACCCCCATTGTGGGCCGCACGTCATTTTCAAAGCTTTTAAAATCAGCTTAATCTCCAGAAATTGAACAAGTGATTGGTGTTGCGTATAGGAACGAGGGTGTACCGCGTGCTTAAAGTTTGTCACTTGTTAGATTGAATTTTGTTAGCAATCAAAATTGGTGTTCGGCTCCATGAATAGTTAGGATATGCTAGTTGAATTTTCATTATTGCAAGTGATGGGTGTTCGGTATAAGGAAAAGAAGCGTATCAGATGCTCAAAGTTTATTAGTTGGTGATTGAATTTTGTTGGCGTTTGGTTCCATCAATAGTTACGTTCCACCAATTGAATTGCCATTTCTCGCATGCGATAAATTTTTCACACAAGGGATGCTAACATACACTCAAAGTATATTAATTAATAGTCTAGTTTCACTGGTGATTAAATTCAATGGACAATTCTATCGGTGGTCGAACTCTACTAATTAAATTTTTATTATCACAAAATAATATTACAATATTACGAGATAATTTAAATTGATGTCTAAATTGTTGGGGAGAGGGGACACGGGGTGGAGAAGAACTCTTGAGGTGAAAGTTTCATGCAATGGAAAGTTTGGTGTGGTTGTGTGTGGCACATGCTTAGCCACCTTCATATGCGACAATCAATGCGTCCAAATTTGGTAGCACTCGCGTGATATTTGTTTATATATATATAAATATATATATATATTTAATTTATTTCTCTCTCTTTGTTGTCTGCTTTCCACTAGTTATTGTCAAAGCCATTTGTGCCTTTTGTCAAAGTAGACACACATTACAATGAAACATGGACTTATGCCATTGTCCAATACTTTTTGTTTATTTATCTTTTCATAACAGAGCACTCATTACCAATAAAATATGATACACCAATTCGTGTCGATACATCCATGAAATAAGTTAATAAAAAAAACTTAAAAGGTAAAATATTCAATTTGCATGCTTTTATCGTTTAGTGGTAATCTTGAAAAGCCTTTTCCGCTAAATTATCTATTATCTTCTTATGTACAAGCAACATACCATTAGTTGGTTGTTGGCCTTTTCCTTTTTTATGTAGTCATTGATCATGGTTTACTTCTGGGTTATATATTTTTTTCTAAATTTGAGTTCTCAATATGCATATAATTTGTCTCGATTATATTGTCAATCGCAAATTTTTTGTTGGTTAGGTAATGAACTCAACTTGAAACAAAAGGGGAAGAAATTATTGTCAATGTATGCTTGAAGAAGTATGATTAACTTGTGAAATTTACAATTTGAAACAAAAGGGAAAAGAAAGATTGTTGTCAAGTTCACAACGATAAAAACAGTTTAATGGATTACTACCATAACGTTATTAGATGATAATAAAAAAAATTCAATAGTTAAAATAATAATAATTATTTCTTATAAATATAATTAAAATAATCAAATATAAAAATTAAATAGCTACTTTTATCATTTTATTATTACTAGTATTCTTAAAATAATGTTTTTATATATCCTGTTTTCTTTCTTGTTCTTAAATCAAAGCATCATGAGCTTTGGTCCTACAAGATTTATGTCCCAAGAAAAATCAAAATCCAATCAATCAAGTAATAGAGATCCACGTGTCGGAAGTTGGCACTACTTAATCCATTGGGCTCCACGAAATGGGTCCCACGATCCTCGTATCTAGCTCAATTAAGGGATGGACCTTTTAGTTGGGCCCATCGGCCCGACACGTGTCGGTGAGTTTGGATTATTACATAAAACAAAACACGCACACAGTTTGGCAGGAGAAACGACAAAATCAAAAGCCCAACCCAAAAATTGAAAGGAGGAAAAAGAAGAGAGAGGGTGGGGCCCACTTTTTTAGAGAGTTCTGACAAAAAGTCACGGCGTCACGCGCTTGGGTGCGAACTGAGAAACGTCCGGGCATATGAAGGGTAATTTGGTCAATTTACTTGGAGGCTTTGGCCACCTAAAAAAAGGGAAAAAAAAAAGAAAAAGAAGTTTTTAAGCCACGTGCCTTGGCGTTGGACGCACGCTGGGAAAACACTCTGGTCTTTCTCCTCTACGTTTTTGGATTTTAAGACGAGTTTGAATTAATTTTTTTAAATAAAAAATATGATTTCTAAGAAAGATGTACATTTTCTTTGTAATAAATAAGTTGATTGGATTTTTAAAAAATAAAATTTTAAGAAACTCAACTTCATTTTTTTAAAAATAAAAAATTTTAGTTTCTCCAGAAAAATATTTTTTAAATTATAGAAAACACCTTTACAAGAAGTGAATTTGAATAAACTTCTAAGTTTAATCTACAAAGTTGAGGTCAATTATGATAAAGTGTAATATATTTTATAAATATTATAACATTGTGGTGAAATTCAGATCTTGTATTTTATAAATATGAGCATAGATATTTTACTAACATCTAGTAAACTCATTATTGTTGATGGTCGTTTCTTTAGTTAGTTTCATTAATGCAATATCTCCGTTAAATGTCCAACCAACTCGACTTAAATCTTAATCATCTTCTCTCATTATATAGAGTAGATTTGTATTTTTACACTTTCTAACAAATACTTCCACACATAATCTCCAACACACCCAGACTACCCCTGCAATATCATTTTGCTACTGCACCCTAAACATTACTCGTCATCTTGAATTGTCTACTCAAAGCACTTTTTACCAAAGTATTTTAAGGCATTGGGCAAACAAAGTTCATAAAACGCAAATAGGTCATCATCCAAAGAAAAATCTGGTCTTGTATTAGCTTTCTCTCAATTTCGACATTAATCAAATGAGCTAAAAAAAAGACAAAATACAATATATACCAAATTCGTCTTATCATAATGATGAAGTTGTTTTCAACCGATTTGGTAATCTTAAGTTTGAATCAAGAAAATTGTCTCATGCAAAACGTGAAGTAAGGTTTTTTTAAAACTTTTTATACCCCATGAAATTTAAATTCAAGTGTCACTCTCAAAAGAATACTGTCAACTATTTCTTAAATTCTACACAGAGGGAGAATTTCAGATTTTTTTTTTATTTAGCATTGTTTTTATAATGAGGTTCAAAAACAATGTAGTTTTTAGTTGATTTGCAAAATTAGGCTTAACTTATTCCCAAAATTTGTGAACGAATTTGTCCTGAATTCCTAGAATTTTGAGGGTTTTGTCAAAGATTCTCTATAATGAATTGACCCTGAAATGATTGCGTGCCAGGAGAATTTGGTCCCTTGCCAAAATCTCAAAATTCGTCCAGTATTCTGAGTTTTTGCCAATAACTGTCATTAATTTTTTGGTCGGAAATGACCATTGGGCTTGGACGAATTTCCAGAATTCATGAACGAATTTTGGGAATGAGTTAATCCTAATTTTACAAGTCAACTAAAAACTGAGCTATTTTTGAATCCCATTATAAAAACAATGCTAAATAAAAAAAAAATTCCAAGAATTTCATGTATTACAAAGTGAATTCGACCTTATTAACAAGAATTTCCTATACTACAAAAAGGGTTTCTACAAAATAAATAAAATTATACTTGATAGCAGATTTAATCCTTCCAACCCATAAAAGAAAATATTTTTCTTTTTATGAGAAAATTCAATTGATACAATTTGATTATTAATTAATAAATATTGAATGGAGAGACCAATTCATAAACTTAAGTACCAAATAAATTAAGACACCCAATCCAAATTATTAGGGAGTAAAACTCAATTCCTAGTGATGTCTCACCCCAATTCTTATTCCTGCACATTGATGGGGAGAAAAAGGGAGCTTCGCTTTATATGCAAAATTGAGTGATATAAATAGCATTAAAATAAGATCCCAAAATTGGAGTTCATCTATATTTTATTTATAAACACACACACACACACACACACACATATATATATATATATGTGTGTGTGTAAATGGCGATTCCCACTACACAGCTTATTTCGGCCGCCTCCTTTGTCGCCTCCCTCGTCTCCGTCAATCTCCGTCGTCCCTTTCCATTTGTCTCTCTCTCTTTTTACACCCCCCCCCTTCCGCGCAAGCGCACCCCCACGCGACCCACTCTCCACTCTCCCTTATATCTCTCTCTGGTTCTTGATCTTCTGCTACAGTTTCAGAAGACTTTTCTCTGTTCAGTAGAGAGGGAAAAAGAAAAAAAGAAGTAAAAAAATATCAAAAAGGTAAAGCTAAAAGTGGTCAAAGTTTCGGTCTTTGGAGTATATAAAGCGTTATGAGTAGTCGCAAGCTGATACTTTTGAAGATCAGACGAGTTGCGATAGTCTTTTGAAGCTATTCTGATAGAAAATTTTGGTTCCTCTGTAAACGGCGATGGCTGGTAGTAATGAAATCAACGCTAATGAATGCAAGGTATAACAATGTTTTGTTGTTAATTATGATGATCTTTTGAGGTTTTAGCTCGTGGGTTTGTTTTCTTTTTCTTTTTTCTTTTTTTCTTTTTTCCTTTTTCATTTTTGAGCTTATTCTGAGAAGAAAGCTGAGGTTTTTGAGTTTGCAATGTATGATTTTTGTTAACTGCTTTTGTTTACGTGATTATGTGAGGTTTTAGCACATGGGTTTGTTTGTTTTTCGTTCTTTTTATTTTATTTTTCGTATTTGAGGTTTGATTCATATTTTTGAGACTCCAAAGAGTGATTTTGTGTTAAAAGTTTGGATCTTTTCTATTTATTTTCAGAGATTGTGAAGTGGTCATAGTTATCTTTCTGTTCTGCTTTTGTTAGTTTGACTTTTGCTTGTACTGATTTTAGCAGTCTCCACGAAATGATTCTCTGTTGATATCATTTGGGTTCTTTTGGGGGTTTGTCTTTCAACTTTTTCCATTTTCACTCTCTTTCTTTCTGGTATATGTGTGTATTTTGATTTTTCACAATTTTGCCTTAATTGTTGATTTCCTTAATAAAATTGATCTTTAGAAGATAATCTTTGATGCTTTTTGGTTAGTCAAATCAACTTTTCTTAGTTTAGAAGCCTTTTGCTGTTGGTTTTACCATGTAATTGTAGATATCCATAAAAGATAATTGTTGATATGTGGTTGATAAAATCAAGATTTTCGTAGTTAAGTAGCTTTCTGCTGGTAGCGATGGCTGAGTTCTGATTGCTCTGTGTGCTCTGTCATTTTGCAGAGAGTAGTTCCCCTGAATACATGGATCCTCATATCCAATTTTAAGCTTGCTTACAATATGCTTCGCCGTTCTGATGGTACATTTAACCGTGAATTGGCCGAATTTCTTGAGCGGAAAGTCTCTGCAAACACAACTCCAGTGGATGGAGTTTACTCTTTTGATGTCATAGACCGTGCCACAAATCTACTTAACCGGATTTACAGGCCTGCCCCGGAAAATGAGGCTCAGTGGGGAATTGTAGAACTAGAGAAGCCATTGAGCACCACTGAAGTTGTTCCTGTTATTATTTATTATCATGGTGGAAGCTTTGCTCATTCTTCAGCAAATAGTGCTATCTACGATACATTTTGTCGTCGCCTTGTTAGCATTTGCAAGGCCGTTGTTGTATCTGTAAATTACCGGAGAGCACCAGAACATCGTTACCCTTGTGCATATGATGATGGATGGTCAGCTCTTAAGTGGGTTCACTCGAGATCTTGGCTTCGGAGTGGGAAAGATTCTAAGGTTCATGTCTACTTGGCTGGTGATAGCTCTGGAGGTAATATTGCACACCATGTTGCTGTCAGGGCTGCCGAGTCTGATGTTGAAGTATTGGGCAATATTCTTCTTCATCCTATGTTCGGTGGGCAACAGAGATTGGAGTCAGAGAAGAGGTTGGACGGGAAATACTTTGTAACAATTCAGGACAGGGATTGGTATTGGAGAGCTTATCTACCAGAAGGAGAAGATAGAGACCATCCAGCATGTAATATATTTGGGCTCCGGGGTAGAAGCCTTGAAGGATTATCATTTCCGAAAAGCCTAATAGTTGTGGCTGGTTTGGACCTTGTTCAGGATTGGCAATTGGCTTATGCTGAGGGGCTCAGAAAATCTGGGCATGAAGTGAATGTCCTGTATCTTAAAGAGGCAACAATCGGTTTCTACTTCCTGCCAAATAATGATCATTTTCGCTGTCTTATGAACGAGATTAAGAAATTCATCCATTCTAACTGTCTATAGATAACTTAACTGCAATTACAGGCAGCCACATACAGAAGCTTGACATTTGGGTTCTTTTTTCCCCCTCTTTTTAGTCCTAATGGTGTGTAGTCTTATGATTGTGTAGAATTACTTCTTACTCTTGTTGTCGAGTTGTCAAATATGGCATTGATATTAGGAGTCGTGGAGACCGGTAATTCTCCATATGAAGATCATTGTCCCTGTGTTTGTGATGCCGAGGTACTTGATGGGAAAGTTAGTCAGTCCGGCGCCACCAAGTTGTAATTTGATGGATATAGCCAAAGTACTCGATTTCAGCTTACCTCTTCAAACCTCTGTCCATAAAGGAAGGCATGAAATGGTGGAGGCAATGTTGGTTGCCGGTCAGGTTTGGAATCGAGTCACTTCTCTAAAGATATAATCTTGGATCATGAATTGGCGAATTCATGAGCTTGTGAATTTGTATGTTATACTTATGCTCTAAAGATATATAAAATTTTTGTTTTTAAGCTATCTTTTGGAATTCCCTTTTGTAAGCATAGTAGTGTTGTTGTTTATGCTTGTTGTCCATTAAGTATGTCTTGTTTGCAAACTGTATCAGTATATTGTTTCTGGCTGCAGTATTAGAACTGCTAGAAACTCGAAAAACGGAGACGTCTTCAAAATGGCAATGGTTGGAAAATGAATGACACGTGACAACATAAATACTATTTTCGTCTTTAAGTTGTTCTTCTGAAAAATCCAGTTCAAAGTGAAAGCAAAAGCCTTCATATGATGGTTGTTCATGTGAATAGGTGCAACTTTCCACTTGTTTTTTCCCCCTCTTTTCCACCTATGTAGATTGCGCACCATGCAAAACTTTTGCTGTGGAAGATTTGGATATGGATTATTAGTGAAAAAGGAAGTAATGCTTTTCATTGTTGCCTTACACGTTATCCACTCGTCAATTAGACTCCCAACCACCAACCCCATTAGCGATTCACTACAGTAAAATCAGCCTATAGACGAGATCTCGTGCGTATGGAGCGGGGTGACAAATACCTACGCCCTGGATGCTTTATTGCGAGATTTTAGTCATATGGGGTGTGTTTCATGTTTGGGACTATCGTAAAGTATTCATGTAATTATAAGTTTTTTATCGGTTTTTTGCATTTCATGTTTGTAAATCGTACATAACTGACTAGTCTTGTTTGGGGCACTAGATGGGGCAAACCTTTGAGCCCCGTTATGTGGAGCAGTAAATTATGTTGCCATGACCCTATTCATTCAACACGAGCCGAACTGAAGCGAAATGGAAAATTTGATGTCACCAGTGATCACGTGGTGAAATTGTGACATTAGACTGTGTGTTGTACGTGTTACGTTAACGTGGTGGACCATAAAAAATCCCCGTTCCTTAAAGCCACAACCAAACCCCGTCCACCAGAAAAACACAACACACAAATTTCTGGGCAGAATGATTGGAGTATATGTCGAAATCATGGATCTCAGCCTATCTTTGACGTTGATCTGATTAATTCTTGTCAGTTTGTTTTGATTGCTTCTTGTTGTTGCTGTAGGGGTGATGCTTGTGGGATAATATCAGATATAACAAGGACAGTTCTTTTGTTTTGATTTGAGGAACACACATCTAGTAGTGGTTGGGAATTTTTGGAAGTACTCGAGTGGGGTCCACGTTTTGGAAAACCACAAACACCCCTTTTTTTTTTAAATAAAAAGCGATTTTTTGGTAAAACATCGTTTGTGCGTGAGTTTGAACCCATCGACTACTTGAGCACCTTATCTTACCTGGTGTAATGATCTTGAAAAGAATTATTTTGCTTGAATTTTACCAATTGATGGTCGAGCCCCGTCGAACCTTTGGTGTTTGGGCTCCACCAAATGAGCTTTTCTCGTATAAAAAAAGAGATTTTTCTGATGGATACGACGTTTCAATTGGTAAAGTTAATTAAATGACTCCAAGTATATTAAAATTTACCTTTTTTTATTACTATTTTCGTATTAAATATAACCCAATTCTTAAAAGAGAGAATTATTGAAAATAGTAAATTTAATTTGAGGATGACTGAAAATGATAACTTTATACTAATCTAACAATAATGGGTATAACATTATACTCATTAAAAAAACCAATAAAAAAATAATAATTGGGCGTTCGAGATACGCATCCACAAGTGTGTGTAATGTGTGTGTCTCTTGGCCACTAGATGGTAAAAACAGCTCAGCTTAGACAGAGACATAAAATAAAATCCTGTTTAATTTGACTTGCCTTTGCTTGGAATATATGCTAAGTGGACACTTTATTTTCTTTTTGTGATGAAAAATTCTCTGTAAAGTCTTTCGATATAGTTTCTGAATGTGCACATTTTATTCTCGTTTTATAACGAAAAACTCACTTTGAAAAATCTTTAGATGTAGTCTATGTTAATTCGACACGCAAGAAAAATTAGAATTCACCTAACGAGACTTGATTTAGAACTGAAAACATAAAATAATCTCTACTAAAAATTAATTTAGTTACTAATTCAAACATGAAAACATAAAATAATCTCTCACTTGTGTACCAAGCGCTTTTTCTAGTCTTTGTTTGTCTCTTTAATCTGGCTTTTCAGTGTCCTGTAGTGGATTGCCATTCATTATACTTGGTTGGTCTAGCATTTGAATAAGAGGGTGTGGCAAGGACAAGATGAAGTCATTAATTATCATCTGACATTTGTTTTAGCCACTATAATGGACCAAGTTTTGTTAATTGCTTTGTCAACATCTCATTTGTAAGCACTACTTTTCTATTTTTTGGCTTATCTGTTCCGGCTTGTGCGTTCACACTTTGATTCTCCTCAGGTAACCCCACCCATTTCGTATATTCTAATCTCAAACTACTTTAAAGACCCTGTGAAAGGAAAAAAAAAAAAAAAGTATCTTCTTTTTTGAGAAACTCGCTTTGCAGAGCATCTTTTGAACGCTATTAATGCAGAGATCGGCAACGCCGGCACGGATAATTCCAGGCATTTCGGTTGCCTCTTCTCCGACGGCTTCCAGTTACAGATCTTAGCCGGCATTTAGATTGGCTTTTTAAAAAACTACTTAAAAGAACTTTTAGTTTGGGTATTCTTTTTATATTTGATGTTAAGTAATTATGTGTTTGAACAAAAATTTTAATTATAAAAATAAATATTTGTATATTTGGTTAAAGTGGATTAAAATTTAACTTATATTGTTAAAATAACTATTACGGTTAAGACAATAGCATTAAAATGATAAAAGAGCATAGATATTTTGGTAATAAAGCTAAAAAAAGCAAGGATAAAATAGTAAATTATTTGATCAAAAAAAAATTTTTTAAGTGCCTAAAGCCATAAAAAATAGAAGTTGAGAGTGAAAATTTTTTATTTTTTGTTTAAAACCACTTAAAACAAACATTTAAAAAAAAATCTATTAACTTAAATTGAACTTTAAATAAGTTTAATAATAATTAAAAAAAAAAAAGGCCAAACCAAACACCCCCTTAGCATAGAACCCCCGGGTTCGACAATTGTTCCAACAACTAACATTACTGGATACCTCTTACAACGTCACAATGACCTTCCGTGCAGGCCAAAAGTTCTCGTCAAGAAATACGTCCAGCATTAGCAGGGAAAACTGAAGCTAGACAGCCTTATGTTAGACAAATTTTTTCTAGCAAGCATAGATATACTTCCTCATCAACAAAAGTTCAAAAGTTCTCATTTATAAAAGGCTACATAGGGGTACAACGAGAGTTGGATGGGTCCCAAGAATGCCAAGAATACTGCGTTTTCGGTCGCCCAAGGAAAACTTCTATAACAAAGTGATGCCATTCAGGTTAACAATGCAGGTGCTCCACATCAACGAGCCATGACCATTTACAACTTGAGGAACTTGGCTGACAAAGTGAGCAGAAAAATTTCCACGTCCCTAAGCATATTGAGAAACTAACAAAGAAAGTATATTTTTGCGTAAAGAGATGCATACACAGTTCTGTCTAAGCTGGTTTGAGACTCTAAGAGGGTGTTTAGTAGTGCTTAAGATCAGCACTCTTTTGAACAAAGCTACCTGCTTGGCGAACAGTGGGCAAATATACCAGCAAATGATACCGCGAATGAACTTCTTAATATGGTACTGTCACCATACCTGGCATGAACTGTCACCCAGATGCCTAAAATGCCATAGGACTTCAATCGTGTTGAAAAAGGATGTAAAGATAGGTGCATATTATTGATGAAAAAATGCGGGTACCTTTTCACAATACACAAGCCCCTGAATAATGCACAAGGATGTTGTTTTTGCTTAATTTCCTTCTCTTTCTTCAGTAAGCATATTTCTCTGCACGAATAATCTCCGGGATAAACCAAAAAAATCTGAATGAATAACACGTCAAGCCCAATCTTGGACATACTGCGCCTTAGTATTTGTGCGCTGGAAAGTAATCTTTGCTGTTGTCTTGATCGGTTAAATGACTGATTCTTCAAGAACTGATTAAAGTACAACAGGAGAAAAATAAAATTAACTTGATTCCACTGATTTGCAAATTTCCAGGAGGTTAGTGCTTGAGAACTCAGCACCAACGATCTCGATATCCAGATACTGTAGGTAGCATATATGAACTCAACTGGAATTCCAGCCTAAGGAACAAACCACCTTTAAAGTTCAGGACATCCAAGGTGTCTATGCATTTCTGCATCACAAAAACATGAACAATCACTATTTTCCAATTCCAAGACACAGTGGGAAAACAAATCACCTCATCAGTTATACATGGTAGGTGGAGATATTATCTCATTGGTTCATTATTATCCAGAGAAATTATCTCATTGGTTAGTCATTATCCACCAGCAAAATGTGTTCTTTAAAGCACTGAATGACAGTAAGAGCCCAATTAGCACACTTAAAAGAGTACAATGCATTCAGCAATCTCACCTTTATACTTCACATTGCCTGTTGCACATTCTTTGGATGTACCAATCCGTGTTCTGAACCTTTTCTGCTGATTGTTAGTTATGTTTATTTTGTTGTGTGTCGCTATAAGTTTCAGGCATCCAAAGGAATTCCATAACCATGCTTGCACATCATTCCTGCAACCTGTTCAAGTTTGCCTTTCTGACCCCATCTTGAATAGGCTTTGTACAGTATCCAGAGAGTTTTTTTCGAGCAGTCGATATTCGCTCTATCCATCTCATCAAGAACTCTCTCCATGTCAGGGAGCCGCCTGTGTGCTGCATACATGACCATCTTACAGTGGTAAAGAGACCTGCATATTTTCCACCCACCAGACTCAGCCTGCTTTACAAAATTTGCAAGACGATCAACTGCATTGTGTCGGAAATAACTAGAGATTATGCATCGCATAGGGCTAACTGCTATGACGTTGGTCTTATGTTCAAATGCCTCTTTAATAGAATTCTCCATCTCCTCCAACAGATCTTCCTTGGCATATAAACAAATCAATAGCACATTCAACCAAGGTCTATACTCACTTTCTGGAATCAGCTTTAGCAATCCCTTAATCTTTTTAACTCTATTCACATCAGAACTCCTACAGTATGCACATATCATCGATCGAATCAAGGGAATTTCACTTTGATTAATATGAGCTTTCACAAGATCATAAATCTCTTCCATCTTATCTAATTTACCAGAATTTGCATATCCTCGAAGCATCAAGAGGTGGGTAGTAAGATTGGGCTTAACACCACTTGCCTGCATGATCCTTGAGGTCCTCTCCATAGTATCCCACATCCATGCTGTCAAATATCCAGCAATTAAATTATTGTATGTCTTCACATTAAGAGAGAGATTCAGATCCTTAATCTCCTGAAGTATTGCTTCCATATGATCTATCAGCATTGACCTACCAAATACGGAAATAAGAATATTGTATGTTACAATGTTTGGAATACATGTTGCTTCCCTCTTTAATTCCTGAAACAATGACTGACATTTAACAGCAAATCCGTTATACATATAAGCACCCATGAGTGCATTATAAACGGAAATAGTCTTCAATTGTCTGTTGGAAGCCTCTGTGAAAAGTTCAACAGCAAGATCAACATCCTTCAGTCTCCCAGCCACCATAATACCCTTGGCATACTCCTCTTGACTCATAGGAGCTCTATAATCAACCTGCCTTCTCCTCCAATTTAAAACCTAAAGTACAAGCAATTAAATCACTATCAACTTTCTCATTGACTGAATCATTTACTAACAGTTTTAACATAATAAAGAAATGAGCCTCTTCAATTAGTCTTTCAAGAATCATTACAAATTACTCCTATGGAAGCCTTGTCTGCTCAGAATCCAGGCTTTTCAGAACAAAATCACAAAATGTTAACTTGAAGTTTGAATTCATTTTCATCTATTCCAATTCCATCCTCCCACTATCGTCAAACAAGCACTACCAAATTGCCAGCCCCCTGATATTTAGAACTCTTAGCCTCGAGTACGCTGCTGACAAATTTGCAAGTATAGCAGGTTGAGAAGCAGATAACTTGCCTTTTTTTTTGTGGAGAAGTGAAGAATATATTAATATGAACTAAGTGGGTGCAGATAACTTATCCAACCAAAGATTAACTTTTTCCATTTTGACTAGCAGAAACTGAATTGAAAAAATATCCTAAACAATCCATATCTCAAATCCTTGACGTTTGAAGTCCATGAGTCCAAGAATCCTTCACTTGGATCCAGAATTACAATTTCACATTCATTGGTTATAGATGATATAAAAGTTAGCAAACAATGAGGGTGAATTTCAACAGACACCTATTTAACAAGTATTCAAAGTCCAAAATTAACAAACGGACTCAATTTAGTACTTGATACACATACTCAGTTTAATAACTTACAAACAACTCGACGAATCTGAGTTATATACAGATCCATGATCACTCAAATTATCAATCCATTATCACTACATCTGAAACCTATTATTCATTGCCAAAACCAAGAGCTCTGTGGTTACATTCATTCACCAAATCCTGGAACATGATTTTCAAGTACCATATCAACCAAAATTTCCAGATTGTGATTAAAGTATTATTAGAACTGTAATTTCTTTTCGAACAAGCAAAAGCCGAGAGTGGATAAGCCTCCAAACCTGTTATCATAGATACAATTGTCCTATTCCAACCACACTATAGTCTCAACCTTATTGAATTGTGATTTACATTACTTTCACTTGCACTCACGAATTCTAAATAATCCTTCCATATAATTCACATGAACTGCTTGTATCTTTATACACGTGATCAAATATGGTGTATAAGTTAGTATTATAGGCATAAACAAAATCTCTGTTTAACCATACAGCTCAGTGTATCCAAAAACTACACAGCTGTTCTTAAGCCTACGGCACAACACGAGATGAGTGACACTGTAGAATGCATATACAGACAGGAGGGCTCGTTCGAATTGACAAAAACGCTTTTTGTATAACATTTTTTAAGCTAGAAGCTCACACTTTTGACTTCTAACGAAACGCTGAAATTGAGCTATTCAATTTTAGAGTTTGAACTTTTTTCAACTTCTTTTCCCCCCTAAATATCAATCCAAATACTTAGGGCCGGTTTGGATTGGCTATTTTTTTCATGAAAAACTTTCTTCATGGGAAAAAAAAAAAGGCTGAAAAAAGCTCAAAACCCAGAAATTTTGGCTTCTCAAAAAGCAATTTTTTCCTTCAAAAGTTGTTAAAAAAAGGCGCTAAAAGCAATCCAAACGAGCACTTATGATTTTTCATTTGTCCATGGAAAAAAAGTGCTTTTCCTGCTAGAAATTGAAAAGAAACAATCCAAATGGGATCGAAAGATCAAAAAGATAAGCAAAGACGCGGACCTCAAGACACAAGCGAGGGTGCGAATCCAACTGCATCAACAGCTCAACCACCGCAGACCCGTCGGAGTATCTCCTAAACAAGGGCACGCCTTTCTCGTCCAACACCTTCTCGATCTTAACGACGTCGTCTTCGCGCTGCGCCACCAGCTCATCCCGCAAATCCGACACCTTTGCTCTGAGATCTCGCCTCGCTTCGCTATCCACGTAGCTGAACTTATCCACAAATAGGCCAACCAGGTCTGGCCACGTGGACGAGGTACACGTGGATGTTGTCGATAATTCTCGCGTTCTCTGGTTTGATGAAGTCGGCAAAGGTATGATTTTGCTGCTGCTGGTGGCGGCGGCGGTGGCCGTGGCGGTGGCTAGGGTTCTGCAGGGTTTTGTGAAGCATTTGATGTGGGAGAGTTTCCACACGCGCTTCATCATTGTGCAGTGGCGATTGGGGAAGAAATTTTGTGCATTTTAGTGTGTGTTTTGTGTGTGTATGTGTGTGAAGGACCGAAAATAAAAAATTGGAGGTTTTGGAGAGGGATAAAAGGGAAAGGGCAAAACGGGTAACTAATTGTGATATCAACTTGGGCTAGTCTTGGTTTTGACAATCTTTTGGGCCCAAATTCAAGGCGTGAATATCATATAAATAAAATTAAGAAATTTAAAAACTAAAAATTTAAATTATTAAAATCAAATAAATAAATTATGAATAAAAATATAAATAATAATTAAAAAAAATACAATCAACTTTTTATCAAATAAAAATTTTATCAAATAGTAAAATAATTTTCTCTAAACAAAACGGTTGGATTTAACAATTTTTGAAACAACAGTAGATTGTAATGGTAATGTCAGACTTGACCTTACAAAAATGAAAAAGTCGAGGCTTTTGGAGAAAGAGAAAAAGGGGAATGGCAAAATGGGTAATTAAGGTAATATCTGGGCTTAGTCTTGTTTTTTGACAATCTCTTGGGCCCAAATTTAGGGAGTGCAAATTTCATATAGGATGGGCCAAGTTTACATAAGTGGATCTTGGGCTTAGTGGCTTACGGGCAAATTTCCAGAGTCCACGAAACATCTGTGATGCTTCTTGACGATCCATTTTCCATTTCCAAAAGATTATATTAATTAATTGTTTAAAGTAGATTCATTTTATTGTTGTTATTTAAAAAAAACTTAAATAGTAGACTTGAAACATAAATACTTAAAATTAGAGGGATTCAAATGAATATTGTTTGTGTTAAATATATTGGTGCCCAATCAACATTTGACATGAGATGTCATGTACGTGTATAATTATTATTTGTGTTAAATACATTGCCCCCCCCCCCCCCGAAATTGATTAACTTGAAATACTAAAACCGCAATATTGACTTATAAACCAATATACCATGTTACATTGCAATTAACTTCTGGGAAAAAATTATATGGAATTTGAGAATGCAAGTGAAATGTTATTTGATCTTTTAATGCTTTATATGCGTTATACATACATTGTTATATCCCTCCATTCTCACTACAAGTGAAACAATTGATTTGAGTTCTGAATTAGATAGCTCAGTTGCCTCATATCCATGGCCATACTTATAGTTCATTTATTGGAGGCCATTACATTTGGGGCAGATTTGATGTCAAATCTCTCACACTCATTTATAATTATAAGGTCTTTCGATTTAGCATGGGCAAAATGAAACGGAGATTTTTTTGTGGGGGGGGGGGGTGGTAGGAGAAAAGAAAACTACGTAGGTTGTTAAACTTAGATACTAATATAATAGAACGTTTAAAGTGCAAGGGATTGTGAATTAATTAAAAAGTTAATTATGGGGGAAGGGAGGAAGAAAAGAAAAGTGTGTAGGTTGTTAAACTTATACATCAATATAATAGAACGTCTGAAGTACACGGGGCTGTGAATTAATTAAAAAGTTAATTCTTGTGGACTTAATATTAGTAAGTCTTGTGTTTGATTATTTGGGGGGGGCGGGGAGGCGAGGGGAGAAGAAAGTAAAAGTGTGTAAGTTGTTAAACTTAGACATTAATATAATAGTACGTCTGAAGAGCAAGGAACTGTGAATTTATTAAAAAGTTAATTCTTGTGGACTTAATATCAATAAGTCTTGCGTTTGATTATTCTTTTTTTTTGGGGGGATGGGGGGCGGGGAGGAGAAAAGAAAAGTGTGTAGGTTGTTAAACTTTTAATTCTTGTGAACTAATTATCAATAAGTCTTGTGTTTGATTATTCTTTTGGGGGAGTGGGGGAGGGGAAGAAAAAAAGAAAAATATGTAGATTGTTAAACTTAGACATCAATATAATAGAATGTCTAATATATATGGAGTTGTGAATTAGTTAAAAAATTAATTTTTGTGGACTTAATATCAATAAGTCTTGTATTTGATTATTCTATCATACTTCTTTTTTTTAAATACAATCCTTTATTTTAAGATTTAAGATTTTGATGTACAGGAACGTTTGAAGAGAAAAAGAAGAGGGTAATATTGTTCAAACCTACCACGTTAATATTGTAGGAATCACATGTCACCAAGCTCTTATCTTCACTCCCCGCAGAAAAAAGAAAAAGAAAAAAAAAAAGAAAACAGAGGAAAAAAAAAGTAAGAAACAAAAAGAATCAGAAATTCAACAACCAACAAGGACCCAAAAACCATAACCATAATTCATTGTTATAAACTAATCTACACTACGATTTCATACTTGAAACCAGTGACATCCAAAAGGAAAAAAAAAAAAAAATCTCCCGAAAAGGTAAACAAATATAAAAATATTATCAGTCAATGACTTTACCATAATTGTAAACAAAGATAGAGGATAGAGAAAAAGAAAAGAGTTAACTCAGCCCACAAAGATTTTTGATGCAATGAAACTGGTAAACTCTCATATTATCATTTTCCCTTTGTTGTTTTTGTTCAATTCTCAGCATGTATTTTTGGTGTTGAATGTGAAAAGATGTCGTTTTTGATTATCTTGAGGTTGCATAGGGAAAATTTAGTTGACTTAAATTGGTTTATGATCAACACCATGTGGTAATAATCAGAGAAAGAAAACAGAACTGAGCTGTTTTTTGCATCAAATTTACACCAAGAATTAGAATTTATTATCAGTTTGGCTATAAGATGTAACCTTTGGTTCTTCTGGGATTGCATAGATAGGATGTAGTTGAGGTAAAGAGTTTTTGGTCGACCCTAGAAAATGATATCAAAACTAGAGCAATTTGGCTGGCATCTATAGTTTTTGATCGACCACAAATATTGAAAAAATAGAACACTTAGTTAAATTATTCAGTATGTTGCCTTGGTTGTTAAAAGATGTCATTTTTATTCTTCTGAGGCAGCATAGATAGAACTTAGTTGGTATAAATTGGTTTTTCGTCAACCCCTTGTGGTGATAATGAGAAATTAAAAGGATTCAGGTTGCATGTATTGCTTTTGATCAACCCCAAGCATCGAAAAAGTCATCACTTGCTTATTTAATCGAGATATGTTCTTAGTTAGCAGAAATAAGCTGTTCTTTTGTATCAGTTTCCCTCAAGGCTCAAGAATTAGAATCTATTTATCAGTTTGGCTATCAGAAAATGGTTATATAATGTTGTATCAGAAAGCATTGTTGTTTTGTACATGATATGTTATTAAATAAAGTTTGTCCGTTTTTAGTGACGTGATTTGAAGTTAATACTTATATTCTCTGCAGGGATTGGTATGGTTGAAGAAATGACAATGACATGGGGGTTCAACTTTGATGCTTAGTCCATAGAATTTTTCTGCTTTGCTATGATTTAAAATGTATCTTTTTAGCTGGTGATGGTTCAATTAGAGACATGGGGTACGCTTTCAGTAGACTTGAAATGCATTCTGGATTGTTTGATGGTTCTAGTTCCCATCACGAGATTGAGCACAAGAAATCATTGCATAAGTTGGACAATGAAATTGCTCAGCTCACAAAGCTAAGGTCAGGACCCCATGAGAATTTAAGTCGGGTCCTGCCTGGTAGGCTAGAGTCTCCCCTTTCAACTGTGAAGATGTTAGCAGGTCGGGAAGCAAATTACTCTGGGAGAGGGAGGTTCTCATCAGCAGATTGTTGTCATGTTCTAAGTAAATATTTGCCTGTTAATGGTCCTTGGGTTGTGGATCAGATGACAACTAGGGCATATGTTTCACAGTTTTCATCTGATGGTTCTCTTTTTGTTGCTGGATTTCAGGTATGATTATTTCTAAATTGCATGTGCTTCTCAGCTTAGGCCCATCCTACACTCTCTCTGCACCACTTTTCATAATAAATCTTGCATTCTTCACGGATGAAGCAAATGGAAAAGCCATTTGTCATAAATTTCAACAAATTCCTGCCATTGGTAAGCTACAGCTCTGGAGGCTTATCTTTTCATTTAGGTCCCAAGTCACAACATATTTCTGTTTTGTTGTCAATTTGCAATTTTGCATGTTCTTATGTATAAAGAGATAGAGTGCTCTTGTTGTTTAACAGAGCTCATTAATGTCTCTTTTCTGTGTCTTTTGAACAGGGAAGCCACATTCGAATATATAATGTGGATAAAGGGTGGACAGTTCAGAAGAACATTCTTGCGAGAAGCTTGAGATGGACAGTTACTGATACATCTCTATCGCCAGATCAAAGATTCCTTGTGAGTTGTTATGCCAGGTCAATTGGAACTGCAAATTAATGCCTTGCATAATTGAAACTCGGCATGCATGTTCACACTTTTCTTTTTATTTCATTTTTTTTTGGGTGCAAAACATATTGATTTTATTTATTAACTACAAAAGTCATTCTGATATTAGTACAGAGGGACCTGGGATCCGGCAGGATTTAAAATTGTAACTGGCTGCTACTATTTTCTATACTCTTTTACTGTGATCTGCCGAGATATGGGGGCCCTACTGGAAAGATCATTTCTAGAATTTTTGTCTTTAATAAGCTTGTGTACCTTTACTGCCCTTCTCTAGGTCTCCAAACCTAGATAAATGGCTTTAGATGATATCCTTTATAATATAAATAATGTGGCCATTGCTTTCTGTGCAATGGAAATTATTGCTAGCCTTATCGAGGATGGGGGGATTAGAGAGGCAATAAATGCTTGTGATCTTCAACTGCATCTCATTCATGGTGTGTGTCATAATTTATGTCATAGTCCATTGACATATCTTAACATGGATACTGGATATAATCTGTGAAAAGTCATGGTATAAAAACGGAATTTTGTTAATGATAGCTTTATTACTTATCATACTGTCTGAATCTGTTCCTATGAGAAACTTTTCTACTTGCATTATGTTGGTTTGAACATCTTATTCATTGTAGCACTGTTCTGGATCTCATTCTCTGTTTATCTATGTATTCCTGTTGCAGGTCTATGCCACTATGTCACCTATTATCCATATTGTAAATGTTGGATCAGCTGGAACCGAATATCATGCAAACATTACGGTATAGACTTCAGAATCTGTGTAATCCTTCATTTCTGCCACATACCCATTGTATGCTTGTGAGTCTTATACATACTTATATCTGTGAAAGGCATGTCAGTGATGGGCTTAACAACTTTGTCAGTTTTAACATGGAAGTATTTGTGACCCACTTGACAATACATGAGGTGTTGAAAACCCAAATTCAATTACTATTAGGTAAAAAGAAAACATACTGGATTTTTCAAATGAGTTCCCTGCACATTTAAAAATTTAAAACTTTTAACTCATTGGCTGCCTTAGGATTTTGGCTGCCTTAGGATTTCTACTGGAAGGATGCTTTCAAAATTGCCTTAATTTTGGAAGTCCAGTGCCTATCTCTTGCTTCATGTAATGTTAATGATTAGAATTTTCATTTGCTCTGTTGTAGTGATCAGGTAAATTGCTCTTCTATGTGCAGGAGATCCATGATGGTCTGGATTTTGCTTCTGATGATGATGGTGGATATTCTTTTGGAATATTTTCCATTAAGTTTTCAACTGATGGGTGAGAAATTGTAGCTGGGAGCAGTGATGACTCAATTTATGTTTATGATCTTGAAGCAAATAAACTCTCCCTTCGAATATCAGCGCACATGGTAGTAACAATGCAATAATCATGGATTTTTTTGGCCTTTCTAGTGGAATATAATAATTGCTTTTGGCATGGTCGCCATGTAGTCCTGTGAATTTCTCCACTTCAAATCTCCTTCTTATAGTTTACTTGTTACTTGGAATTCTGTTACCATGAGACATTTCCCACCTTCCCTTCTCTTTTCTCGTGAATAGAAGAAAAAGAGGAAAAGCGCATGGGGTGATGTGGAAATTCTCCTTTTACGTTAGTTGGTTAGTTGCTCAACAAAACATTCCCAAAGTTTCTTCTCTATGCATTTTGCCACAAGGGGCTCTCTCTTGTTCCAACTTCAGCATTAGCACTCTTTGATAATATTGTCCCACCAACATGATGAAAATGCAAATCACGGGTTGATGGCGCACATGGACCCATTCTCACTATTATGGTATTATACACACTTATTTAGGCTGTTGGTACAAGTTTAGGCAACATCACTTATACCACCACCTGTAGTTCACTCAGTCCCTAGCTTTCTGTTAAATTTGGTGGAGGTCCAAGCGTGCTAGATGAGTTGTGAATTGTGAATTACCTATTCATTAGTCCTTTGCCTAAAAGGAGTTGCACTATGTAGACGAGTACACAGTTTCTCCAACCTATGCTTGTAAGGGTCACATAACATTATGATATCTAAAATTTTGCAAATATGAGAGCAAATATTTGCTTTATAACTCCTAATTTCAAAAGTTGTCCAAGGTTCAAGTAACTAACAGAGTTAATATGCTACATAAGTGATGTAGCTCAATCCTAGTTATATTAGGATTTAGAATTTATTATTATTTTTTTATTGAGTCCTAGTTATATTAGTTATTTGTTATTGAGTCCTAGTTATATTAGAATTAGTTTATTAACTATTTTTATATGGAAAGGACTGGTAGAATCAAATTCTATTTAGTTTTGGATTCCTAAAATAACCTATATATAGGAGTGAAAGTTTTCATTGTTAGAGGACCTTTTCCAGAAATTATTCATTAACATTTTTATTCCCTCTCTTAGGGTTTATTATCTATGGGTTTTCTTGGCAAATTTTGGCCTTGAAATTGAGCTCCTTGATTTTCCTTGATTTTCCTTCTTTCTTGTTATGTTCTCCAAATTTCCGCTGCGTTAATAAGCATGTATGTTTTTGTTTCTGCCTGGTATTCTCACATAGTTAGAACATTACCAACGGAAAAAATTAGGAAAAGAGAAAAAGAGAATCAGTAATTGATGCTACTATAAAATCCATTCGACTAGAGAAAACTAGAAATCATGTCCATGTGTAAACTGATCTATAATGTAATTGCTTGTGATGCAGTCAGATGTTAACTCTGTATGTTTTGCTGATGAAAGTGGTCATCTCATTTATTCTGGAAGTGATGACAATCTCTGTAAGGTAATTCCTTTTGACTAGTTCTGTATGTCAGAAGCCTTTGACATGATCATTGCATTCACAATCTCTGTTTTTTGTTGCTTATGAGTTTGTAATTCAGAAGTCAGCCCTTCTTTCCTTTGACAATTTATCTGATTGCTGAATTCTTTCTGGTAATTTTCTTTTGTGTATTGGATAACTTGCCAAGACGTAGAATATGTACGTACCAAGCAGTTCTTCTTCTCTTTCTTTCCTTTGATGTAATCAACATATGCTATAGAAACATCAAGACAAGTTGTCTGATGCTCCTGCATGAATAATTTTCATAACATCACTTCTCAAAAATTTTTTCACAACTTTAGCTTTAGTTTCCGTTTGCCAGAAGTTTTATGTGGTCCTTGTTCTAAGTCTAAAAAGATTCATGGCTATTATTGGTTCCATAGTTGGAACTCTTTTAGGAAGTCTATATATTGTTCTAGTCAGGGCTCCCTTTTTTTTTCTTTTTTTCCCCATACAAAATCTTTTTGTGGCTTTTTCCCTGGGTAATAGGGAGTAAATTGGATAGTCCATCTTATTTGCTTTTGGGAAGTAGTGGCTTGTCTGGCATAATTAGGGCCTGTTTGGATTGACATTTTTCATGGAAAAGCACTTTTTTCCCTGAAAAAAGTATATCATTTTTACAATTAGTATTTGGATTAGGATTTTTTTAAAAAAAGCTGAAACTCTAAAAAAAGTTCAATTCCAGCCTTTTCCAGAAGTTAGAACTTTTAGCTTTTCAAAAAGCACTTTTTTCAAAAGTTTTAAAGAAAAGCACAAAAGCCAATCCCAACGAGCCCTTACCTGATATTAATGTTTCTGCATGATACTATTAGATCTTTTCCATTACAAAATGCTCGGACCTAATATCAGCATCCTTACTGGTAAAAGTTGAGTTTGCTACTCTCGTCAAGAATAGGTTTGGTGAAAAGCCTGATAGAAACAAAAATGACATGCACGAACAGGTTAACTTGATTTAGAGCCTCAAAGAGAATGGAGTTGATGAAAATTTTGAGAGCTGGATAGTGAAGTATGGCAAACATTATCATTTGATTGTCGTATAGATTATGATTTTTTCATATTGTTGATGCTTTTCTAACTGAAACTCATTATGGCATTTCTGCCTCAGGAAAAGGCAACAATTAACCTTAAAATCTTGTGCTTTGGTGCTTTTATTTAATCTCAATAGGTTTGGGACAGACGTTGTCTTGGAGCTAATCGAAAGCCAGCAGGCGTCTTGATGGGACATCTTGAAGGCATTACATTCATTGACATTCGGGGAGATGGGCATTACTTTATTTCAAATGGTAAAGATCAGGCCATTAAACTTTGGGATATCCGGAAAATGACCTCAAAGAGTACCTGGTATGCTAAGTTCAGATTTTTCTTTTGCTTATAATGCCCCTATTTGATAACTTCACTTAGACTCACTGACCAGTGGGGAGGTGTGTGTTCAACTGACTAGGGAAAATCCAAATGTTGAAACCATTGGTTTATCTTCTGGATGATTTCTTAACTATACTGATATTGCTCTATTATATATAGTTTTACAGTAGTTTACTTTACAGGAAAAATGTAAATAAACAATTTGCCTTGTTCTTTGTCATAGTAACGTCAGATACAGAAACTATGATTGGGACTATAGATGGATGGACTATCCTCGTTAGGCAAGAGACTTAAAGCACCCATCTGATCTGTCAGTGGCTACTTACAGAGGCCATTGCGTCTTGCGTACGCTCATTCGCTGCTACTTCTCCCCAGAATATAGGTGAGTTAGTATCCTGTGCCAATTACCATACCGCTAAGTCTGAAACAATTTTCCCATTGTAGTAAGTTGCTCCAGATAAAACTGATGCCGTTTGTTTCGTAAATGATACTGCAGTACCGGCCAGAAGTACATCTACACGGGATCTGATGATAATAGCGTTTATATATACGACTTGGTACGTACACGAACTATTAACAATGCCATTCTTCTTTGACGAATGCTTCATTTGACAGGTTACTTTCTTTTGTTTTTTGTATTAAGAGTTTGGTTTGGCTTAACTTTTAGAAATTTAAAAGTTCTTTTTGTGAGTTCAAAAGCTGAAGTTGACTTGTTTGGTCTATTTTTAAAAAAACTTTTTCATAAACATATTTTTGGAATTCCAATATAGTTCTCGAGACAAAAGTTCAAATACTAAAACTCAAAGCCAAGTAATCAATAACTTTTATTTAACATCACTTGTATTCAAAGCTTTACTGCTAAAAGCTTTATAGTTCAATAACTGAAATCTCATAGCTAGACCGAACAGAGCCTAAGTTGTGATATTAAGGTGATCATGTCGTTGATTTTTTAGGTTACCGGAGCTCAAGTTGCAAAGCTGAAATACCATAGATCAACAGTAAGAGACTGCAACTGGCATCCAAGTTATCCAATGCTTGTCAGCTCATCTTGGGATGGGGATGTTGTCAAATGGGAGTTCCCTGGGAATGGTGAGGCACCGGTGCAGTAAAACAAGAAGTACATTCGACGGAGACCTTACTTTTGAGGGCCTTCTTTTTTTGCACACTAAGCAATCTGGTTTTATTCATGTAAAAGGTAAGCGTATAATAAGGTTTGTACAATAGCTTATTATCCGAAAGTTGTCCTACAATTGCTGCTAAAGAGCCTAGTAAATTAAATTGAATTGAGTCTTATCTTATTAGGTGAAATTTACTGTGTAAATTTGCAATGTCGGTCATTCTTGTTGAAAACTGTCTTCTTTATTTACTCCATGCACACAACATCTTACTTGACTGTCATTTATCGAACTATGTTAGGTAAGTCTTTTTTAACCCTCTTATACCAAGATGATGATATGACTACTCTACTTGGAGGAATCATAATGTAATTGCCATGACAAGTGAACCTAATCAATTGGTCTAAAATATTTAAACCTATGATAGTAGTAATAGGTGAACTCAAGTCATTATAAACTGAATACAAACCTCACAAATGACCAATCTGAGATGGGGACGCATCCTTCCCTTAATTATGCGACATGCTTGTTGCGTCAAACAAAACAAACCATAGTCCAGGACTTAGGTAGCGTCTTGCCACTTGCCCAACTATTACCCTACTATCATATAGTGCCTAATCAACTGGCTTAATGAGCTCATGATGATAATAATAGAGAATCCAAATTATTATAGATGAAACACAAACCTTACACAAAACTAATGTATTAGGACATTACACATAATATGATTTAGTCAAGTACAAGCCTTGTCGGAATTGGCCTCAAGAAGAAAACAATTAAAACTTGAACAAATCTTTCTAATCAAACTTCCAACAACTCTATTACTGGATCAACCATTTAGGAGTAAAAGAGTGATGCTTAGTTATCAGAACATGTCTAGGCAAGAAGACCAAAGAAATAAAATATATAGCTAGCAGAAAATATTTGAATTTTCAGATTATTATTTAGTCACAAGATGCTCCAAGATTGGGCCATCCTTTTTCCTAATTACAACTGCCCAAACTGAAAAAAATACTCAACAGGGCTAATATTCTAGCCCAAGAATCAAACCTATCACTAAGAACATCAAACACACAAATACAATATCATCTGCATTCTATCTGACTATCCACATTGATTTTATTTGATTAACCTGCATTAAAACAATAAATCAACAAATGAATCTTAAACTTCTAAGTGAAATATATAAACCACTAAAAGAAAAAAACTTAAAAGTTTTTCCCATGTTCTTATTTTGCCCTTGATGCAACATCAATTTCTGTTGTCGATGACGATAAATTCTGTAGTGTAGCGACACGTTCCAAGACATAATAGGTAATTTTTATTGTCGAATGATGATAAATTCTGTAGTGCATCATCACGTTCCAACACGACATCGTCAATTATTCTTTGTTTTGCTCTTCCACACAATACATTGCTGAGTAGGCCTTGTCTTCTGCTTACCCGCTTTCAGTGGGCAAGGAGTTTGTACTGGTGGGATCATACAATTATACTGCAAACACAATGAACTGCTTAGAGGAATCTCAGCCGTTGGATCGATATCGATCCCAGTCAAATAGTTATGCTGTAAATAGAGCGTTTGTATGCTTGATGCCAACAAGCGGTCCACCAAGCTAGCCGGCACCTGACCCATGAACCGGTTGTTATTGAGATACAAGTTCTGAACCGTTGAGAACATTGGTGATATTTCACCCCATAACCGGTTGTAACTAAGGTCAACGGTTGGGATCGTAACGTGATCAACCGGTTGAACTGGACCGGAGAATAAATTTCTCTGCAGTTGGAGACTGGAGATGGGGAAAGTAAATAAAACGGCCGGAATGTAACCTGTGAACCGGTTCAGGCTGAGGTCAAGATAGTTCAACTTGTTTAACCTCGACAAAAGCCGGTCCACGGGACCAGTCAACCGGTTCCATGACAAAGAAAGGTATTGAAGAGAAGGGGGTAAAGAAGTCGGAGCTAGCAGACCAGAGAGATCATTGTGCTTGAGATCGAGCCGGGTCAAACTCTGCGAAACATAGGGGGGAACCGAACCGGACAGCTTGTTATAACAAAGTATAAAATTTGACAAAACCGGCAAGCCTCCGACAGCCCAAGGAATGCTTCCGGTTAGCTGATTGAAACCAAGATCAATCGTCTGCAATCTCCGGAGCTGACCCAGAGCCGCCGGAATCTCGCCGGAGATAAAATTCCGACTCACAGCTAAAAACCTCAAGTTCTTCAACTGGGACAAAGTCTCTGGCAATGGCCCGGTGATCCGACCGGGAACAACGGTGAACTCAGCAAGAGCAGAAAGCTTGCCGATAGCCGGGTCGAGCCGGCCTATCAGACCGGACGAAGCGGCTCGTGGATCACCAAGATTTAATGCAATAACTTTCTCACCATCACAATAAACACCAGCGAAACTGCATGGATCAGCAGTGAAGTCCCACGAAGCAAAATAGTTCGACCCTGGCAAATCATTCAAGCTTTTACGTATAGCTTGCAATGCCAAGAAATCAATAGGGTCTAAAATTGCATGCACAAAAAAACTACAGCATTGTAGAAAAATTATGAACAAAATGCTAATCTTTATCAGTTTGTAACACAATTCCATTTTTTTCATTGGATGAAAATAATGTAGAAAAAGGGTGAATATATAGGGTGGTGATCAAGCTTTTTGTGAATAGTTTTCCGTGACACAAGTGCAGATTTCTCGTGAGAAAAATTGGGTCGTGACTTCTATAATTGAGACAGCATCACACCTCGTATAATCCTTCGAAACTGAATCAAACTGAGCCTTTATCTCACTAGTTAGGATCGATATCGAAGAATGCAAAATGCATACTTGTGGAGAGAAGAGAAGAAAATGGTGTTGAAGTGCAATGAACGCAGCTGCTAGATACTGATGTTAGGACAGTGATATTTTATTTTATTTTATTTTGAGGTGGTAATTTCGATTAAATTTAACGTTAATTATGTTTGTTTATTGGGGACAGGCCCGGGTGACCAAACGGTTGTCCGAGCCTACGTGGAGTATTTGTGTATTGCGGTTTGGTTGACAGGTCACCAGGCTCGGGCTTTGCGGTGACTCTGAGGGGCATGCACCATGTGAGCTTAAAGAAAAACACTTCTTGCGTAGGCATTAGGCAACTCTGCGGTGTCCATGAATTTTGATCAATAAAAATAAAAAATAAATGTCCTTCCGAAGGTGTTCCAATGACAAAAGTTGCTGTTCAACTCGTTCATAGTTTGAGTTTAATTCTAGTATTTTATTTTAGATGAGTGTCTTAGATTTGTTTAATGCTTAATATAAGAAATGCATTACACACTCAAAATTTATAAGTTGATGATTAATTTCTATCAGTTGAATTTCTATTGCCGAAAAAAAGAATAAAATAAATAACAAGAGTAATATTAAACGAGCCCATAATCGCAACCCCTTTTACCTTTTATTTTTCCTTTTCAAGGACGATGACTTTATTTAGTCAACAATTATATCGCATGGGTCTGAAAATTATTAGCATAGCGGTACATTATAATACATATTTAAAATCATTAAAAGTTAAGTAGTATTTGTCAATTTGTGATGGGAGGGCGCAGTGGACATTTGACGACACTGAATTACCGTTTGACCGTTCCACCGTGAGGTAGTTGCATTTTTATATCTTTGATTAGTTGAAATTTATAGTTATCTTTTTTATGGTTGAGAGGAAACTAAAGTAGACTCTTGCAAAAGATATAATGAAGAAAGCGACAACAAAGTTACGGATTTGATGTAATCAGGTGATAATTGAGAATAGAGTTTGATTAGTGGAACAAGAGTGATGGTCACATCAAAGGAGTTTTTTTGGTTATTTGTCAATTAGTTGCACCTATTGTTAGTAACTATTTTGTTGCCATTCATATTATTATCATATTCTTTGACTTTAATCATGCTAGGGACTCAAATGTTGAGAACTTGATCATAGACAAAATGATGGTTGGTTAGACATAAGTGGGGTAGCCTGTTATGCAAGTTCATCTATTGTGGACCAATGTTTTGCAAATAGAAAAAAAAAAAATACTAATTAATTCCTTCACAATAATGAGACTATTAATAAAAGAAAGGTTTAATTAGTTTGTTTTTGTAGAGCTTAAAGTTTGAGGCATAAGATTTAATTTGCTCATGTTTTAAATTCGAATTCCCTAAGAGAATATTCTTTGTTGAAAATGAATTTTATGTATAATTGATCAATTGCTGATTGATCAGGGATAATCAAGTCCCAAAAGATAAATACTGAAATCTTTCACATAAAACTTAGGGACCGTAAAACTTAATTAATTTAGTCGGCCATTATAATACAACAAAGTTAGTTTTATGTGTATAAATACAAGATTATCATTGTTACGTTGTTGGTTAAGATGGTAGCAACTTCCACCTATGAACAAAAGAAAACAAATTTGAATCATGAGAAATGCACTTGTTTTGACTTTTTTTTCTTCACTATTCTTGATTCAACATAGATTAATTTTAAATTCAATGTTATGCAAGTGGCAAGGATGACAATCATGCATGCTGGGCGGAGAACTAATCCACTCCGATTGGGACCCTTGTACTACAAGCTCGACATCCATGGGTAAAGGAGTGAAGATTGCACCAACCCCAACAACCATGGCACTACCATCATTTTGCAGGCTGCTGCTGCAATGGCTTATTTTTAGTGTAATCAATTAATGCAGAATGATGAAGATAAAAACTATGGTGCGTTATATTATATTATCTTTATGCAACTTATTAGTTGCTATGTCTCTTTCACCCCAGCTGGCTGGCTACACTGTTGCTTTGGCATTGGATTATATTGTTTGCTCATGACTGTCATTACTGCACCGGTGTGTGACCACTTACTAGTGTTATTGACCAAATAGACAGCATTCAACAACGTAGCTTGTGAAAATTTAATTTGTTTTCCAGATCGAAGCGTAAACGGTAGGAGCTAGCAGGGATGGTGTTAGAAGTTTATTCTGATACTCGGAATGGAATTGAAGTAGAGGCTGGAGTTTTCCACCTATAAAGGTGTAGGGTGGGGGTTAACGGTTCTATTATGCGTGTACACGCAGCTGCTCAGCATATTGCTGTTAATATTGGGTTGATCAGTAACAATATGGCGGAAGCTAGAAAGCTTTATAAAGGTCTACAAAAAACAATCAAACAGGACACAACGATGCTTGAGATTGAAACTGACTCCCAAGTGCTTATACAATGGATCAACGGCACTACACAACATATGGGACCTCGCTCATCCTTTCTGGAGGAACATAAGAGAATTTTTAGACACTTGGGATTTAAGATCTCACACTTTTATAAAAAAACAAACAAATGTGTCAATTGGCTTGCAAATTTCAGACAGACCCTATCATTAGGGATGTATATTTTGAAAGATCCACTAAATGTTATTGGAAAAAATATAAGAGGTGTTTCCTCCTTTAAAATGATTGTTCGATCTCCTTGGTGTTGTCTTCATTCAAAAAACAAAAAAGTAATAATATAATTATTTGATTTTTACATTCAAGTAGTTTGAATCTTTTACAAACAATGGGTCATCATTTTACTGTTAGTAATCTTTCTTGTACCTTTATAATGCGATACGGCATCCGCTCCACTTGAAAGGGCGATCAAGTCGAATATATATGTATACATACATTTTACATTAATATGTATCAGATAACATAACGTGTATACTTAAATTTGAGCATAAGCATCACTTGGTAACATTGACAACTTTAACATGACAGCCTGGTGGATATCAAATATGGAGCACGCAATTTATCACGAAAAGAAAGGCCAAAAGAAAGAAGTGAAAAAAGATTATGAATAAACACAAATAGAAAAAAGGCTTTTCACCACGAGCTGATAATTTTTACTGGCTAAAATTATCGTCATTTTAGATGGTTTCCCACTAAAATCATGAAATATTTTGTTCTTAAAAACTTTCGTTAAGTGAAATTGAGATCTATATCTAGTTAATATGTACAAGATGCAATTTCTCAACTTAAAAATTTGCTTAAAGGTACTTGAAAACTATATTCAATCACCTAATATCAAGCTTAAATCTTCTCGTAATATTATATTGACTCTTGATGCACTGTGCACCTATGCTATAAAAAGAAAGACCTAACTATTCTCATTCAGTATAAAAAGAAGGTCTGCTTGTCTCTTCAATTTAACTGTTGTCCTATCTGGAAATCTTCAAATAAGATTAACTACATGATGTAAGGCCATATACAAACAATTATTTGGAGCTGTCCTGAAACTCTAAGAAAATGAAAATCGATGGACTTTTTTAAGTTGAAACACAAATTATTGGAGGACTGAGGCGACATATTGTGAGCTTAGTTCTTTTTGTGTGACATTTTCTTTATCCAAACTCCGTCACAGCTGGTTGTTCTATAATTCATTTGCTCCTCAATTTGTGAGCTGCACGAGGACTAACTAGCTCATATAGGTTATGGACTCGAGTTTACGGTTTTCAACTCGTGTTCTTCGAAAGAATTGTAGGCTTAGGAGTAAAACTAGGAATTTATACAAGGAGCGGTTCGCTTCTAATTACCTAGTTGGTGAGGTAATAGCTTAACAAGACGATAATCAGTAACTAGTTCAAGAGGATGATTAGCCACACCGAGACTGAGACATGGCCTAGACTCCTACGAGAGGCAGATGTCGTGAATTTTCTGCAATGGGTGGAGCAATGCTGCTTGGAGGTAGAAGGCCTATGGGTCATGAACTTTTTTTTCCGAAGAAGAAGCAATGATGGTATTGGCATGGTTAACTCTTTGTTATATAAAACCTTATTGATATTTTACGGGTCTATATAATGAAACCATATAAACAAGATATGAACCCCTGCTGCAGTCGCATAAAACATTACTGTTGTTGGAATCTCCGTTGAGCGCGTACTTAACAATATCAACATTCCTTTTTTTTTGGCTAGGTGATATCAACATTCCTTTAAACATAAATATGTACTTTTTTTCGATTGGGAAATGTAGTGTTGCAGAACTTTCTTAATCACAGATACCATTAGAGCTCCACAACAGATGGCCAATGTGTTTGATATCAACATTTTAAGATCTTAACATCAATTTGACTGTCATTAGAAAATTACCAAACTTGTCAGAATGTTTAACTATACAATAATACTAAGCTTTCCCTGCTATATATGCTAATAAGTAGTGCACCTGCTGCATTCATCATGCCCAACTCAAAGTACACAAATAGATAAAAAGTATTGAGGCGGAGAAATTCAATGGTTAGGGAAACGATTGGACAGTCTGGTACACAAAACTCTCGTTCATAGATAGGATGCAGGGAAGATTCGACAAGAAAATACAAGAACAAGAAGCAGAACCATGTCTGCAAGTCTTTTAAATTCGAATTTTTGATATACAGTTGCCTCCAATCTAATCCGTAATACAGCGCAGCTTACTAAAAAGCAGCTTGCAGCGATGTGTCTATCTATAATGCGGGGCTTTGCCCGCCCGCTACACTAATATACCAATTACATTACAAAGGATTCTGTTGGTTCCAATTTCAAGAACCATAAGAACTAAATCAGCAAAAGAATGAGACAAGCACCAAGAGTTGCAGAAGCAAATGAATCCAGGACTTGAAGTGATTCCTCCTGCCAAAACAAGGAAACGGCGTCAGTGAAAAGAGTTCTTGCTATCTCCTCTAGGTGTGTATGGCTGGTAGCCGGAACTAACAGATACACGACCAGAGCCGACACCACTAACGGAATTCTCAATGTCATCAATATCCGCGTTGAGAGGAATTGGCCGCTGTGGAATTAACGGAACCGGCACATCACTGTCTAACATCTTAACGACCTGGTCCATTGTTGGCCGGGCGTGTAACAGCGGATGTGAACATAAAACAGCTATCATCACATACTTCTCCAAAACGTGAGGAGGACCCAAATCCGGCATACTTTCTTCGATAACATCCAACATTCTACCTCTCCTCACCAATGACCATGACCAGTCGGCTAAAAGCTTAGGTAGCTCGTTTCCAGCATCAATAAGCGCTTTCCTCCCACTTAATAGCTCAAGAAGCACAACCCCAAAGCTATAAACATCACTCCTCTCAGTCAACTGCCCGTACAATGCATATTCAGGCGCCACGTAACCCATTGTCCCCGCCACTCTGGTGCTCAAGTGTGTCATTCCCTCGGGCGTAAATTTTGCCAATCCAAAATCCGCCACCTTAGGTTCAAACCACTCGTCCAACAGGATATTGCTAGCCTTGATATCCCTGTGAATAATCGCTGGCTGCGCGCCGTAATGCAGGTAAGCCAACCCTTTAGCCGTGCCAATCGCAATCTTCTGACGCACCGGCCAACTCAACTTCTCCCCGATCCCTCTAAACAAATGGTCATACAAGCTCCCGTTCTTCATCAAATCGCACACGATAATCCTCTGATGCCCCTCGCGTGGAGTTGTCGCGATGCAATACCCTCTCAGGGCCACGAGATTCACGTGCCTCACACTTGCGATAACCTCCACTTCGTGCGCAAAACTTGCATCTCCGGCCACCGAAGTGTTCTTAAACCTCTTTAAAGCCACTTCAGAGCCATCACTCAACACGGCCTTGTACACATTCCCATATCCTCCTCTCCCTATCATATTCTCCATCGAAAAATTCCTCGTCGCCTCCTTAATTTCATCAAATGTATACGTAATTAACGTTGTAATTTCACGAATCGAATCCAATCCAGAAAATGCCACGTTACTCTCACTTCTGATATGTTTCCTCGGATTTCTCCTCTTTTTCTTCCGTAAATACGAAGCTCTAATTAAACCTAGAGCTAATAACAATAAGCAAACAACAATAGCTAAGCAAATTATGATAATTTTTTGTATTTCCTTCGATTTTTTCGGAATCGCTTTGAGCGAGAAGATGCATTTCGCGGTACCTGGATCAGTGGGGCCGTACGAATTGGCGAAGGCGCCGCTGTAAATGAAGGCGTACGCCGTACAACCGGAGAGGTTATCGACGGAGTCGTCGGCGAGGTAGGACCGGAGCGTGGAGATTTTCGGGATGCAAGCGGAGCAGGCGGAGTCCCTTTCGAGGGAGCGGTTACAAGCGGAGACAACCTCGAGGCGGGCGGCGCGTGGGACTCTCGACTCGAACTCCTCGCGCGTGGCGATCCCCATGCAACCATTAGAAATCCAACTCGTTCGAAACCCGCACCTGTGGCGGATGTTGAAATTAGGGATGAACTCGTTGACCACGGACTCGTAAGACCTCCAGCACGACTCGGCCGAGTCGAGCGGGGGCAGGAAGGAGTCGGTGTCTCGGAGGTACATTGACTCGACGAGTCGGAGGCCTTGGTATACGTACTGGCACAGCAACGTGGCGTTGTCTGATTGGTACAGCTTGGCGCCACTTTGTCCCAACGTTCGTAAAACGTTGAATTCCAACGGACACGATCTCATCGTGCTGTCGTGTCCACCACACGAGACATTAAATATGTTAAGTGAGAGTATTAATACGAGGCAGAGAATAATAACGTTAATGAGAGTGATTAGCATGGAGGTTTTGAGGTTAGCTGAGTTTAGTGTTTCTGGTGTTGTGTTGATAATCTCTCACATTCATGTTGGTTTTTTTTTCCTTTTCTTTTTTGGTGTTAATTTAAGACGAATGAAGAAGGGAGGCCAGCTAAGCTACACTTTCCTGGAATGGGTGATCAGAAGTTAGAACGCCTGGATAATAATTTATTGTGTATATTTTTGTTACTTATAGAGTGATTCAATTTAAGGTGTGTTGCTCGTGGTAACAAAACCAATATCGTTGTTATCTAGAGACAAACACTAAGTCAAAAAAGTCAGATCAGTGAGGCTAACATTTTGACTAAGAAGTCCCCTGCTAATGTCTAAACCGACACAGCTTATAACCTGTGTTTAAATTTAATTTATTATCTTAGGTTGAGTGTCCTTGTTTTATTTAGTGTACAGTATAGGAATGTGTTGTGCATTCAAGATTTGTCAATTAGTGGTCAGATTTTACAGGGTGTACCGATAGTCGAACTCTACCAACTGAATTTCTCTCGTTGCAAAAACATTTTGGCTAAAAAACAGAAGTTAAAGTCCGTTTACTTGCTTAAATGACCTTTTTTTTCAAAAGTGTTTTTTCCTCAAACTTTTAAAAAGGGTATTTTTTTTGAGAAGTTAAATTTCTAACTTTTAAAAAGAAAACTTGAAATTGAGATTTTTTAGAATTTTAGTCTTCTTTTTTGAAATTCAATTCAAATAATTATTGCAAAACAAACAAATATATATATATATATATATATATATATATTAAAAAAAGTGCCATTTACATTTAAAAAAGCCAATTTAAACATACCCTAAGTCTCTGTTTTTTCTCAGATCCCAAAATTTTGAACTTCTTAAAGATGGTTGATGAGATTTCCACACCTTGTCTGATGGGACATCTCTTCACCCGAGCGTGGGGCCGCGGATGCCAAGGCTTGCAGCTTGGGTTATGTTTTGGCCCTAATTGTGTTGGTTGTTTCATGTCTCTTGTTGTTGGGCTTTGGCCCATTTGTGTTTGGATGTTGTGATCTTGTTGTTTGCCGCAAATTATATCATGTACTTGCAGGAGCATATAGCATGGTATATTAGACTATTTGTTCACCATTTATAAGCTATTTATCTAGTAAAAATTACAAAAGCATCTATATATGAGAATTCTCACAAATATTTGTTTAGTATTCATAAACTATTTATCTAGTAAAATTCGCACAGATATACATGAAAACAGTCACAGATGTTTATTCAGAATACAAAAACTGTTTATTCAGTAAACATGAGCTGTTTGTCTAATAAAATGACAAATCATCACAATATCTGTTGACAAGTGTAAAATTGACAAATATCTATTTATGAAAATAGTCATAGATGTTTGTTAAAAAAAAAAACTATTTGTTCAGTATTCATAAGTTGTTTGTTCAATAAAATTCACAGAACATCTTTATTTAGTACTGTCTTGTTCAGTACATTTATAGCCACAGGTGCACGGTGCAATATGCACCTATGGGTGCACGAAATAAGTTCCTTGTTGTTTGGCCTCTATTGGGCCTTCCTTTGTTGGGTTTCCTTTGGACCCGGTTGTGATTCCCTTTTGATTTATGAAATGTTTTTTTGAATACACACAAAGAAAAAGAAAAAGAAACTAGTCTAATAGTCTAGCTCAATTAATGGGTAGCTTGAATATTTGAGACTATATTTCTAAGTATTGACTTAAATTTGAATTTTACCAAGGGCAGAGATGGGTTGTAAGTGAGAGTAAAGAAAAGGTACGGGATCTAAAATTTTAATCCTAGACCTAAGTTTGGATTTTGATTTAAAGCATGCCAGTATGAAATTTTTATTTTGCGGGAAATATCAAAATTTTCGAACCACGTGATTTCTTAATACGTTTGTGCAAGTAAGAGTAGGAATTATTTGCTTACTTCTGCCTGAGAGATAGGTTGTCATGATTAATTTTTATATAATAAAACCGAATAAAACATTGTCAGTTTGCTAAGATGATAAGGTATCTCATTAACCTAATGGGATTAGATTCTTGAAATAAGTCAATAAGTCGTCATCAATTGCTAATGCAAGTGCAAATGTTGCATTTCTACCTCGTGCAAAACATGGGGATTAAATATTTCACATTGTGTACTAACATCGCAAAAAAATTATTCAGCTGTCTTTTTCATGCTAATTTTCTTCTTCTTCTTCTTCTTTTCTCCCTCTCTCTTTTAAAATTCCCAAGTCGGTCAGACTTATAGCCTGTTTGGAATGATCTTATTTTAAGATGCTTATCCTATTGAAATTTGGAGATATCTTATAAGATTTAAGATATCTTATCATATACACTATACATCTATAGTTGTAAAAAATAAGATATGAATGATTGCTTATTTCTTATAAGATAAAAAGTATGGTTTTGTTTTGAATTTTCATAGGATGCATGAAAAGATTTCTTAAATCTTATATGATGTATCTTCATTTCAATAGGATAAGTATCTTAAAATAAGACTAAAACAAACAGAGCATTAATATGCTCTTAGTGTAGCGCCAAATTTGGAAGTGATGGCGACAGAAAAAAAGGCACGTTTTGTTGATTGTATACTTGTCTAGTTGTTTGAAAAATTGGATAGTATTTTAACTGTTGTTTAATTATCTTCTAAAGCAATAAAAATTTGACCCTGAGAGAGGGGAAAAAAAAGAAAAAAAAAAAGAAACGAGACACTCAACGTTGAAATATTTACGTTCTAACATAATTTAACCCACGCCTCTATATCTACAAGTCATTCACAAAATTTCTTTTAAAAGAAGTAGAATATCAGAGACTCAGTTAATTGTTTTACTATCTCATTCTATTCAGTTACTACCTCATCCTATTCAGTTACACAAAACTAAGATCGAACATAATTGATCCCAATTGTGATCATCAATGTATGTGCTTATGTTGTTGATTCCGTCAACAACTAGTTACTCTAAAAGTTCCAAAAATTGTGATGTTAAAAACATATATGACAAATAAACCTACAAAAGAGGGACAGAGTTCTAGTAGTAACCCCTTTCGACCATCAAATTAGGTGCTAGTTGTAGCTATGGAAGACAAAAGGAATATTTTATGGAGATAATATCGAATTTAATGCTTTGCCATATATGAAATAACTTACCTTGAAAGCGTGCTTTGTGTACTTTTACGTAGTGTTTTAATGACGTCAGTGGAGTATCCACGCAGCAGGGGAGGTTGGGTTGGTCAGGGACGGGCATGGACTCTCTCTTGACATAGTTGGCATAATTTTGCCCATAGTTGGACTGGGCTTGGGCCTTGTACTCCTATCGGCCCTGGCATAGCTTATCGAGATGGATCGGTCTCTGGTTTTGGGCTGGGACATTATTTACACGTGTGCGAGGCCTCTTAGCATTTGAAGTTGGGTTTTCCCCACCACCGACAACACCTGATGCTGGGCCAAAGTGCATCATTTGTTGCCAATTTTCCTCACATACATGTTTTTTATTTTCTCGTCTTCATGTTATGGATGTCTTAATTTATCTATTACAATAAGTGCACAACGTTTATTTTGAATTTAAGAAATTTAATCTTTTTTGACATTCGATGACTGCGAGTTGTGAAATAATATGCAAATGAATTTTCAAAAAAAAAAAAATTGTTAAGTAAGTGGGGTTGTAATTTTTACCAACCCTATACCATTATTGCTTTTGATGATCTTATACGATATCGGATTCATATTTTAACACAAATTAGAACCGAGCCCAACCGAATAAACAAAAGAGAAGAAGAGAGAAATTAGACTAAATTATCTTGATGATTCCTAGTGGTCGTTGTGATGATGATATGGTTCTTTATGTGAAAATTGAAAATTTGCTTCCCATTGTTGGAGTTGCGAGAAAAATTCTAGCTCGATACTACAATAGCAAATGTGGTTATATTGCACTTGATAAAATATTATGGGTTAATTCAACCTAATAACCCCAAGTTTTATATAGAGTGACGCTTACTAACTCTTATATTTAGTTTTAGTCACTTATTAACTTTTCATTAAGTTACTGTTAAAAATTTACCAAACATGTTAATATTACATACTTTTTGACTAAAGTATCCTTCCTATTCAAGTCACACTCAATTTTTTTTCTTTTTCTTTTACATCCAAGCACCAAACAAACACCAAAAATCAGAAATACAAATATATATATAAAAAAATCCATTTGAATTTGGTAAAAGTTTTGAATGTAAAGAAGACCCATTTGATTTTTTATTTTTTTATAAATATTATTTTTATTATACTTCTTTCCATTTTTGTCAACTTCATATGAATTATATTAAAGACCTATTTGAATTTGATGAAGATTTTAAATGTAAAAAGACCCTTTTTTTTATTTTAATCTAATTATAGCATCTTAAGTTAGATGGTCTTTTTTGTTAGACTTCATTAATACTTCATGTTCTCAGAGTCTAGTTTTATTAGTTTAATAAGTGGCAATTATTGCATGCATGCTCGTTACATTTGGGTTTCTTTAATTTACTAAATATGTTAAAGAGACATTGACAACATAAATGTTTGGTTAAATATATGCTTTAGCATGAAACTTAAAGTTTCTTTTCTCCAAAAAAATACATCATGGATGAAGTAAGCGAGCAAGAGCTCAATGCAATGCTTGATGAAGTGAGCAATTGAGAAATTGATAACGAGAAAAAGGCAAAAAAATTAAATAAACAAGACACACACACAAAAAAAAAAAAGAAATTAATATTTAGAAGTGAAGAAAATAAAAAGAAAATTTTCTTTGTATTATATATGGTGGGATAGAAGAATGAAAAATGAGAGGGAAAGTTATTTTTAGATAGAGGTAAAATATTTTAATATAATTGAATGGCTAAAATTTGTTGATATTTTAATAATTTTTTCTTTGTATAGTATATGGTGGGATAGAAAAAATATTTTGTATTTTTTTAATTTTAAAGACAAAATTAAAAAGGTCAATTTAGTAAATAAATTAATTTCGTCAATAGGAATATAGTTTTGTTACATTGGACCTAAGTCATAGTTAATTAGTGGTTAAAACAAAATATAAGGGTTAATAAGTGTCACACCATATAAAAATTAGGGTTATTAGATGGAATTCACTCAAATATTATTAACATGATTTCATATTATTGAATGATCGTCTTATGCTACCATTTAGGGGGAAAAACTCATTACATTTTATTTTTTAAATGTCACAATAAATAATTAGGTCTCGTTCATATGTAACACCTCATATTATTGAATTCGCTCTTGCCCTTTTTTCCCCCATTTTGGCGATGATTTGGTTTTTTGAAAAACTATGATTGATTGACCATAAAAGAAAATATAGTTGCTATAATTTGTGATAGTCAGCAATATTATATTATCTAGAATGTCACTTTTTAATTATCGACAATAAAAGAGATGAAAGAAAATTTGCAACATGTGTTTTTCTTTTTTGAAGTCTTGCAAGATGTGTTTCAATGTTGATTAAATGTGACGTGGTGCTGGTATATTTCAAGGATTTTTTTATATCTTTTTTCTTCACTAAGGAAAAAAAAAAAAGGTAAAACATGCCTTGAAATATACAATTCAAGGCATTTTCTATACCTTTATTCTTCACTAAGAAACATTTAGCGGTCATGATTCAAGCTTGTTTTCCGTATTCTAAAGGATTAAACTTTTGCTAGATATCACGACAGTAAGGGGTGCGGGTGTTCTCATCTAGGAGATTAAAAGACTAACTCAAGTTTTTTCACAATACAATATAGTTGTTATTAAGAAAAGTACCTAAAATTATTTTATCTTTTTTTTTTCATCGGAGGCCGAGCCCAGTCATACAACAAGAGCTAACATGTGCTTCTTCTACAAAACGATGTAAAACCATCATCAAATTCTGCCACTTCTAGCTAAGGACGTGGTTGCCTTAGCAAGATGAACAAATTGAATCCAGATTGTAGCATCAATTTGATCATTGTTCGGACAATTTGAAGTGGAGAAAATGTGAGTTTTCCTGGAACAATTTTTTATATATTCTACTTATTTCGCGTACATTATAGATTCTTTCTCACAATCAAAACAAGATATCATTGCACGTGCATTTTCACCTTCCAAGCATTGCTATATATTACCGTTTCATCTAATACGATTTCTTAAATGATAAAATTTTTATTATATACATGATATATTTGATATTAGATATATAAATTCTTACTATATAAACGAGGGGTGAAGGGGCGAAGAGTTAAACGCACTTATGCCCGATAGAATTTGAGATATTTGGCATTACTCTAATTCTTTAATATGGTACAATAGTTTCTTGCCGTTTGAAAATTGAAAGTTCTGCTGGATTAATGCCCCTTTTGATTAATCACGTAAGCTAATCACTTTCATTTTTGTTCCGTAATAATCTCCAAAACTTCATGTTTTTTAAAACGTTCCACATTATTCCATGTCCTTATTCCTTGACTTGGAGTTCTTCTTTAATTATTTTCGAAATGATATTAAGAGAAGATTTAATTATTTTTCTTTTAAGTTACTGGTAGAATCTGCATAACCAACTCTTTATCAGTTGAGAGGATCACATCATACCAAATAAAATATCACCACCTCAATTTAATTTTTCTCTACTTGAGCCCTAAGAAGTTCCGGTGATTGATCCGTACAAGATCCGCCAAAAAACTATACCGACCCAACATTATGCTTTTCATAATGTTTTTCACTATGCCAAGACCTTATTCTTTCACTTGAAGTCTTTTCTTTAATTTCATTTTCAAAAATGATGTTATGAGGAGATTCAATCCCTTTTCTTTTCTGATTAGTGGGAGGTAGAGCCAATATTAACTTCTCATCAGTCGAGAGAACCGCATGTTACCAAACAAAATATCACAAGCCTAATTCCTTCTTTCTCCAGTCGAGCTCGAAGAAGTTTAGGTGATTGCTGTATAAAAAATTCGTCAAGAAATCATACTAACCCAACATAGATTAGTAAGTTCGCGTATTTATTAACTTTTCGATAGATATGCTTCACTTGAAATCCCGACCGATGCACGCCGAAATCTTAGACATACCTCGAATTGTTCCTTCCACATTAAACCCCCGGTGCCAAGTTTTCCTAGCGTCTCCAAAGGGGCATCACGATTTACACTAGAAAGGATCAGTGCAGCCATCCCATTGGTAGGTGAAGATATTTAAGCCAATTGCAACATGGAAATGTGATAAAGACATATAGTTCAATATTCAACCAACATATAGCTGTTCATGATGATGATGATGCTATTTTTTTTTTTTGGACTTTTTTTCACTAGCATCCTAATGGCTGCAGATTGAGACATCGAGACCACATTTGTTTTAAAACCACAGTTGAGCTGTCCTCTATCAATATCATCCCCCTGCAAGTTGCAATTCTTTTTTTCATTTTTAACTTTTAAGCATGAGCATCTACTTATGTTACAAGACTATGAAGATTGGATCTGAGCAAACAAATGAAGCCAAAATCATTGTTTCATGAGAGTTACTGAGTAGGTATTCAAAACAGAAAGTGGGGTAGATCTGCTTCAATGGACCCTTACTGTGTCTATTCCTTCGTATAAAAGGTCTACATTGCCTTTAAATCTTGTAGTAGTTAAAGATTTTAAGATTGAAATTATTCCAACTATTGACCTGATATTACATTGGCCTAATTACAAGTGGTATCAAAATTTAGGTGATTTCATGTTGGTTGGAGGTCTAAGACTGTGGTTTTGTTCTTGTTTGGCGCGACAAGGGTATCATATCTTTAAAGGAGAGTCTATAATGCCCTTCCTGTGAGATTTGTGTTTAGTTTATATTAGCATGATGAGGATGTTGCATGTTTGAGGAGAGTCTATAACGCACTTCACATTAATTCTGGGTTCTTTGTAAAATTTCTATTCTATTTATAATGACTTGAATTTATTACTATTATGTCATAGATTTCAACTTAGGCTAGTGAATTAAAGTCAATGTGGTGAAAACACAATAGTTCAGCTCGAGTTATTACGGAACCTATGCCACACATTGATTGCACTGGGGTATTATAGAATTTATAGGTTTGGGATAGATTTCTAAGAGCCTATTTGGCTCTGCTTATTTTGGGGCTTATAAGCTCTAATAGTAAAAAGCTCTTCTCTCGTGCTTTTTACTGATAGGACTTATAAGTCGTAAAATAAGCAAAGCCAAATAGGCTATTAGTGTGTGTGTGTATTTTTTTTGTGTGTCCATTTATAGTTCTGGGATAAATTTAGTGTGAAGTATGTGTTTTATTTTTTTTTTTCCTGAGTATATCTCTCGAAATCCAAAAAGAAAAGGAAAATGAAAGGTCCAAATTGAGTTTGTCCAAATAAAACAGCCGCAATTTAGAATTTCCTTTTCTGCTGTCCATTTTTTCTAACTAAATTCATTGTCTCTTCGCTGTGAAGTAAAAGAGTCGTGGTGTATATCATCGTGACATCATTCGTCATTCATGTTTTACATCCCAAAGTAAAAGATCTCCACACACTTGTTAATGATAGAAAATAAAGCGTCCTATTTGTCCCTCCGTTTCACACATTTAAGGAAGCATCATGACAATTACAATAAATGAAATCCAACTCTCATGAATGGTATATGAATAGTCCACATGGTCAGGCTACAGGAATTTGAATTATCTCGTAATATTATATTAATTACGATATAATTTTATTAAAATTGATCACTTTACTTATTCGATTTCTTAGTTACAAAAGGAGGTAAAGTAATAAAATTAAATAATCATTTTGAGGAGGACATTTTAATTTGGATATCCGTCCTGGTAGGATAACCAAGGGCTTGTGGAAGAGTTTATTGTCCATCCCTTAGATTTTGATGTGTCAAACTCATCCAATAATTTTGCTTGCAATTCTCTTCCACACGTATGTATTTGGTCTAGGATTAGTCTCTAGTGGTTTCTTTATTTTGTTGTAAGATAACAGTAGGCTACAGGGGGTAACACCGCACAAGTCAAACTTTGTTCAAATATGATAGATCATTTTTATACATGACAATAACATAAAAAATTCACACTTTCCGTATATTTATTCAAAGCCATCCATGCATCTGCTCTTTATTTATCTGCTTTATCTCCAGTGTATAGAATTCTACTTGTTGGTTCTCTTCTGTTTCCTTACTTGAACTAGAGTTCGTTTGGATTGATTTTTTTTTAAAAGTATTTTTTTAAAAAATTTTTGAGAAAATTGCTTTTTTTGAAAAGTTAAAAATTTTGGTTGGTGAAAAAAATTTGAAAAGTTTCAACATTTTGCAAAATATGCAAAAAAGTTGTGATTTTTTCCACAAAAAAGTACTTTTCACTGGAAAAAGTCAATCCAAACAAACTTTGAGGTGTTTGGGTTTACTTATTTGGTACTTATAAATCTTTAAATAGTAAAAAAATACGTGAGGTGATTTTTTTTATGTGCTTATAAGCAACCTAAATAAGTAAAGCCAAATAGAATTGCTTCCTTGCTTAGCAAAAACTGAAGTTGACTTAACATTTCTTGTATTTGGATTTTGATATTTAGTTGGCAGCTGGAAGATTAGTTATTTCCAGAGGGGGACATGGACATCAACCAGGACGTAGAGAATGGTGGCAATGGTGTCCATGAAGAGATCAGGGCACCATTGATTCCTGAAGAGAAGAAGAGAGATAAGCTGCCCGGCAAAAGCAGCAAAGAGGAAAGATGGATGGTTTACCTCAGCACCGTTGTTGCAGTTTGTGGTTCTTTTGCATTTGGATCCTGTGTAAGTGCTTTATATGTTTTTCTTACTTGTTATCCTAGCTTATACACTTCCTTTTTGGTCGTTGCTCATTTGAGCGTCAGAGTTTCTTTAATCAGTGAGCACATCTTTGTGAGCAGGTGTGATCCTATATGTGTTTTTCTTGTTAATTTAACTTCTACACTTCCTTTTCCATCTTTGCTGATTTGAGCATAGGAATTTCTTTGATCAGTACCACATCTTTGTGTGCGGGTGTGATTGTATACATGTTTTTCTTACTTGTTATCTTAACTTATACACTAACTTTTTGGTTGTCGCTCATTTGATGGTCGGAGTTTCTTTAATCAGTAAGCACATCTTTGTGAGCAGGTGTGATCCAATATGTGTTTTTCTTGTTAATTGAACTTATACACTTCCTTTTCCATCTTTGCTGATTTGAGTATCGGAGTTTCTTTGATCAGTGCCGCATCTTTGTGTACGGGTGTGATTGTATATATGTTTTTCTTACTTGTTATCTTAACTTATACACTTTCTTTTCTGTCGGTGCTATTTGAGCGCCGGTGTTTCTTTGACCAGTACCGCATACTTGTGTGCCGGTGCGGTTGTATTCCTTCTGTCATATCATCTATGGCTTTTGCTTTGCAGGCTGGCTATTCATCACCTACACAGTTTGCTATTATAGATGAGTTAAATCTCTCCACAGCAGAGGTTTGACAAAGTTACATATTCTTGATATTGAATGATTACACATGTTTTGATTATGGTCTTGATCAACTATCAAATTATCCAATTCAAATTTTCACTGGAAGAATGCCTAAGGCTTAAAACTTGAAAATATGGTAGCATTCGATCAGCAGTGGCTGGATAACAGAACTAAAAATCGAAACTAATTATTCTGTAAAAGTAACCATAAGTGATTTTAGCTTCATGAATAATCAGAGAAAGCTAGCAATCTGAAGAGTTTCTTTTGTTAAGTAGCCAAATGGCCTCGTAGCTTCATCATAATCCAACTGGGAAGTGATATATCAATATTTCACAGAAGAGGGATTACTAATGTTCCCCTTAGGCATGTGGTGAAGCTTCGTAGTGCCCTGCAAATTTTAATCCAACCATATATCATACAAATATAGAATTTTATTCCTACAATCTGATCAGTATGCTGGCTCTGAATTTCCAAACTGTACATAATTCATGCAATTTAGATTGCTTTAATCATAGTTCTAGATATATTTCATTTTTACTTCTGTGCAGTACTCAATATTTGGCTCCATACTGACTTTTGGTGCGATGATTGGTGCGATTACAAGTGGTCCAATTGCTGATGCTGTTGGCCGCAAGGGGGTAAGTTGTAGAAGACTGTAATAGGTCACTTATAATTTATACAAGCGCAATGCTTTCTCCTTGTCAATAGCTGTTGATGAACCGTTTTTCGCTCTGATATGATGCAGGCAATGAGAGTGTCAAGTGGTTTTTGTGCTGCAGGGTGGCTATCAATTTATTTTGCGAAGGTAAATATCACCATCCTAAAAGCTATTGTAATTAGATCTCTTTATAGAACATGCGTGTGTACACGAGAAATTAACCGATAAAATGACAAAAGGGTATCCTGCCTTTGGACATTGGACGGCTGGCAACTGGATATGGAATGGGAGTCTTCTCTTATGTGGTACAATCTGTTTCTCTATCAGACTTGTATAACTAGAGTTTTAGAATAAATATACATGTACAATCTTGAGATTTTCGGGTGTTTAGGTACCTGTATTTATCGCTGAACTTGCACCGAAAGAATTGCGAGGAGCCCTGACAACCATCAATCAGGTAACATATATGAGTAAGCAGGTGTATTCAACATTCTTTCAAGACAAAAGCACAACATTAGTTAGTGAATGTCATTCCTTGACTGATAGCTCGTGCTCTATGACAGCTCATGATCTGTACTGGCGTATCTGTCGCATTCATAATAGGAACAATGATAACATGGAGGATGTTAGCTTTGACAGGTTTGATTTACTACTTATGGGGCCTGCAATCTGGAGACAAAAGCAGAAGTTTAACGCAGATCACTAAGTAACCTTGAGAAAGTGGCTCACTTTTAAGTGTTTGCAGGACTACTTCCATGCATTGTTCTTATTATTGGCCTGTTTCTCATCCCAGAATCTCCCCGATGGCTGGTAAGCTAGAAAGTATGTCAAAGAAAACTAAAGCAGAAGATATCGAAGAAATGATGATTAACATAATTTTCAACTTTATGCAGGCGAAGAGAGGGTGCCAAAAAGACTTTGAAGCAGCACTTCATAAACTTCGTGGGAAAAATGCCGATATAACAGAGGAGGCAGCTGAAATCCAAGTTTGGACTTCTCCAACTCTTTAGATGCCATAATTATTTATATATCTCAATGAAACTTTAATATTATTTTGATCATGACATTGCTTACAGGACTATATAGAAACTCTCGAGAAGCTTCCAAAAGCAAAGCTACTAGACTTGTTCCAGCAAAGATACATGCGCTCGGTCATTGTAAATATCTCATACACAGATATCTCTTAGTAACTCCCACACCTCAGTGTGCGCCTTTGTGTGTGTTTGTCTGCCCCTTCTTTTCATCCTTTCAAAAGCCGCCCTCCTATATCAACTTTGCCATATCTGCTTCAATCTGTATCTGATATCTTCCTCAGTACAGAATATTCATGATAATAGCAATGATAATCTATAATCTTACTGGCATTATGAATGTACTATTTGCCCATTTGGCCAGGTGGGATTTGGACTCATGGTTGCTCAGCAATTTGGGGGTATAAATGGAATTTGTTTCTATACCAGCAGTATCTTTGAGACTGCAGGTAAAATTTCTGCTCCGCTTTCTCTTAGGACACCGATTCAGCCCTCTCTATAACATTCCTTTACTTGATTAGTAGGTTTAATTCAATTTTGAAACTTCACTAGTATTCATGTCTCATGCTGGCCATATGTAACAGCATTTACTAGATGTACAGCTTGCTCAATCAATAATCCAATCTATTTTAGTATGAAATCAATCTGTTGAACTTTGAGACTTGAGAGCATGTTGAAACTTGTAACACTTTCTACTGTCATTTTCACAGGTTTTCCTGCTGATATTGGAACTATAACTTATGCTATTCTTCAGGTTTCTTCTTTCACCCTTGACTGACTACTATCTAAATCTAGAGCATAGTTGTCAAACGTTTAAGACTGGAAGTGAGAGATGAAATGAAGAAGCATTTTATTTGCAAAAGTAGTAATTTATTAATAAGCATAATGGAAAAGTTAAATTTGAATAATCAGTCATTAATCTATCAAAATGCTATTGTTTTCCTGGGAGCAGGTTCTGCTCACTGCACTAGCTGCAAAATTAATAGACAAGACTGGGAGGAAACCTCTTCTATTGGTAAACTTCTGAAAATGACATTATCAGCTACAATATATGGACTTTTTTTTTCCTCAGTGCTATAAGGCTATATTTCTTTTGCTTTAGCTTTCTGGATCAGGATTGGTTGCGGGCTGTGTGTTAACAGGACTCTCATTCTTTTTTAGGGTAATCTGAAATGCTTCTGAAGCTTTTGAACATGATATTGTTCTTTCTTCCTTTTTCTTCGAAAAGTACTCAAGGAAAAGGATGTGTTGTTTACCAGGTCCATGAAATAGCACCTGGGGCAGTACCAATACTTGCAGTTACAGGCATCCTGGTTAGACCTCCGGTTAACAGATCCAAATCATTGGCTTATTCCACATTCCCATCCCCATCCCCATCCCCGATCCCAAGTCAAAAAACTAAATCTTCTGACAATTGGCAATAATTGTTTCCTAAATCCAGGTCTACATAAGCGCCTTTTCAATAGGAATGGGAGCAATTCCGTGGGTCGTAATGTCTGAGGTGAGTAAAATTCATGTGTTTCATCTACAACTGTCTGATGATGCATTATATTCTGAGAAGCTTGCCTTTGTAGGTATTCCCCATCAACATCAAAGGAATTGCTGGAAGCATTGCAACTCTTATCAATTGGTTCGGCGCATGGACATGTTCCTACACTTTCAACTTTCTCATGGCCTGGAGCTCTTACGGTAAGCTGATGATCAAACTGCCATTTCAATTAGCATCAAGGGTTGAAAATTCATGCAATAATCTGGTAGGCACTTTGCTGAGAAAACCTCATCTGATAAAATTACAAATAACTAAAAATATGGAGGTTAAGGTCCTCATTCTTTCCGAGAATCTCTTTTTAGCACAGTGAGAACTATTTTGCGAGCATTTTTAGTCTAAAAGACCAATTAGCACCACTAAGAAAAAGGTCGTATATGAGTGTTAAATAGTACGTTATAACCTTGCTGAAACAAAGTCCTAGAATAGAACCGCTCCCCTTACTGCATATTAGGATAATGTTCAAGTATCCAAACGCTTGCACTTGTTTCTACTAATGTGTTTGAAGGTACCTTCATTCTTTATGCTGTGATCAACGCACTGTCCATTGTGTTCATAATCAAGATGGTACCTGAAACCAAAGGGAGATCTTTGGAACAAATACAGGCTGCTCTTAACTCTTAAAAGTTTACAATTTTGCCAACAATTTTCGGCCATTTTCACTTAAGTGAAATACTGACAACGCCAGTTAGATATGTTGATGGTGCACACTTTTGGTAGAGGCCACTCCATGTGAAAGATGTATTTCATTTTCTCTGCTCGTAATGGATTGATGTTACATAAAAGGATACGGGAAGTTCAGGTCATTTTTCATTATATTTTGATTGGGGTCTTGGAATTTCAGGTCATTTTTCATTCTTCAAAGCAAGTTACAATTTAATAAATAATCGGCTTGAAATCCTGAGATTACTTCTCATTAGTTGTAACCGGTTTTCGACCTCCCTTGAATCAAAAAGAGAAAATCTTTGATCAAAGTTATATTTGATAACGTAACCAAATAGAAAACAAAATATACACACATGATGTAGTCCTTCTACCAATTTCTCTCCAGATCAGTGCAGTGTAAGAACATTCATCAACTTATACAAACAAAAGGGAACAAATGAAACATTTACCTACCTCTATCAGTGCCTTTAAAAATTAACAATCAGCAAAAACCATAACCATAAATATATCTTATGTTTGTGTTTTCCATATACCCTTTGTGGTGTGTGTGTTTTTTAACTTGACAACTCTCTGTTTGGGTTGCCCCATTTTGCCATGAACAATTTCTTGAGGAATGGCCCTTGTCTTTATCATGTCCACTTTCACTATGTGGTGATCTGAAGTCCCTTTTGAAGACAAGACTGAATATGATCCTGGAACAAATTTATATGGAGAGTTTGGAGATGATAATATGTAATCTACTCTGGTTCCATACTTGCATGTTCCTTGTACACCTGCATTATAAAGTAGATTGAAGCATGTCAGAAAAGGCCTCGTGTTTTGCTGAAATTGTAAGTTGGATCTTGTGTTATTGTAATAATTTATTAAACCCGTGTAAGTTATGAGCGTGAATATATGTAACATTAGCTTAATAAAAACTACAATCCCTATAAATTTTTGTAAATGTATCTGTCTCTTAAATTTAAATTATTAATTAACCCCCACAAAATAAATATGTAGTTATAAATGATGTATGTTTATATATTTATAAAAATTATAACCCATCCTGAAAAAGAATCTGACATACTTGCCCCTGGCACTTATGAAAATGTAGCTCACTGCCTCGACTATTAAAAGTGGTAAAAGGTTTTTTATTAATCAAACTTTAACTAAATTATAGTTGTTATTAAATTTTTACAATATAACAAGATAAAACGCGTGACATGCAATTTTGACAAAAAAATAATTTTTTTACACTACTTGGAAGTTTCTTACTTTGTCCTTTGGCAATCATGACAACTGACTCGCATTCCCCTGTGAAATCTTTGGCATCTGTGTAGTGCTTACTCTTCAAATGTTTCATCACCTGGACCTTAGGAGTTGGCTTACCCATCTCTTCATAATACTGTAACGTAAATAAATAAATTAAACACGGAAGAGAGCCAATACTAGCATTAAAATTCATTGATAAAAAATGTGGAAACGAACTTACTTTTACGATATCTGTCCATCTATCTGCTGAATAATCTGTTTCATCAAGTGAATTCAGACCTCCAGCTAATATATGTGGTGAATCAGCATATTGTATTATGGCATTTATCTGCTTCATTCTCCAGTTCTCATCTAAGTGATCAAGAAGGGTGCAATAGAAGTTCACCTCACCTGTGTCAGGAACATCTATTGTGGCTTTTAAAACATTCCTGCAAAATCAAACAGCAATTACTCCTTTCAAATCGATGAATCGTACATGTCTATTCAGCGTCAAATCTAAATTATTTTATCAGTGGATATTCCAGTGTATGGAAAGACAAATAAAAAAGATATTGTTGGAAATTTGAATGTTAGAACGAAGAATAAATTAGAGAAAGATATATCAATTGATACATACATGTAATGTGGTTAAGGCTTACTCTATAGGCTAACAAGAGAATTATATTATAGAACGGATCAATATATAATAGAGAGAGGGCTCAGGTTTGAGAGTCCTTACTTCTTGAACTCTCGCGTCTTAGTTTCAGTCTTTGCCTCACTGTCTCGCACATAACTTAATATAATTAAGCTATTACATGTTCTTATAAGAACAATATTTCTAATTTTGTCAGAACTAAGATCTCTAAAACATCATTACTAGTGATTTAATCTAGAAGCATGCTTCTCGCTTCAAATACAAGAGGTCTGGACGTCCATTCTCGATTAATGCAATAACCCTTTAAAGTTGCTGATGTGGATAAAATATCAAAAAAAATAGTGACAGTAATGGAAAATTGAATCTACATGACAAGTGGAAAATCCATGTGGTAGGTAGAATTATCAGGGCATAATCTATGCATGTCTAACAGTTTCTTGCAGATAACATCTGTGGAGATGCTTCTGGGAAGAAACAGGACAAAAAAGACAGCTCGATGCACATTACACATAAAACAAATAAGAGTGACAGCTTGTGTTAGTTGAACACAGAGGTTTTTACTACAATTGTTTAATGAAAGCAAGTGTTGACCCACAAGAAACGAGGTCTTCCCTTCCCATAGTACTTGCCACAATCAATTCAATTGAAGTTTCATCATGAATTATTTTTTGCCTAAACTGTTTTTGAAGTGTTTTAGACTTCAAAACTTTGACCAGAAAGTTCATACCCACCCCAGACCAAATTAAAACCATTATATTTATCATGCTTGTTCGATATTTAATGTCATTCTCTTTATTTATTGTCGACATTAAAAAAAAAGAGAATGACGAGGAAAAGCATAAAAGAACAGTCTTTAATGGTTCCAAGAATTAAATAATTAACCAACCCCCTCTAATAAATTGTAGATTTTCGATAAAGGTGATGATTTTATTCTTTACTTATTTCCTAAAGCAACACCCAATATGTAGAAAGGAGGGAGAAAAATACAAAGGAGAAAAGATAGTTTCTGTGAAGATGTAGGACAAGCATTGGACTGTACTAATATTTTAGCTGTCTCGGCGCCTCTAACCCTATTGAGAAAGACTGACAAACGAGGTAAAATAGATGATTATGTAAAAACTGAAGATTGCCTCTGACCCTATTGAGGAAGACAGACAACCGAGGTAAAACATCCTCTCGGACGACGATTGTGTAAAAGTTTACTGTCACAGAAAATAAGAAGTTTGCAGTTCAAGTAACTGCATATGGTACCTGAAATCAGTGTCATCAAAGATCTTCTGCACCTTCCACCTCTTGATAGGCCACTTGGACAAGATAGCATTCCCAAACTCTGGAGCCCAACTCTCTGCAAAAACATAACTCATCCCCAAAGCAGCAGCCAAATCAGACAAAGGCCTCATAGCTTTCTCCTCCTCTGCCTTAACATCTTGCAGAGCCAATACATCAGCATTCAACTCTCTAAGTACTTCAACAACTGTCTTAACTCTTACACTTGAAGACGTGCTGCTCATGGAAAACCTCAACGGCCCTTTCCCCTTGAGGCTCCTGCCATTGCTGGAGCCTGAAGGGTCGCCATTTTCGTCCAGAACGAAGCTCAGCTGCCCGCTTTTCTTCAAAGAAATCTCGTTGTCCGGCAAGTTTATCGACACCCTCAACTTTGATTTCGCGAATTTTTTACCACCATCTGGTGTGTTGAGAGAATTGGGATGCAATGGTGACTGCTTTAGTATACTCTTCGGACGATCAATGCTCATAGACTTTGCTCTCAGGTTCTTCATCTTCATGAGATCTTCATTCTCCTCAAAGTCTAGGCCTGTTGAAACCACAGGTGCCATGGAGAAAAGGGCAGCATTGAATGTGGCTAAGCGTATACTCTTTTCAGATTTTGAGCCATTTATGGGATGTATCACAGCTGAGCCACTGTTTGATGCTTCCTTGGTATGATGATGATGAAGAGTCTTGGAGTTTGATTTTCCCAACTTTTTTATGACAACATTGTGCTTCGAACGCCGGCGAATAGGCCACCGGAGCCTAGCGTATAGGCGCCTGAGCTTTCTGTTGAGTATTTGCAGCATCTCAGGTAGACTTTTCCTTTTTTTTTTTTTTTTTTTAAATATGATGCAGAGAATTGCTTCAAGACTTGTTGGTTATGGCATGAGAATGAGATGATGATGAATTTTGTGTTTCTGTTACAAGTTTCTCTAAGTTTAATACAGCTTGGCTTGTAAAAAGAATGACTAGTATGAAAGCAGAAGAGGTGGTTTTTTTTTTTTTTTTTTTTTTTTTTTTTGGTTGTTAGTGAGAAGTTTGGTTGATATAAGTTTGCCACTTGAGGTACATAACATCACAGGCAACACTCTTTCCAAGTGATGGGTTGTTGACCTCTGGGCCTAACCTTGTTTCCTTTTTTTATTTTATTTTTTTCTTCCCTTAAAAACCGAGGCTACCCCAAGTTAGCGAATAATAATTTTACGAAAAGAGACCCCTCTAATGTCATTCTTAATAACTCCCGAATTCAACTTGTAAAAACAGTTCCCTACCAATACCTTTTTTACGCTTTCCTTATAACGAAAATTTGTAAATTGGGCTATTCTTTCTATGTCAAGACATAAAAATATTGAGGGTTTTTTTTTTTTTCTTTTTTTTTTTTGTGGCTTTAGATTTTGAGGGGTGCAAAGGGAAGACAGGAGAGCTAACCACTCCAGGCTGAGAAGGTGGTGGGGAAGAAAATTTATTGGGGGTGTTTGGGGGCAATCCTTCTAGAAAGCGCACCGATCACGTGCTTAGAGTTTCAGCCCCTCGTAACTGCATATCGTGCTTGGAGAGAAGCCTCACTCATCACACTGAATTGTGGTACTAATGGATATGTCCTTGGTTTCAGGTATGTTTGGCCTCTTTGAACCTTATGTGCTTATGTGCAATGCTTGTCGACCGTGTAAAAAACGTATCCTACTCAATAACTTCCACAATTTTGGAGGCGGGCAAACATTGCTACACGCATTCTGTCTCAAATCCCTTCTATCATTCTTCGATTAGAATCACGACTGTTTCAAAATCTCAATAATCATTCCAAAACCAAAAGTCCACGGTGTTTAGATTAAAAAAAATTATATACAAAAGAGAAGACTGATGATTCAACCACTCCCAAACCCAGTCATCATGCAATATTATAAGGTTTCTTGCATGAAACGCGACGTCACCAGAAACTACGCCGTTCAAAATTCCGAATGCTCTTCTAATTGGCCTGCTCGATCATGGTGGGTTGAAAAGCCTGAAAGTCCATTTGCAAATCTCAAAGTTTTGTTGGTGAGTCCTCTTCAATCCTAATAGTTGTCATCATTTTTCGATTTGAAAAATTGACGTATATGGCGTAGATATATTTTGAAGTAAATCTAAATATAAGCATTAAGTAAAATGTTACCTTACTAAATTCAACAAGAGGCAAATATGTAGTATTTTTCATTTGGCCATATTGCAAAATATAAAAAATCATCTTTTTGACGAGTGTAATATTACATCAATCAAGGTTAAATTAATATTTCAATTGACATGAAAATTTATCATTTTTAATTATTCCTTCTTTGAAGAGTAGGATTATATAATTAATGTGAGAATGATAAAAATGGCAATTTTTCATATACTTGGAATCATTTAGTTATATAAAAACCAAATAACAAATAAAATTCCCTCTAAACTAATTAAAATTTAAGCCCTATATGTCTTATAAGCTAGTATCATTTACATGAATTTGGAAATACTATTTACTTCTTTCTAAGATCGTATGTTTTTTATTAGTTGTATACATGAAAAATTATGAATGACATGAAAATGTTATGCTTAATGGTGGCTACCTAATATCAACCTCCTCTTTTATCCGTACAACAGGCGCTAAGAAGACTGATAATATATAGGAATGTGACTCGTTGTTCTTTGGACAAAAACGGGAGATTTTATTTTATCTTTTTATTTTTGGTTATACTTTTTTAAGCAATAAAGGTTATGAAATTTTTGCATGCAAATCTGAAAAAGTAAAAAGGGGAGTTGGTAAAGTTTACAACTATTTTGATTACAATAATAAAAGACCTATTTTCTTTCTCAGTGATCATTCCCATATTGATTAGTAGTGTGCCTTGGTCTTTGGTCATGCAAAATTGATAATCGTAATGACGATAGATATTGATGCAAGTTGATCACTAGGCCTGCAAAATGATATGTCTTTCACGTACTTAATGCTGAAAGCAACTGATCATAAATTGAAAACCATTTAATTAAGTCGTCAATTTTTAATTCTAGATTATTATTTCAAGGTTATTTTTCTTGAGGTTATCACTTTTACAGTAAAATTTCTTAATATACGCTTCAATTAATCAAAAGTTGGATTATATTTATGATATACGAATCACTGAGTTTCTATTATAAAAATTAATTGATCAATATGAGGAGTGGCACAAAATACATTATAATGGTATTAGATTTTATACTTTTTTTTTTTTTTTATGTAGAAGGAATGTATTTTAACACTCTCTTTCTTGTAACCCAAACCAAGAACGGAATTGAGTTTAAACGAGTTAAATTAAATCCCATAGAGAACCAAGAATCAAGAGCTCACACGAGTTAAATAGCCAAACATGAGCCACACGTGTATAACGAGAAAAACTGGACCAAAATTGACCTCACTCTGATATCATGTTAAAAATTCTTGAGACTTTAGTATAAAAACTAATTAATCAATATAAAGAGTGGCCTAGAATCTTATATAATAATTTAAATTTAGAAATTTTTTCAAACAAAACACATTTAGTTACGATAAATTGTTGCTCAATTATTTCATTTGGACTTATAAACATGACCATCTGAACTCGTTTTCTTAGATGTAAGCAGAAAATTATACTGGCCGGCCAAGAAATAGGACCATTTCTTGCATGTTGAAACAAGCAAATCAGACAGATAAGCACATGATGAAATCACCACATTGTTAAATAAAAGAAAATATCAAAAGGAAAGGCTACCTAAAAACACCAAAGATAAAAATAAAAAATAAAAAAAATAGAGACCATATATACTAGTTTTCTGTTTGGGTATTATTGAGCCTGTCTAGGCAGATAAAGCATGTTTATTAAATGTTGCCAGTCCTCAAGAGGTTTGACAAAATTTAGATCCATCAATTATTTTAGCCAGTAGGATAAAGTTTCAGTGCTGATTACACTAGGTCAGCATTTCTATATGTTAGGCTGGATCTGCTGCTTTCAAGAAGATGCCAAATGCCACAGAATTATGGTTTACTCGAATTGGAACTTGTTGTAATACTATAACTTTATGGACGATATTTTATTATTAATGAAATGACAAAATCATTTTATTATGATCACATATTTTTTATTATCATTAAAATTTTCTTACGATAGCACTATAATATTGCGAGAAAATTTAAATCCATTACGTTGTCTATTTTGTGTGTTTCTCACTGTCAGCTTCCAAATATACAACTTGGATTTCCAATCTTTAAAAAGAGGTCGATGCTACTGACTTCTAGCAAAATGTTTGATTAGAAATGTGCAAACATGTATAATCATATTATAATTAAAAAATTGAAAAGTTTCAGAAAGAGCAACAATAGAACAGATATTGAATTTCCAGCTAAGTGTTTGATGAATGTTTGGTATCAGGGAATCTGAATCATGCATTGCTTGTGGAAAGTTCTAAATTAATTATAGATTAAATTAGCATCATATTGTCACATCAAACACTAATAATAAACCTCAAAAATATCATATACGGAAAACTCGAACAACTTATTGTCATTTTTTGTGTAAGAAATTTTTTTAAAATTGGTTGACGTTTATTAATGGTGACACGTTTTATTTAAAGCGTCACCATCACTGTTTTTAAGATTTTTTTTAACGACTTGTGCTTATCTTGTTACCCTTAATTTTATCATGCTCCATAATGAAAACATATTTCTGCTTGAAACCATACGCGTCCATTTATACAAGAGATAAGCATGCCAAGTTTGGTTGCCATTTAATGCGAAATAGAGAATTATGGTGGCTATTCAATTCAATGGAATGGGAATGGGCATTGAGACAAATTTACCTGATTTACACGTAAAGTTTTAGGGCAAGAATCTTGCATAAAAATTCTCTCTCATAAGATCATAATATTAAAATTGTAATTTAATTATTACAAAATGTTCATATTATTTATCATAACGGTGTCAAAAATTCACAATTGTGTTAATCTTAAAGTTATATGGTTCTGAGGTCATGATTTATGCTCTGTTTGGTATAGGCTTATTTTAAGCTTGCTTTGAGTTTTTATAAAATATTTGTGATAAGATGTCTTATTTATAGTTGTAAAAATAAGACAAAGATAAATTGTTTGTATCTTATAAAATAAAAAGTATGATTTGTTTTGAGTTTTCATAAGATATTTGTGATAAAATGTTTTTTTCTTTAAAGTAAAAAGAATTGTCCTTTTAACATCAATAAGAAAAACATCTTGCAATGAGCTAATTCCAAACACAGTATCATCCTGACAAGATCGAACTCTCCATAAGATTCATAATTGCATTACTTATAGCTTCCTTGTTTATAGACAAAATGGATTTGGAATTATTCTTCATTTAACTTATACTGTAAAATCTCACAACCCTTTATCTTGATATTTCCATAGAGAAATGATTATATTATCATGAGAAGCTATAAAAATTAGCTACTTCATAAATAGTGTGTGTGCATACATGTTCAAGGACCACATATGAGGAAGACGGGATAAAGGGCATATTAAACTTAACTATTCCACACAATCATGTTTGATTCTTTACTTCGACCATGCAAAAAGGTGCTGTAACCATATCGTGTTGGGTGTCTTCAAGCTTATCTGGAAAAAAGCTCTTCCTTATTTTAGAACGCTTTTTATCTGCTGAGCTTTTCAGGGCACCTTTTCTACCGGCGGTTCTTATTTAACAACTTATAAGAAGCTTTGTTTTATTTGTAGAAAGAAAAATATTCCAAGCAAAACTGTCTATTAACAGCGCGGTACACAAAATTTTTGTCACGCACAAAATTTCAGAAAGGGTCAAAATCCCGGCCCCGCATGGGATTTAAGACTCATCTAAATTGACTTTTTTTATTAATATTTTCTTTTTTTGTAACTTAAGAAAAGGTATCTCTTTCAAAAGTTAAAATTTTTAATTCCTGGAAAAAAAAACTAAATTTGAATTTTTTTCAAAATTTCAATTTTTTAAAGTCGATCCTATTAATTATTACAAAAGAAGGTCCATTTTTCAAGTGAAAGAAAGTGTTTTTTCATGGGGAAAAAAAAAAATCAATTCAAACTAGTCCTTACAGAAGTGACAAAACCATTAATGATTTAAAAATATTTGAGGGGGGCCAAAGAAAAATTCAAAAGGTGGTAAACATAACCCAAAGGAGTTTCTAAACGGAAATGTACAGGCTATCACTTTGTTATGTATATGCCCTTCCCTTCACTTTTCCTATCTTGGTATTTCTCATTAAGGTGTCCACTAAATACCCAAAAAGAAACATGTAAGCTATAACCAACGTCTCAAAGTTGATTATGTCTATCTAAACATAGCTTGGGATACCATTCCCAAGAAAACCTGCTTTCCTTCCACATCAAATTCTGGGGATGCTAAGGGTTGGCAAATCGCGCTTGTATTCGCCTCTGGATCAATGTCCTACAAGAAGGACATTCTTTCATCCCTCGTTTTTCGTGTAGCGCGTTGCATTCGGTGCAGAGAACCTGATGAGCGCATGGGAGGAAAACAACCGACATCTCCTCCGACAAACACATAACGCATTCCCTCTCCTGTTTTATATTTTTGGCCCCAAAATTGTCGCGGAATACTTCCAATCTTTTGTGAGACTGCAACCCCAGAAACCCAGAGGCAATCTTGCCATCCATGCTGTTGCTTGAGCGCAGTGCTGCTATTTTTGACGATTCAGACTGAAACCTCAATACTGAGATTTCGTTCTCAAGTTTTTTGATTTCTTCTCTGTACTTTTGCAACTCACTTTCTGATTTTTTTCTAATTTCATCCTCCTCCGCTTTCATGAGAGCTTCCTGTTGTTCCCTTCTCTCCTTCATGGACCTTGCTTTTGATAATGTTTCTATTTTTTCCTTTTCTTCTTTCTTCCACAAAGCCTGCAAGTTTTGATCATTTCAGAAGAAAAGCAGCAGCATACTAGTAAGAGAGAAATTTTAAGAAAGTAGTATAAAGCGGAATTTTATTTGAACAAATACAACAAAAATGGAAAGCGAACAGCAACGGAAGCAGATATCAAGTGATTTTCTAACCAGTGCCCTAAGGGCAAAGTTTAAGCAACACAAGTTTGGTAAGCTTTAACTTCCTCCTTTAAAGGAGTCACGTGCTATACATCCATTAATGTGAAGATAGGGTTATATTTTCTTTCAGACAACAAGACAGCGTTCTCAATCTTCTCAAGTGATCCGCATTATATGAAGAAGTTCAAAGGAACTATCCAACAAGCAAAATCATGTAACAAACTCAAAACATCATGAAAGAGACCTGTATGAATTCATAGAAATACAAGGAACAATGCCATGCATATGATTTTGACAGGATTTGAGAATTAATTTTTGGTTTTAAGGAATTCAAACAAGTGATCAATCCATTTTGATGTGATGTTACAATTTGGTATTAGAGGTACAAAAATAGACATGCTTAAACGAACCCATGTACTCATCCAAAAAGAAAAAGAAAATATATTTTAATGGAGATACCCAAAATCTAGCGGGAGAAAAATTAAAACATATCCAACTCTTCCTCCCCCTCAAATTTGAGTTAACATGATGTAGAAGCCGTGGGCTCTGCTATAATATAGTTTTGGTGAGAGATCCAAATTTTCAGACCGGATTGCTATTTCCTCATGCAATGAAGTTAAAAGACAAGTTGGTTTAGTTTTGTCCCTGAGAAAATTAAATCCATATTGCACGTGAAGCATTACTTACCTTGCACCAGCGTAGTTGTGCATAACCAGCCTCAAGGGAGACACATTAAGAAAACCCTATAACAAATTTTAGTACTAACTAAATTTAAAACAAACCATAGCATATTGCACATGATGCATTTACATACTTGATTAACTTACCCAATTAAGTTGTGCTTAACCTGCCTAAGGCAGGTTAAGAAAACACCTATAGATTTATAACTAAGCTTGGCTTTCCAGCTGTAGGTTAAAAAATATCCCACTTTGAAAGAAGCACCAATCAGATTGCATGTATAGTTACATATGGAAAGACCCATCTTCTGAATAATAAATCCTAGTATTTAATCTACTGTTACTATATTAAGAAAAAGGATGTTCAGGTGTAAGACAGCATCTGTGATATATTTTTCACACTTAAACTCAACATTGCCATCCAGCCAGACTATGATTCTCTATAGTTTAGATAAGCCTTAAATTATGAGGTAAGACAAGGCCAACTTTCCAACTAAAAACCCATCCCTGACCCCCTGCAACCTAAAAATCTCCATTTTACTCAGGGCTGTTTCAATATTCAAACTTCAAGAGTTAACCATCCATTATATTCTAAATGTATCTCCAAATAGGCCCAAAACCACCTTAACCTCCATGTTCCGTGGATTATGCAAAAAGACACTAGTTTATGCAAGTTGTAACTTTACTAAGACATAAAAATAATTTGGTTGGAACTATGGGCTTCGTTTACTAAAGTTCTTCGTCAGGCTGATATCTTAACAAGAATTTTCTAGTAGAGTAATCTATTAGCAACGACAAGAGTATACTCCTGTGACCGTTAGAAGGCAACATTCATCTTAAGAAAACCAACAATGGTGCCGGTATGCATTCTATTAGATCAAAGAACGTACATATTTGATCTAATAAGTACCTTGTGTCAGAATTAGGAAATTTCTATTGCTCAAATCTTTAGCATTCTCTTATTTATACCCATCTTTACCACTTAGGCAGAATACTGCCACCCATTCTTAAGGAGAAACTGAAAGAAACCTGAAAAACGGAAGAAAGTGTGTAAAGTGAATCTACTGGTACTATGTTAAGGGTTTAGATGTTTTGGTGTAACAGAGGTTTTTCACATATTCTTTTCCCATTTATACCCCAAATACTCTAGATTATTTACTGTATAGAAAAGAACTAATATTGTAGAAGTGCATACATCATCTTTCCAGATATAAACCAAATTCGAGCTCCATTTTACTCGCAGCCATTTCAGAATCCAAACTTCAAGAGTTTAAGCATGCATTATACTATAGTTTATCCCAAAACCACGTAGATCTTTTAGGTTTAACTTTTACGTTCTGTGCATAATGCGCAGAAGGCTCTAGCTTAAGTTATATCTTTCTTTGCTAAGATAATATACAAAGCTTAGAACTATTGGCTTTTCTAAAGTTCTTCACCTGGCTTATGTGTTGGCGAGAATTTTCTCATTAAGTGACGTGCATGGTAGGTCATATGGAATTACCACTAGTTGGAAGGTATATTGATAGCATATTAACACCTGAAGAACTTATTCAGCAACAATGTAAACACAACTTCTGGGAGAAGAGTACCTCAATTTGCTGTAAGCGGCCTTCAGCTTTTTCTCGCTGATGCCGCAAGTCAGCTGCATCGCGTTTCAGACTTATCAACTCCTCTTGCAATAAACCTTTTGTTAAATTCCATGATTGGGAATTCTTTAGTGCTTCTTGTTCCCTCCGCATCGCTTCCTGCAAACTCTTAGCAGAACTCACAGCCTGCAACTTAGCAGCTTCCATCTCCTGTCTTAGCACAGAATTCTCAGCTTCAAGCTTCCGGAGAGTTGAGTTAGCAAATTCAATCTGGCAGTTAGCATTGGACCACGCATGCTCCATCTCAGAAAGCCTTTTAATGGTGTTCTCCTCCAATGTCTGCTTCTCCTTTTTAAACTTTTCAGCCTCTTCTTTCTCTTGCCTCAGTGTTCTCAGCTCGGCCTGGTCTTTGCTAAGCCTATAAGTAGCCTGCATAATCTTCTCATTAGCCCAATCAGTCCAACTCTGGAGCTCCTTTTGCAGTGCTTGAATATGGGGGACTAACAACAATATAGTTTCATCTTTTTCATCTCGTGGAACATACTTTCCCAGAGACTCTTCGTATGGGATTCCGGCATAATACTGACGAGTAATTGAGGACCTGGGAGGGTTGGCTTTGGTCTCTGATGCAGTTTTGGGTTCCACGGCTGAAGGTGCAGGGATGTGGGTCTTTAATGCTGGTGATGCCAAAACAGTCGCTTTCATGGGCAACATCTCAGGCGAATCAATTGCAGATTGAAGGGAAGCAGAATTGCTCGTATGATGATGGATTTCTTCAGAAAGAGGAGCATTAGCTCCAACAAATGCAGTTATCTTTGAGGAAGTACTCTTCATTACTACACCAGAAGAACCAGATGCTGAATTCATTGTCTTGTCCAACACCATATTTCCCAAGGCACTGAACTTTGTCTTGAAAGAACCCTTAGACATTCTGCCCTTATGACTTTTCTCCAAATGAAATGTCTTCTGCCGAAGAATGTCTCGTTTTGAATTGACTGATGACCCTTTTCGACTGCCCCCAGATTTTTCGTCCACAACTGATGTTTGAGGAATATTCTGGATATCCTCTCTGGTAATGCATGAGGATTTTACCACTGTTTCTGGAAGAGCAAGTGAACCTTCTCTATTTGTCTTTCCCACATCAAAAACACGTGGATCTCTAGAGTTATACATCTGAGGAGCATTCCCAACTTCAGGAATTTCTGACTGGGAACTCTCGGCACCAGAATCTGATGGTATAGAAATACTTGTTTCTTTAGGGTTTGTATGATGGGTCTCCAAAGCTTTTGGTGTTAATTGCGCATTAATAGAGCCAGCTAATTTGTCTTCTGGAATTTCTTGACCAAATGAACCATCTAAACCTTCATTCACTGCACATGCATGTAAAAGGTCCAAATCACATATCAATAGACACCACATTGCCTCAGCAACAGTTAGAGATGGCTTAACTTCCCTAAGCACACATATCATCTCCAGCATTGTATACTCCACTAAGCTCTGTAGGTTATCAAACACATGATGTCTTGAAGGGTCCAATACTTCTGGTCTTTTCAATAAAACTAGAGCTCCATTAGCAGTGTTCGACACAACATCTTTACTACCGTGGACAAGTCCGGTCTTTAAAATGAGCAACTCAGCAGTTTTCTCATCGTAGCCACACTCTACAATCTTCTTTATGGCACTTTGAAAAGTCGTAAACAAATTCTTTGATAGAGGTTCCTCCAACTGACATATCAAAGGATCATCCCACTCAGCCTGTTGAAACTCATTAACTTCCAGTTCTCTGTCACACTGATCACACCTAGCCTCCAAAGCTCCCCGAAGTGCATCACGAAGTTTCTCTTCTAGTGACTCATATCTAGGAAATTCTGTCAAAGACAAACCAGATACATCCAATGGAAAATCAAATAACATGTCGGCTAAATGTTTCCTCTTATTCCTAATTCCTTTCTCTTGAGCCATAACGGGTGCCAACCCTTTATCGCTATCAACCACATCTTTATCACCCATGTCTTAGTCTATAACAAACCTATTGAGGTTCTTCACTCACTTCAATCTCTTCAAATCTTCTATCATTAGCAACCCAATGTAGAATTCATAGACCATCAGATTCGGCATACATGCACAAAAAATTAAAGAATATGTTATTCACTTACAAAATGGAAGCATAACAAGAAAAGGTTTCAACATAGTGCAACACATTGAGCCATCTACTTTTCCCGGTCATCAAAACAAGTTACTAGATACAAACTCATAATTGATACCGAAGAAATTAGAGAAAACTGACAATCACAAAAAATCACACAAAAATATAAAGATAATTAAAGTAAGAATACCTGTGATTCTCAATAAGCATTAAAGTTAAGCAACCAAAAAAAATTAGTAACCTGCATTAAAACACTGAAATAAGTCAGCACAATAAAAAAAACAAACAACACCGCTTCAACAATAAACATCAAAAGCACTTCACAAAAAAATTAGGCATTTAGCTAAAACCAACGAATTAAATGTACAAAAAAATTTCAACCAAGAATCAACACAAAAAACCCAACAAGAATTAGAACAAAAGAACAAGAAACGAACCAATAAAAACATTCCCATTAGAGAAAAATTTATGCAGATTATATTTATATATATATATATATGAGCTGAAACAATCAAAAGGGCTTGCAAAGAAACGAATTACAAGAAGGGTTTGCTTTGATTCTTAACCTTTTTTGTTGTTTTTTTTTTGGTGTTCCAGCAAACGGGGACAACACTGGTGATGAGAACTCTCTCTCAATCACTCTTTTTGCTTTCGCTCTGTTGCAAAAACAAGTGTGGGTTTGGAGGCTTTATATAGGGCCACTCACCAACGTGGGTTTACCCTTCATTGTGGACCCCTTTTGGTGCCTGGCTTAGCTTAACCATGGTTAGTCTTCGGATTCACTAAATCCATCTGTCAATTAATTGCAAATTACCCCTTGGTTAAGTCTTGACTAGTCTTACAACTTAACCACGGTTAATATCGATTTGAATCACCTCGTGTCTTTTTCTTTTTCGAGCTTGGAATTAATTAGACCTAACAATTGAATAAGCTAAATTTAGTAGTTGGATTACTTACATGTTATGCCTTAATTAAGTTTTGATGGGTTTTATAGTTTAATCAGAATTATTACCAACACGAAATACTACATGTTTTTTTCTTTTGTGGGATTAATGGAGGGGTGGTGTTAATCATGTGTGGCCATTAGATCGCCAATTGTTGAGCTAAACCATGGTTAAACTCGAGATAAGTAATCAATCGTCCTTCTTTTGGGTGGATGTGTAACCTCTATCAATGAGATTTTACTGAATTCATTTGCTAGATCACTTACATATTACTCCCCGTTAGATTTGTTATACGTCTTTGGGTTACATAGCTTAACCATCGTTAATCCCAACATGTCATGTTATCTTTTTGAGAATTAACCACATCTAGCAATTGCATTCACTAAATTCATCTGACATATTTCGTGCATATTACTCTTTAGTTACGTCTTTAAGGCATGTTTTGGTTATAAAACTTAACCATGGTAGACCCGAACGCGATTACCTCACGTTTTCTTTTTGGAGATAAATCAAATCTAGTCTAGTAATACGATTCACCAAATTCATTGGCCTTACTCGCATGTAACCCCCTAATTAAAAGTCTTTGGATGTACTGCATTAATTTCATCATTATCCCTTCATTGTCCCTTTTTCCTTTATATTTCCCTTTTTCCTTTATATTGTCTTTTTTTTTTTCCTTTTCTTATCTTTAATTTTAACCAGTGCTTTCACATCTGTGCTCTATTCGGGTTCTTCTTTTAATAGTATATGTGTCAATTAGGACTTAATAAGGGCCTATTTGGATTGGCTTTTTTTTATGAAAAAATATTTTTTTCTAAAAAAGTTACATTAAATTTGCAATAACGATTTGATTTGACTTTCAAAAAAGCTGAAACTCTGAAAAAAAACTCAAATACAACTTTTTTTAGAAGCTATAATTTTTAGCTTCCCAAAAAATGTTGTTAAAAAAAGCGCTTTTGAAAAAAAACTAATCCAAATGAGCCCTAAATCCATTTAAGATTAGCATGAGGTGCCTCTTATTTTCTTTTTAAGAATTAATCACATTTTGAAATTGAATTTCCGAATTCATTTGTCAAATGACTTAAATACTACTCCTTGTTAAGTTTGTGATGTATGTTTTTGGTTATTTAGCTTAGCCATGGTTATTTCATAAATGAGCAGCAAGCAGAGGATTAAGCACATCTGCAGATTGGTATAAATACATTTACTTAATAACTTGGTATAAATACATTTACTTAATAACTTACACACTATCCCTTTAGTTGATTACTTGGAATGTGTTTTGGTTATAGATCTCAATCATGGTTAACACCAACGTGAGACATCTTACATTTGCTTTTGGGATTGCCCATACCTAGAAATTAGATTAGCATCTCTGGTTATATAGTTTAATCATGATTAAGCCCAACAATATAATGTACTTTATTTATTCATTTATTTTTTTGAATTGACCACATGTAATATTACAATCACTAGATCCATTCATTATTGAGATATTACTCACAAAAATTAATCTTTGAGTGTATTGTATTAGTTTCACCATTATATGTTTTTAACTTATATTTTCTCTTTTTTTTTCCCTTCATTTATATTTTTCTCCATCGATGGTAAGTTTTATATTTCAGGATAAAGGAGGATCTGTTGATCTTTTTCTCTAAGGAAATTTTTAAACAATTGATGATGAGTTGCTTCTCTAAAGATTTTGTGATGACACTTCATTTATACCAAAAAAAAGAAAAAAGAAAAAGAGATTTCCTAAATTAAGTGGAATATCGTTATCAATTGTGTTAGGTTTTAGACCTTTGTAGCATGCACTATATATTGCTTAGTTCAATGCCATTTTGTTGTCTTTATTATTCTTTTTCAAACGTTATAATAAACGGTAAGTTTGATCGTTTAGCGGCAACTGACGTGTTAGAATGAATTAGGATAAGAATGAAAAAGTTAAGAAATGAAATAATTTCAAGAAAAAATCCCATGCTCAATTTATATTTTTGAGAATGAAGTCAGAATAATTAATATTGATCTTAATCACTTATACCATCATCTTGACAATATATGTCTACATATATATAGTAATAATAAAATTACCATCGGTAAATTTTTATAAATATTAAATAAATAATAATAATAATCATTTACATGTTATCGTCTTGTCTCTCTTGAAGAATGACAAGCACGGCTTTGCGATCTCCCGAATAATTGGTTGATGGCTGCCAACTATACCTCTCTTTGAACGCAAAGGGCAATAAATTAGAATGAGACTTGGTTGAGTGGTTCCTTGTGGAACTGAATTTGCCTTCTCACCCAGTGATCTTATATGAAAGAATATTATTATAATGTTACGAAAAAAATTCAAATTCAAATAGTTTAAATGACGGTCAGCTATTCTCGTAACACACTTTTAATAAAATTTAAAAAGATCATAACGTTATGAAAAAATTCAATGTTTTTTCTACGAAACTCTATGGACGACTTGGAAAATAGGTTGAGCTATGGTGCATGCATGTATCAGTTTCTCCTTTTGAAGAAAGGGTACGAATTAATCTATATTTTGTCCCTTAAGTTTATGATAAATTAAAATCCTTTAATTAGGCTTGCCTAGCTAATTCATTATGATTTCAAAAGTGATGCATTATATATGTGTCTCTTTTTTAATTTTTTGAAAATGCTCTAGTTTATCAACCAATCAACCAAAAATAGTATGCACACGTGCTTCTATATAGAGGAATATATTTTGATCTTTTTCTTGAGTGCAAATCCATTTTTTTTAATTAGATGTAAGATATGCATATTCTCCAAATTAAATTCATAATTTTCTATCCTCATAAATTCTGGGTTATAGAGCCCATGTTTAAATTCTTTTTTGCCAACTAAATCACTTATATTCTAACTCTTCAAGCTAAGTAGCTTATTTGTATTTTTATGTTTATTCGTTTTTTAGTGTAGTTCCACATCGCGTTAAATTAATTAAATGCGCCATTAAAAACTCTCTTAGAAAGCCATTAAAAAAATTCTTCCTAAAGGGCTAAAAATTGGTTGGATTGATCTCATGCTTGGCATGACAAGTATGTAATTTATATTGAGCCAGACATGACAGTATTAATTATATGAAAATGGCTCAAGAAGCATTCGGATTATATATTCTCCTCCAATTGCTGGCATTGATGAGCGATTAAAAGGTAAAATTTTATTCATTTTTATATCAAGACGAATAGACTTAAGGTGCGAGAATGAGATATATTCTTAATAACTTCAGATGTATAATATTATCAACCTTTGGCTTTCATGCATGAAATTTAAAAAAAAAAAAAAGTTGCATAAGCCCATGCGATTAGGGTCAGACAAATTAAATCACTAAAATTTTCGGGAGTTCTGAACTTGATCTTGGTACGATTAAGGAAATTAGTAACCTTGTCATTAAAACTATCCCGCCTTGCCACCGTTACTGCAGCCTTTTTCCCCCTTGAAAGCATTCATGGCAAATTCCGAACCATTTGTTAGGTTGTTCCTAACACGTGTAATGTACGCAGAGCATCTGGCATCAACCTGATCAAGTTCTGATGTGGTTGCATGCTCATACTTCGATACACCATTCGCTTGTTTACGAGCGAACGGTGTCGCTAAATCTGTATAATCGACTCTACTTTTTACTTTCAAAACGAGGGGTTGCGGCCTTGCTCTGTAATCTTCCTCGTTCAGAAAAAGAGATGATTGGCCATAAACACCAGCCTCGAAGTCTTTGTTGGTTTGGTTCTTTGCCATGATAATTGTGTATGGAAATGGGAAGCTAATATATATGAGAAGAAATGTATGTAAAACTTCGTCAACTCGCAGATCTGCGTGCATGGCGCAAATGATGATATTGATTGCTTTTATAGTGATGGTGTTAGTTTCTTGATCACGTTTTCATCATGTGAAAAAGGGAAAATAATGCAATTTAAGAAATGTATGATGCAATTCCCACACAAGGGAATAGGGATCCTCTCTAGCTAGAGGTTCTAAAAGTTAATCTTAGTTTAAAATTTATAAATCAATTTTGTTTTGATCAATTAGGAAATTTAATTTTTAAATTAAAAATAACTATGTTAGAACAAAAGTCATTTATAAATATCAAAGAGTATATGTCTATTCTAAAACAAAAAAATTTATACAAAGCCCAAAATGTAAAAGCGCTGAGTTTGATATGGCAATGTCGTTTAAACCTTTAGAGAGAATTTCTCGTGTGGGAATTGCTATTCCATATACAGTGTGTAGGAAATATCTAAACTGATTTGAGTGAATCTACAAACTATTCTTTCTGCTGCTAAGGACTTATTTGGATTGACTTTTTTTTTAGAAAGAAGTACTTTTTTCTGAAAAATTACATTAAATTTGCAATAACTAGTTGATTTGTCTTTAAAAAAAACTAAAACTCTGAAAAAAGTTCAAATATAATTTTTTTAGAAGTTAGAATTTTCAACTTCTCAAAAAAAGTTATTTTTCAAAAGTACTTTTAAAAAAAGTCAATCCAAACGGGTCCTAAATCGGAGATTTTACCAGATCCAGCTCGACAAATTGATAATAAAAGGAATGTTTCATTGATTTCAAAAAATTGATCCATCAAGTACTTAACTCTGCATTAAGAATAATTTGATATATGAAATTCTCGCTATAAGTGAAGTTGAGAAAAGAGTCGGATTGCCCTCGAGTTTTCTGCCTGCCCTCACCATATTCTCTCACTCTTCATTTGGTCGTTTGATCGTCATTTGCATGAATGAGTATTATTATTGTTGCATTGAATAGTTCGACAACAAGTTATATTGTTTTTCATTTGAAAAAAAAAAGATATATCGTGCAATGTTGACCCAAGAAGAAAAAAGTAAACTTTAATCCGACTGTTTCTGAAACGTGATGGATTAATTTTTTTAGTGTCAAAGAAACATACTTTTTGTTATGAATTTTCGAGCAGGATCTTGCAAAATCTATCCTTGATTTAGAAAGAATCATTTGTAGATTCACTCAATCAGTTTAGATATTTCCTATACCATATCTGGAATTGCAAAATCTTGGGTGAATAATTAGACATCTCTTTTTGATTGAATTATTGCCGCCAACTAGGAATATTATTTTGGTCTAGCAAGATACACGAGAAAAGAGATTATCAAGTTTAATAAGGGAATCCAATATAACCAAGCAACTTTTTTTACTTCTAATTAAGAAGCGTATCTTCTTGATTGATTAGCGTGATTCAAATCGCACTAACGTTTTCTCATATTAATACGTATGGCGGGGAGAAAGGAAGCAAGATCTTCTTGTATCCATTGTTGTCTCATAGTGATATGAGAGAGATCAATAATTATTTATGTACATATAATATTACCTCAGTGATTGATAGGTCTTGAGTTCAATTCATCAATAACGAATGGGGAACTACGGTTGATTCTCTTAAAAAAGATATATACATATATATATATATGTATATGTATATAATATTACCTCAGCCATGATGAAAATTCAAATTCTAGGAGAGGGGGGGTGTCTTGGAGGCTGTGAATTCCAACCCAGAACTTTAAAGTTTTAAATGCTCATTTAAGACTAGATTAGAAAAGTTCAAATATCTTCCCTGAGCATATCATACCTCAACATATGCACATTACTCGTTATTATTAGATCCGATAAATTACATCAATCGTTTTTATTTTATCACTCGTAACAAGCTTTTTCTTATCTTTTATTTCTGATAAATTAGTCTTTAGTTTATATCATTATTAGTCCAAATCCTACTTTCTATTAGAAAACACGTTAGATCTCACGATTTTAGCCTAAAAAAAGGAAGTATATTTGCAAATTTACGCGGGTCTCATGTGAAAACAACCAAAAACAACATATATAACTATTCCCTTGAGGAAAATGTGATTATAAATGCTGAAAATGGAGATTTAATTTACAGAATGATAATGTTAGATTGCGTGGAGCTGCAAAGACGAGCTCTTGTAGGATTGGTTTATCAATTGTCAAGGTGCATGGATCTTGCAAAATCCCTGATTTACGAGCAGAAAGAATCATTTGTAATTCACTCAATCAATTCAGAGATTTACTATACGACATCTGGAAGAGCAATCCCCACACGAGAGATTCTCTCTCGTGAGGTTTTAAACCACATTGCCTCCTTTGTCTTTTAACAACGAGTTTAATATTAAATAGCGTTTTTGTATTCCTTTGGTCTATATAAATTTATTTGTTTCAAAGTAAACGTCGAATTTAGTCATGTATACCTTTTGAAATTTACAAATAAATTTTGTTTTAACCATTAAAAAATTAAAAATAACTATATAGGTGTTAATGTAACATCTCTCGTCTGTCTTTGAAATGAAAGAGAAGGAGTTTACCGTACATATACTAAAATGACTTTCAAATAAAGAGACTCGTTCATGCAAATGATAATCAAGATTGGCAAATTAATTGTGATGAAAATATATAGAAGGGAAGTAAACTCCAAAGTAAATCCGACCGTTTAGTTCCCGCTAGCTAGATGCATGTTGTAATTAGTCATTGGTCTTCTTTGATCAAGTGGAAAAAAAAAATCCAACCTTTTAATTTCTCAAACGTGATGGATTAATATTTGAAGTCAATATCATGAAACATTCTTTTTGTTATCAATTGTCGAGCTGGATCTTGCAAAATATTTAGGAGCAGAAAGAACCATTTGTAGATTCACTCAATCAGTTTAGATATTTTCTACATGCCATATCTGGAAGAGCAAAAATGAGGGTGACTAATTAAATAATTCTTTTTGATTGAATTATTGCCGCCAAATAGGAATATTATTTTGATCTAGCAAGATATATAAAAGAATTTTGTACGTACATGCACTAGCAAGAAAAGAGATGATCTCAAATCAGTTCAACATAAGGGAATCCAGTATAATCAAACCACTTTTTTCCCCTTTTGTAATCAACTAGCTTATCTTCGTTAATCAGTTTAATCGTGATTCAAGTCATGCACACTAAAAATCTCTCATAATTAATGCACACGGCACGTATATGAGAGATCGTAATCATTCATGTGGATATAATATTATCTCGACAGGGGATGAAACTCAAATTTCAAAAATTGAGAATTTTGTCGCATGACACTATGAGAAAGTAGGGGATATGAGAGGATTTCAAATCCACGGGGAAGAAAGGCACATTGGAGGCTGTGGATCCCAATCCAAAACTTTAAAGTTTATATGCTCATTTAAGAAAAAATTAAATTTTAAAAAAATAAAAATTATTGAAATGATGGTTAATTATATATATCATAAGAGGAAAAGTCCGGATATCTGCCTGAAGAATATTATACCTACGTACACAGCATGCAAACACTCAGAATAGCCAAAAACAATATATACGTACATAAGTTATTACGCATTATTATTAGATCGGGTAAATTAGACCAATAGTTCTTTGTTTTTATCTCTCGTACTAATCCTATCCTTATCGAACCCCTACAATACGTTAAAAAAGACGTTAAATCATATGATTTTAACCCTGAACAAGAAAACAAATTTGGGATTTCCTATAAATAGGCATTGTTTTATTGAAGAATCAATCTAGCGGATGTTTCTGCTTTCGGGTACACAGAAAACTATTTCTCTGGAACTATTTGCTTAAGAATCACTTGGTTGCACAATTAAGAGTATAGCTTAAAAAGTAAGAATCGAAGTCTCTGTGCCGCATTGTTAGACATACAATATATTATGGTTACGGGATTTAGGGGTCGTTTGGATTGATTTTTTTCAAAAGCGCTTTTTTTAACAGCTTTTGAAAAACAACTTTTTTTGAGAAGTTGAAAATTCTAGCTTCTAAAAAAAGTTGTATTTGAACTTTTTTTCAGAGTTTCAGCTTTTTTATAAGCCAAATCAAATAGTTATTGCAAATTTAATATGACTTTTTTAGGAAAAAAAAGTATTTTTTCCTGAAAAAAAGCCAATCCAAACAGACCCATACTTTTTCATGCTTTCATTTTCATTTGGCTCTTTGGTGCTAACAAGTAAATGTGATACTATTTTTAAACAATCACAAGAACATAATCAATCTTCTTTGAACTAGAATTTTATTGTTATTATGTTAAAAATTAAAGTAGTTATACAATTTTCTATAAATAGGCAAATTAAGAATAACTAAATTCTTCAATTCGACACATTCATTGATGACTCGATAACAATTTTAACGGCACTGAATTATCCAGTACTTATTCAGTCGTATATGACATAAATCTACGTACAAGAATACAATTGTTCTTCTTTGCTTAGTGTTCAATTATTTTCTTTTCCCCTCGACAAGGGTCAAGGGTTCAAATCCGAAATTGTAATTATAAAATTTCATGCTCTACGTGTCGAATGTAGACCCGATTTTGTTCCTGAAACCGTTAAGGAAACCACTGACTCTGTCATTGAAGCTATCTCGTTTTGATACTTTTGCAGCTACAGTTTTTCCAGCAATGACAAGTTCCGAACCAGTTCTCATGTTATTCCTCACCCGGGAAATGTAATCCGAGCATTTGTCATCAACCTGATCGAGTTCTGATGAGTCAGGAAAATTTCCATTGACCACGACTTTTGTCTTTAGCTTTAGCTGGCTATCTTGAGCCTGGTCGAGGGATGTTGCATGCTCATACTTTGACTTAGTGTTCACTTGTTTACGAATGAGTGGTGTCGTCAGATCTCTGTAAACACGTTCTACTTTATACTTTTAATTGTTTTTGAACGAGGGATTGCGGCCTTGCTCTGTAATCTCCTTTGTTCGGGAGAGATGCTTGGCCAGTTGGAGGATTGTGCATTTGTTGATTTGAAATGCGACGATTTGATCGGAAGGGGCTGAAACTGAAAGCATTTTTCATCTTTCCATACACACCAGCCTTGGAGGTTTTGTTGGTTTGGTTCTTTGCCATAATAATGGTGTATGGAAATGGGAAGCTAATATATATATATATATATATATATATATATATATGAGAAGAAATGTAGATAAAACTTCTTAATTCAACTCGCAGATCTGCATGGAGCAAATGATGATATTGATTGCTTTTATACTGATGGTTTTAGTTTGTTAGTCACGTGTTCATCATGTGAAGCAGGGAAAATAATGCAATTAAACGAATAATGTATGGCACAATTCCCACACGAGGGATTCTCTCTTGAGGTTTTGAACCAAATTGTCACCTTTGACTTTTTAATAACGAGTTTAATATTAACTAGCGTTTTTGTATTTTGTACTTTATATAAATTTATTTATTCTTAGAATTAACATCGAATTTAGTTATAATTTTTTTTAAATTTACAAATAGCTTTTCTTTTAACGGTTGAGAAATTAAAATTCTAAATTTAAAATAACTATGTAAATATTGATGTGGCATCTCTCATCATTTCTGAAAAGGACAGTAAACTCAAAAGGAAAAGGTGATGGATTAATTTGTGAAGTCAATGAAACATTGTTTTCTTTATTTGTTGAGCAGAAAGAATTGTGTGTAGATTCAAGGTCCAAAAGTGTTTTTTTTTTTTAACAATTTTTAAAAAATAACTTTTTTTTTAGAAGTTAAAAATTTTGACTTTTAAAAAAAAATTGTATTTGAATTTTTCTTAAAGTCCCAGTTTTTTTGAAAATCAAATCAAATAATTGTTGTAAATTTAATGTAACTTTTTAAGAAAAAAATAGGTTTTTTCTGAAAAAAAAAAAAAGCCAATCCAAACTTCACTCAATCAGTTTACATATTTCCTATATACCATAGATGGAATAGCAAAATCGACAGTCATTAATTAAATAATTCTTTTTTATTGAATTATTGCCGCTAAATAGGAATATTATTGATCTAGCAAGATGAAAGAATTTTGTATGTACATGCACCCGCAAGAAAGGAGATTTTTTTCCTTCTAATTAACAAGCTTATCTTCGTTGATCAGCTTAATCGTGATTCAAATCACTCTAAAAACTTCTCATATTAATGCATATGGAAAGTATATTTTTTCTAGTGAAGAGGAACCATATCAAGATCCTCTCATATCCGATATTGTCCCATCGTAATACGAGAAAAATTATAATTATTCATGTGCATATAATATTATCCCAGCAGGTGATAAAATTTAACTTTTGAAAGTTGAGATTTTTAATTTCTCTCATGACACTACAAGAAAGTAGTATATATTATATATAAGAGAATTGAAATTCTGGGAGAAGGGGATTTATTGGAGGCTCTGGATCCCAACCCAAAACTTTAAAGTTATATGCTCATGCATTTAAGAATAAATTAAATATATATATCAAAAGCTGAAACATCTGCTAGATTGATTCTTCTATAAGATCCGATAACAATCCGTAATTGTTCATGCATATATTGTTGTTAGAGTAGGATCCTCTCATATCAAATGTTTTCTCATATTGATATGAGGGAAATCTTAACCCCTCATTTATGCAGCATATCACCACTCATGAAATTTAAATCCAAAAAAATAGACATTTTTTAAAACCTTTTTCTTCCTACCAATACCCACCTTTTATAGGATTTGAATTTTATGAGTGGTTGAGATGATATGCTCAACACATAAATAGTTATTTTCACGTGAGATGTACGAGAATATATATCAATTTTTTTTTCTTTTTCAAGGCTAAAATCATAAGATTTAACGTATTTTTCTAATAAAAAGTAAGATTTAGATTGGTGATATAAAATATTAGTTGTGGGACTAATTTATCACAAATAAAATAAGAAATATGAATGTTACAAATAGTAAAGCAAAGAACAATTAATATAATTTACCAATCCAATAATGGTGCGTAATAGCTTGCGTATGCATACATATATATATATATATATATATATATATATATATATATATATATATATATATATATATATATATATATATATATATATATATATATATATAGTGGAACTTTGCATAGCAAAGAACTGCTGCAAAAGTAAGAATCGAAAGGCAAAGTTGTATATGCCTAACGAAGATAAAAAGACTCTTGTTGAATACGATTATCTTTTTGCTTGAAATGTTGATACTTATTTGTTTAGCCAAAAAAGAAAAAGAAAAATCGAAAGGTTTGGATGATCGAACTATTGGCAATACTTATTGATAGTTGAACTGATCATAAAGGTTTGCTCAAATTTAACTCAGAAGCAATAAAATTAAGAAAGAATTTAAATTCGCTTTGCTTATTGAGTCACAGCAAATTTTACAAACGACAATGAATCTTACCAATAACGCTTTGTTTGGTTTAATTGTGAGATTTTAACTGGTAAGTTGCTGTAGAGCTTGAAGCATACTTTACTTAAAAGTAGTATTGAATGAAAGTAGTTAATTATTAGACTTGATATTTTATTTGTTTGAGGGTAATATTTAAATTTTGAAAACCATGGAGTAGTATTATTGGAAAAAGAAAAAGAATAATAATTTATGAGGTAACGTAAAAATAGTCTTTTAAAAGTCTTTTTCAAAAAGTTATAATTTGGAATGAGTTTCAATTTTATGAGTCTCAATTTTAGCTTTTATGTAAAAGATTTTTTAAAATTAGACCAAAGTAATGAGTTTCAGCTTTTAAACTTAAAAAAATACTTTTGAATATTTAAAAACTGAACCAAACAGACTCTATAGAATCGCACTAGAAATTTCTCATATTAATGCATATGGCATGCATATCTTTTTCGTGTCTAATGTTATTGATCACATGCATATAATATTATTCAACTAGGGATGAAAATTAAATTTCAAAAGAAGTATTTTTTTTAAAAAAAAAACTTTTTTTCTCTTCATTTACTTATTTTCTTTAAAAAATTTATGAATGGTTAAAATAATATGTTACACACATATAAATATTTGAGATTTTCATCTCATAACACAATATATATATATATATATATATATATATATATATATATTTGATTTGACAGGATTCAAATCCTAAAAAAGGAGGGTGTATTCAAGCTTGTAGATCCCATCCCAGACCTCTAAAGTTTATATGCTCATTTAAGAATAAATTAAATTTAAAAAAAATGTTGAAATTATCGCTAAATTAATATATCATAAGAAGAAAAGTTCGAATATTTGCACAGAGCATACTATACCTAAGCTACCTACGTACATGTGGAAAATATATAAAATAAAAAAAAATATGAAGAGAAAATATAAAAGAGTTGAAGATAGTTGAAACCATCACGAATGGTGGCTGTTAAAGAAAAATACTCATAAAGATCACATTGTGAATTGTTGATATCTCACTAATACAATAGAAGAGCCTATTTATAAACATGATAACTTGGTGAGTAAGACTAGAAAATTAGACTAATAAGGTAACTAGAATTCTAGGAAACTAGAATAATAAGGAAACCAACTTGATTAATTATCTAATTTAAACTATTACGTAATTTAATACCATAGAATAAAGAAATAATATTAATAACCAAAATATTCTTCAACCATACACATTATTTTTAGATCGAGTAATTACTTTAATTATCGTTCTTTTTTTTTTCTATAACTCGTAATATTCTATTTTTTATTTTTAGATCTATTAGTCTTATAATAATTAATAGCTTTGTGTCCGTTAGTTCAAATCATACTTTTTGTTTTAAAAAACCGTTAAATTTCATAATCTTAACCTTGAAAAAAAAACAAATTTATAATTTACGCGTGCTTCACGTGAAAATAGCCAAAAATTAAACGAAGCGCGTAAGCAGTTACGCCATGTATTAATGAATGATCTTATTGAAGAATCAATCTAGCTGGCGGATGTTTCTGCTTTTGGCCTGGCTATATATAAAACTATTGGTCTAGAACTATTTGCTAAAGAATCACTCGGTTGTATAATTAAGAGGGTATTTGGTTTGTTTTTTTTTTTTTTGTCAAACTTATTTAAAGCCTAATTTAAGTTAATAAAAATACTTATTTTAATTAAAAATATACTTTTTCAAGTTACTTTAAGGGCCTATTTGGATTGATTTTTTTTCAAAAAAAAATATTTTTTTTCCTAAAAAATTTATACTAAATTTACAATAACTATTTGATTTGGCTTCTAAAAAAACTGAAATTTTGAAAAAGCTCAAATACAGCTTTTTTTAGAAACCAAAAGTTTCAGCTTCTCAAAAAAAATTATTTTTCAAAAGCTATAAAAAAAAACGCTTTTAAAAAAAGCCAATCCAAACGGGCCCTAAGTAGAAAATAAAAAGCTCCCTAATCTAAGATTTTACTTTTTATAACTTTAAGCACATTGAAAAAAAGAAGGTTTCACCAAATCATTTACTATCTTATCCTTACCTTTTTATTTTTATTATTAAAATATCTTTACTTTTTTTATCTCATACTTACCTTTTTAAATTCTATTTTAATATTCTTAATAGTTATTTTAACCATATAACTTACTTTCCAACCCACTTAAATCAAACATGTAAACACTTATTTTTATAACTACAACTTTTATCCAAACATGTAACTATTTAAAGTTGACAATAAAAAAAAAAACTACTTAAAGTCAGAAGTAGCTTTTTTATAAAACAATCCAAACACCCTCTAAGAATAGCTTTAAAAATATGAATCGCAGTCTGCATAGAGGCTGATAAGATATATGCATCTTATAACTATAAATGAGCTGGCTTAAAATAAGCATTTTTTAAAAAATTCAAAACAAACACTATTCTTTTTTAAAAAAAATTAAGACACTAAAAAAAGATAAGAATTTTATAATAAGTTCAACACAAGCACAACATGATGTGTTTGTTTTGGGCTTATAATAAGATGCTTATTTTATAAGATATCTTAAATAATTTGATTAGTGTTTGTTTTGAAGTTAATGATAAGATGCTTATTTTAAGCCAGCTTATTTTTAGTTATAAGAAATAAGATCTTGAAGAGGTGCTTATTGACAATATTATAGTTATATGGTATACTTTTTCATCCTTTCATTTTCATTTGGCGCTTTGGTACTAACAAGTAAATGTGCTAGTATTTTTACACAATCACAAGAACATAATCGATCTTCTTTGAACTAGAATCTTATTGCTACTATTACTATGGTACTAATCTCCTCTCCACAAATCAAGCAAAAATACAATTTTCTATAGTCAAATTGAGAATAACTAAATTTTTTGTGTGCACGTTTCATTTATTGATAACTGAATAACAATTTCAGTGACACCAAACTATCGACTTATTACAAATTAAACCTACGTACAAGAACATAATCAATCATTTTCCTTTTCCTCAATCTAGGTTAAAGATTCAGGGTCAAAGATCTGGATCGTAAACTTTTAAGCTCTATGTTTCATCTACGTCTGGAGTAGTTCCGATCTTGATCCTAACGCGGTCAAGGAAATTACTAACCCTGTCATTGAAACTATCCCGTCTTGTCACCCTTGACACAGCTACAGTTTTCCGGGCAGTGACAAGTTCAGAAGCAGTTCTCATGTTGTTGCTCACACGGAAAATATACTCAGAGCATCTGTCATCAACCTGGCCATGTTCTGATTTATTAACACTGCCATTGCTCACCACAGCCTTCACTGCTAGCATTTCGTTGGTTTGATTCTTTGCCATTATATGTATGCTGTGTAATGTGAGAAGAAATCAATGTAGAGCTTCTTGTACGTAGTTGAATTGAGTGTACTGGGGGTGGGTCAGAGACTTGATGAGAGCAAACGATGAGTTTGCTTTTATAGTGATGGTTAATTCGTTTCTTAATCACGTTTTCATCACGTGAAACACAGATATAATGATGCAAATTAATTATTAGTAATTATATAGTGCTATTCTTCACGTGATATTCTCGATTTATTTACCGTCTTTCACTTTTGGTAATCGAGGATTACTAGAATTAATCCTGTAAAGTGCTGCGCTTGCGGCCAGTAATCCATCATCTTATGTTTAAAGACTTTTAACAGATATAGAACAATATATGTATTTGGACAAGTTACGAGATTTTTAATATTAATGATAGTGTCACATGTTACCATGTATTTTAACATATCTGGTTTGTCTTGTGAACAGTTGTAGTTTGAAAAGTGCTGTATATTGGCCCATACTATTAGTTTTTTCTGTTAGAATTAACGGAGAATTTTTCTATCATGTGCCTAATGAATTTTGATTTGTCAATAACTAAAAAAATTTAAATAAATTAGTGCAAATTCCCAAACTGATTTCTAATAAGGTGTAACTTTACCATTTTACAGTGAAAATAAACAAATATATCCTAAATATGTAGATTTTTTTTGTTTATATGCATTCAGTTATTATTGAATGTATATTGTATTATTTAATAAAAAGTCATTAAGAAATATATATAATTTAAGAAATATATTTTTAATTTTTCACTCATCCAAGTTGTATTTGCACCTCATTTATTTCAAATTATAGAGGAAATTATGCACCATGTTGTAAATCGAAGGAGAACCTGCAGAGGGACAATTTGCATCATTTTTAAAAGTGAAGGGGGAATTTGCACTAATGCACTTGAGTTTTTTTTTCCTTATTAACAAGCGAAAATGCATTGTGGGTGTGTTTTTTTCCAGTCTCCTTTAACTTCAATAGAAAAACTAATGACAAAGGCTAATGCACAATGTTTCCAACGACACGAGTATTAGAGAATCTTGAAACCACAAAAAAGGTATTAGAGAATTTCGAAACCATAAGAAATTTTATATAACTTTCACAAAACACAATGGGTCAAATGTATCTTACTCTTTTCTTTTTAATGATAGTGTCACGTATCACTAATTTATGTGTGAACAATATTACCAGCCTATTCGATTTTGCTTATTTTGAGGGTAATATTAAAATTTTGAAAATCATGGAGTAATATTATTGGAAAAAGAAAAGAATAACAATTTATGAGATAATGTAAAATAGTCTTTTAAGTTTTTTCCAAAAAAGCTATAATTTGGAGATTTTGGTTTTGTCAGCTTGTCACAGTTTTAGCATTTTTGTAAAAAAATTTTTAAAGTTGGACCAAATTAGTGAGTTTTAACTTTTAAACCCTCAAAAAATATTTTTGAATACTTAAAATTTGAGCTAAACAGACGCTATAGGATCGCACTAGAAATTTCTCATATCGATGCAGATGGCATGCGTATCTTTTTTTTTTTTTTTTTTTTTTTTCAATCCCACCTGGCCAGAGGCCCCTTAACCAGGCGGGAGGTAAATCGAGGGATGTGCGTGAGTGGCAGCCCGACCAGGGAGAGGACCAACGGGCGTGGAAATCCAGCAACAGCCCCCGCAATATTTCAGCGGAGTACTGCCGCTACACGGACTCGATCCCGCGTTGTTAGGGTGTCTCCACCCTAATCACCTGGCCACTTACCAACTCACCTATGCCCCTGGGGGCGGCATGCGTATCTTTTTCGTGTCTATCGTGGTCTCGTAGTGATATGAGACAAATCATAATTATTGATCACATGCATATAATATTGTTCAACTAGGGATAAAAATCAAATTTCAAAAGAATACTTTGTTCTCTCCAATTAATCATTTTCTTTAAAAAAATTTATGAATGGTTCAAATAGTATGTTACACAGATAATAAATATTTGAGATTTTGTTCTCATAAAACAGAAATATATATATATATATATATTATATATATTTGATTTGACAGGATTCAAATCCTAAAAGACGAGGGTGTATTAGAGCTTGTAGATCCCAACCCAGAACTCATGCTCATTTAAGAATAAATTAAATTTTAAAAAAATTATTGAAATCATTGTTAAATTAATATATGATGAGAAGAAAAATTCGAATATCTGCCCAGAGCATATTATACCTAAGCTACGTATGTACACATTATTTTTAGACCAAGTAATTACATTAATTATGGTTCATTATTTCTTTAACGAGCAATATTCTATTTTTTATCTTTCATTTTTAGATCTATTAGTCTTATAATAATTAATAGCTTTATGTCACCAGTAGTTCAAACCCTACTTTTTGTTTTAAAAGAACTGTTAAATTTCACGATTTTAACATTGAAAAAAAACAAATTTATAATTTACGCATGCTTCACGTGAAAATAGCCAAAAATTAAACAAGTGCGTAAGCAGTTACGCCATGTATTGATGAATCAATCTACCTATTGGATGTTTCTGCTTTGGGCCTGGCTATGTATAAAACTATTGGTCTGGAATTATTTGCGTAGGAATCACTTGGTTGCATAATTAGGAATAGCTTTAAAATTGAGAATCGCAGTCTGTGTAGAGTCTGAAAAGATACAAGCATCTTATCAGAGACTTGATGAGAGCGAATGATGAGCTTGCTTTTATACTGATGGTTAATTCGTTTCTTAGTCACGTCTTCTATCCCGTGAAACACAGATATAAGACTTGTTTGAATTGGCCTTTTTAAAATATATATATATATATATATATATATATATTTTTAAAATTATATTAAATTTTCAATAACTATTTGATTTCGCTTCCAAAAAAGTTGAAACTTTGAAAAAAGTTGAAATACAATTTTTTTTAGAAGCTCGAATTTTCAGTCTCTAAAAAAATTATTTTTTAAAAGCTATTAAAAAAGATTTTAAAAAAAAAACCAATCGAAACAGGCTCATAGTGATGCAAATTAATTACTAGTGCTATTCTTCACGTTTTCACTTTGGTAATCGAGGATTACTAGAATTAGAGTATGTTTGGCCCAACTTTTAAAGAGTCAAAAGTACTTTCTGTGAGTCTAAAAACTGAAACTGATCTATTTGGCCTATTTTTAAAAGAGCTTTTACATAAAAGCTGAAGCAAAAAAAACTAAAAAACCAAAAGCTCCAAATTGGAGCTTTTCGAAAAAGGCTTTTGAAAAGCTATTTTTATGTCATGTTAAAAATTATTTTTCTTTATTTTTTCTCAAAAATACTATTATATATTTTTGAAAATCCAATATTAACTTTAAAATAACTGAAAGCTCTACTCTTAAGATAGAGGGCCAAACAATCAACTATTTTTATTCAACAGCACTTTTACTCAAAGCTTTACTACTAAAAGCTCCACTGCTCAACAACTGAAATCTCACAACTAGGCCAAACAGAGCCTTAATCCTGTAAAGTGTTGCGCTTGCGTCCAGTAATCCATCATATTATTTTTAAAGACTTTTAACAGATATAGAACAATACATGTTGTTGCCCAGAAAATGAATCCAAGAGGGGGGGGGTGAATTGCATTATTGGCACAAATAAGCAATTAAAGCTCTTAACAATTATTTCATATAAAGGTACATGCATAAATCAAAGTAAATACTGGAAACATAAAGAGTATTAGGTTAAGAGTATCAAACGCAGCGATTTAGAGTGGTTCGAACTCCTGAGGGCCTAGTCCACTACCTAAGGTCTTCCCTTAGGGTTTCGATAACTTCACTAGTAAACAGCTTCTTGCTTAGTACGTTGTCGACACGTAAAACAATGATCACAACCATTGCTTCTCCACAATGACCACAAGTATTACTCCAATACTTGAGGATTTAAGCCCTTCACTCTTGAGAGATAATACTCACAACTATACTACCCAAGAGTAAATAAAATCACACCAAAAGGATTGTAAAAAATTGGTATACAAGAAACTTCTTTTGAGCAAGTGTACAGAGGTATTTAAACCTTCCTATGTTGCTCTAAGTAGATAAGCAATTTATGAAACTCAAGAACTTGTTCTTAAATGCCAATGATATGCAATCACTGAAAATTGCAATAAATAGAGCATGATTACAGTAAATGAAGTCTGCTGAATGTAAGAGAGCTTAGAAAGATATCTTGAACAACTCAAATTTATAAGCCCAAAAAATAAATCTCCCAACAGTCAAATTTTAAAACAACTTAGAGGGGCTACCGGAGTACTCTACCGGTCAACCCCCTGGGTGTTCCGGTAGTTCCAGAGACCAAAAGGCTTTACCGGAACACTCTACTGGTCGACCGGTAGGTTTTTCCGGTAAAGCAACATTGCCCTCTGTTTTTGCCAGAACACAGAGCTAGTCAACTGCTTGTGTAGGCCGGTAGTTGTAGAAAAAGCTGAGAAACGTGGTTTAACTTTTTACCAAAAACCTATTACACACCAAATCAGCAGCACAAGCATTTTTCTGCAGACTTTTTGCAAGCTCAAGATGACCAGTATTTTTCTAAGATCAAATCACTAATAAATGCTATCCCAACTTATCTTCCAAACATTAAATGCAAGATTAAAGCAAGATTTTCTGATTAATGAATGAGAAAAGCCTTCTATATACAATGCTATTATCCACTGAGTAATAGTTTTATACAGAGAAGCTTAGACACTTATAATATAAACTCTATACAGAAAAATAATGTCTTTTACTGTAAGCTAAGTTGGTATAAACATATATTCATATGTATATATATATATATATATATATATATATAAGCATGTATATCTGTCAAAGTGCCAAAAAATCAATGAGTACTATAGTGCATGTAACTTCATAATGCAAAATATGAACTTCAAAGTTAAATTTTCTGTAGGAAAAATTATTTTGAATACAAATGAAGATATGTGCACATAAAATACTGAGTATAAAAGAGTGAAGTAGATCAAATATAAGAACACAAGACTTATAAACAACAAGCCTGAAGAATGCATGCAATTCACTAAGTTATTGAGCTCATAGCATTTGCTTATATACTAAGATCAACTTAACATAAGACTAAAAAGAAGAAAAGAAATATGAGCTTCATCGCCCATACTCCATAACCATGCTTTAGGTTTTTTCTTTGCTCCAATAATGTTACTGTATAAGATATTCAACATATTCCAAATTGTAGCAATTAGATAATAAAGACACAACAATTATGGCATCATCAAAATACAATTAACGTAATTAAGCCAATATATTCAACACATGTATTTGGACAAGTTAAGAGATTTTTAATATTAATGATACTGTCACATGTTACTGTGTATTTGAACATCCCTAGTGTGTCTTGTGAACAGTTGTAGTTTGAAAAGTATTGTGTACTGGCCCATACTATTAATCTTTTCGTCAGAGTTAAGGGGAGAATTTTTCTAACATGCGCCTAATGAATTTTGATTTGTCAATAACCAAAAAAATTTAAATAAATTGGTGCAAATTCCCAAACTGATTTCTAAAAAGGTGTAACTTTACCATTTTATAGTGAAAATAAACAAATATATCCTAAATTATGTAAATTTTTTTTGTTTATATGCATTTAATTATTATTAAATATATTTGTATTATTTAATAAGTAGTCATTAGAAATCTATATAATTTAAGAAATATATTTTTAATTTTTCACTCATCTAAGTTATAGTTGCCTATTAGTTATTTCAAACTAGAGAGGAAATTATGTACCATTTTGTAAATTGAAGGAGAACATACAGAGGGACAATTTGCACCATTTTTAAAAGTGAAGGGGGAATTCGCACTAATATAGTTGAGTTTTTTTTTTCTTTACTAACAAATGAAAATGCATCGTAGGTGTGTTTTTTTTCCACTCTCCAATAACTTCAATAGAAAAACTAATGACAGGGGCTAATGCGCAATGTTTTCTAACCACAAGAGTATTAGAGACTTTTGAAACCTTAAAAAAGGTATTAGAGAATTTCGAAACCACAAGAAATTAAATATAACTTTCACAAAACACAACGGGTCAAATGTATCTTACTCTTATCTTTTTAATGATAATTTCACATGTCACTAATTTATGCGTGAACAATATTACCAACGTGTTTGACTTTGCTTATTTTGGGGCTTATAAACCCCAACAGTAAAAAGTATGTGAGAGGAGTTTTTCACTGTTAGGACTTACAAGCCCCAAAATAAGCAGAGCCAAACAGGCTTATGTACATAAAAATGTCGTTCCTATCCTTGCAGTTTGAGAACTTAAAACCAACTTCTGAAAAGCACTGTATCAACTCGTAGAAATTAAACCAATTAAGCCATCACTATCCAATAAGTTTGGACAGCTAGCTTGGTTCTACACTTCTGCTTTTGCTTGCAAAGGATCATTCGTTTGCATATTTAAAACTTTCCTGGCTTAGTAGGTGGAACAAACAACATTATAATTCTCATTATCATATATAGGAAAAGCAGAAGCAACAATAGTATCTGATAATTAGTTAGACTTCTTTAATTTGATCAATAATTGCGGCTCCTAAGCAAAGCTAAAGTGGCATTATTGAAAAGTTCAATACACACTTGTAAGAAAAGAAGATAGTTTAATAAGGGAATCCAGTATCTATCATTAATACAAATTTTGATGGTTAACAAAAATTTAAAGTCTTTAACGTATTTTAATAATGGAGACAACTGGGTTTTGAAGATTAAAAGTTACAAAAGTATTCTATATATAGCGTTTAGTGGACTTTTATGGAATATATATATGGCCTTCACAACTGAAAGAATATTTGCGTCTCTACATATTACACTCATCTACTTAATTACGATAATTGCTCTAATTTCACTCGTTAATGCGTATGACATATCGCATCAATCTAGCTAATTAAGTACATAAAAACTTGTATTATCCAAAACAACATATATGTTTTGCCTAAGCTATTATCATGCTCTTGTTCTTTTAGTAAATAATTGATCTACTGGCCATTTCTCAATCGTTGAATATGTTACTAGAAAAGATGGAATTGCTGGAGTCGACTATAAAAAACGTAGTGATAAGTAGCTAGACAGCGGATAGATTCGCAGTCATGTGATATAATTGTTTAAATTTGCAAGTTATATTTGATCGTAAGAGTTGCACTTATAATCAAATTAAATCACCCAACCAAACTAAACATGTAAATTTTCAATATAATATAATTGAGAAAATACAATATGAAAAATATAGAACAGTTTCAATTCATAACATTTTGAGATATTTGAATTATTATTAAATCTCAATTCCTTTTAGGGCGATAAGAAGATTGTAAAAAGTTCTTTTCTTTTAAAAAAAGGGTAAATTGCATTATTGCCCCCTATGGTTTGTGAAATGTGCACAAAACTCCCTGTATTTTAGAAATAAGTAGATTGCTCCTTTATGTTTTTGGACAGTGGGGTGGCAGGAGCGGTGGCGGGAATGGGGGTGGGGGCTGATGGCTATTTTTCTTTTTTTAATTTAATTTTTATTTTTTATTCTTTAAATAAAATAAGAGGCAATTATGTAATTTAGTCTTAAAGAAAAAAAGAAAAGAAAAAATACATCGAGAGTTCACTATCAGTTTTTTACCTCTTTTTTAGGGGGTTTTTTTTTGGGGGGGGGGGGGGGTTGCCACTATATCTCAACGGATACAATCCGTTCTCTTCATTAAACAAATTAATATAAATATGTCGTTCTTATCCAAGAAAAGATATCAAAAATTCATTATCTCAAGTGATACTATCCCCTCTTCTTTCATGCTACTTGTATCTCTCATCTAAAAATTTAATTTTATATAAAAAAATATTAATATATTTATTTATTGTATTATTATCTCTCCATCACAAACCACCATGTACACCCCGTTGTCCCTACATGCTACTCTTGAAACTCCAAGCTTCTCTATCTATTTCCAATAATTAACTATATATGGCAGCAACATATATATTGAAAAGGAGTTTCAAAACTAGTTTAAGTGGTTAAAATTATTTTTTTTAAGAGTGATGACTTGGGTCAGACAATGGCTAGATTGGGTTGTTGGTTAAATTTTTTTTTAAAAAAAAAAAGAAAAGAACATAGGTATTGAAAATCTATATATTTAGCAGCATAATGCACAGTAGTTGATTATAATTGCTAGAAACTACACAGTACAGGTCTAAGGATTAAGGATCTTCAACATCATATACTCTACAAACCACCAAAAGAAGAAGAAAAAATGATGTTGAAGAAGAATGTTCAACATCATATACAGCTTATTCATGCAGTATACGAAATACTCAGAAGTAGTATGGTGCTGAGGTTTGTAAAGGAAGCTAACGATCTTTTGTTCTGTCGCCAACAATCGATGTAGTCCTCATCTTAATCCTCGCACGGTCAAGAAAACTCGTGACTTTGTTATTGATGCTGTCCCTCCTTGATACTTTTTTATCCATAGCTGTTCTCCGAGGATCAAACCTTAATCCATTAGGGGTCGATCCAGCTGCTCCCATGTTGTTGTTATTGTTGTTATTATTGTTGTTCTTCACACGATCGATGTATTCAGTAAATTCGGCATTAATAACACCATTTTCATCATAAGTTTCCTCCTTTTTTGCTGCAGCAGCACGCTTCTTAGTGGTGAAGGACAGCATTTTCGCTACTTTCCCATGTTTCTGGACGGAATATTGTGGCTTTGCAGCTGCTGCAGATTCAGACGATGTTTATTGTCTCTTTTTATTTTATAAGATATAAGACATCTTATCACAAATATATTATAAAAATTCAAAATAAATTATAATTTTTATGTTATAAGTGTTAACACAATAAATAAATAAAGCAATATCTTCTTTACAAACTTAAGCTTTCAGAAGAGATGGCAACCTAATATGGTATCAAAGCCTAAAAACCAAACCATTACCTCATTTTAAAATATTATAACTGTTTATGTGCAAGGCTTAAAAACAATCCCGTATCTTATAAAAACTCAAAATAAACTATACCTGAACTAGGTGGGCCAAGTGCAGGTGGTGCCCTGGATTGGGAAACATAGGCAGCTGCTGGAGGGTTTGGATTATTGCGAAAGATCGATTGGAAGGGGCTTATACTGAAGCCATTTTTCACCCTTTCAGCTGGAACACTCATAGCCTTAGAGTTTTTGGTGGTGGTACTATGGTTCTTCGCCATTAATAAGAGCTTTTGGATATATAGAAAGCTAAAGTATATGAGTTTTCTGGATTTGTGGAGTTTTATGTTGAAAAAGACTTGAATGGAGCCAGATGATAGGAGTGTGCTTTTATATTGAACTAGCTTTCTACCTGCGTGATACACGGGGTATCTCATATTGACTTTGTAGTCTAGATACTTATAAATATCTAATATTATAAATCATTATATGTATTAGATTTTAAGGTTAAAAGTTCAAGGAATATATAGAAATTGTAAGTGATTAAGAGTTATAAATCATTATAGAGGAGTGGTAGTAAATGTATTTTTATGGAAAAAAATAACAGGAATAGTATATCATATACATTAAATCTGTTTGTAAACTAAGGTCAAATTTAATATTGCACATGCATAATGCTGTTGAAAAACAAAGTTGTTTTCATATGGTATAATATGGTGAACTGAATTTTTGAAGGGAAACAATTTTTGTAGGGGTGTGGTTGTTTCTCTTTTACATAGTATAGATTTTTTAGACAGTTTACTAATTTTTCTAATGATGAAAAACTTATTTAAGTAAGGATTCCCTAAATCATTTTGTAATGATATATTGTGACATATTCCAATGTATGCTTCTTTATTTTGTATATATGGTTTTTGCTTGTAAATTATAATGGATTAAAATCATATTAACTTTAGCTTAAAATTGTATAGAGTAGTAATGCAACGACATTCCCTCCTTCATGAATATGGCTGCTATAATATTTTTCTCAAGTGAAAAAACAAAAAGAAAAAGAATACTTTGGAGCACTATATGTATATCTATATATGCAAATTAATCACACATATATATTTTAGTCGGTCTGTTAGCATACATTTTAAAAAAAGAAGTCAGCATACATTTTAAAAAAAGAAGTCGACAACATTGACGATAACCCAAAACAGGCACAACATATATGGCAAATCCCACATAAGATTCTCAAAGTATGGTCTCTAGGATTCGTTATCTTCCACTATTACAATAGAAATATCATAGAATTCTGGGATCATATTCGAAGTATACAGTTTATTTGGCCCCTCTTGAAACTATATTTTTATCCATTAGGCAGCAGAAATAGTGCTCAACAATGATCATTATCCCCTAGTCGTATAACACATCAATGCCTTCTAAAGGGGAGTTGGCATCTGATTCTTTTTCTTTTCTGTTTTTTTTTTTCCTTTAAATTTTGTTTATCTGGATATTATAATTAGATAAGCAATGACGTTTTTTTTTAAGCATAAGCCCCTAATTACCCCTTACAGCCCAGTCACCAAAGAGACCAAAAAGAGAAACTTTAAACTCCATCCATATAAAATGTCTAATTCTTTGTGGTGGCTAAAAGATTAAAAGTAATATAAGCAGTTTCAATATCTAATTACTCTTGGATCTTGTTATAATTTTTGTGTAGTAATACCAAATAAATAATGGTAGTTCACAAGAAGAACAATCAAAATGTCGAAAATTGCCCATTACTGCATTGCAATTTGTAAGTTATTTTGGTTTCAGAAATGGGATATGACCTTTTTGTTTTTTTGGCTGTTGATAATAAAGAGAAATACTCAATTGGTGGAAAGTAAGAATGTATGGTAATATAAAGATTTGGTAAAATATTTCTTAACCTAGTTAGAGTTAACCCTTTTGTCATTAGTTGAATCTAATTGTTCATGAACTAAAAAAAAATGATGTCAATAAACCATTTCTAAAAATCAATTTCAAACATGACATCAAAAATACTTCTTTCTTTAACTGAAAGGAAAAATCATTGTAACTTGTAAATATATGTATATGTATATATATAATATGTATGTATGTGCGTTTCAATATCTCAACGTCAAGTTTAAAGAAGATGCTTGAAATTACCTTTCTTTTCTTTTCTTTTTTCTTTATGCCTTATCGATGTAAAAGATCCCAACATAAAATAACTTTTTTGATCTCATTCACATTCTTGCTCCAAAAAAGAAAGAAAGAAAGAAGAAGAAGATCTCATTCACATTACGACTGATCTTTCATTTTCCTCGATTATTTTTGGGTTTTTGGTCAAATGAAAAATGCATTAATGGAACGGATTACACTAAGTTATTATATACTTGTACGTTGAAATTCCGATTAATAAGAAATACATCAACTTAGAGAGAATGTTAGGGTGTGTTTGATTTGGTTGTTTTCTGTTTTTATTTTCATAATTTTTTATGAAAATGAAAACTTTAATAGAAAATTAGTTTGGTTGAGTTATTTTCATTTTCAATTTTAGAAAATTGAAAACAATTTTCTAGAAAACTAGAAAACACTAAAAAAAAGGTTTTCAATGTTTTCTGAGTGGCAAATTCGTAATTGTGACTAATTTTTTGAAAGATCTGAAAACACGGTGGCATTTTTGTAAATAAGAAGACATTTTAGAAAAGGCGGTGGCATTTTTGAAATAATGAAACTCACGGGATAATTTTGGTATTATGCTAACTTTAAACAAAAACTCTCATCGTCATCTGGTGGAGACCAAAGAAAACACCTCTTTTCCTCTTTTTTCTTAAAGCTAAAAGTTCAAGTGAAGAACAAGCTCAGATCTGAATTCTTTCTTGTAAGTTTCTATCTCCATATTATTTATCTTTTCAAAGATATGTTTCACCATATTTTGATTGCTCCAAACAATTGTTTATTTTCTTTTTGTCGAAAAATTGTATTAATATGAATAAAATACATAAGCATCTTGCTAAATCACGAAATATGGTGTTTAGTATATTTTTTATATATCTATGTACGTATATATGAAATGGGTTTCATTTGATTTTGTTGATTTGGCATTTTTTGTTTTTATTTATTGATTTATTTTTGTGTGGATCTGGATGTTGAGGTTGCGTTTGGGTATGGCAATTTTTTTATCTTTGCGTTGTTGACTATGGCGAAGTAGAGTTGCCTTTGTGATGTTCGGATTTTTGACTTGAAGTTGTATCACAAGTGTCTTAAGGATTCTATCTATGAAGAAATGGTAGCCGAGAATTGCTTTTTCATTCTTAAACAACATTACCTACTACTTTATATTTTACATGCTGTTGTTTAGAAATTTCCTTCTTTATTGGCAAAGTTAGTATGATGATGAAAACAAGAATAAAGATTGCTCTATATTGCTCTCATATGCTTACAGATATATTTTAGCAATTGCTTCATTTCTTCCAAAATCTATTTCTCACTGTCCACCTTTGCCCTTCAGGAATTTGTGTTCACTTTGTAGTGCCTTCACTGTTTTATCTTCTAATGCTAAATTATACTTATTCCTGCATTACTAGATCGAGTAGGGAAGTTAAACAAAACTATGTTAAACACTAGATTAAGGAAAGTTAAACAAAGATCATGTGAACTTCTGTCATCTAATATGCTGAAGAAGAGTTTATATCCCTGTCTGCAGCAATGAACTTAGATTGAATGATTTGTCACTATCCCTGTCTGCAGCAATGAATTTAGATTGAATGATTTGCCACTATTGGTAAATTAAATTCAGTAGAATAAAAGCCCCAGTGAATAGGATGATGGCTGCTATTGACAGTGTATAGAAGGCTAAGCTGCTAAATTATGAAAAGTAGACGTCAGGGTGAACTTGCAGCCAAAAGAAATCTAATTATGGTATAATATCTGGCCTGTCTGCTTCGTGCCTGAAAGAGAACTGAGCTAAGAAGCATGGCAAACTGAAGGTCGGACCAATATTGAGTCATATCAGATGTCAGAAATTTACCTTCTTTGGATTGATACAGATATACAGTTAGCTTTGAATTAGCTAGGCATAACTGAATCATCTGCTTTTTGGTTTCAGATAAACTATATATAAATGATGGTTGCAAATGATTAATTAGGAGAAAGGGGGAAAAAGCTGGACACATGCAACTGTTAGGTCTCACACTGGTTGCCCCATGATAGTGATGAAATCAGCCTTTTATGTTAGAATTCTACCTTGTAGTGCCTTCAATGTTTTATTAACCTCTAAGAAATCAGGCTTGGTCTAGTGCTTTTAGACTATGTTGAAGTTCAACTGCCTTAGGCAATTTTATTACAAATTTTCTCCATCTATTATCACTCATATATTGTTATCTCCTTGTAATATCTTGTATGTCCAACTTCGTGTATTGTGCTTAGTGGCATTATGTGACTGATTTTTAATCTAATATGTATGACTGCCCAGATCAGTCCATGCCTTGTTTGACAAGCCTGATGTTGTGGTCTATAAATTGTTTGAATAATTTGTTTTCAATATATAATTTGTCAATATATTGGTACTCTTTACTTGTTCTTTCTTTGTTAGAATTTGTGTGTAGCTATAGCTATGAATGTTTCTTCTTTGTTAATGTCACCAAATTAAGCAACTATCTAAGTGATCTGTGAAAGTAGGGTTTCTTTTAATGTAATTCTCAACATGTTATGTGTTTGATGAATACTTTGTGTCTCTTATGATTTATAAGAATGTGACTAACTGCCACTTTATTTTGGACTCTTGTTTCACATATGATCTTCTTTGTTATATTATTAGAAAAAGACAATGGGGGGAAAAGATGAGGAATTGGATGATACCAAAGATTGGCCACAAAAGAATGTATTGGCTTTTATTGAGATATTATGATAGAGTAAAACGGAAAGAAAGGCAAACATCGTCTTTTAAAGTAACAGTGTGGGAGGAGATAAACAGTGAACTTTTGGCTGTAACTAGAGAAAACTATAGAGTAGCCAAGTTAAGGGGGAAGTTCAATCGTTTGCGTGCCCAACACCGTGAGTTCTCGACTTTGTTGGCTCACACTAGAGTTACATGGGATCCAAAAATGAACAAAGTCAATGCTCCACCGAAGTGTGGCAACAGTTTTTTGCGGTATGCATAATTCCTTACAAAAGTTTATTTATATTTTATTTTATAACTTATTAATTGATTTTAATTATTTACTTTTTGTAGAGATCAAAATCATACAAGCAATTCCAAAAGAAAGGAATGCAGCATTATGAGATCCTTGGGGAGATTTTCAATAATAGCATAGCAACCGGGAAGATGCATTATGCTTCTACTCAAGAGCCACCAATATCTGAAGAAGAGTGAGACCTAGAGGAGGACTTTTTGTCTAATGACGTGCATGTGAACACACAAAATACTGAGATGGATACTAGTAGCTCAAGAGAAAGTGGGAAAAAGAACAAAGCTATTTCTCCTCCCAGTGAACGCCGACGTAAAGAGCCAAAAACATCAAGCTTTCACAGTTGAAGGCATGCTTGGAACAGTGGTCCACTGCTATGAATGCTAGAACTCAGGTTTCCAAGGCTAGAATTGAAAAGTACAAAAGAGAAAGTACTCAAGTCACTAGTCCTTTGAAAGATCCTTATTCTATTGATGAATGCATGGATATATTACACTCTATAGAGGATGTTGCTAATTCAAAATATGTCAAAGCATTAGCCTACTTCAAGGAGCCATAATGGAGAAATATGTTTGTAAAAATGCCAATTGCAAGGAGGAAAGCTTGGTTAGACAGTCTTGGATAGGATGATTTCACTAGTCACTTAGATATTGGTATCTTGAATAGGATAGTGGTACTAGTTACTTGGATGTTAGTATCTTGAATAGGATTATGGTACTACTTACCTGACTTGGTCTCTTGAGTAGGATGATGACATAGTCAATTGAACTTTGGTATTTTGATTAGGATGCTAGCACTAGTTATTTGAATTTTGATTTACATTTATGTTTGGTCTCTTTTCTTTTCTGTCTTTTGGATGGTTGAGTTTGAATGAGTATACTTTGGTATCTTTCATAATTTCTTTTGTGATTAATATTATTTTCATTATATTATATAATTTTATTAGTTACATGGTTTGGTTATCTTAATTTTTTTTGTGCAGAATAATATATCAAGGAACTATTTTGGCGTAGGTGAATCTGGTATGATTCAAAATCATCAAAATGATAATGGTAGCAGTCACAGTAGCACTAATAGTGAAGAAATGGAAAATGAACTAGGCGATATTATTATTATTCAAATGATTTTGGAATGTCAAAGAAGTTTTGTAGATAGGGTTCCTTGTAGAACTTCTAGCTTGACTGGAAAGATGTATATTCTTGAAGTCTTAGCTGGTCACCCCGCTAGATGTTATGAGAACTTTCGGATGCAGAAGCATATATTCTTGAACTTTTGTGATAGACTAAAAAATATGAATTTGTTGAATGATAGTAAAAAAGTGTCAATTGAAGAGGCAGTAGCTATGTTTCTAATGATTATTGGTCAAGGAACAAGACAAGCAGTGGTTGCTGAGCGTTTTCAACATTCATGTCATACCGTTAGTAAATGGTTTAGAAGAGTTATTAGGGCTGTTTGTTCATTTGGAGTTCAACTAATTCGGCCTAGAAATGCGAATGTTACACATCACCGTATTCGTTACAACCATAGATTCTATCCTTATTTCAAGGTAATTTTTTTACTTGGTGTTCTTTATTGTATTTTTTTATTTTATGAATTAATATTTATAAGTTTTGTTTGTATTAGAATTGTCTTAGTGCTATTGATGGTGCACATATTTCTACATAGGCACATATTTTAAAACAATCAGCTTTTCATGGAAAAAGAATCTTGACCACACAAAATGTAATGGCTGCATGTGACTTTGACATAATGTTCACGATTATGTATACGGGATGGGAAGGAATTGCAAATGACTCTAGGGTCTTTTTAGATGCACTAACAGGATGAGGAAATGAATTTCTTATGCCTTCAGAAGGTACATGTTATGTTTATGTAGATCACTTTCATCTTGTTGATTCTGGTTATCCCAATATGCCTTGATTTCTCGCTCCATATAGAGGGCAAAGATATCATCTGCATGATTATTGGGAAAGAGGACGACCACAAAGCAAGTTTGAGTTATTTAATCATAGGCATTCTTCATTGCGTAATGTGATTGAACGAAGTTTTGGAGTATTGAAAAAAAGATTCTCCATTCTAAACTTGATGCCAAATTATCCGATTAGGAGGCAAAGACAAATCCCAGTAGCTTGTTGCACGGTGCATAATTTCATTCGGATGGAACATGCTGCAGATGAACTATTTGAGGAATATTCAAGAGAAAATAAGGTGATCCGAAGTAAGCGGGGGATAGGCGTAGAGCAAGTGAGTATACAAGTTGATGTTACCCAATCAACATAAATGGCTCAGTTTAGAGATCAAATTGCGACACAAATGTGGAATGATAGACGTGTTTGATATAATTAGTGACAAATGAAAAATAGTTGAGTATTATTTTGCTATAATGAATGATGTATAATGCTACCTATATTTTCATATATGTGTGACATGAAATATATTTTCCTTTTTTGAACTCTTTTACTGAATCATGGTTTATGAAACTTCTTTATGAATTAATTTTAGGTTTTATTTTCTGTTTGCATTTTTCAGTTTTCATTTAACCAAATGCATTTTCATAATTTTTTAGTTTTCATTTTCTAAAAAATAGTTTTCACTTTTGTTAATCAAACACATTCTCTAAATTTTAAAAAATAGAAAATGAAAACTGGAAAATAAAAACAGAAAATAGACAAACCAAATGCAACCTTGGATTCCTAGGCCAATAAATAGACATTAGACAATATGTTTTTAAGTATATATTTAGGAAACCAATCACAAGATCAATTGGCAAATTGAATGGTATCTTGCTATAAACACCTATTTAGAATCATTTTGTTTTTAAAATTACTTTTTCTTTAGTGTAAAAACGAAAACAAAGAAAAGAAATCAATCAAAGGATTTGTTTGAATTTTTTTTCCTTTTTCATGAAAAAATATTTTTTTTCCTTAAAAAAAATACATCCTTTTTGTGATAAGTAATTGAATTATCTTTAGGAACGGTTGAAACTTCAAAAAAAAAAGCTCAAATTCAACTTTTTCGTAGAAGTTATAAATTTCAATTTCTCAAAAAAGTACTTTTCTAAAAAGTTAAAAAGAAGAGGACATGTATAGATTGGTTTTTTTTTTTTCTAGAAAAAAAATCTTTTTTACAATAAGTATTTAGGTTATATTTGAAAAAAAAATTAAAATGCTCAAAAAAATTCAATTACAAAATTTTTTTACAAGTCAAAAATTGTACTTTCTCAAAAAATCATTTTTTTGCAAAAATTTAGAAGAAAAATACTTTAAAAAAAGGTCAATTTAAACGAGCCCTAAAATGTTCTTTAAAAAAAGACAATCCAAACCAACCCAAAGTGAATCACTGCTGCTCGGAGGGCCCAATGGCTAACCCGCCACTTGTGTCCACAAATACAAGCCCAAGCCCAAACGAGTACGTCGTCGTACGAATATTCACAATTATATTACTTCGACTAAAACCTCAGCCTAAAACCCCTCAAAGGCCTCAGACTTCACCACCATCGTCTCTCTTCTCTCATTCTCCTCTCACCATCACTGCGTGTGTTTTCTGTGTGTAAATGGCTGCCGTGGCTTTCAGAAATCCTAACTCGAAGCGGCTTCTCTCGCTATCGCCGCAAATCTACTCCTCCTGCTGCAGAGGATCGGTCTTTTCTCAATTCCCCGCCGCCCATTCGCTTTCTCCGAATGACTCCGCCGCTAACCCTTGGTGGAGATCCATGGCCACCTTCACTCGCACGTAAGCCCTAGTTTACTTTATTCATTCGTATTATGTGTACATTTCTGTATTTCGAATGTATTTGAGCTTCACTTGAGTTTTGGATTTTCTTTCTTTTTTTTTTTTTACTTTCTTTTGTGATTTGGTTGTGTGATATGGAAATGTTTGAATACTTTCTGGATTTTCAATTTTTGATGATTACTTGTATAATTATGGGAAAATGATGAAATTAATTGTGTCTATCGCCTCTCTGAGGCTTTTCTGATGCTGTGATAGTCTATTTATGCTTGATTGTGGAAGCATAATCGTAAATATCTGTTGCTTGTTTATCATATACGTGTATATGTGTGTGCATTCAGATTTTGGTTGCTTTTAGTTTCTTGACAAACAAGATTTGTTATATAAAGTGCATGCCTGAAACCATTGCTGATGGTGGCTTTAGTAGAGTGATCAAGGGGTTATGAGCTTTAGTATTTGTTGGAAATAGAGAAAGAGGATGGGAAAAGAATAGACTTCATCAACTGTGATGAGGAATTAGTTTTCTTTATTCATTCTAGAGTCCGAAGGATAATGGAGAAGAATATTACTCTCAGCGTTCTAATGGCGGACTTCATTGGGAGAAGACAGCGAAGTAAGTGAGGACGGGGATTTGATCTTCCTTATCCCACTAACTAAACAAAAGATATGCACTTAAAAGCTCTACTTGTTTAGATCGAAACGAGGATTCAAAACAAGTGATATTTACATTTCCCAGTGGTTTTTAGTTCTTAGGTAGACATAGCCAGAGGAAGGATATATTTTCTCTTGTTCTTTGCATCACTGTTCTCAAATTTCTATGGTGGGATTGTTGAAGAAGAAGCAGACTGTTTTGTTGTTTTTATCGCTATATCCTTTTCTAATATAATCAATTCTTATATGTTCACAGAAAACCTCATGTTAATGTGGGAACAATTGGGCATGTTGATCATGGGAAAACTACCCTCACCGCTGCAATCACAAAGGTCTCTACATAATTGATATAACTCATTTAGCTCATTATTTGATATTATCATTGCCAATCTCTCTTTTGATATCCTGGGATGGTGCTCTATCTTTTCAGGTCCTAGCAGAAGAAGGGAAGGCTCAAGAAAAGAGATTTGATGAAATTGACAAGGCTCCCGAGGAGAAAAAGAGAGGAATCACTATTGCTGCGGTTTGAATTTCTTTTCCCTTCCTCTGGAAATTTTCATAGTTCTAAATTTAGCAACCATTTTGCTTCTTTTCAACCCATTTCTCTTCCTCTCATTCCCCCTCTCTATTTTTAGACACTATGTTTCTACCGTATACACCTCTTGACCTTGAAGTTTGTTTTGTGGTTTTTTGCAGTCACATGTAGAATATGAGACATCCAAGCGGCACTATGCACATGTCGATTGTCCTGGACATGCAGATTACGTCAAAGTGAGATGTAATTTAATTTCTATTTTGTTGATTTGAGAAACAGTAACTCGGCTTTGACCTAGCTCATAGATCCATCTTTATATCATTTCATCACTTCTTATTTTTGAAATGTAAGTACTGTTGTTGGCATCTTCACCAGCTGTGCTATCATTGTTTCTCATTCCTCACATTCTTCTGGTTTAGCTGTATGTGATGAATCACTATCTATGGCGTATACACATGCTTTAGGAACTCTTTAGTGGTTCACAATGTGAACAGTTTATTCACTCCCATTTTGTGTGCCTTTAGCAACTAGAGACAATTCTTTTGTTGGCTTGGTGATCCAATCTTGTCTTTTAATCTCCAACCAACTACCATTAGGTCTTCCAATACCAATCTTATAGTCAGTGCCCTCCATTTGTTGACCTTCTTACAAGTACCATCTCCTCATAACATATCCATGCTATGTCAAACAGTTATCCCTGATCTTGTATTAAATCAGAGCTAGCCCTGCTTTTATTCAACTTCATTTAAATTTTAGTCATGTCAATTCTTCTCTTGGTATACATCCATCCTAGTGTTCTTATTTTGGCTAGTGATATCTGAAGATGTTGGTATTCACCACTCGACATTCTGATCTACGCATCAACATTGGCCTTATGGTTATCTTATAATACTCTTGACTTAAGTGGTGTTTTCCAATTTCTATCACCCCTGATTCTTTCTCCTCTCCGTCCAGCCAGCCAGCCTTGATTATGTGATTGATATCTGCATCAGTATCTCAATCCCGGGCCACGGACTGAATGATCGACCACAAAATAATAGATTATCCTGATCAGTGAAAAACTTGATACAACAGATAACAGTCATAAAGCCTACAGCACTGAGAAAAATCTGTTAACAAACTATTTTCATTCTTTCATATATGTTTCAGTTTTAATTATGTCCTTCATATCCATTGATCTCCAGAATATGATTACGGGAGCTGCCCAAATGGATGGAGGCATTTTGGTTGTGTCTGCTCCGGATGGGCCTATGCCGCAGACAAAGGAACATATATTGCTTGCACGCCAGGTAACTGATTTCACCTGATATTCTATATCTTTTACTATTAGAATTAAAAGGCAAGGTTACATAGAGGACTTGTCAAACATTGCCAATCTAATTGGCATGATTTTTCGTCATTATTGTGTTTCTTTAGGTTGGTGTGCCATCACTTGTCTGTTTCTTGAATAAAGTTGATGCTGTTGATGATCCAGAACTGCTGGAACTTGTGGAAATGGAACTCCGAGGTAAGCCAGATTTTGTACTTGTTGCTAATGTTTCACCCTTATCTATCTAATGCAATATATGCATGTAAATCTGGCAGAGCTTCTCAGCTTTTATCAGTTTCCTGGAGATGAAATCCCCATTATCAGGGGTTCAGCACTGTCAGCTTTACAGGGAACAAATGATGAAATAGGCAAAACAGCTATTTTGAAATTAATGGAGGCAGTGGACCAATACATCCCTGAGCCCATGCGTCAACTTGACAAGCCTTTTCTGATGCCAATAGAAGATGTTTTCTCAATTCAGGTAGTTAGATTCTTTACTGTATTAGTCATGGTTTTTGTACATGCAATTAATCTGGTGTGCAATCAAATGGGTGAATCATGTTGTGTCTCCATAGTACTGCTATTACTTTGCTAACAGGAATGACTAATGATGATGAGGTTCATACTCTTTTTGTTGTCACTGGTTCATCCATTTTTAGTTCTCATCTCTGTGGAAGTTGTTTATTTTGGTGTGCTTTATTATAATGATACTACTTGGCTGTTAAGGGGCGTGGAACAGTTGCCACTGGACGTGTTGAGCAAGGGACTATCAAGGTTGGTGAAGAGGTTGAGATTTTGGGGCTGATGCAGGTTTGTACAAAATCATGTTTCTTAGTGAACTTCTAACTTTTGTTCTTTCATGCAAGTATTGACTTATTGAATTCAAGGTGTTGATTAAAACATAATTGGCTGATTTTGAAGTCATAATTAGTAAACTGCTTTGTTGTGTTATACATGATGGTAGCTGTTATTGAATTTCCTTGGCAATGATTGTCCTATTTCCTTTTTGGCGATGGGCAATTAATTTTTCTCAACATCTTTTATTGTAGGGGACTCTAAAATCTACAGTTACTGGTGTCGAGATGTTCAAGAAGAGCCTAGATTTTGGTCAAGTAAGGGGTTGACTTTAACAGGTTCTATTACTATCATTGCTTGATTTAGCATTCCCTGAGATTCTCTTTTGAAATTTGTCTAGGCTGGTGACAATGTTGGTCTTCTTCTACGTGGCTTGAAACGGGAAGATATCCAGCGTGGAATGGTAAGCAACTTTGCTTACTTTGTCTTTGTGAACAGAAACAATACCCTATAGTGCACTCCTCTCTAAACCCTACTTGCATTTGCTTACATTCAAGAGTTTCTGTGCAGCTGTACTGGAGTGACGCTAGTCCATTTTTCCACTAACCTTATTATATGTGCTGAGTTTGCACTTTTCTTTAAGTTCTTTGTTTATAAAAGATGTGGAACAATCTCATAAAGCACTATGTACATTTGTAAGGACCCTGCATATAATTGATTGCTAAATCTGGAACCCCCAAATGTAAAGAGTTGTTCTGCTGCTATAGCAAAATAGCTCGGAACATTATTATTGTTTCTACTATATACTGAGATTACATAATTCTTTTGGTGTTTAATTTGTAAAAGTTCAAATGGTATTAAGAGTCAGCTTGATGTAAATGTCCCAAGTATATTAAGAAATTAGAAGCCAATTTTGTTTTGCTTCACCTTTGCCATCTTTTACTTGTGCAGGTGATTGCCAAACCTGGAACTGTCAAAACCTACAAGAGGTTTGAGGCAGAGATATATGTCCTCACAAAGGATGAAGGTGGACGCCATACGGCATTCTTCTCAAACTACAGGCCTCAGTTCTATATGAGAACTGCTGATATTACCGGTAAAGTAGAGTTGCCAGAAAACGTTAAAATGGTTATGCCTGGGGACAATGTGACTGCTGTTTTTGAGTTGATTTCCCCGGTACCCCTCGAAGCAGGTATGCAGAAGCATCATTTTCTGAAAAGATTTATGTAGATGATTTTGTGGCCTTGACTGCATCATCTGTGTTCTAGTTCTATTATCTTGTAAATTTTAGGGTATAGTTTCTGTTTGAAAAATATATCCTTCAAATCAGATTTTTCTGTATCAGCTCTCTCTGTATCTGTTCTTGTTTGACAAGACATCCCAAACACAATATCCCTTTTTTCTATGTATTTGTTTACTAGTAATGTGTAAACTTGAAGCATAGCTGTTGACGTAAAGAAACTTACTTGTTAGTCAAGCTGCATTTGTATTTGTATTGAATTTTATCGTATTTTTACAAGTTGAAATGCTCAAAACGAGTCTGAAGTCGATGAAGCTCAATCCTTATCCTATCATGTGACAGGACAAAGATTTGCTCTGAGGGAGGGAGGTAGAACTGTTGGTGCTGGCGTCGTTTCAAAAGTATTGAGCTAGAAGTGCAGGCGCAGGAATCCTTGAGATCCTAATGTTCTGGGCGTTCTTTTCTGCTTGTTCGCGGAAGATGCGACAGAGGGGGGAGAATACTGGATTATCATACTTTGGTTTAAGGACATACCATTTCGTTCGTTGCCTAGTAGCTGGCAGTTTTATGCGCTCTAATCTTGTCTTGAGTAAAGAGTTCATTGGTGACATGAATTTGAATGTAGTTAAAAGGGAAAACGAAGTCCAAAAATTTTCTTCTTTTGCATAATTGGTCGATGTAGTTGTCAGCTGTTTGGGATCTGGCATTAGATGAATGCTGCCTAACTTATTTCAAGATTCAAATAATCACCATTTGCACATAAAGTGTTGCTATTGCATTTTTGAGCATATTGTAATCTTTTTTCATGGGATTTTGTCCAATCATCCTCGCCCACCAAGAAAATTAAAGAGATTGTCTCGTTTGTGTTGCCAAAAAAGAAATATAATAACGAAAAGAAAGGAGGGAACTTTATAATACTTGTTTGGATCGAAGAAAGAGAATGAAAGGATAATTTCATCTAAACTAAAAAAATCATAATTCGGGGGATATATTTTTTATTTTTTCGCAGTTCGGGGTTTATTTATATTTTATTTTGAATCAAATAGAAAAATTTTCATCATTTTTAAAATTAGATGGGAATTTATACTAGTTTACTTAAGGGTGTGTTTGGTTTGCCTATTTTCTGTTTTCATTTTCATGAAAAATAAAAATTAGGATAGAAAATTCATTTGGTTAACCATTTTTGTTTTCATTCCCCAAAAACAGAAAACAGTTTTTTAGGAAAATAGAAAACATCAAAAAAATGTTTTATCTAAAAATAAGGTGGTAATTTTGTAAATAACTCTAAATAATTTAGAAAACAAGGTAGCAGTTTTGTAAATAATTCTAAAAATTTAGAAAACAAGGTGGTAATTTTGTAAATAACTCTAAAAGATTTGAAAACAAGGTAGCAGTTTTGTAAATATCTCTAAAAAATTTAGAAAACAAGGCGACAATTTTACAAATATATCCAAAAAATTTAAAAAATAAGGTGGCAATTTTGTAAATATCTCAAAAAAAATTAGAAAATAAGGTAGTAATTTTGTAAATAAACATCAAAAAACAAAACACTTTTAGTAACCAAACACATTCTCTATATTTTAGAAAACAGAAAATGAAAATTGTTTTAGAAAATGAAAACTAGAAAATGAAAACAGAAAACAAGCAAACCAAACGCAACCTAAGTTTTTTGTTATTGATAAATTAAAATGCATTGCAAGTGCAATTTGTAGACCTCCTATTAATTCTAAAAAACTAACGATGGAATTATTGGGGTAATGTTTTCAAAACCATAAGGATATGAACTAGTTTTGAAATTTCATAGAATTCTACACAGACAGACTTCGACAAAAGATAGAAGGTAAGCGTTTTACTGTTTTCTGTTTTGGATGGACATAAGGTCAAATTGCAATTTGCCCCCAATGACTTTTTGAAAATATTTTGTTTTGCGTTTTTTTTTTTTCTTTTGGTAAAGCCAATGTGAATTACATTCTCTGGTCATACTTAGAGGACTAAAAAGGTGGATTTATTTATTTTGGTATAATATATGTCGTGCATAAAATATTAATTGTCAAGGAAAAACGTGATGAGATGGCATAATATTTGGCACATAAGACATAAAGAAAGTCATCAATTTATTAACATTATTCAATTGCACGAGTATCAATATTTGGCACATAAGGCATAATAACAACTACTTTTATCTTCACGGTTTTGCACATCAGCCCTATTAAATTTAGTAAAGGAACAAATAATGAAGAAACACCTATGTTTCAAATCTCTCTTTTGTTGGCAAGAATCAAAGAGAACATTTAATGAGTAATTATTAGCTCCCAAAGACCACAACTAATGCCTAGTTAATTAGATGCAAACGATTCACCCGAACGTTATATAATTAAGTTCATTTGATCTTAGGTAGACACTCGTCTTAGATTTTTCGTTACTCTTAGATCTAAGATAATATCAATTTAAAAAAAAAAAAAAAAGGAAAAACAAAAGTAATACGAATATTGTGGTAGGTATACAACACCCGCATGTAGGCTAACAAATCTCAGTGCAATGATTTTCATTTGGAGCTGTAATATGACACGCGCGCACACATATTTTATATTTCTATAAACATTGATGATATGTACGTTACCTTATAAGCCATGATCATTCTTCAGTTCTCTTTCTCCATCTCTCTATACGCGAAACCCTAGAAAGAAATTTCCCCTAATCTTCATCGATCCTAGATTTTCTCCCCAAGTTTCCCGAATTTAAACCCTAATTTCAAGTCTAATTTCCGTCCATTTATCTTCAAAAACCCTAGATCCATATCCCAATTCCCAAATTCTGACCCTAATTTTTTCACGAAGTCAAAATCAAACCCTGAAAACAATCAATCGATTTGTATTAAAGTTTTTTTTTAAAAATATTTTCTCTTTTGGGTGTAATTGAATTTTCCTTTTTTTTATGGTTGAATTGGGCATGGGACGGGTTTACAATGATACCTCCAAGCCCTCGTCGTCGTCGTCGTCTTCGTCAACGCCGGCGGTGACGACGTCGACGTCGATAACGGAGACGGTGAACGGGTCGCATGATTTCAACATAACGGGTTACTCGTTGTCGAAGGGTATGGGGATTGGGAAGTACGTAGCGTCGGACACGTTCGTGGTGGGTGGGTATGCGTGGGCGATCTATTTCTACCCCGACGGGAAGAGCGTTGAGGATAATGCCACGTACGTCTCTTTGTTTATCGCCCTGGCGAGCGAGGGCACCGACGTGAGGGCGCTTTTCGAGCTGACTCTTATGGATCAGAGTGGGAAAGAAAGGCATAAGGTGCATAGCCATTTTGGTAGGGCGTTGGAGAGCGGGCCTTATACGTTGAAATACCGCGGGAGCATGTGGTGCGTATCGCATGATTTTTGTTTTCGTTATAATGTTATGTGGTTACTGTTCTTTTTCTTTTGTGTAATTTGGGTGCTGTTTGTGTTATTTTTGCTGTGGGACTTCTGCTTCTTTTATGTGCATGATCAAGAAAAGAACTATAAGAGGATCAAAAAGGTTAAATGAATTCATTGTTTTGGTGTTGCGGTGAGATATTGTGAAAACAGATGATTCAGGTCGTTGTGCTATATTATATTTGATTGTCATATCAAATGTTTCCCTGTACGGGTGATCAATCAACGCGAGAGCATTATGTCGCATTGCAATATCAAATGTTTCCCTGTATGATCAAAGTGAGAGACTTGTCAAAATGTGAAAAGCACATAGGTCCAAAGCTATAGAAGTCCGCCATCACCAATTTAACTTGTGTAAAGGCAAGAATCTTCTTGTTTAGTTGGGTCAAGACCTTCGCGTGAAAGTTGAAACCATTTCTGAATTTGCAAAATAAAGTTACTTGCTCTGAGCAAAATATGTTTTTGCAATAACATTCAGTAAGCAATTATCATGAGTCATCTTTTATTTTCAATTTGATTACCTGTTTTTGTTTGAAATTGGACTATGTTACCCCTTCCTATCTTGTGTTTATTTCTCATTTCTATTAAATTCCTTATGGAAGGAGGACCTCTTCCTCTTATCTCTGTGTATACATCTTTTGCGCCTGACAAAATGTAATGCATTTTACTTGCTGCATGGAAATTGACTTACTAAGCATCAAATATTTGTCAATTTACGTTGACATACGGATTAGTGAATTAGACTCAATTCCTTTGTGCAGAATAACAATTATTAGGTCAGTCATAAATTTCATTTTAAAGTTGTATACTTGTACAAATAACAATGAGGGAGAGATAAAAAAGACGCACGGTCATTTATCTGCTTGACTAGTCAAGCATGGGCCAATTCGTGGATCATTGGGATTTAATTACCAAGGCGTTGAGACTTCACATCAGCCTGAGGATTGGCACTCCATTGCTGTCATTTTATATGTATTTGTTACGAGTGTGATTAATGTCGTGTGTGGCCGTGCCTAAGGGGCATATATGTGAAACTGAATTTGCTGAATCGCTCATGTAATTGGACATGACATGTAGGATTTGGGATCAAATTTCATTCTTCCTGCAACAAATCAAGATTCTGCTAGTTTGGTGTTTTGCTAAGCAAAAGACATGCTTCTTTTTCCTTTTCCAGAAACATTTCCTTTGCTTCATTAAATGTTGTTGTAATGCATTAACAAGAAAAGTAGCTACACAGACATAGTTGACCGCATTGCCTGGCTACTATAGATCGTCTGTTCTGTGATTATGCTCCAGTTGCAGGAGGACATTTTAGGAGTGCTTTTCATTTGACTTGCTTTCTTTGACTCCTTGTATATAAATCTCATCTGCTTTCTTTCTTTTTCTTTACAATCTTGCCTTATTGGCTTGATATCTAGACGCATTTGCATTTTGTTGTTGAATCATTTCGGACAAATTGTGTGAGGGGAAATGATTGGTCTAACATGATTACTTTGAGTTGCTGATGGTGCAGGGGATATAAGAGATTTTTCAAAAGAACTGCTTTAGAAGCATCAGACTTCCTTAAGGATGATTGCCTTCATGTTCATTGCTGTGTAGGTGTTGTTAAATCCCATACTGAGGGCCCTAAGATCTACTCTATAGCAGCACCACCGTCAGATATTGGTCAGCATTTTGGGCAGCTACTGGAAAGTGGAAAAGGAATTGATGTAAATTTTGAAGTGAACAGAGAAATTTTTTCGGCCCACAAGTTAGTGCTTGCAGCCCGCTCTCCTGTATTCAGAGCTCAACTTTATGGTCCAATGAAGGATCAGAATACAGAGTGTATTAAAGTTGAAGATATGGAGGCACCTGTTTTTAAGGTCCAGTACAATTTTGATTTGCCATATCCCTTCTTTTTTTTCCTTCCCTCGTCCCATTTTCTCTCTCCTCCCTAACAGCTTTATGACTCTGTGTCTGTCCTCCTTTGGTTTTTTTCCTGTATGGTATGTCTTTAGCTATCTTAGATAATTAGGCTTTACGTAGTGACTCTATAGGATGGTAGAGTCTCAAGATCCTAAATTTGATAATTTTCTGTGTCTGGTGCTCGGATCTATATCCATGTCCAGCACCCATGTCCCAAGTCTGAGCAACATAGTCGTCTGATATTTCAAAAGCTTGAAGGCAGACGAAACTGTTAAGTTGTCTTGTAGTCACCAGGGGAAATAGAATATATTGCAAAATTTTATTTGTAGCCACGGTATAATCAGTTGCATGGTATATTTAGACCAATAACTTTCAGAGGAATAATCCACTGTTTTCCTATTTTACACAGATAACTTTGTGAGAAATGATCTTTTCTACCGCCTTCATCCTTTGGCGCTCGTTCTTTTGAGAGTAAAATATTTCTTGATTTCTAGAAAAAGAAATACAGAGCCCATGCTCTAGTGTTCCATTAGAATTTGCTCCTGAAAAAATCACTTATATGAAGCAAGGAGTTTTTATCCGTTTCATGTTTACTGCGGTTCTGGAGTTGTAAGACTTTTGCATATGATATCAAGGATTATGTCAGAGTTCAGTTTTCTGCACGATGTCTGTCTGCAGATTAAGTTGCCTACTTTAATCATTTGGCTCTAAAACTTTGAGGTCTGCATCCATTAGTCGGTCATAGCTGACATTGCTTTTTTGGTCTTTTTTTGGTTTGTTTTGTTTTGTTTTGTTTTGTGTTTTGTGGGGTATGTATTTATTTATTCATTTCTCTTATCAATATCTGCTTTTCTTCATTATTTTGTTGATATATTGAAATGTTAGTAAAAATTTAATTAATTCATTCTGTTATTTTGTTTTCTTCATGTACCTTGCAGGCTCTTCTTCATTTTATATATTGGGATACATTACCAGACATGGAAGAACTTACGGGTCTGAACTCTAAGTGGGCTTCAACATTGATGTCTCAACATTTGCTTGCGGCTGCTGATCGGTATGCTCTAGATAGGCTCAGACTACTATGTGAAACAAAGCTATGTGATGATGTCGCTATAAATACTGTGGCAACAACACTAGCCTTGGCAGAGCAGCATCATTGTTTCCAAGTGAAGTCTGTGTGTCTCAAATTTGTTGCACTGCCTGAAAATCTTAGAGGTAAATTTTGTTTCCAACTGATGCTTGTTGTGCATCGTACTTGCTGATGCCACTAGTTATTAACTACTCGGTGCTTTTTTATGCAGCTGTTATGCAGACAGATGGATTCGATTACTTGAAGGAAAGCTGTCCACATGTCCTTACCGAGTTGTTGGAGTATGTTGCCAGAATCAACGAGCACTCGGTCCTCATCAACAAGCAAGTGAACGATGGTATCCTAGATGGGGGTGATATTCATGGTCGGCGTGTAAAGCAGAGGCAAGTGTAGAAGCTGCCATTTAGATGCCACCTTTGTAGCCAAGAAAACAAAAGAGTAGCTGAAAAGTCTTCTGTAGATTAGAAACAATTTTCCAGTGCAGCTTCTATAGTTTGATGAAGATGTACATTTGTTTGTCCATGACTGGGTTCCGTGTAATATGAAGGTTATTGTTAGTCTACGTTGTCCAATCAATTAACTATATTCTTCTTGACTGTTGTGAATTTGTAATCTGTGTATGATTCCTATGATTCAAACGCTTTAGATACATGTCTATTATATTCACCTTTTCCAAGTAGTGGATCTCCGACTCTTTCTCCATCCAGAGACGAGCCGGGTTAGTTTGGTTTGCTTTGCTTTGCTTTGCTTGCTTTGCTGTCCCTGTTCATTGTCATTCTAGTTTGGTTTGGTTTGGGTTATTGCTGCTCTAATTTGGTTTTCCATGTCTCAGCTTCTCTTGGACGAAATGTCTACCAATCTTTTCAAATCTGAATTTATCTATCAATTCGAATTAGAGTATAAAAATCACCAAAAATAAATTTCAATTTCTTATTTTGCAAACTTAATTTGAGTACGTGGTGAGAAAGTGTCGAGTCCATAGATATTAGGAGAATTTGGATATCCTAATTATGTCAAGTAAATGAATAAAATAAGTCTCAATCAGAGAAAGGGGATTTTAATGTGAAAGAGCAAAATAAACAAAACTATCCAACACAGTTACTAATGTAATCTAGACTTAAATAAACGTTGGAAAATTATTATGAAACGAAAAATCAATGGGAATTAAGCTTAGCCTCGAGTTTAATCTCAGTTTTGGTCAACAAATCCGATCCTAGATGCAATAATAACTTCCACCTACTTTAATAAATCAGTTATGATCAACGGCACGGCATAACAACCTAATATTTCCTTACAATGTTGATAACGGTTTAAACCCCCTACAACTTTTTTCCGCTATCGCCTTACCTATTGGATGGTCTAACCCCCAGAGATCCCGCAGAGTCTATCTAATGGCAGCCCTAGGTTTTAGAAAGACCTGAGTCTAAAAATTGAATCTCTCGCGACAATCGCTCAGTTAGATTATGTGTTTATGTAGGAGACCTAGTTACTACTATTCTTAGATTAATTCAATTAATCTATTTGGCTATATATTATCGAGCAATTGAATAATCAGGTCCTAATTAAACAATTACAAGACAATATTAATTCTTAAAATAGTAAACACATAAATATCAAAATAAAAGTAAAAGGATAAAATTGATTAGATCTTACAGAATTGAAGAATCAAAATCTGAATTAACCCTTAGCTAGAAAGAAAGCTAGAACTCCATGAACATGGAGATGGCGCCTTAAAGAAATAAAAGTCAGTTGAAAATATTCTGAATGAAGTCTAGATGTCTCTATGAATCGTACGTAAGAAAATATAAAGAAAATTTTCCTAATTAGAGTCCTTATCGAATAAGGAAACTCTTTTAAAGCTAAGGAAAAGAAAAAGGTAAAAATCCTTCATTATAATTCTTAATGAAATAAAAGTTTTCTAGAATTAGTCCCATTAAAATTTCCTAACTAGAGTCCTTATCGAATAAGGCAACTTTTTTAAAGCTAAGGAAAATCAAAAGGTAAAAATCCTTAATTATAATTGTTAATGAAATAAAAGTTTTCTAAAATTAATCTCATTCCTTTCCGAAATACGATAAGTCTTCAATACAAATCCTTTCCAAAAATATCTTCAGTCTTGATTAAAGCTTGGTCAATCCCGCGTAAGATTGTATGGTATTTTCTAAGTGATAGAATCAATTTTATTAGTTACAAACACGTCCAAAAAGGATTTGAATCCATATATAATGCATCTACCTCATTTTTCCAAGTATAAACATGCAAAAACATATAAAAAACACCAATTAAGAAGCTTCTAATTCCAAAATTAAGTGCAAATAATTATGAATTCAATGATTATTTTGGACTTATCAAGACATGTAAAAATGAGTTAAATTAATTTTTTTATTTATTATTGATTGTGAATTAGATTATTATAGTTTATGCAAAGATAAAATATAAATTCGTAACCAAAAAAAAATATAAATATATTTTAAAAAATTTGATACTTGGTAAATTTATTATATTAATCATATTTTTTAATAAGAGATCTTTAGTAATTGAATATAACATTTTAATTGCGAAAATAAAATTGGAGAAATGTTTGATTAAAAAGGCACGTGGAATTAACAGAAAAGGCATATATTTTACTTTACATCATATATACTTTATTCACTGTATACTATTCTGGTGTCAATGTTGAAGGTTGTTTTCTCGCTCAAATTTTGGGATTTTTTTTATTTTTTTGACCCAATTTTTAAAATACCGTGCAAAACTAACCCAATTCGTATTAAGTTTTCAAAAATAACCCAAACTAGTTCTGACAACGCGCTTCTAACGCGAACTCATTCCCAGAAGGCGGAATGCGCTCCTGGAGCGTGTTCCGCATTTCCGGAACCCGTTTTCTAGGTTTTTCCTGCAACTCTGACAGATTTGATTTGATTGCGGAGAAGAGAATTTATTCTTAGCAAGGCATTCTGGGAGTGCGCTTGCAGTATCCAAAATATATTCCCTGCCATCTATCATGCTCTAGTCACTTCACATCATGGGAAATTTCAGAAATCACACTCCCGAAATGCGTTTTTTGCCAATATAAACCCCAACCCCTTCCTCCACCGACTCATTCAATCCATTACCCATCATTCCTCTTTATACCAAATTCATTCCATTTGTCAGTATAAGTTTCTACCAAAGCACCTAAAAGAATGAATTCAACCGAAGTTATTATTCTTTTATACTACAGCGGTCACACAATAATGACAGATTACAGTTTTGATTATAGAAGTCTAAATATACCACGCAAAATCAAAATTCATCCCGATACAACTTACGATCAATTTGTTTTTCGTGTAATTAGAAAACGAGGGTTGCGTTCGACCATCGATAGGGTTAACTTATGCTATCGTGACCCTAAATGGGATGCTATATTACAGTAGATTTATTATTATCCAAGTGTAATAATTAATGATGAAGATATGCGGGAGATGTATGGCACAACTCGCTGTGATTGCAACCGTTGGCGCACGTAATAGTGGACGTTCAGTCTGATGACATGCATGTGCCCTAACAAATGCCCGATGTCCCATACCAGTCCAACATGCTGGACCTAAATGCAGCACTATCGTATGAAGAAGATGAACAAATCAATATTGCAACAACAGCGGCAGAGTTTGCCACTTTTTCCTTTTCCCCGCAACCACAGTCCACTTTTGAAGTCAGAGGACCCTCTCATCATGGTGGTGGCACGAAGGGGAGATGTGATGTCATAGCATATACTGTTTTGTCAGAGGCAGACGAAGAAAACGAGGACGGTGATTTGAACGGTCAAGAAGAAGATGCAGTCTCAGAAGCAAGTTTGAACTACCAAATTGAGAACGAAATAGAAAGACCGAATGTCGATGCAGAGCTGGAGGCAGATGAAGAGGTAGCAGTGGAGTTCCATACTACTATGACTGAATTCTACATGACAAGCAGGTACGAGGTCACCAAACGTCCAACATGGGACCCCAACAGGATGGAATTGGCCAAAGGAATGGTGTTCCCATCCAAAGTGAATGGGATAAGAGCTGTTCAACAGAATGCGATAAAAATACAAAAGGAATATAGGGTCATCAAGTCAAGTAAAACCCTATGGAAGGTACGATGTGGGGAAACACACAGTGAAAGTGTAACATGCCCGTGGTATGTACGTGTCATAAAGAAAGCAACGCACAAATGCTAGACATGTATGTATGAAGCAAATAACTGCGTCGGGGCACAGAAATTTGACTTCGAGTTTGGTTGGATATTTGGTGAGGCATTTTATAGCTAAGAAGGCTGATTACGAAGTCGGGCTTATCCAAGCTCACATGAAGGACGAGCTTAATGCGGATGTTAGTTATAGAAAAGCATGGAACGGCCAGAATAAAGCAATTAAATTAGTGTATGGCAATTGGGACACATCGTATCAAATACTCCCACAGTTTCTTGGTGCCGTGATGGCCAAGAATCCAGGTAGTGTTGTGAGATATAGGTTCGCCGAAAGTTCAATGCAGGCTAAAAAAATTTTCGACATGGTTTATTGGACATTCGGTCCATGTATCATAGTGTGGAGGCATTGTAAACCTGTGGTTTCGCTGGACAACACACACTTGCGGGGAAAGTACAAGGGTCATCTCCTAGTTGCATTAACCACAGGCGTTAACTGCCAAGTGTTGCCGTTAGCTTTTGTAGTTGTGAACGCAGAGACAACTCGTACTTGATCGTGGTTCTTACAGCAGTTACGTGAGAACTTTTCACTGGGATGCTCCAAGTGTGTATCATTTCAGATAGGCATGCAGGCGTCGCATCTGCAATCGAACGGGTTATACGTGACGGGCAATTTGAAATAAAACATTGCATTTGCTTAAGACATCTGAAAAGCAATGTGATGAAAAGATTGCGGAATCAATTCATTAAAGACGTGTCGGATAGCTGGCCGAGAATGCCAAGCATGCAAACATGTGCATGCAATGAACATGATCCTTGCTGTGGACCCTAGTTAGAACGGTGTTGGCAAATGAGTACACAAGTTCCTATCCGATATCACTGCCTATACATGGACCATGAGCGCTGATGGGGAATTCAGATGGGGTGTGATGACCACAAATAATGTCAAATGGTTCAACAGTGTCCTCGTCGGTGCAAGGGGGTTACCCATGACGGCCCTTGTTACTAATTCTTTTATGAAGATAAAAGGTTACTTTCATGATCGGTTGGTCCATGCCATGCAACTGGAAAGTGAAGGCCATCGGCTCCCTCCTAGTATGAGGGAGCTCTTTGAGAAGTGGGAGATCTTGTCATATCGCTATCATGTACTTAGTTTCAGAGAGGATAGCAAATACCAGGTCGATCGATTGCCAGTGCGATGGAACGAGAATCCACCAAACCAGCTTGTCAACTAGGAAGAAAGTACGTGTACTTACGGTAAGTGGGTTGAATATCACTTGCCATGCTAGCTTGCGTAAACTGTTGCTCGGTTTAAGGAGTTTAATGTGGAGAACATGATACCTCAATAGCTGACAGTGAAATCGTACAAAGATACCTATTGGCAGACATTCGAACCTCTTGGACACCAATTTTATTGGCCTCCAGCGCCTGCATAGACGTTGCATCCGAACCTAAGTCGTGTTCGACAAAAAAAAGGATGAGCCGGAGGCCGACGCATCCTAAACGAGATGGATCACTCGGACCACCGTGGACGACGAAGTGGGGTAATTAAAGTTGTGAACGAGTACTTGTTGTGACATTGTAATGTTATTGTCTAATTAACATTGTCATGTCTACTTCAACCTTGGGTTACTCGTGCACAACGTAGTCAATTGGAAACATTAAGTATTACTCGTGCACAACGTAGTCAATTGGAAACATTAAGTACTCAATGGACCATAAAAAACATAACGTAGTCTAAAATAAATAAAAAAACCAAATGAAAGTCCAATCAACTAAAAATAATGTGTCACAAATACATATGAAAAAAAAATGCTCCAAAACTGAATACATCATCCATGTGTGTAATGATCAGGTCCCTTCTCCCTATTAGTACAGTCAGGTAACTGACGTCTAACAGGAGATGGTGCGTTGCGTTTTCTGGATGAACGTGTCTGACCGCGTTGAGGCTCATGTGCCTGTGGCTGTATGGCTGGTGCATGGGTCGTATGTGCCTCGGATTGCGGCATCTATTCCTACTGCTCAATACCATTGTCCATCAACTACTCGTGAACGTAGTCCCAGGACCCCATGTATCTACTCGGAGACCCCCCCGATGACTAGCTCTGCGCCGCCTCATCATTTTCCTTGCCGTCATCTGGCTCATCAATCACCGGCCTGGAGGATCCGCCAGCCTCGAACCTACCCTGTCTACCGCCACTGCTCTGACCTATATACATGTTGGAATAGTCAACAGGGAACAAACGAAACATGGATCGCTGCAATGGTGGCCATGTAGGTGGACGACATGCTAGCAATGGTACATCGGGGGTGAATGGTTGTAATGACCTGGTGGGATACGTGTGAGCATGTCGTGAACGATGCTGTCTATGCTGCTGCAATTGCTACATCGGAGACGCATTGGGCAACTCTCACACGGCTCTCTGCTGTATGACATGCTCGTTCTGTGTGTGTTAGAGTGCACTCTCGTAATGCAACTGCATGAGCTGCAAGTGTCCCATCACATGTTCCATTGAATGTGCATCGCCGTGAAGGTCCCCCTGCTCATAGCGTTGCAGCAAATCACGGGAATGATGGACCACATGCTGAACAACTGACGCTTGTAGGACATAACATATTGTCATTAATATCAACTAATAGTCCACAATTTTCATTGAGGAACATAAAAAAAAGTACAAAGGTAGCTCACCAGTGACGTCTCATCACGTGCAGATGCCACGTAACCATCTCTCCTATGACTTGTACCTGGATGCCGACATGTAATATGGTCACCTGGCGGTACCAAGTCATGTAAGTCCTGAGTGCTACTGTCGTCGGCGCATCCTCCACCTGTCCATGTAAAACGTGCTACTACCAATTCCCCCACATAGCTACAGCCTCTATCAGTGCATCTCCCTTAACCTTTTCCTTCCCGTCCCTGTGTTTCTCATGTGCAGGTGGATCAAGAGGGATTGTCAACCTTAGTCCAAACTGCCGTAAGACACGATCCGGACGGTGCCACTCAACAGTATGCCCAAATATCAGCGGGATTCGGGCACGCTAGGCGTCACTGTCGTGAATACAATACAGTGGGAGGTTTCCAGTATCGTCCTGAACGGCTGCTATATGAACTGTAACCAAAACAAACACCAGATAGTTAATTACATGCATCACTCACGTGTTCAATAATACAGGATATGAATTTTTAATAAAGCAACTTGAGTGTACTATACCTTGTCAGGCTGCAAATGGTCTATAACATCTCGACACTCAACTTGACCTGACTTTCCGGATGCATCTGTCATTTCCTTTTTCATGTAAAACATTGCACCTCGTGGAACGCCAAGGAGCTGAAACGTAGGCTCCAGATGATCCTGTTGTCACTGTAGCCGCTCTCGTGTGGGATGTAGGAGCTGAGGCCGAAAAGCCGTAAATCTATCCCATGCAAAAAACTGCAAGCATTAAACATGTGTTATGTTATAATAACGCTTGTAATAATAAAGTTAACATTCATAAAATCTAAACATAACTACATGATGCAAACCAATACCTAGACTAGTGTCACGGCTTCGCATACACCTTTACACTGACGGGAGGAGGCGGGGTCAAGTTGCTGGTACAAATATGCTAGTACAGCCGTGCCCCAGTTGTACTGCCGGATACGCTCAAAGTCTGCCAATAACATCAACCAGGCCAAATTACCGTCATTCGTACTTGTGTTGGCAAAAAGGTGATAGCAAATCACGAGAAATATCCACAGCCGTGCTCCCTGCTACGTCTGGTACTGAGTGGGGTTATCCAAAGTACCCTACATCACAAACCTCTCCCGCAGCTGGATGAAATTTATTGAGCTCCCCACAATGTCAATACGGCCAGTACCGTCGTTCGCAACCGCATTTGCATCATTCCCAATAAATCACAAATCGTGACAACCCAATCCTTCCTCGAGTGTGGGATCGTATCAAGTACCAGAATAGGAGTACCAATCACGAGAAGTCTCCAATACACAGCCACATCCTGCAGGGTGATAGTAGCCTTTTCTACGGGTAAATGAAATGTGTGGGTATCTGGCCGCCACCTCTCAATCATGGCAGTAATCAATCCGCGATTAAGTTGATGATAGCGGGATTTATAATACCTATAGAATCCTGTCCCCACCAACTGCTGCTATACCATTGGGTGCTTTGGATCATTAAACAAAGACCGATATGACCTATAGCACCTAAAAGTACCCAAATGGTGTAAATCCTGCAAATATTGCACCCGGTACTCTAAAAAGTGGCACAGTAACGTGGTGTCTATTGGTGTAGGTCGAGTATCTATAATGAGTCCTAAAATAAAAAATAATAATAAAGATTAACTAAATATACTTGACTCTAAACATTAAATCTCTAATTTATCAAATAATAATAATGATAACACTAATCTTATTAATAATAATATCAATAATAGTATTATTAATAATAATAATAATAACTAAAAGATAACATTAATCATCCATCATCATTGTCGTCATCACAATAATAAATAATGATAATAATATCAATAATAGTAATAATAAAATTAATAATAACATCTAACAGATAACATTAATCATCATCATCAACATCATAATAATAATAATAATAATTATTATAATAAATAATGATAATAATATCAATAATAGTAATAATAAAATTAATAATAACATCTAACAAATAACATTAATCATAAAAATAATAATAATAATAATAATAATAATAATAATGATAACATTTATTATTAATAATATTAAACTAGTAATAATAAGATTAATAATAATGATCATACTAATAATAATATTAACAACAACAACAACAACAACAACAACAACAATAATAATAATAATAATAATAATAATAATAATAATAATAATAATAATAATAATTATTATTATTCTATATGTTGAAATTATGTTAAAAAACCTAATATATAATTCTAACAACAATTAAAATACAAATTAATACAAACTAAAATTAACTATCAAAACAAAAATTACACAAACTAAAAACAAATTATATAACTTAAAATGTTAAATACAATTGCAAAAAATAACATAAAATAATAATAACTTACAATATCAAGACTATATCCTTCGCAATGACGCTAGAAAACTAAAAGATTTCGTCTGGGGGTTGGGGGAATTTTTTTGAAGATGCAAAGGGGAGAATGAGGAAAAAATGGCTGCCGTCGCGAATTTATGGAACGCGGCCGTTACAAACAAGGATCCGGGTTCTGGGAATGCGTGAAACGTGTTTTCGGAACCAGTTTGGGTTATTTTTCAAAACGTTTTACAAATTGGGTTACTTTTGCATGATATTTTAAAAATTAGGTCAAAAAAAAATCCCAAATTTCGTCCTCTGTAGTCAGCAGCTGATTGCACGTGTGTCGATAGATGTCGTTGGATGATCCCATGAAGGAACGGCTAATGTTATACGTTGGTAATACAGCAGATGCATCATGTACGTAACAGCTTTTGTATTCGCAGTCATGAGGTAGTACGTTATACAAGCGATATACCAACTAAATTCAAACACATAAACCCATCCACCACGCAACGCTATGCTAAAAATTTAACCGTTGATGTGTTGTACTTACAACATGCCACCTACATGCGCATTTATATAGTCGTTGCAATTAGACCGAATCCACGTGTAATTGTGTATACTCAGCACACAAAATATGCCACCTACATGCTCATATGGGAATGGCCCTTGAGTTTTCCAATTGCTGATTTTGGAGAGAGAAAAAATTTATATATGTGTGTGTGATCACTTTGTTGGTGAGGGAAGAAAAGTGGATATCGGGGCCTTTTTGTGTGTGAATGTGTCGTGTGACCTCAAAGAGGGGACGAAGTCGAGGGGGACTTTTTTTTGTCTTGTCATTTTCTTTTTTTTGTTTTTTTGCTGTTAGGTTTTAGATTGTGCGGAAATAGGAACGGGCAGGGTTGACCAATGCTGATCGGGCCCTATGTGGATTGGAAAGTGATGAATGAATTGGATATTTTTGGGGCCTTAAGCATTTTGGTGGTTAAGGATTTTCAAGTTTTGAGCTTTCTTTTTCTTTGTTTCTATTTCGTTTTCTATAACAAAATACAAATGAGCAAATTAAAATTATATTCCATAAAAGAATTTTTAACTATCACAACTAGATCCTTTTTAGAATGAAATTTCTTAGCTCGGCTCTATTTATATATAATTTTTTAATACATATTACTTTAGTTTGTTTCTATGATATTTTTGGTATAGGAGAATTTCGGCACGTATGTTATGGAAAGTATCATTCCGAGTACATTTGAAGTTATTTATGATGTTAGGAGTACTACTTTTAGTCTATGACACCAATATCAGAAAGGAAAATTATTATATTCATAATTCATTATACATAAAATTTATGCAATATTCATTTAACTTTTTATTTTAGTACGTTTAATTTTCGCAGCCAGTGTGCTCTCATGAGGAAGAGATGCAATTCCACGACACCAATCTATTTTTTGTTAATGAAGATGAACCTATTTCATTCCATCAGGTACCGAATAATTTTTTAAGTGCTTTTTTCTTTCGTCACCGACATTTTATGTTACTAAGCTAGACGAGAACCTTATTTACTCTTGTAGATTTTCGTTGTCTTTGTAGGAGCCTAATGGTAGATGTGGTCTCGATGTCATTACAAATACAACATATAATAGTATTCAGGAGGGGTGCATTTTACATTGGTCACATGTATGCATAGTGTGAGGAAATAGCGACGTGTATTCGATGGCCAATGTTGTTGCCGACACCAATGACAATAATCATAATGTTGGGAGAGCTATGACAAACATTTGTTATTGGAACATAAAATTATATGTGTTTTGAAACATGTATATATTTCAATTTATGTAATTTTTATTGTTAAGATGCCGTCTTTTTTTTTTTTTCAGTCTCTTTACGATGGTGGAAATCAGCATTTGGAAACTCAGTGCCATTTCCAGATAATATTGCAAATTATGCTAATGCTCCCAATACTCCCAACTATGCAACAACCAAATTGTAGATGACATCGAAGATTATGCTCAATTTCCTCTCAAAATAAGAATTCCGCAAATTGTCTAACAAATGTTAATGAGATGGTTTATGCACTGCAGATACATCTCCTGTTTGTCGAAGCGAATTAATATTGGATAAATCTAATGTACTATTTTTAAATAATATGTACTATTATTAAATGAATTAGATTTATATAATATATCAAATTTACATGTACAACTAGTAATATACAGTCTTAGAGTAAATTCATTAAATTAGAGAAGATCTTCGATGAAGGAAATCTTTATATTGGGAAAAAAATTACATGATATAATCAAAACTGACATTAATTAATACGATATGGATTATTTGATAGTAGTTTCATAATTTACAATACGATATGGATTATTTGACAGCAGTTTCATAATTTACAGAAATTTTGGAAGTGAAAATGGAAGTAATTTATATATATGTTCGTGTGTTTTTAAAGATTATATTGTTTACCTTAAAATTAAGAAAAAATTTAACTAAATTTGGAATGATTTTAGCCATCTAAAAAAGGAAATACACATATCTTTCTGTCTAATTAAGTTGGCTTTGCATGGTTTTTAAAAATTGTGGTATTAAAATCCCTCATTTAATGCTCTGTCTTCCATATAGTAATAAGCCTATTCATTTACTCACATCTCTTCCAACAAGATTTACACCCGTGCAATGCATGGGATAAATTTTCAGTAAAATGTAAAAATAATTTTTAAAAAATAAAAAGTAAAATATTATTAAAAATCAAATAATAAAGACAATATATTTATAAATAATAAAATATATTAAGTGGCAATATAACCATCCTAAAACAATTGATCATATAAAATAAAATGCTTTGAAAATAACTAATTAATAAGATCATATCAATTATTTAACTATTATCTATGGTTGAACAAATTACCTAATAATTAATTTAAAATTAGACAAATTTTGAAGGATAACATTATATGCAAGGATTATCAAAGAGAAAAAAAGAACAAAGCTAATCCAAATGTAGGGTGAGATAGAAGCTTGAGTAGCTTAAAATTTAATATAATTTTATTACTTTTAAGGATGATAGTTAAGTGCTATAATATATATTTAGAAATATTCTATAACAAATATCTATAAAAAGTTATATAGAACTTTATTTTTAATTTTAAAGTATAGACATATATTTATATTAGAAAGGCAAAATCTATCCCTTTAGTTAACTGCGAAGAAAAATTAAAAACTGAATATCTAATTTTGAATCGAGGCCAAATTTTCTCGATAACAAAAATAAATAGAAGAGTTTGGATAGTAATTATCTAGTAATTGATAAATTATTTGTAATTAAAATATCTATTAAAATATCATATAAAATTTAGAAGTTCATATAGTATCTACTTTATTAGTTAAGTGAAAAATATGATATGATGTGTAATAAAAAGTATGTTTTGTTATATCTATGCGATATCCGAAGAAATAATGAGTATTATATATATATTTTTAAAGATAAAATGTAGTCAAGTTTTGTAAAAGTAATTTTTTTAACAAATTTTCAATATTAATCACTATTTTTATATTTTTATAAAATCAAATAATCTAAGAAAAATCAAAATAAAGTAAATGGAATAATATGAAAAGGGAAGGAAACACATGTATGGAATAAATTTAATTTGATTGGGAAGTTTTTTCATATGAATGTAATAGACTAAAACTTTTTTGCAGGAAAAAAAAATATGACATAATGACACGTGATATATATTGAAAAAGCAAAAATATTAATTTTGTGTCATATGTGGATGTAGATATGTTTCCCTGCATCTAGACCTTTCAATCTTTTCTCACAAAATTAGTTAAGGTGAGTGAATAAACCCGGTCTTTTCTTTACTTGCTTCATTTTTTTGTCTTATTTTGTGAGTAGTTCTTTCGCTTTCCATGATTGTATTAATTTTTGTTTCGTTACGATTAGTCTTATTCGTAATTTTTAACTATTTTGCAGATATAACACTGGATCAGCTTTTACTTTTTAGTATTAGCCTTTCCTAATGGAAAAATCAGAGGCGGATCTGGTATTAATTTATCTTTTTTACGTGTAATAATTGTATATTCTAACACTCAAAATTTTACCTACCCCGTGCCTCATTTTGCAGACCGTAGTGCTGCGAGTGAACTTCGGTTGCTGTAACGGGTGCTGCAAGAAATTAAAGAAATTGTTGCTCTCTCTCAATGGTAACAATTTCTTTTGAATGGTCATAGCAAGTTGTTCATTTATTAGTTACTACTCAGTTTGTTTAAATATGTCTTTTTTCATCTTATTAGTATGTGATTGTGTATGTAATAGGTGTAAACTCAGTTGCTGTTGATCCAGAAGAAAAGCTGGTTTTTGTTACAGGGAAAGTGGATCCTAGGATACTTGTTAAGGCTATAGCGAAAATGGGAAAAAAGGCTGAGCTTATCTTTCTTGAGAAGCGCAACAACGATACTAAAATCGATGACACTAATTCAAAAATCGACAAGGCAAATAAGTGCCAACAAAAAGAGAGCGCCAGAGAGTTTACAAAATACAAAAATTGCTGCTGTCAGGATAACAATAGCTATGAGGCCAAGAAGGAAGACGATGGTCACAATGTTAAAGATTATGTTCTATCTCAAATTGAGTTTAATAAAAAAATATGTAGAGACCCTTTCTACAGAACCCATAGGAGAAAAGCAGTCATTCGTGATCATATGCCTATTGGGAGACCTGTAATGTTTTGGCACCCTCGTCCTGGATACTTCAATGGAGCCAATCCTCACTCCATGCAGTGGTTCAGGAAGCAACCGAATTCTCACGAGTCTTATCATCTATTGATGCCACGACCTGCATATGTAGTTCACTCAGGGCGGCTTATGCCTGAATTTGGTAACTTGAACCACTATTTTTAGTGATAAAATCCTAATGGTTGCTCAGATTTAGATCATCTCCTAATATTTAATAGTACAAGAGACATTGAATAAATGTCGAATTATCCTGCACATATTGTACTATTCTATTGAATTTCTCACGCATAAGGTTAAGTTTGGGTTGTGAAACAATGTGCTTTTATTGATTATTCAATCTAAAAGCTTTATTCCTCTGCCTCAGCTTTATTCCCTCGCGTGATGCTTGGTGTTACGTTCAAAATTTTATCGTGCTCCAAGTAATGAAATAATATCTTATGAAAATGTAAAATGTTTTGTAATAAACTTTAATGAAAGTTCGGCTCAAATTTTTAACTCGTAATTAGGTATCGAGAATGATTGATTGAAATGAGAAAGAAAATGACACACACCATTAGATTTCATGATGGGATGCTCCACTTTTGACTTTAAAGCATCAAGATCTTTCACCTTTATGCTTAAAAGTTAATATATGAGAAATCGAACACCCAGGCTTTTCATTATGTTGTTGAATTTGTACTCTATTATGAATGTTTAGTAGTTCAATATGAAAGAGACTATACCAAGATTTCACTAATCAATCCTTGTCCTTGAGCAGGACTTCTTGCATTATTGAAGTGGACTTTTATTTTTTTAATTTGACAAATAAATAATTCGATTATTACGTATTTCTTATTTAAAAGAATAATATAAACTATTTAGGCATCCCATAGATAGGCTTGTTTGGATTTTTTCAAAAGTGTTTTTAGAAGTACATTTTTTTTTACAATAACTATTTGGTTTGATTTAAAAAAATTTAATACTCTAAAAAAAATTTTTAAATACAATTTTTTTTAAATAGCAAGAAATTCGAAGTCTAAAAAAAAAACACTTATCAAAAGTTGTTAAAAAAATATTTTCAAAGAAATTCAATCCAAACCAGCCCTGACACCCAAAAAAAAGTAGCTGCACAAGAAAAAAGAGTAGGATGCATCATACTTTCCCAAAAATTGCATGAAAAATCCTAAGTTTTAAAAAGTTGTGTAAAAACTCCTTGTTTTTGTAAAATATTGGACAATCACCTTAATTATAATCCCGTGATATCCATGCATTCGAGTTTTTTATAAAAAAAAAAAGGCAAAAACATCCTTCTTTAAAATAATAAAATTATAGCTTCATTTTACAAATCATTTTTTATATAAAGAGAAATATATATTAAAAAAAAACTCTATCAAACTCAAATTCCTTCTCGTTAAAAAAATATGGTTGTCATAAGTTTATTATAAGATGCTTATCTTATTTGATATATATATAAAAGTATAGTTTGTTTCCTGTTTTCATAAATATTTAAGATAAAATATCTTATTTATAATTATAAAAAATAAATCAAAGATTTATTATTTATATCTTTTAAGATAAAAGTATAACTTATTTTAAATTTTTATAAAATATCCTTAATAAGACCTTCTCATATCAATAAAATAAACATCTTATGATAAGTTTATTCCAACCACACACAAGTCTTACGGAAATGATAGATTCGAGAATTAAACAAAAAAAGAAAAGAAAACTCGAGATACCTTTTTCATTTTCTTTTTTTTCTTTTTTCAAATTTTCCTTTCTCACTTAAAATTCGCGAGTCAAAATTCACTATTTTGAAGCTAAATCGCACTCTACAGCGCACCTCCATCTCCATGAGAGAGCGATAGATCCGTGCAAGCAGAAACGAAAGAGATAAGCTTCCGACATGGCTGTGACGTCATCCGCCGTGTGGGACAGCGTGGTGGAGCTGACGAATTCGGCTCAAGAGCATGGCACGGACGCGCTGGCGTGGGCAACGCAGCTCTCCTCCGTCCTCACCTCCTCCGGCGTCTCCGTGCCGTCGGTCGACGCTGCCGGCTTCCTCGTCTCTCACATTTGCTGGTCCAACAACAACCTCGTCGCTTGGAAGTTTCTAGAGAAGGCTCTCACCCTTCGTCTCGTCCCGCCGTTGGTCGTTCTGTCTCTCCTCTCCGCCCGGTCCTCTCTCTCTCTCTCTCTCGAATTCATTTCGCTACGCTTTCAAATTCACGCATATTTGCTTTTACATGCAATTTGATCGTGCTACTTAAGCAATAGTTCTTTTTATATATATTAGTTTAGTTTCAATTGATATTCTGATGCATTTTTGCTTGAAAATTTGATGCTTTCTGCAACTTAAGCAACTTAGAATGAGAGTTAGTTAGCGAGAATGTGTTATATTTATGAGCAGACATATATGTTTGATGTATATATCAATCATAGTACGTATTAATCTAGTTTCAATTGATATTCTGGTTACACTTTTTGCTTGAAGGTTTTAATGTATTCTGCAATTTAAGCAACTCAGAATGACAGTTAATTAGCAAGAATGTATTCTATTTACAAGCAGATATATATGTTTGATTTGGTTTTTTTTCGATAGTGCTTTTTGAGAAGTGAAAGATTTTGGCTTATGAAAAAAGCTAGATTTGAGCTTTTTTTTTTTTAAGAGTATCAGCTTCTTTTGGAAGTCAAGCTAAATAGTTCCTGAAAAAAGCCAATCCAAATAGGTCCTATATGGGTGTGTGTGTACATAATATATGTATTTCACTTCAGTTAGCAATAGGTCTCCGTACAATGAAAGAGGAAAAGTTTCAAAATTTAATCTGTTACATCAAAGCCGCAGGGATAGTTTTGTGTGTGTTTCTGTTTTTCTGTGTGTGTTTGTACATATAATATCAATTTATAAGTAGAAAAACAAAATCACAAAATACCTAGAAGGTGAAGTATGCTGATGTAAGGTATTAAATTAAATTCACAGAGGTTATGTGTGTCTGTATAAAGTTATTGTTACACTTCATGTTTAGTCATGAGCACTCAGTGTCAATCTTGGTTATTTTGCTTATTCCACATCTTACTGACTACTGAGTTCTTGCCATCATCTTTTTGTAAAAAGCAGCTTTTGACAATCCACAGGTGCCTTGTCTCAGCCATATATGTGTAAAAGGATAAGTATCTTTATGTAAAATATTAAATCAAAGCTGCGGAGGTTATATGTGTCTGTTTGTCTTTGCAAGTATTATTATATACACATAATTCATTTCAGCAAAAATTTGCGAATATATCTAAAAAGAGATAGAATATATTAAATTAAAGTGGCAGATGTTATATATGTGAAAAACGTACATAGCTATATTCAATTAGAAAAGAATCGCAAAGATTAAATGGAAAATATTAAGTTAGAAGCCAAGAGAGCTGTATCAATGCATGCCCTAAGACTGGTTGTGTTACTATAATACATACTACAATTTTGTGTTCATGTTGTATATTTGTTGAATTTGTTGAATTTCTCTTAAAGTATAATTGTGGTGTTTTTTCTTTTTGGTCTCTTTAAGTGCTTGTTGTAATTCTTATTGCACTAATGCTAACTGGTGTTTTTATGGGAGTGCATTCTTAATTGATATCTTCTTTGTTCTCCTTTTTTCTATTTTCAGGGTACTTCCTTGTCGAAGGAGCTATCCAGTGGCTTATAGGCTTCATATGGAACTAATTAAAAGATATGCTTTTTCATTGCCATCTCTAATTAATGGTCCAAATTATGAGAAGTATGATATTCTCTTTTATACTCTTCTAATACTTTTGTAACAACACCTTCTAAGATTTTTAAGCTATTCTTCTGATTCTGGAGAGTTCTGTAATGAATGACTTGCTGACTTGGGTTTGAGTATTGCTTTTGAATTTCTGAATTTCGTTGCATGAAAGTGATATCTGGTGGAAAGATTGACTAATTTGATGCTTCAATTGCAGGATAAAGGAATCTGTAGATGATGCTCTTAATCTTTCTCAAATCTTTGGAGTTCAGGCTCGTGAACCTGGTGCTCTTTTAGTTCTATTTGTTGTTTCTTTGGTGTGGCAATTACTTGATGCATCTCTCGACGATGAGGGATTACTGGAACTAACCTCCGAAAAGAAGTCTAGGTGGCCAGTTAGAACTCAAGATATGGAAATAGATAGTCATGGTAGCTTTGAGGAGAAGAGAACAGAACATCATGATGCAATGTGCAAAGTAAATACTGTTATAGCTGTTGAACTAGTTGGAGAGTTTTTCCGGAATAAACTGACTTCTAGGATGCTTTACTTGGCAAGTCGAAACATGTAAGAATATACTCTCTTTTCTGTAATCTCCAAGATTAACTAGTAATCATATTAATATAAGTTCTTTCACAAGCATTGCGGAGAAACAGTATTGCTCTTCGGCAGTTGTGAACTACTTACTACATGGGATGCTTACTGAATTGAATGTGGGTGGATGTAGGTTATGCCAATGGGGGCGGCATCCCACACTTGCCCCAAGAATTTTACATATATCTATGTACTTTAGTCTAAAAATTTAAATAACTCTCGCCCAAAAAAGAAAAAAACCCACTCCCCTATTTCTTTTAATGTAACTTTAGTCTAAAATTTTAATAGTGCCGCCAAATAAAAAAGATGTCCTTATAGTTGTAAGATTATGTGTTACAGGCCCACTGAAAGAAATTCTGACCTGACCATGGATTTGAGTATAATCATGCACTTGTTTGTTTATCTTTTAGGCCCATGCACTGGGAATGCTTCATGCAACATCTGCAACTGCTCTCTGCAAACTCATCAGCTTTAAGAAGTTCAAAAAATATCACCTCAGAGATTTTCTTGCAGTTGATATCTGATACATGTAGGGGATCCAGAGAAGGCAAAACAGGTTCAAAACAAAAATTCCATACAGTAATGGCTTCAGCAGGTCAATGTCATGAAGCAAATTGTTCAGCACTTTGGCTTCCCATTGATCTTTTTCTAGAAGATATAATGGATGGTCTGCAAGTTACAGCTACAAGTGCTTCTGAAACTCTTACCAGTGAGTTCTTATTCCATTTTTCATTTTGTAAATTTGTCAGGATGTACAGATATGTAACTTGTATTTTCAGGTCTGGTGAAGGCTCTTCAGGCAATAAACCGAACCAGTTGGCATGACACATTTCTTTGTTTGTGGATTGCTGCTCTACGGCTTGTTCAAAGGGTAAGGACCGAAAAGGATAGTAAAAATTTCAAGTTCTCTCCTAGTTTAAAATAATTAAGTCTTTTCTCTTTTCATTTTCTTTTCCTTGTGTGTTAGAGAGTTGAAAGGGAATGCATTTCTTGGTTTGTGGGTATGCAGCTCTATGGTTTTCCTGGAGGGTGAGGACTCAGTAGAATTAGTGAAATTTTGCATCTTCTCTTAATTTAAATAAACTAAGCTCGTGGGATTAGGGGGTAGTTCAAGTGCTTAAAACTAGCTCCCCCAGGAATCATGACTTGGGTTTGAATCCTGTGGGGAACTGGAGGTTGTGTTGTGGTTGGGAGTTTGTAAAAAAATAAGGAAAGTGCTGAGCTCGTCTATTTTCCTTTCCTTGGCTGTTGGATGGTTGGGCAGGGGATTTTCTTTCAAGCAACATTCTTGCATATGTTCCTTCCAAGAATTATGGTGGTCCTTGAAAAACTTTGTGAGAAGTCAAAGTCTTCGACATATTCCTCCCACCTGCCATCTCCCCATCCCCGACACCCCATCCAGGAAGAAAAAGACAGGAAAAATTGGTTGCCATTATCCAGCTTACTTCTTTATTGCTCTAGTCTAGAAAGAGTTTCAGATTTCAGAAAGAACTGGAAACGTTTTCTTAGTTTATGATTGTAAGCTCCCATTTTATGACTGTAAACTCCTATTGTTTATCAAAAGCTTCAGTAGAGAAGTCTTTTGGTTTTGCAAGCTTTCGGATGAAGATACAGAATGGATTTTGATTTAGTATCCTGCTATGCCCTGCTTGATTTGCTCATCTGATTGAATAATAAGAAGGATTAACTTGTAGAATTTTCGCTTTCTTTCTGGAGGTCCTATGGAACAGTAGATGTGCCTATGTCTAGAATTGTCTGATGACTTAGATTTTTGAAGTTATCATAGGAACGAGATCCAATTGAAGGACCACTGCCTCGGCTTGATACTTGCTTATGCTTGCTATTATCTATTACAACACTTGCAATTCTCAACATTATTGAGGACGACGAGAATTCCCTGGTGGATGAAGCTGAGCGCAGCATCACAAATCAAAGAAATCGTCGCCAAGACTTAATCTCCAGCCTACAGAAATTGGATGATTATGAAAGCTTGCTAACTCCACCACTGCCGGTATGTTCAGCGGCTAATCAGGCTGCTGCAAAGGCAATGATGGTCCTTTCTGGTCTTGGAAGTGGATATCTCGATGGCGTCAGCTTAAATGACATGCCTATAAATTGTTGTGAGTAGTCTCCCCTATTTTTTCAGCAAGATGCAGCCCCAAACTAGTTTTTTCATATAAAAAGTGATAAATAGAACCTTTTGTTTTCATCTCTGCTCCTTAGTAGATTTGGGAAAGTCATAATGCAGACATGCATCTATCTGTCTTCTTTAGTTATATCTCTATATATCTAATAAAGTTTTTCATTGCACAGGAGTGTTACTCCATTAAACCTCTTAGTTTGGTCTATTCCCAAATAAATAAATTGAAATTTTTCTTAGTATTACTAGCCACAATGTTGTAGATGATCCTCAAACATCTAAACTTTCTATTTGAAATTGTCTTAATTTCGATTGTAGGCAGTTTCAGAAAATTGTCTGCTTTCGTTTAAGAAAATATACTCCATCTTCGGTACATTGATTTCACTATTATTATATAATATGAAAACCACTAATCTTTAAATGTGTAAATTCTAAAACTGACGTGTCTGCTCTAGGTTGCACTTATCTCTAAGTACTATAAGTTTCACTCTAAGCTAAAATATCATGCCAAGTCAACTGAGGAAGTAATACTAGACCAAATAGATGTAAATTTCGTGGTCCAGAGTAGGTTTAATATTAGGGATATTTTTCTGAAACAATCCAAATAAAATTGTAGGACGTCTGACATTATATAAAGGGTTCTGACATGAATAATGTGGTACATTGCACCTTATGATAGTAAGTTTATGATACTTTTGCTGCTGAAGTTGTAACAATTGTTTACTGTGTTAATGTTGCTTTTAGTGACCCTATATACTTAATGATCTTCTTCCTGCCATAAGCTCGCAGAGAAGTTTTCTGTTTCATGTTGTTGGCTAGTACTTTTTTCTGCTTCTGTGACTTATGCCTTGGCTGTTTGTATATGCAACCTATGTCTTTTGGAGATATATCTCTTGCCCTCTTTCCCCTTGTTCTCACCTTACTTTCGTCTATCTTTCTAGTCCTGTTTTTATTCCTCTCTCACTTCCTTTTCTCTAATCCTTTGGATGTGGTTGGTTCCACTTGTTATCACCTACCCTGGTATCTGGTTCAATATATGTTCACAATATCTGTCTGTCCTGCTAAGTTGTCGTTCCAGCAATTTCCTTGGCTTCTTTCTGATACTTCTGATGATTTGCAGCTGGAAACCTGCGACATCTGATGGTTGAGGCTTGCATTGCTAGAAATATTTTGGACACGTCAGCTTATTTGTGGCCTGGCTATGTGAGAGGTCGCACCAACCAGATACCTCGCAACATTTCTAGCCAAATGCCTGGCTGGTCATCATTTGTGAAAGGATCCCCTTTGACTCCTTCAATGATCAGTGCATTGATCTCGACTCCAGCTTCAAGGTACGATGAGTTTAATATTGAAAAACTCTCTTGGCCCTGCCTTTGTATGAGGTTTCCTTTTTTTTTCCATTTGCTACCTTTTTCCGCATCCACTTCCTCCCCAAGAGTGTGATGTTTTGACTTGTGAGATATTGTCATAAGATACTCCTTTTCTTTTTGCGGAGTCATAAGAGCCTCTTGATGCTTGTGTTATGGCCTATTTTGTAAGCGAGGACTCTAGTAAGATTTAAGAGGTATTTGAAACAGTTGAACGAGCTAGAGTAGAGAGATGAAAAGCAAATTGATAAACGGCAAAATTGTAGACAAATGAGAGTAAGATTAACTAGATAATTATATCAAAAAAGCATAAAGCAGATACCTGGGACTCTGTGGGGAGTGTAGATGATACAACTGTGTAGAGGGAAAGACCAATAGCCACTGCCGCAGCAAAAAAATTTTTTGTGAACCAACTTCTAATCCTGTCAGAGGATTCCTTTTTGACTTTCCAGTGGAGAGAAGAATCTCAGATTCATCTTTACCATTTATTTAACGTAATATGATGGTTGGCTGTCAGTTTCATTTCAAGTATTGGATCCACCAATGTAATTTGTTTCTTTAAAGTGTTAATGGTCCAAGTAAGTTGGAGATGGTTATATGCTAAAGTCCTTTGTTTGTCTTAGTAATGGCTTGGTCTTCAGTTAAGGTCTTTTCTGTTCTGAAGCCAGCCAGGTATATCAGATGCTTTTGTAAATTTAACCAGTGCTCTGGCAACTGAAATTAAGCTCATGGATTTGATGGAAGCTTACCAGAAATTGAGAAAATATACGAGGTTGCTATCAGTGGTTCGGATGACGAGAAGATATCTGCTGCTACAATTCTTTGTGGTGCTTCTCTTTATCGCGGCTGGAATATACAGGTACGGTGTTAGATATCTTTGGTTAAACAAGAATAGTGTGGTATTGTAGAATGTCTGGTTGTCTCTTGGGCTGTAGTGCAATATCAGCTCATTTAGAAGATTTTTGTTCTTAATACGGCATTTTACTGCTTTTGCCCTCCATTATTCAAATTCCTTCAATCCATTGGACTTTTACTTTAAAGTGAAGGTAATTCACTATTTTGGGTTTTTATTCCAAAACCCAAATTTAAGTTATTTACCTTAGCATTGGCGTAATTTTCTCTAGTTTGGTTTTTGGGTCGATAAGTTCTGTTGCTGACTTGTTGATTGTCCTGGTTTGTCTCTGCTTGCAGGAACACACTGTTCTTTTCATCACAAGATTGCTGTCACCTCCTATTCCTATTGATTACTCTGGAACAGAGAGTCATTTGATAAGTTATGCGCCATTTCTGAATGTTCTTCTTGTTGGAATATCGAGTGTTGATGGTGTTCAGATTTTCTCCTTACATGGCTTGGTAGGTTGATTTTCAGATAATGCCTTCTTTTGTTTATGTTTGGGATATTCTATGGGACCCAGTTAATTTATGGAAGTAGCCAAGGACATTGGACTTCAAGTACACCCTTGGTAGAAGAATATCATGTTACGGGATAGCAAGAACATAGCGGGATTTTGTTATCAATATGCCTTGACTTCAGAAACATTATAAGCCTTATGATTTCCACCTTGTTTTTCCGATGCATATTTGAATGGAGCAATCTCTGAGATATAGTGATTATAGAAGTAAATGATCTAGAAAACTTCAAGGAACAAATTATTGAAAGAAAGAACAGTTGTAAGTAAAGAAGCTCATTAAAGCTTTTTGTTTGTTTGATGCTGATATAATTTGATGTTAATCCAGGCTCCACAACTTGCTGGTGCATTAATGCCTATCTGTGAGGTCTTTGGTTCCTGCCCACAAAGTGTCTCATGGTCTCTTCCAACTGGGGAAGAAATCTCTCCCCATGCTGTGTTTTCCAATGCATTTACACTTTTGCTAAAGCTTTGGAGGTTTGATAAACCACCTGTTGAGCATGTAGATGGAGATGCGACTTCAATAGGGTCCCACCTAACTCCTGAATTCCTCTTGTTAGTGCGCAATTGTCAGTTAGTATCATCTGAGAATTCATTGAAGAACCATTGGACCAAAAGACTCCTAAGACTTTCAAGTCCATCATCTAGGGAACCCATATACATGGATTCTTTTCCTAAATTAAAGCATTGGTACCGGCAGCATCAAGCTTGTATTGCTTCACCCCTCTCTGGCCTTGTACCTGGAAGACTTCATCAAATTGTTGATGGACTGCTGAACATGTTGTTCCGTAAAATTAAAGTAGGTGGTCAGTCGGGGACTACTTCGACAACTTCTGGCACTAGCAATTCATCCGAGTCTGGATCTGATGATTCCTCACTTCGCCTTAGATTACCTGCCTGGGATATTCTAGAAGCTGTTCCCTTTGTGCTTGATGCTGCCCTGACTGCTGTTGCTTATGGAAGACTGTCACCACGTGAACTTGCCACAGGTGATAAAATTTGCGTATTTTATGTAAATGTTCTGACATGTTTAGTTAATAGTTGTTAGTTGGAATTAGTTATGAGTTTTTTCTTTTACAAGAGAATAACTTATTTTTGTGGCTAGTGACGAATAATGTTTAGACTTTCTCGCTGCACCCTGGAGTGTAAGAATGCTCATATGTTTTCCTGTATGGAACATTCTTCATGGTTAAAGACTAATGATATAGCTGTTAATCTGAGGAGTAAAGTTTTGGTCGACAGAGACTTGGCACATTTTGTGAGAACTACCTTTCCTTGAACCCTGTGCACACCGAGAGCTTGGTTGAACCAGGTTGGCCTTTTTAACCGATAGAAAAGATTTTAGAGAAGATACACTTATTGGTACCTACATATATTTCTGTAGCTAACTTTACAATAAGAAAGTGGGATCTGTGTGTCTCTTTGGGTAGGTCTTGCACTACTTGTACATGTAGTTCACTGTTGTCTTGAGAAGTTAGCAATAACATTTTGCTTCCTTATAAAGTTACTTTTATTCTACTTTTTATCGCAGGGCTCAAGGATCTGGCCGATTTTCTTCCTGCATCCTTAGCAGCGATTGTCAGTTATTTTTCAGCTGAAGTGACACGAGGTCTTTGGAAGCCTGCATCAATGAACGGAAGTGATTGGCCAAGTCCTGCTGCAAATTTTTCCATGATCGAACAACAGATAAAGAAAACTTTAGCTGCCACTGGTGTTGACGTGCCAAGCCTGCCAGTAGGTACGCCCTTCAATTTCCAAAAGTTTTATAAATTCCTATAGAAAGAATGTGAAGTTTACCTCTTTGGCTCCAGTATGAGGTAATAACCTCTGGTCAATTGTTTCCGTCTGCCTCTCCCACCCAAACCAAAAATAACTGTATACATTATTCGAATATTTCCAACTTCGTACTCTTAAAGCACATCTGCGTGATTGGTTTCATTATATTGTTATAACTTCTATTGTCTGAAGAAAAATTTGCAACAGATAACTTAATAGAACTGATTCAATCTTAAGTCATATTGATGCACAGAAAATACCATCTAGTAGTGAATTATATATAATCTCGCTTTTCCTCATTTTTCTTGTTTTACAACTGATAGAGGAATTAGATGCAAGAGATCTTATTTTGTCATATATATGCAAGTCTTGGTTGCTAGAGCTATTACTTATTCATGTTTTTCCCGGTTTGCAGAAGGAAGCTCTCCGGCTATTCTTCCCCTGCCTCTCGCAGCACTTGTAAGCCTCACAATAACCTATAAACTAGATAGAAGTACTCAGCGCTTTCTCAATTTAATTGCCCCTGCCTTGAGTAACCTTGCCATCAGTTGTCCATGGCCATGCATGCCTATAATAGCTGCCCTGTGGACACACAAAGTAAGGCGATGGAATGACTTTTTAGTTTTCTCTGCATCCCAAACCGTATTCTACCATAATAGTGATGCCGTGGTTCAACTCCTTCGGGCCTGCTTCACAACCACTCTTGGGCTAAATTGTTCCTCCATTGCAAGCCATGGTGGTCTAGGATCGCTTCTGGGTCATGGGTTTGGCTCTCATTTTTCTGGAGGGATTTCTCCTGTTGCGCCAGGTATACTTTATCTACGAGTTCACCGAGCTGTCAGAAATGTGCTGTTCATGACCGAAGAGATTGTTTCTCTTCTAATGTGTTCTGTTAAAGGCATCGCAAACAGCGGGCTACCTAAAGAGAAACTGAAGAAAACCAAACATGCTTTCAAATACGGTCATGTCTCTCTTGCTACAGCAATGACGCGCATTAAGGTTGCAGCATCATTGGGAGCTTCCATTGTTTGGATTACCGGTGGATCCAACTTGATTCACTCCTTAATAAAAGAAACATTGCCATCATGGTTCATATCAGTCCATGGATCAGAGCCTGATGGAGAATCAGAAGGATTGGTTGCATTGCTAGGGGGGTACGCTCTTGCATATTTCGCTGTTCTTTCTGGAACATTTGCCTGGGGAGTGGATGCGACATCAACAGCATCCAAGTCTCGTCCGAAGGTTCTTGGCGCGCACTTGGAATTCCTGGCCAGTGCACTTGATGGAAAAATCTCACTTGGTTGTAACAAATCTACGTGGAGATCATATGTATTGGGTTTCATGAGCTTGATGGTCGGTTGCACGCCAGCCTGGATCCAGGAAGTGGATGTAGAAGTTCTGAAGAGAGTAAGCAAGGGACTGAAGCTGTTGAATGAGGAAGAATTGGCTTTAGCCCTTCTGGAAAGCAGTGGGGTCGGGGGAATGGGCGCAGCTGCTGAAATGATTATAGAAAATGGGTTATGATGGTTGTTCGATCGAGGGGTTCGTTCTTCTTAGACCTCGTGCATAGCTAGAGTTTCATGCCTCGTTGCTTTCTTTGTGCTGGTCACAAAGATGATAATACCACCTGATTTTAACCTCAGATTGGAAATAGAATCTATGTATGTACAGTTAAATAGGTGAAAGAGCTATAAGTTAATTGTGTATATAAAACAGAGCCTATATTTATTACCCCGAGCCTGTTGGGTTACGAACTTCTCCCGTACGTAATGTAATTCTGTAGTCTGCGCGAGGTTTTCAATGATCAGCTCCACGTATGTAGCCTTCTAATCTAGATAATGCGAGTGCATCTTGCAAGCGCGTGGTTGTCAATGATCAGTAGTTTTCTTTTCTTTTCTTTTCTTTTTTTCATGATTTTCCCTATGTTGATCTTTGGCTTTTTTTCTTTTGGGTAACTGATCTCCGGCTTTACATAAAAGCTTTTAGGGTATGTTTGGATTGATTTTCTTTCTAATGAACAACTTTTTTTTTTTTTTCTGAAAAATCATATCATTTTTACAATAAGTATTTAAATTAAATTTCAAAAAATAAATGAATCTTGGAAAAAGCTTGATTTTATTTTTTTTTAAGAAGTCAGAAATTTTAATTTTTAAAAAAAATACATCTTCCAAAATCTGAGAAAAAAATGCTTCTAAAGAAAACCAATAAAAACGCGCTTTATTCTGCTGTGAGGGAATGTTCTGCCTAAATTCAAGTAAATAGTATGGCGGTGATTGATATTCCTATGATTCGGTGTTCCGCGTCGACAAAAATATAGATCAATGGATCTTTGAATTGACTCTTTAATTTTTTTTTATAATTTTTTTAAAAAATACTTTTTAAAATAAGTTAAAATTTTTAACTTTTGAAAACGACTTCCAAGAGTTGCTTAGCCCCTTGACCTCCTCTCAAAAAGGACGCCGTGCAAGCAATTGATCAAAGTCCACGGGAAAAGAATGTTTAACAATTGTTCCGTCAACTAGAGAAGGTTCTTGGTGACAAGACTTGCTGATATCAAAAGTGAAAATATTAACATGATTGCTTGCTAGTGAAAGATTTTCTGCATTCGGTCAAGCTACAGAGTACAAGGGTTCGGTTCATTATAAGACTTACCAAACATCTAATGACACAAGCCGATAACAATCCTGTAGCACCTGTATAAAAATCAATACCATCCTTGGGACAGAGGTTCTTCTGTTCAAATGTCAAGGACTGATAAGGTTTTGTGTTTGCTGGGACAAGGAATAAGCACTTCGGACAAAGAAAGTGACTCCATATGGGTTTAATCTCCAATTGCAGCATTTTCTATCTTGGGGAGATGCATGCATAAGATGGCATCGAATCCGTTGTGCTTTCGGGATTGGCCTAACCCTTGGAGGTCCTATTAAAAATTGAAATTGAACTTTTCTTCAAAGTAAACTTTTTTTAAAAGTCAATCCAAATACTTGTTATGTAATATACATACTTTTTAATTATTAAAAAAAAATGCTTTTCCATACAAAGCCAATGAAACCACGTGCTAAAACATGCAATATATTAGTGAACATCATTCTGCTAGTTATCTGAAGGTGAGTCTAAACAAAAAAGTAAGCATTATTAAGGCTTAATTTGAAGATTAACAAGCTCACGTAATGAAAATAACCCCTTTACAGATGCAATGCAAAACCATAAAGCAGTCGGAAGTGATTTGATATTCATACAGTTTTGAGTGTCAGTAGAAGCCAGCTGCAGTCAGATGTCGGTAAAACAGAGTGTTCAAAAATTCACGTCATTGATTTGATATTTACATTCTAATTGTTCTCGACAATCTGACTGCGACTCCCTCGACCCAAGAAGATATTCTGCAATTAAGAAAAAACGTAAAAGTATACGCACTAAATGAAAACCACTGCCAAAATTTCACTAACCATTCTAAACGCCGCCTTCTGAATTGCCATGAGAATTAGCTCTGCTGGAGTTTCTCTTGGTAGCGACTAGTGGGTTGTTCTCTTCTTCATCAATTGCCGGTGGTCTCTCAAACTCGACACCTTTGAAAACTGGGTGTATGTAAGCATCCTGGAGATATGCTTTCAAATTTAGGTTTGGTTCTGTAGCACGTTCCAACGTATCCTTCACCATCGCTTCCTGTGATCCGTCCACCCAGATAAAAAGATCATTCCTCAAGAGATGAACACAAAATAATATCACCTAAGAGAAGCCAAAGACTTCAAAATCAAGAAGACTATAAGCATTGGTATTGCATTAGCATCTCTTATATTCCCTCATAAATATATAACATATGTCAGCTTTAGACCTTCTCATTCTTGATTTTCAACTTTTGGTCTTTGTTTTCTTCATATATCTCAACAGTTAAATGTTCCTCCACTATGTAAAATCTGATAAAGGCACAAAACAACTTTCTTTAGTGAATACCTGTAATGCTGAACGTCTAATCATTGAAACGACCTGTTAGAGGATGTCTAAACCACCCCAGAAGCCGAATTCCTATGGAATGTTCTTCTAATCTAGTTCCAATTGATAAAAAGCCAAGCAGTACTGAAACACCATAAGCACACTGATGTGGCGTATGATCCTCCTAGATGTTGTCTATATCTTATGTCAAAGGGTGTCATAAGTCAAGAGCTTTGATGCAATCAAGGTTTTGTAATCAATAGCGGTTTCATGGAACACACGAGTACTAGTTCCACAAAGTATAGGTTGCTGGCAGATCACAAGTAAACGGTTTCAAATGGTACTCAGTTCCTAAAAAACAACCTGAGGCATCAATCCATCAAAAAAAAAAAAGAAACCTGAGGCATCAATCAAGAATAATGATTTCAACTAGAACTAAAAAATTTTACAAGGTGTATGGTTAGGTCTTGGGATGACTATCCAAGTGGGATAATTCTCACTTAAACCATACCAATAAATCAATAATATAATAGTGGCCTCCAGTTTAGGTCATTGGTACTGGTTGATTAACAGCAGACATATTTCATAATCGTGAAAACAAATTTTGCAAAGAGCCATTGATAAATATTGAATACTTACCTGCAATGGAAACTTTATAAACGCTGACTCAAAACGGCCCTTACAGAAGTGATGGAACCATATGGTCAATATCGGAAGTACAATTAGCACAGGTGTTGACTTGGCAGCTTTTTTTGTGCTCAACAATCCCATCAGTAGAAGTTGTGAAATTACTAAACCGATTATAATGCGACGATGCACATCTGGCCAATATGATGCTCCACTCTCATACCTTTGATGGTAAACATTGATGATCTTGCAATAAGAACCAAATACAAAATTATGAGCAAGTAACATTTTGCATAACCTGCTGATCTCCAAAACATTGTTAATTACCACTTCAATGGAAAATTTTGAAAGAATGAAAAAGACTAAGCTGCAAATGAAACTGATTGAAGGGCAAGTCCCAATGGCCAAGGAGGTGCAGCAAAAGAAATATAAAAATGATTGAAGATCTACTCTTCTTTACCAACTAACTGTCCCATTCATAGATGTGGTTCCACAAGAAATTGGAAAGAGAAGTGCTAAATTTTTCTCAAAAAGGTAGTTTATATTTATAATGCATGAGAGTGGTTCTACTCTCAATATTTCATCGATTTGAGATTTTAATCTGTCTCTAGACCTAGTAGTCTTTCTACGCTGTGGATTCTTATCAAATCTAGAGTCATTAAAATTATATAATATGATATGTACAGCATATGTTGATCAATACCATTTAGAGCAATCTTTAGTTTTTTTTTTTTCCCCTCTTTTTTCCCCAACCCCCATAGGATTTGAACCCAGGACTTCGCACCTGTGGTGAGGTAGTCTCAACCACTTGAACTACCCCTTAATCCTAGAACAATCTTTAGTTCTGGATCTAAATTGTTTATTCATTGGATCATTAAATTAACTGGAAACCAAGGCAAATTAAAATTTAAAGAGAAAAAAAGAAGAAAAGTGACTTTGTTCAATAAAGGTCATAGCCAGAGTTCTCCACATTTCTCGTCCTGTAAATTACTTTACTAAATTTATAATTATGCATCTTTTGAACATCATAAGCTTGAGTAATATACATCTTACACTCCTCTTTCTATAAAATTTTTTTTTTATCGTTCAAAATTAGCTGGGTACTGTATTTGTACTATGTTCACCACTTTTTGCTTTCTCATGCTGTTGCACTATAATGTCGTCCTATTTAACAAATCAGGAATAGAGGTTATGACATAATAAAGTGGATAGCTATTAGCAGGCAGTCAAATACAGATAGTCCATCACAGAGTTATTTATATTCTTATATGCTTCATTGACAGTAGAAATTAACCAAATACGATGCTTAAAGTGGATAACTATTATCTGGTAGTCCAACAAACAGATAGTCCACAACAAAATTATTCAAATTGTTATAAATTTCACTAAGTAGATATATACCAAAACTTATACTGTTTATCGACTATTATCTTTTTAGTCCTTTATTTCAGTCATTTGCTTCCCTATTTCCTTTTTTTTTTCCGAAGCAATAGTTTTCTCCTTCTCCAGAAAATCTGTGGTTTTCTCCAATTATACTTCTGATAAAGTATAGCCACAAAGTTTGAGGCCTGAAAGCATGTTAACGAATTCTATATGTAAAGATACCTGGTGGCGGAAAATCACATAAGCGAAAGCAAAGAATACAATGATGAATGGGAGTATTATTGGTGTAACACAAGAGTAGACGAGTCCCAGTAGAAAATAGAGCTGTATGCGAGGTTCCGTCACAGAATAATTTAAGGAACCAGGATCCATTGCCTGCTCCTTGTCCTGCTCAGTCTTTACCACAAATGTATTTTTTAGGTGGAACATAACCAACGGAGCCAATCTAATGACTTCAGCAGCAATGCCAGCCCAACCATCAACCATAATGTAGGTTATAAAAAAGGTGGCTTTAAAGGGGATGGCCACACCAACAGTTTTAGGAATCCTGCAAAGGTAGCATAAGAGTTCAGATCATCTTATTAGAACAGTGAAATAATTAGATAGAGAAGTGATGTACACATCTTGCAGATAATGATTTGTTTTCCAATGGAAAATCAGGAGATGATGTGAAAATGTTTCTTAACAATTAACTTCATTTAAAGGTCTATCTTGCTTCCACCCCCCCCCCCCCCACCACCACCACCAAAACACACAACAAAACAAAAACAAAAAAATAAAAAGAAAGAAAAGAGCAGTAGTTTTTTAAAATGTAAATTTTATAGCTCACAAATGCTGATATCTTGAGACGTTTCATTTAGTAGTGAGGACTCATCAGCTGAGGCAAATAAAATTTGTGGCTACTTGACTTATTGCATTCTCAGCACTAGATGAAAAGCTGCTTAAGCATTACATATCAATATAAAAGTAAGAAGCAGTAGGATACAAAATCTCAAAGAGCAATGAAGAGCCAGAAGCTTTAAAACAGAGGTTCCACATGCATGTACGGTATTTAACATATGTGACTTAGCACGGAATGTACTGAATTCTCATCAAGAGTTGAAACGGAGAAGGTAAAAGATATCTCTTTCCACCTTTTTAGACCAAACAAGCTACTAAAAGAAAAGTATTTGGCAGAATCCTCTTTCCAAGTGACCAAAAAAAGAACATTTCACATGATAAATACATATCTTTTCCTATACGGAGCCTAAGACACATACTCTGTCGGAGCCTGATTCAAAAAACTCTCAAGCTGCTCAAATGCTGCTCCAGTAATGATACTTCCGAAGAACACATTCACAAGTAAAAACATATGATACTTTGCAGCTGTTCTTCTCTCTAGGGATGAAAAAGATGTAAAGCCTTCTATTCTGGACATAGCCATAAGAATCATTGGAAGAAGAATCAGAAAAATCTTCAGTGCAATCCCAGGAAGAAAACCTTGAACAAAAGACTTGATTGCTTTTCTGCAAGAGACATGCCAGTATTAGAAGTAGTATTGCACAACAAACATATTTTCCAAAGATTGTACAGAAGTGAGAATAGTCGGATATGGGATATCGAAAAAGTGCATGTATGCCTGACTAACACCACTGTAGGTCCCATCTCATATTTCCAGATAAAGACCACTAACTTATGATGCACGTCAATTTGGTGGTACACATGATTTAGGGATACTACTCATCCATGATCTGGATCAGCAGCTTTCATGAAAAGGTATAGATCTGAGCCTATAAATACAGATATGGTGTACATTGAGCACACCACTTACTTTGCATCACTTCAAGAGCTTAAGCAACAAGAAGAAGGTCTTTCCAATGTTTTGAGTGCAGCAATGACATCAAGAATGGATGACTTTTTAAATTATATTCAGACAAACTATTCAAAAGAGTTTCTCCATTACTAATTTCCAATAGGATCATAACTGTTAGATTTTTCAGTTATTTGGTAGCTTGAAGTCTGTAACAAGATTTCAAACTGTCTCCTCCCAGAACTGCAAAGAAAAAAGCAAGAGGGAAGCCCAAAAAGGAAATTCTCAACTGATTCAAAGCGAAAAGCTCACTTACGTTTCTATCACTGGCGCCAAGAAAGGAAAAACCTTTTCAATTCCCTCGATGCTTGCCAGGGATTGAACAAATGCAATAGGTATCATGAAAAAGAAGGTAAGGAAAAATAAAGCAACAGCCATTAGCAGCCTCCTGATGGTGAGATCAACATATGGTATAGCAAGGTTATCCCAATACACATCACGTGGTTCAGGAGCCCATTCTGTCAGCCAAATGGTAGGATTACTAGATTGCTGAGTTTGAGCACAGACTGCAGCTCCCCATCTGGATTTGAACGAGACAAATGCCGCCGGTACTATGGCCTTGGGGTCACTTAAAACCTTTTCTCTTTCTGAATCTTCCTGGATCCAATATGAAAGAGAAACCAAATTATAAGTATCACGAACTTCTTAAAATAAAGAAAGCCTCCGCTAGTCACCATGGAACTTAATTTCATCTAGTTATATAAGAAGATTGTGATCTCTAAGGTTGTCTGTCCCATTGTCTCTAAACTGCTTTCTATCTATTAATATTTTGTTTGAATTACAGCATCCTCTCAGAGGATAAAAGAGAATTGGATCTGAAATGTGCCAGAAAGACATCTATTCATTCAGATTAAATTTGGAAACCCTCAAAAGATCTCTCCAGAGTCAAGTCCTATGCTGCCCATGTGCACTCCCCACCCCCAAAAAAGAAAAACCAACAACTTTGTTGTCATGAAAGGCTTCAATTTTCACGTGTCAAAGACAGTGCTGCACTGATAAAATACAGCTATTTACGTTGATGTAGTTGATAGATGCCTCTTTGCTTGGTGATAGCTCACTAACATAGCTTTCTTAAACAGTAATTTCAACTACATCTGTCTAAATATCCACAAATAATGACTTTATGTGATATTTGTTGAGGATTCACCATGGATCACTATTAGACGTCAAAAGAATCTAGTATAGCCATCAGTGATTCAATGTGAATAAATCACCTCCCTTTTGCTTTTCTTTTAACCATGTGAGGGAAAAGAGCATAAGATAAGAGGTGGAGTGATTGAACTATGTGCATAGCCACCTAATGATCTTTCCAATATGATTTTTCTTAAAAAGAAGAAACAACAGGAAGAGATAACTCTCAGTAGTAGTCATGCTACATGAGTTCACTTCTGACTCATAGTTTCTATTTCTCCGAGTATATAGCTTTGATAAGACATGAAAAAGACAATATTGGCAATATCAAAGTGTTTGTAATTTCAATTTACTAGCAATATTCAGGGCCTGTTTTGATGCTGTTACACTTAATACCTGCTGCATCATCATTGCTGAAGTTACATTAGTGAAGAAATATTATAATGTTCTAGAAGTAACACTTTGGCTTAAAGGAAGTGTGGATGACATCTTCTCAAGAAATAAATCAGATCTGCAATCTATCGAGTTAGAAAGAGGAGGAGTATGATTCACAAACAAAGAAATGTCCAAGCTTACTAAGTAACGACTTATGTGCTCACATCAGCTAAAAAGGCTGAACTCATAAGAGGAAATAGCAACTGGGAATTTAAAGAGCCGTACTTCTGCACTCAGCTTCTCAATTTCAGCTGTATAGTAGTCGACGGCATCCATTTTCTTACCCCAGAGGCCCCAAAAACCTGTCTATACATGAATAAATATAAGATGGTCAAATTAAGGTTGCAAGAAATTTGCAGAAAAACTAAGTGAAAGAAGAAAAAGAAATTTGCGTAAAAGATTATATTTGGTGAAGAATATTGAGACCATCATAAATTAGAGCTAAACTACCAATAAACAGAAAGAGAAACCTTTTCAACCAAAAAAGAAGAAAAGAATACCTTTGTCATTGGCTTTTTCTTAGGGTTTCGCTCATGTTTGGTTTTGTAATAAGTCAGCCAATTATGCATACTCTTCTTCTGCTCCACCAACTGTGCAAGTCTATTTGCATTGTACACCACCTATACAGCATCCAAAATTATAAGGCATGCACTATGATTTGGAAAAAAGAATAAATGCAACAGACTTTACAACTGGAGAGATTAACTAAACTCAAATTATAAGGTTTTTCTGATTATCCATCAGAAGGTCAGTGGTAAACAGCATTCATCCACTTCTCACCTACTGCTGCTTTGAGAAGGACAAGGAAAAAGGATGAACGTATTTCACACTTGTATAAAACGCCAGATGTCAATCTTCTGGACAGGGTACAGACCTGGTGGGAAAGATAATGATCGGGATGATTAACACAAAAGAAATGTTCTACGTGCTCGCTGACTGATTCATCAGGGTCTGGAGGAACATTTCTCACAAGAACCTACAAGAAAAAAGAAATTTATAATCAGACAAAAACTTTCCTCGGTTCTGTTTGTGCATGGAGGCATTTTTTTATTGCTTCTCATACTTTGCTAGCCAGATTTCTAATCTTTGTGACTCTAGTCTATTTCTCAACAGCAGTTCCTTCCAAGCCACAATTCAGACCAACCAGCTTGACCAAGCCTTTCCCACAATTGCCTTTAGATGAGTGGAGGCATTTTAACATCTAATGTTTTCCTGATTTTCAATCAACTTCGTTAATAGATTTAAGATGGCTGAAACATTAAATTTAGTATAGAAATTGTTTAAATGCATCTGCGCATCTTCAGATTTCAATTGTTTTTCCTTTCTTTCTTTACATTCTGTAGTTAGTGTAGTAGGTGGTTCCATCTAGTTAATGGCCGCACCTGATCTGAAAACAGTTATTTAAAGTCCAGCTATGTAAATATTAATTTGTAAAAGGGAAGCAAAAAGGAAAAATAATTTCAGCTTATGTCAAATGCAATGAAAGGATATGTTTGGATATCTTGTGAGAATTAGCACAGCATCATGCGAGAAATGATAGAACTGATTTCCTTTCCATTTCTTTTTCTTATTAGCTTACAAATGGAAACTGATAAATTGTGCATGATTTAACATTTTCTATGAATTCTGTTTTAGATAATATACACTGTTTCCTGCAATAGTGCAAGCGTGAGTAGTTGTAGAATTTGACAATGACATGGAGGACTGAAAGCAAATATCAACCCAATGCTAGACATTTTAATCCATGTGGCATGACAATTCCAGATAACTATGCTTGCTTCAATTGATATTCAACATACTGCTCACCTTTAAAATTTAAAGTCACATATATATAGTTAACAATAATATTTCAACATATTATTAGTAAGGTGTAAAATAAGATTATAATAAGTATAAAGGCATATAAACTGGAAAACCAAGCATCTTGAAAGAAATTTGTTCACTCACAGTGAACTGATCTGCACGACGATTTTCAGAAGCTAGAAAACGCAACCTCATGTTAGTCACGATCTGGTATTCCTTGAACAGAGCATAACACGTCCAAAGTGTAAACACATATGCCATTACTAGATGAGCCCAGAACCTGAAAGAATATGATAACAACATTTTCTTAGTAACAAAGCTTGAAAGCATGTAGAGATAGATCACATTCACTTAATATGTCCCATAAGAAATTTTTGTGCGTGCTTCTTAGTTCAAAAGTAAAGGTAGAAGATAAACATCCACAAGAAAGAAATTTTTATCAGAGTTTTCTTAAATGTACTTTCACAAGGAAGGGAGATGTGAACTAGAAGGGAATCTTGAGAACTAGTACATAAACAATGAAGGAGTTCAATTAGAAAATCTTCTTTTGACAGAAACAGAGATAGAAGAAAGCTATATGAGCACGCTAATCCTGAACTTGCAATTTTGTGAAGAGTCATAGCCCCGAGGAGCAGGTATACACAACAAATTTCAAGAATGTATCTCACCCCCTTATCTGTAACATGGGAAAAATTAACTAAGCTGCACTGTAGTCAACTATCAATTTGTCTTGAAACTGATATGTGGCATGCCACTTGGTAACATACTATAAGACCTAAGGAAGATATAGACATATAGTAACCAAATTCTTCTGCAGCATAAAAAATTTAACACAAAATATTAAGATTTACTTCTTATTCTTAACACAGAAGTTCTCAATTAATGGTGCCAGCTGTAGTTACTCATAATATATTGCATAGGAGGTATACTGGAAGAAGGTATTCAAGTCACCCAGTAATATCATGGCGATGCATTCTACAAAAAAGTTCTCATCTTAAGTTCATGAGTCCTTCCAGTATATCTTAGATTCTCATGACGGTCCTCAATCTGTTAAAGCTGCAGGCCAGACGGGGAAATGGCAAGAAAGGATTAAAGGTTAAAACTGCAAAGTATCTCATACTTTCTTTATAGACTTTAACAAGAAGCGTAAAGGAACCTTGGTCTCTTACGAATAGCCGTGATATGTAAGGTGTGCGGATGGACTTAGTTAAGAAAGGAGTGAGATCCATTGAATCCAATCATTACCTTTTCGATCCAGGAGGGATATTTGATATTGAGAGCTTGTCAATATCACTGAATGTTAAATCCTTAATACGCTCTAATGATTGCCCAGTCCAATTGACAGGGACTAACACTGCAAAAGCAAGGAAGGCAATAGGGACAAAGATTTTCAACCTGCATAAGAAATTACGGGATTGCATCATCCACAAGAACATAATCAAGTAATTTTGGATTACAAAAACAAAATTTAAAATTTTATGAATTTACCCAAGAATATAAATCCGTATATAAACAGCAGAATCGAGGCCTGCGTGATCTATGAGCTCGGGCTCTGGCATTCTTAATGCTGCAGGCATCCAATTCAAGAACCTTATGTACGTTCTGAAGTCCACATTAACAAATTTCTTCACAAAAGCCCCAGAACTTCTTGGACTTTCTCTTATTCCCTTTAGATACCATTTCGGGAAGTAGACTCTATCATTGAATGGTTGAAGTCTCAAAATAGCAAAGGCAATAAGGAATGCTATTGCAGATAGAAGATTAATAGCGGCTGAAACAGCAATATCTTGAACACTAGCCATGTCCTTACTTGATGCTTATATACACCTCCTGCAATTCGAACGGGAATAAGTAAGTAATGCTTCATGTAATAGAAGAAGAGACAATTAAGCGCATTGGACCAAACTGCAATATTCTCTATATGGGACTCAATTGAAAAGCTCAAATACTATGAACAATATCATATATGAAGCATATCTCTACTGCTCAACCAAGAAAAGGCTGAAAACGTGTTTGTTATAACTTTATACTTGGACAACATGCTCCACTACAAATTAGTGATTCAAAACCAGAGAGAGACATGGAGATTTGACATATCAATGCTTAAAGAGAAAAGGCATTGAATTATTGCTAAAAAAAGAATGCAACTTTTAACTTGAGGTTAAAGCGTGCCTGCGAAAAATAAACTATCTTTATCAGCAAAAAAAATGGAGCTATTAAAGAAATTAAATAGAGGAAATAAACTCTTCCAATGTTTCAAGCTTTTAGATTATGTGGCAAATTTACGCCAACTTGATACTATGATGAATGTCGCTGCCACCAAATACACACACACGCACATGTGTCTTATTCTATTCATTTTTCGTAAAACATCGTCAAACATTTAAGATAAACAAGCCAAGAAAATGAGAGAAAAAAAAAAAAACAAGAAAATACACAACAACAGCTCATAAACACTTCAAAGCTATATTATAAACGCAAAAACATTGCCACATGAGGATCAAAAATCACAAAAAAAATAAAGTTACAAACAAAAAGCAAAAATTATTTAAAAAAAAAAAAGGAACAAAGACAAAGCGAGTTGATAAACCTGGACAATGCAGCTGAATATCCAAAACTTTTCAGCTCCCCCAAAAAAAAAAAAAAAAAAGAAACTCAATGCTGCAGAAAACGCCTTCCTGGCCCCTCTTCAAACGACGACGTAACGTGCTGCGTAGAAAAATCGAACCGGAAATGCGAAAAGATCACCACACGTTCTCCTTTTTCGTTAAATGTTGTTATTGTTGTGTGTATATTGAGAGTTTTTTTTTTTTTTCTTTTTTTGGAGTGAAGAAAGAGAAGAGAAGGGGTAGGGTTTGATTGGGGATTTTTGGGGGTGGCGATACAATTTAACAATTTCCGGCGAAAGAGAAAGAGAGAAGAGGCTCCTCGTGGGGAGAACGTGAATGGGATTTGCGTTCAGCTTCTTGCGGTGCGCGAAGGTCGAGAGAGCTTCTGTGTTTTGTGTTTGCGTAAATTTGCGTGTCATGTCATGGCATGGCTGTTTTCTATTTTTAACGTTGTTTTCTTTGTTTTTTTTTTTTCCATGAAAATGTGCATGAATCTTGATTTGCCAATTTTACCCCCCTCCAATTTTTTTTCCTTACCAAGCCAATTTCTAATTACTTCCACTGGCTATGCAGCTCGGGATATCTATTGTCCCAGCAATTAGAGTTAAAAAAGGATACGACTCGTGATTTGAATTCGAATTGGATTCTTTATCTCAAAATAAGTGTCCTTGACTTAATTGATGTATAATATAGGGGACATGCTGCATACCTAAAGTTTGTCAATTGATAACATTGAGTACTATAGACTTAACTAATACACAATATAATAGATGCACCGTGCACTCAAAGTTTGCTAATTATTAGTCAGCCTCCGCTAGCTAAATTTCTCTTGTCACAAAAAAATTATAAAAAAAAAACTCGAGATGTCCATCATCATGTCATTTTCATGAGAGATTAAGTTGCTCACTCGATTAATATATTAGGGTAAAATTGTTTTATATTGTTAGGACTTGTGCAATCTTTTTTAGAAACTTTTAATTTGTTTGTATATTCTTTTTAAAATTTGTATTTCTGTTGATATTAGTATATATTTTAATTTGCTCTGAATAACATATTAAAATATTTTTAAGGCTATAAATTTCATTATATAAAGGCAAAATTTAACACATGTTCTAAATGAATCGAAGGTTAATCAATATTGTTCAGTAAGTTCAAATTTTGAATATTTGTTTGGTCACAACAAATTGTCCTTATACAACAAGTGGCGAAGCTACACATAATTAAGAGGATCTTTAGAAAGAAATTGTGTTAAAGAAAATTGAAAGCTGAAAATAAAAGATTTTTTTCCTTTTGTTATAAATTAATGACCCCTCTTTTTGTCTTTCTTAAGGATAATAAATTGAAACAAGTGAAAAAAACTCATGCATCGCTATAAAGACATGAAGTCTCATAGATTGCAATTGTAGTTTTACTTTTTCTTAATTTTTGTTCATGCAGAAAAAATATTATTGACATTTGGTAGTAATTGTTTTGAATGCATTGCTCATTTGTCTAGAATGTTCTATAAAATATGAATTAATATATAAGTGTTATATATAATTTTATCTCTTATATTAAAATCTTTGACTTTGACCCTATACATAACTATTCTTTATAACATTTGCGGACTAAAACATGAACTCTCATACCAATTAAAAAATAATCCGATATTAATTGGTACAAAAATTTGATTAAGGACTTAAATTCGTCATATAATATTCTAAGGTTTTCAATTTATTTTGTTTGTTGTTAAAAAATATGACGGAGGTATGCCAAAAAAAATAAATAAATAAAACACTAGAAGAATATGGTATTTGCACAAAAGTAAGTCTTTAAAAGCAAATTCTACTTTCCAAATACTTTTGCACGCTGAATGAAACAAGTTCTGGAAAAGGAAAATTATGAATTACTCTAGTCCTCAAAGATACACAATTTTGTGTGCGATTGATTTAAATGCTATTGAATAGAGGGCCATGAACATTTATGCATTTGCTTAAAAAATCAATAAAAAGAGATATTTATTTTTTAAAATTTAATTTATGATCACTTTTCATTTTTTTTGACCCATTCTTTTTCTACAAGACGAAAAGAAAAAAAATCAGCCTATTTCAATGTTTTCAAAACTAAATTAAGGCAGTAGATTAAAAATCCACTTGAAAAGACAAAAATCCTGGTCATTTATTTGACCTCGATTCTCATGCGATTGCCACGATTTTTCCTTCCGATTGTCTGGTTGTCTTTACCTGACTTTATTACAATTTTTGTACTTCACGTGAAAAATTAATGATCTTTTTAACGGGTATAATGTACAGTTGTTGAAGTTAATGCATGAGTTCATGTACATGAAAATTTGTCAATTATTTTCGCATTAAATAAACTCAGCTACTAAAAGAAACAATGATTGAAAATAATAAATTTAATGTGACTGTATATAAATTAATTTAATCTTATCGGGCATAATTTTTCACTCATTAGGAAAATAAAAAATTTAATGAGAATTCCAATTACGGACGAAAGAAGATAATAACACATTTAGTATGATATGATATTTATCTGAACTTAGTTGACATGCTGGTAGAAAAGGAAACTGTTTCATGTTACGTTTTGATCGCTTGCTGTTTCAAAAATTAAATCGACTTATGATACGAAGAGGGTGTTAGGCTTTACTTATAAGTTGGTTTGCCAAAAGTGAAAGTTACATGTTTGGCAAATTTTCTTATAAGCAATTTCAGGTTGCTTGCTTATAAGTAGGCAAAAATTAAGCAAGTCTAGAGTAGTTTATCTTTTTTTTTTTTTTTTTGTACTTATAAGCCTAGTGGTCAATCCTCTTCAAAAGACATATAATATAATTTTATTAATTTTTTATTTTTTTGTTAATTTTTTAATTAATTTTTATCATTTTTTGTAATTTTGAATCACAATTTAAATAGTTTTTATCACATTAATTAATGACATATCTTTTTTAGTTATTTTAACTACTATTGTTACTTATAAACACTTATTTACTAAATATGTCAGTAACTTATAAGTACATATTATCCAAACACATCTCTGTTTATCTATTACTAGCTTTAAAAAAAACTTTTTGCTTATAAATAGCACCTATTTATAATCACTTAAAAATAAGCAAAGCTAAACGGGCTCTAAAACCATCCAACTAAGATTTTAAGGAAACTTCAGCTTTTTTTTTTTTTAATGGAAAAAAATATCTTCAAAAGTTTTTTAAATTCATATTAAGGTGTCTCATTGAGAAAAGGTAATTAATATAGAGTCAATCTAAATGTCCTAATAAAAATAGTTTCTTGTTTGATTCGAGCATCACACGTAAAATCATCTGTGTAATGTCCTACATTAATTTGTAGGGTATCCCTACAACATAGTTTCGCTTACGGACTTAAGGGTCTAGCTTGAGGACGTGACAATCTATATATAGACAATACGTCTCGCTTGTTAATTTGGGAGTCTAAACTCGTGGACGTGACAATCTATATACGATACACCCAAAAGAATTTCAATGACAAATTATATACGATATGCCTTACTTGCCGGCTTCGGGGTCTGCACTCGAGAGTGTGATAAATTATATATGATACACCCAAAAGATTTTAGTAACAATTTATATACCACATGCTTCTCTCGCTTGTGAACTTAGGGCCTAGGCTTAAGCGTATAACTATTTGTGTCTGATGTACTCCAAAATATTTCAGGACTTTCTATCTTTTTTTCCACTGGTTTCCTTGTGCTCCAACCCAACAAACTTGAAGGATGAGCAAAGGGCGCAATGCCAGAGAGGGTAACAGATCTCGATGCAAATGGGTTAAGAGTGTTCTCACAATCAATTCAATTGATGTGTACGCTAACCGACCCGGCCGCCCCAGGGGCTGCAACGAAGATAAAGTTGATTTCTTTTTCTGGAAATGGTAGACCGTTTTGAGTATGCCGCATTTAATGGATCCTTTTCTTTCCCTTTTTTTTTTTTGGGATCAGATTTAATGCTTCTTTTTTAGGAGAATGCAAATGCTGAGTTGAATCCAGCCCGCCTACGTGCAAACCATGTTCAAAGTAATTTATTTTGGGTCCTGTAAGCGTATATCAAACTTTTCGACTCGCATTGTTCACGAATTCAAACTCAGATTTTTAATTTTATAAAAATAATTTCAAGTATTTGAGCTACTCTTATTCCTTTATTATCTACTTGTCTAAAGTCCAAAATCTTAAATTTGAAAAGCATGTAAATTATATACTTTACAAATTTAAAATCTATTTATATGATTTTCAAATTTAAGATTTCAAATAAGAATGTAACAAACATAGCGTCAATCACAATTGGAAATAAGAAAAAGTATCTAGCATTTAACAAATAGTATTATGTACACATAATAGTATTGGACATATGTAATAGTGTAATACATTTCGTAATAGTGTTAGAGAAAGTATATAGCAAGTGTTATAAATAAAGCCAACTTGCAACTAGACAATGAATACTTCTATAATACTCTATATATATGGAGGCCTTAGCGTTGCGTTGTAGAACACAATCCAATAAATTTGTCTCATGTAAGTTATTCTATCTTCCAATACGAAGTATTGTTTCTCTGCATTTTTCACTTCTCCTCTTAGCTTTCCTTTGATATATTTATATCTTGGTCTTATATCAAAACCTTTTTCCTATATATCTAGATTCTGGTATACACCTTGTTAGTAGTTGTACCTATACTATGTGTCTGCAAACTTAGTATATCAATTGATTTGACATTTTGACCTTTCTGTTATTCTCGTTACTACATTTCCTTGCACGTATTTGAAATTGCTAACCTTCATTTCTTTTTTATTTCCTTTTGGTTGTGATAGCAAACTTCATTAAAATGATGAGATATACTTAATTGGACCAATCAAATTTGGTCCCTCAAGTACATCAATAATACATCTTGAAGCTCAATCCAAGCAAGCAGACTCACGTAACACCATCACAAAAATATGGTACACGTTCATTAGGAAACCTCTAAAACAGCCACAAAAGTAGCAGACTTTATGTAAATAACAACAGGATGAGAAAAAAGCTTACCAATCCGAGCAATGAAAGCTTGGAACATGGTCCCAACCCGTCTACCAATGTCATTTCATGAAAATGGACACTTAGTTGACCCCCAAAGCTAACTTCAACTATCTTTTTGAACAAAAGAAGCCACCAGCCATTGTGGAGATAAATCAAGAGTAGTAGACAAACAACCAAGCATGTTACAATAACAGTAAGAAACTAAGCTAAGAAAACACATATCAACAGTTGTAAAATCCCAAAAAGAGTCCAACCTACTAAAAATAATGTTGTTCCTTTAGTTCTATTATCTATATATGTAATTTTATAATTACGAATTACGAACAATGCAGTCACTGATAACCTACAAGCGGCATGAGTATTTAACACCAGTGTGGTGCCGGCCAAAGTCACTGTGGCACTCATAGTAAGTGTCGTTGTAGTTTGGATAAATAATGAAATACTGACGTTTGGGTTGTAGAGCAAACCACAATAATGACTGTGTTGGTATGTAGTAAGCTAAGTGCGTAGGATGTGTCCTCCTACTATTTGTGAGTCATGTCTTCATAGCCTCTTGAGGTAAAGGTGTCCTCAACGTGTCGAGAACTAGTCTAGTTGACCTTTATTTGCTGAAAAAATATCTTCACGCCTAGTTAATATATTTTATCTTCTCTGAACTTATCTTCCTTTGAGTATATCTGTAAAAGTGATAAAATTGATTCCAAAATCATAACAAGAGGCAGGTAGCCTTGAAGTTATCCAAGTGGGAGTCGGCATCGTCAGGAAATTTTTTATTTTTACCCTACTTTTAAAAATTTATCGCAAAAATACCCTTGTTTTGAAAAGGTTTTCAAAAATACCCTTTTCGGTAAGTCACCTACCAAAACAGTAGGTGACTTACCATTCCCAAATCCCGAAATTAAAAAAAAAAATTTAAGGGTAATTTAAAAATTTTGGTGTATTTTTAACGAAAACGGTAAGTCACCAACCGTATTTTTAACGAAAACGGTAGGTAACTTACCGTGTTGAGTTTGAGGTTTCGAGAGTGGGGCGTGGGGACTGGGGGGGGTGGAGGCAAGGGGTTGTATAATGCATTAAATGAGTTTGTTTTTTTTTGGGCTAAAAGACTTGTCTGCATTTAATGCATGTGGCTTTGCTTTTTTTGTCTACTTTTTTTGTCTGCCTTTTCACATTTAATGCATGTGACTTACCTCATTTTGTGACTTGCCCCATTTTCGGTACGGTAAGTGATTTACTGTTTTCATTAAAACCGTCATCGTTAATTTTTTTTTAATTTTTTCAAATTTTGGGATCCGTGAACGGTAAGTCACCTACCATTTCGGTATGTGACCTACCGAAAAGGGTATTTTTGAAAACCTTTTCAAAACAAGAGTATTTTTGCGATAAATTTTTAAAAATAGGGTAAAAATAAAAAATTTCCGCATCGTCATGGGCTTTGATTTTGGGCCTTTGGGTGAATGACCCAATTACTTGAGCTGTAAATCTAGCAAAGTGGGTCTTTAGGTCCAAACCAATTTTTTAGCACAACAGTCCCTAAGATTAGATTTAGAGTATGAGAAAGGCCAAAAGCAGGAAAGAGCAAGAGAGGGAAAAATGAGAACCGTTGGAGGGGTTCAACAAAGCAAAAATTATTGGATGCATTTCTTGACGAGGGCAAAGATATGACCTTTATAGAAGAAGGTAACTACACCACCTTTTTCATGACTCGAATTTGATTCTTCAATTTTTGGAAGACCAGCCACCTGGATCAATCAAAATTGCAAATATAAGCCAAACAATCTCCTAAACTTTTGACTAATCTTGTCCGTCCGACGAGTCTTGATCAAGGGATCTTGTTTGTTCCGACCAATTAAATCAGGTCACAGTCACTTAATCCCCCTCTTTCAGCTGCGGTCAAAACTCGTTCACAAACAGCTCCAAAAGGTGCACGCAAGTGAACAGAGCATGAATAAAATCTGTCCAGAAATCAATAATTTTTCTAAACTCTGAGATTTTTCCTAAAATGGTCCGTGCATTGACGAAAGTCGCCAATCCCTGAACTGTGTAATATTCTCTATCCATTAGGTTATGAGTGGGTATTTTTTTAAAGGTTTCTAATCTTACCTTGAATAAATTAAACCGAATTTAAGGGTGTTGAGTGCACATGCGCGAAAGACTTACACGTGTAGCCGAGGAATTCGTGAGACTTGCAATAGCCTCTCCACTTTTTACGCTTTTACCTTTCTCCTTTTTTCAGATAAATAACACGTTAACAAACATAATTTTAATCACCGAACATTTTAAAAGAATAGACAATTAAAAAGAAAAAAATGCTTCAAGGCATAGCAATACAACATAAAACTTGTGTACAACTAGACCATAAAAAGTACAAATATGAGACAGAACCTTAAAGTATCAGTACAACAACAGAGAGATACAAGTTAATGGCAAAGATGTTAAAAATGAGGGGGGGGGGGGTGGAAAACTAAAAATTAAAAGTCATAAACCTCAAACTGCATTCATCAGTGACTTCATCACAGCTCACAGTTAAGTAAGAAAATTTCTCGAAACAAAAACTCAAAATTATGAGTACCAAAGGGCCACCACTAATCCTCAACTAAAATTTTTTATCTACCAAAAGCGGGGAAGCTTGCAACGACTTCATCCGAGCCAACAATGCTCGTCCTTTTATAACATTATAACGTTAGTTATTAATTTGTCGGGCCGTTGGAAACGGCAGAACTGCAAGATCCATTAGCAATTCTTAGATCATTGCGATGATCTACTTGAACATCACCTTCACTTGCAAAATTCTCGTCTTCATCATCGTAGGCATCTTTATGGTTGACATAATCTCCGCCATCATCATCATCTCCACCACCATCGGACGATAAAGGCACCAACCAACAAGTCCCATGCAAGTGACCGTTCAAGCACACAAAGTAATCCAGCTCGCCCTCAGAGCCGAGGCGCCGAGCCGCGCTCCTGGGAATGAGCCGAGCCGCCGTCATGCTCCAAACGCGGGCCCCACAATAGGGACACCTCACCCTCTCCTCAAGCTCCACCTGTCTGCAAATAAGACAAGCTCTCGTTTTCGATCTCATAAATCCCTTAAATACCCCTCGGTAAATACCCAAATCGTCCTCCCTTTCGCCACGTGTCGCGTGCTCGCACGGGTCACTCACGTACAGCATGTCCCCTCTGCACCTCTTGGGCAGGAAACTCCGACCCGAAGTCTTCGAAAACCGGGCCTCCACGACGAAGTGACCCGGCGAAGGCTGACTCAGTTGGAAGTGCCGGGTCGACTCGCACCCGCAGCAGAAAAACAGCAGCTTCGCCAGCGCGTGCCACCCGCCTCCTATCCGGCCGTTCGGCAGCCCATCCGTCAATGCCGCTATCATCCGGGGCGCTCGGTGCACGACCATCTCCCTCCACAGACGCCTATTCGCGACGGCACGAAGCTTCCTGTTAACTGACGCCACGTGGCACACCGTCCGAATGTCCCACTCCATGGACTCTAACACCAGAACTAAAACCCGCTCATTGAGTATCCCCCAGTCGTCCGACGACTCCGGCGGGTCAAATGACCCGTTCAACCTCCGTCTCTGACTGGGGCTTGGACTCGCACTCGAACTCATTTTTCCGACAACAACTAAATTAACACCTGATCAAATCTTAAAACCTGTACACTTATATAAACATGTTTGTCTGGAAATTACACTCGGGGACACGTGGCGGCCTAGGAGGAGACCATGACAAAAACCTTCCAATATTGGCTGAAGAATCAAGCGAGGTGTAATGCTCCGATTGGTTCAATTTTTATTATGTTACAGAATCGAAGAATTAGCCTAAGCATGATTACGGGTCATCGCCACGTGTCGCCCTACAAATAATCTTTTTCCGTGGCTCGAAATATCTCAGAGTGTACGTGGCAAAATACCAATGATTTGGTGTCGAAATATCTTGGGCTTTCAGCAAATCCACATTGCAAATGTTTGGTTCTAACATCTGTGATGATGAACTTACACGTATTAGGTTATGGTTTTGTTTACTTTTTTTAAATTCAAATTGTTCTCTTTTTCTTTCCTTTTTTTTTTTCTTTTTTGAATTTGTAGTCACATGGCGTGATGACCTGGTTTGACTAAACAAAATGCTTTTGTTGAGATTTTTAGAGGAAAAAAATAGTAAAAACTCGGTTAAAAGAAATACTAAAAATAGGAGTGGTTGGCTTGTGGGCTTTCAGATATTTCTGGAAAAATTATCAGAAGCCTGCCTAGGTCTCAGTGCCATGATTTATGCAAGTGCTTTCAAGATAGGATAGAAGTAGAGTTACCTTCTCAAGAATAAATCGTATCATAATTGATCTCGACCTCAGTTTCAAAGAAAAAATAAAATAGAGTGAGCATTATTCGTTTTAACCAAATAATTGACCCGAACTCAACTGACATTACTAATTCTGTTCCGTCACTAATAATTTTGGTTCGATTTTCATTAGTAAACTTAGTAATTTTTAATGTTCGAATCGGTTTTGGATATTTCATTAAAAGAATTAATCAATAACTGGATAAGCGAAATGTTTTGCTATCAAGACAAGTTTGCTTTTCCAGAATGTTTTTGATATTAAAATGTTTGCTTTTGACAGGTTTTGCTATCAAGACATGTTTGCTGTTCCAAAATGTTTTTGATATAGAAAAATACGAATAATAAACATATAGTATTCACTTATTATATTAACAAATTACAAATTCGGTTATCTCAATTAGTCTTTTTAGTAAATACATGTTTTGAATTTTTGTTATTTTAGTTAATAATTGAAGCCAAACTAAAAATTTCAATAAAATAGTTTCAGTCATTGATATCGTTCGATTTGATGCCGGCTAGTAATTTTCTAAAATTTAGAAATTCGGTTTATTATATCCAATTACAGTTCGGTTATGTTATAACTTATGCTCACCCCTAACGAGAGTTGATTTGTAATTATGCATCTAAGGGCTGTAGTAGTTAATTGGTTTTTCTTTTAATTATTCTTATTTTGTTGATTGCAACCAACACATACTATGGTCGTCGACTTTCTTTTTTGAGATATGAATACGGTAAATTTATTTATTTTTGTATTCTATTCATCACTACTAACTAATTTTTAGTAATTTCAAGTAAAAAGACAAAAATAAATTCTTTCTAGTGAAGATTTTTCCATATGAATACAAAATTAATCATATTTTATGCTGTATAAATAAAAAAACAACAAAGAAGATCTAAGTATAGGCGTCAAAAGCTCTAGACCAAAAACTTCTAGATGCCAAATGAAGCAAATTATACTTTTGTGATGCTTGTCCTGTCAGAGTAGGGGAACATAAACGTGGCACGCAACAATTCTCTAGTCAGTGTAGAGAAGCCACGTGGTGCGTTCTGAGTAGAGTAAGCCACTAACAAGTGATGCCGATGTACTAAAATTTTTGGCACTCTCTTTTGCACATGAATCTCTTTTTGGTTTGCACGAATTGAACACTGAAAAAGTGGACTTTCATCTGCTAAATCGTGATGTATACCATATAGAGATTAGGCATGCTCGTAGAAGTTAATATCTTCTAAGTTCTTTCGTTTTAAGCGTGATTAAATCGTCACTAATAACATAAAAATTATCAATTAACAATTTAATTTGGACAAAGCCTTTCTCGATCTCTAGAAATCTGCAAGAAAAAAAAGAATAAATGCAGAATAATTTGGGATACTGATGTGGTACTGGTCAAAGAGACTCTGATATACAAGTCATAGAAGTTTATCCGAGCTAAAAACTTGTGAGAGCAGTAACTATAAGCGTTATGATTGTGTGTACCTTGTAAGCTACCATATTCGGATATTTTCTAGTCACTTGCGTGGAACTATTTGGATTGCACTAGAAATTTTTTAAGCTTATTAGCTAGCCCTCTCTTTGAATTATTCAGATAAGAACGTAAAATAACAAAATTTGGCTACGAGTCTTTTCCTAACGGACTAAGGCTAAATCTGTACACCTTTGACACCAAATTCTCGAGCTGGGAGTTCCGCGTCTTAGAGACTATCAAGACCTGGTCTGGCTGATGTCTTTTCTAAACACGCTAAACATGTCGAACCATACCCATATTAGTTATAAATGATTTTAGTTCATCAAGTTTTAGTTATTCACGTAAATCTTACAAATATATAACTTAAGGCATATGATACAACACAAGTAATTAATGGTTCAAACAACTGACTGTCTTTAAGAGTTTTTAGATTTTTTTGGGTCGAAAGAATTTTTAGATGGATGGGTTAATTATTATTGACAAATTAGCTTTGTTCATTATTTTATTTTTCCCACTTCACCCTCCTTATGGAGAAAAATTGTGTGAATCAAATGACGTGAGTCTAGAGGGCCACGTGGTGCGTTATGAGCATCTAACCTAGATTTCGTTGGGACACGTGTTGAATTTCTGGGGCGCCAAGTACACCACTAAAGGGCTGCTTTATCTACCAAAATTAGATATCTTTGGCTGAATCTTCTTTTGAGATTGGACGAATCGGACAGTGGAAAGTGGACTACAGGAAGAAAAAGAAAAAAGCATCTTTGGAAAACTTCTTGGAAGCACGAACCGACTTTCTAACGTTAAAACATAACAGCCGTGAAATATAAGTAAATCTCGTGTATATGTAGAGTTCATTTTAAAAAATCTCAATATAATTGTAACGTTCGTAAAAATATTGAAAATGTCCTAAAATAATTCGGGAAACGAAAAGTGGACGTTTTTTTGGGGCGATTCAAAATATATGTTTATGTGACATCAACTTTTTGGCAGGAAGACGGAAAAAATAAAATTCCTAATTGAAATAGGCTACACCGTGACCAACTGGTTATGGTGCCATGATGTAACTCAACTGAATGTTCATGGTTAAGTTGACAGTTGTTTTGCTACACTTAAATCTCTCTCCTCATGCCATTTCCTTGGCATGATCCTACAATTTTCTAAATGAAGTACTTAAATATCCATCACCCAGTGCAGGATGGGGCAGCCCTCATATTGAAACGTGTTTCAGCAAGTCTAATGACACGTGTCAAGAATGAGTTGGTGCCTAACACGTGTCAGACATGTGACACGTGACTCTCTCAAAGAATATCGATGCATCTTCCACTAAATGTTACATGCCCAAAAAAACTTGAGTTGTTACCAATATACATCATAAGGTTTTAATTAACCTCCCATCGTATTTATAAGCATTCGTCGAGAGATTTGGATTTAGAGTGAGGATACAATAATTTAATCTCTATTTTTAATCAAGATCATCCCATTATAACAATAATAACCTTCTTCAAACAATTATCACGTTGAGAAAGGATCCAAATTCATAAAAGAGAGTAGTTTCTTCGCTATTTCTGCCTCTTTCAGTTTTGCTACTACACAGTTACAAGTGTGGCCTCGGATACCCGAATTTTACAGCAGGCCGGCTAGTGTTCTGCCTAATATATTTGACTAAGAAACATGTTCTAACTTCTAAACCTTCCTAAACAAGATCAATCCTTTCCTGAGCACAGAGATGCCAAAAACTTCCATCTCAGTACATAAAACATTCATGGATTATTACGTGACATGTGTAACAATATATCATATACTACACTAGTTAACTAGGTGAGTTTGGTAATTAGATAGCTCAGCAGCCGGTTTACGCAATCAAACTACAGAACCAATTTCCTTCTTAAGCGAGCTGTTACGAGTCGGAATCATCTCCAGAGTGATTTGATATCCATCCATCTTTTTCTTGTCCTCCCTGAAAGGATCAAAATACATCATGATATATAATGCGTGAAAACATCACGATACATATCAAAGGATGCAAAATGGATGTCCTACGATACATCAAGTCAATGCAAATCACATAATAGTGTTAAAAGTTCCCTGCATCTGGATTTATGTTTTTAAGTGCTAACAATCCGTGATGATGCCTAGGGAGGAGAGGCAAAAGAGAGATTTTCAAATCTGCAAGCAACAAGCGACAATGGCTGAGATGCTAGCTTGTAGTTTATGGTTATAGTACAGATGCCCCTATTGAAAAACTTTTTATTATTATGGACAAAAAGAAGGTTGCCAAACTTACGGAGGGATTTTGACCAGTCAACTTCCAATTGGAAGGAGTACGAGCTGCTGATGAAGCAGCAGCAACTGCAGCGACCCTTATTCTGCAACGATCATATTCCATATATGAGCCAGTGATCTTGAAAGTAATAGGATGGGAAAAAGTAAATTAAAAGGGTTAGTCAACAATCGAGAATCATATTAGAGCATCAAGATAATAGCACCTTTTATGGACATCAACATACACATCAGTCTCATCTACAATTTCCTCCTGCATTTACAGACAGGATAGTCAAATTTTTGTTCTTCAAATCACAAAAAGTAAATGAATTGGAAGAACCCTTGTCATTCAAATTAAAGAATAGTTAAGAGCATAGTGCAGGAAAAATCTGGATGGTGACATATTGAAAGTCTGAAACTATGGATGTGAAAGAGCAGCAGAAGAAAGAGGTTACTTGCAGAAGCTCTTCGAAAACATCTTCTAGAGTGATGATGCCAATGACTTCCTCGTCTACAATATCCTCCGGCAGTTGGGTGGAACCATTTGTTGCAGCAGCACTCAGTTGCAGATTGTGCGTGATTGTTGTGGTATGCATCAAAGCTTTATTGACATTTATCACAAAATTATCTGAATATTCATCATGTCTTTGTAGCAAGGGGACGGTCAACTGAGAATCCCCATTAGAAACTTTAATAGTCACAACCTTCTCTACTTCACTGGCTGGGTGGGAATTCTTGTCTTTCAGTTTCACTACAGCTGCCATGTGACTGCTACCCTTTTGGAACTCATTGAGAATATCATACAGCGGCATATTTGCAGGAACCCTGGAGCATTGAACGTGAACGTTTATCTAGTAAAGTGACAATTAAAATGGAAAAGGTATTTGTCTAGAGAAACCATAGAACTGACGAACTAACCTAGGGATTTTTCTGATGGAAACTGCACTGACTGGAGTTTCCGTTTCTGCACGTACTGCGAGAAGATTTTTGACCTATCTCCCATAGGAGGAAAGGATAAAACAGAAGAAGAATTCAGCTATCATTCAGCCACTAATATTAGGAGAACATGCTGCAAAAAGTAACCAATGATTGTGACTTCGGAACAGACCAATAGAAGGCCAATAATGTTCTTCGGGTTTCCCAAATATACAGGAATGCGACTGTGGCCATGTGCAAGGATTTTTCCAATTGCTTCCCTGCACAAGATGATTTCTCTCAGAAAGCTCATTTTCTTTACAGTTATGATTGATTTTAGTTTCAAAACCACAAGATATTTCTTTTCTTTCATTCAGCCAGGCTGGTGGAAGAAAAGGAAATAAAATCGGTTTAGCCATCCCTTCATGCAGATTGGAGTTGAACAAGTGATTGTGAAATTTTAGCTTGAAAGGAATCACTTGTACATCCCCAATCTGAAACCAATAGATCAAACATTATTCCAATGAATCATTGTAGCTGCACATATCTGCATAATTAAACTTTGTGATAGATCCCAAATACAGAAACTCAATTTCTGGAAGCAATCTAATAGACACTGAATAGAAATCTCAACATGCTAATGAAAAAGGACAGACAAATTTGATCAGTAGCTTGCAAGCCTAGTACAACATAATTTACAACCTTCAGAAAAGCTGGAAAGACAGCCAGAAATTGAGCATTAGAAATCAACATACTGCTATGTTCTAACGCTCAATCCGTTTCTATTTTGTAAGCCAAACACATTGATATTTTCCTTTATCCTCATCTTAAGACTAACTCCAATAATATGCGTCTTGAAGAGAAAATACTCGGATGGAGGATGCATATCCCCAGGGAAAACAACAGAGGAGCTAGAGAAAGAAACATCTCATAATGTAGCTTTTTGACATATTTGCAATTAGAGGTCAGAGCTACACCGAAAGAAAGATGCCAGTTTCTCATTAATTAAGAAAAGAAAAGGAGAGGGAAATATATGGAACAATTAAAAAGAAATTCAAAGTTTCTCCATGAATTAGTCTATAAGCGTGGCTCGGAGATTAGGAGGTAGTTCAAATGGTTGAGACTACCTCCCCTAGAAGTGATGACCTGGGTTCAAATCCCATGGGGTTTGGGGGGTTGGGTTGGGGTTGGGGGTTTGTAGAAAGAAAATAAAAGCATAGCTCGAAGGATGACAGTGGGGAGAGGTACTTGGTCCCAGCTTTATCACATAACTTAATTAACCTAAAGATCCTAGAATTAAATGGAACTCCAGAAAATAGAGCAACTGAAGCATCACCTTACCAGTCCAATTTTGAATTGACATCTAAAGAGAATGTTGACTCGATTGGCGTCATAGCTTCCTCCGCAGTCTGCATGTATTGGCAACAAAAATATTTCTATCATCATTCAAATTTGCAAAGCCACTTGACCTGAATGAATAGAAGTGCTATTTGTAATCAAATTTCTATTGTTTCTGATATATGATCTTGAACATTCTCCATAGACTGTGATTTGAACTACACAAGAAAAACAATAATCTTTCTAAGTTTTTTGGGTTTACTTACTTTAATTGGTATCAAAAACCAAATCATGAAAATATGCAAGAGAAACTGCAAGTCTCTACCCCATAAAATTATATTCCTTGAGAATCATCACTTAGAAACCTTTCAAGAGGAAGCGGCAAATCTTTGGATCCTTTTATGTTGTATTATTACATGCCAACATCAATTATATTAAGAGAACCAGATATTATTAAGGAAAAGAAATCATTTAGAATTCTTCATCTACCACAGGTCTTACTATTTTTCTTTCTTTCTCTTTTTAATAATATATGAAAGAATGAGAGCACTGAAATGCAAAAACAATGCAGTGCACAGATGTATTTATAGTTATAAAAAGAAAGAAAAGAAAAGAGGAGGACCCATTGTTAGAGCAAATGAGGAGAGGATGTACCGTTTCATGACTGTTCTACTGATACAAACCTTTTCAGTCAAATCAAGAGCCCCGCTAATGATAGTAGTCTCGTGGTGCGTGAGTTCACCTCCTTTACCAGCCTAAGATGAAGAAAATTTCATTAACTTAATATAAAGAGGTAGAAGAAAAGGAGAACCTAGAGATAACAATTTTGAACAGCAGCATTTCAACCATAACATGAAGTTCTCATAAATTGCCCTGACTATGAGAAAAGTACACTCATTTTAGATCTTATTTGAAACATCACCTCCTGACTGTGCATAGATACAAGGGCTTTCAATTGAGCTCGCCTAAATAAAACATCGTGATGCCCCAGTACAGCATCTAGAATCTGAAATCAAATCAAAACAGATTCAGCCACAGTGACTTCAAACCTCTATTTTGTGATAGCAATCTTCTAATATCAACAGAGATGTCCTAATTTTAGTCAGAGTCGAATCCTTGAGACAATTTCCTTGAGACAAATTCATATCATCATATCCTCATGCCTTCTCATAAGCCCGGGTTAGATAACTGAATCCCAAATAAATAGCACCATATGGTCAATGTAATCTTTCTTTATGTACAATATGAAGTTCTGGGTGGGTCTACAATGATAAGGAAGGGTAGTGTAATATTTTAAACTCTTAAATCACACAAGTGAATTTTTGTCTGTCAATTTCGAAGATCGTCATTCCATTAGCCATGAATTTCCACATCTTATCGGTAGTTCAAAATGAGAAGACTGTAATATAATTCTTATTATCTGGAAGTGTCATCAGACTTGATTATCATACTGGAAAGTTGTCTTCTTGTTTTTTTGGCGCAGAAGCAAAAGTCAAGCAAAACAACTATTAGCAAGCATTACAGTACCAAGAAGAAATCCTATTTCCTTACAAGTTCTCAAAAGAATAAAAGCAACTATATCCACCTGAATTACCTTTCCAATCGGATAAGCAATGGGAAAGCAAATGATCATTAGAATACGCACAAGCCAAACGAAGTTTGCACCGACAGCCAGTCCATATTTTGAGCATATTGCTTGTGGAATAACCTAAGCAAGTAAGTGAAACTGAGACATTAGCCCAGCTTTACTAAATTCTTCATAGCTAGATCATACACAATCTGACAAAAGTAATAGTCACATGATTGGCATGTACCTCTCCAAAAGCTAAAACAAACGTGACCGAAAGTATAACAGCAACAACAGGATGAAAAATCTTATCCAGGAAGATGGGAAGAGCCTGCAGAGTGTATTCTCAACACAAACTTAATCAGCAATCATAACACTGAGTGCACAACTAATTTACCAGGGACAGAAATTATGGCTAAACATTATCAACATCTGTGCTTTAAACACGAACGTCACAAGCAGTTTGAAGGCTTTTGGTTCAATCAACATAAAAAGAAGTAGATAAACTCACCTCCATGGCGGCAGCATTACATAATAGCAAAGTCACAAGAAGTTGGTGCTGCTTTTGAACAACCGGGAGGATAGCAGCTGAAATATAAATTAATTATTAGAATCCCAAACACAAATGACGCCAAAGAGTCCATTCACACAAGTTCCCAATTAACTAAAAGATATCATTGTATCAATCAAACAAGCAGAACGTGAAATATGCTTGATGGAAATATTGATCATTTCCCCCCACAATATTGCTGAAAAATAGCCTCTCTCGCACACATTGAGTAATGTCCTTGTAGCAATTGCAAAAGGCTTATTATCCTATTCTCTGCAAATTTAGATCAACTCAAATCAATAATCCCTTATCAGTTATCTCAATGAACAATCACGCTCACTCTCGTCTCAATCATAGAGGAAATAAGAGTGTGGACAATTTCATATCCAGAAGAAGAAGTTATTATGAGTGTTAGTAGTGTAATGGTAATTCTCCTACATCGGAGAATTAGGAAACTTTGTGTTATTACCCAGCACTAGAAACTTTGTGTTATTAGCAACACTATAAATAAGGCTAGTACATAATATGTACAAGCCATTCTCTTCAAATTCTAATGTCTAATTTTTATTTAACATGGTATCCAAAGCAAAGTTTAGACATTAGAATTTCTTCTACCAATTAGATTTTTTTTTCTCTTCTTTTCTTTTTCTTTTCTCCCACAAAAGATATACAAAAACAAAAAAAAATACCACTCACCAAACCCTAACCCACCCATCCAAAACAAAAATTACGCCACACAGAAGAAAAAATAAAAAATAAAATTATTGTTCACTGTGCCAGAAAAATCATCTGACGGCGTGTCCAAAAGACAATCGGCCTTTACCAGACGCATCCCCTCTCTTCGGCGACCCCCACCAAGCTGTCGCTGTCAGAAATCATTGCAGGCAGCACCTCCGATCGTCAATTAGCGGCACCGGTGGTTGTACTAGATGAGGAATAAGATAAGGAAGACAAATGGTGATGGTCACGCGCGAAGAGGTATATATGAAGCAACCACCAGGGTTTATTGCTCAGGGGGAGTGCGATAAGGTATGTCGGTTGAAGAAATCTTTGTATGACCTCAAACAGTCAATTCGAGCATGGTTTGGTCGATTCAATGAGGTGGTCATCAAGTTTGGATTGTCAAGATGTAAGGTTGATCATTCGGTCTTTTATCAACACACTTCCGATGGGAAACACTTATTACTAATTGTTTATGTTAGATGATATTATCATAACTGGTGATGATGTTACAGGTATATGTGACTTGAAGGCATGTTTACATCAACACTTCCAAACAAAGGACTTGGGATAATTACACTACTTTCTTGGTATTGAGGTTACCCGTTCAGATCAAGGTATTTTTATCTTTCAACATAAATATGCACTTGATGTATTGACAAAAGTAGGAATACTTGGATGCAAACCTTGTGAATCACCAATGGACCCAAAAGTCAAACTTGTACGAAATAAGGAAAGCTATTACAAGATTCAGGAAGGTATAGAAGATTGGTTGGCAATCTCAATTATATTGCTGTAAGTCGCCCAGATATTTCCCTTGCAGTGAGTGTGGTCAATCAATTCTTAAATTCGCCACGGAAAAGTCATTGGGACGCTGTCATCCAGATCCTACAGTACATTAAGAGTGCTCCAGAAAGAGGGCTACTATACACATAGAGCAAAGGGATGAGGAGTCGAGTACTTTTGGCTATTCTGATGCAGATTGGGCAAGATATCCAAATGACGGTCAACCTCTAGCTATTGTATTTTTCATTGGTGGAAATCTCATCTCTTGGAAAAGTAAGAAGCAACTAGTTGTAGCCTGCTCAAGTGCAGAATCTAAGTATAGAGCTATGCCGTTAGCGGTACGTGAGTTAATTTGGGTGAAACACTTGCTGGAGGAACTTGGAGTGGATTGTTCTCAACCTATAAAGTTAATATGCGATAGTCAGGCAGCAATGCATATTGCAACCAATCCTATCTTTCATGAAAAAACCAAGCTTAATTGAAATGATCAGTTAACTGATCTCTTTACTAAATCCTTAAGAGGTCCTCGTGTTGAATACATTTGTAACAAGCTGGGCACATATGATACTCATGCTCTGCTCCAGCTTGAAAAGGAGTGTTAGTAGTTATTAGTATTTGTTAGAAGTGTTATGGTAATTCTCCCACATTGTAGAATTGGGAAACTTTGTGTTATTACCTAATATATACCAAGCCATTCTCTTCAAATTCTAATGTCTAATTCTTGTTTAGGGAGCAGCGGCATACTAAGATTTCTTTAATTGCAAAGACAACATCAACTACAGATATTCAAATCAACCCAAATGGTTCACTTTTACAATAGTAATAAAGACTAAATAAACACTTTCTTCAAAATTCGAGGATCAAATAAGCCACTTACGCTTTTTATTTTGTAAAATTTTCCCACAATATTAGGCCAAAAACTTAGCCTTGAAACCAGCAAGAACAAGCTCCCTGCCTTATTCGACATATATAGGATGGGCTAAGAGTCGGTTTGGCTTTGCCTTTTGTAAGCTGCTTCTTAGCATAATTACTTAAGCAAATGCGAAATAAGCAGGTAAGTGTTTGTTGTTGACATTTTTTGTAAATATGTGCTTATAAATGTTCTCTTATTCGGTCAACACCCATATAAGCAGTCAAATCTTTTTTTCAGTAACTTAATTTGCCGATTGTATATATTTCATTTTTCTACTGTAAGCAAGTTTGATCAGTTTATAAGCACTTCCAAACACCATCTAGAACAATTTTTTTTTTTTTACCATCACCAATAAAAAGAAAAATAATTTAAGCAAACAAAACGAAATTAAAATTAAAAAACGTGAACTAACCAGCTTGGAGAATTTCAGTCTCGGTGCCACTCCGCTGAAGAACTTCGAGGTCGACATGGCCGAGAGACATCAAGCCCAAGGTCAAGCCCGACATGATACCAGCGAAGAGTACGAGGATGCATGAAATGCCAGCGTACACAAACCACCATGGGTTCCCGAACTCTATATCATCATCGTCCACAACAAACCCACCTCTCTTTGCTGTTACTGCTGTCGCCATGGCCAACGCGTTTATTGCTAACAACCCCATTAGAGAACTTTTTGCTCTTTGCTTATCTCAACTTTAATTACACGAAGTCAATGCACACAGAAACATATATGGAGTAGTGTGAAGTGTGCGTTGATTTTGGGGGTGCCACAGGTGGGTGGGTGGGGGGCTGCGTGACGTGGGGCCCACAGATTACGAGGGAAGGACCGACCAAAGATCTTTTAGCGTTTTGCATCTTCGATACTTTTGAAGATTACGATGGATGGTGACTTGGCGCGGTGATGTGTTCTAAGGCCTGCAGCAGGTATCACGTGTTGCATACAAATTTTTTATTACAAAGAAGGGCCGAAGACCAATTATGCTTTTATTCCTCTCGAACAAAATAGTTCAACTCTTTCGTAATGTCTATAATTGTTTCAAAACGTAAGAATCAAGTAAGTAATTAGCTAACCAACCTACATAACTATTAATTTCTTGAAAAGTATACTTTTTTCTCTATTGGGATTAGCGGAGGCATGACGTTAACCCGTTTCCCTAGCGGGTAAACATGTCATTGTATTGATCAAAGACTTGTTTGCATAACTTTTTTTCCAAAAAATTATTTTTTTAAAATAAAGTATATTATGGCTTGTCTTTTAAAAAACTAATACTTGTTGAGTTTTTTTAAAATTAAAACTTTTATTTTTTTAAAAAATAATTTTTCAAAAATTGTTGAAGAAGTGTTTCTAAGGAAAGCCAACCAAACGAATCCTAAAGACTCGTGCATATTGGCTTTCTTCGGTGGTGCTTTCTTTTTAAAACTTTTGGATAAAATTTTTTTTTTTGAGAATTTGAATTAAAATAATGACAAAATTTAAAAATCATAAAAAATTATTTTAAAATCAAAATACAAATAATAAATACATTAAAATAATGTGTCCAGTTTAAAAAATGATGAATTTTAGAGAAAAATGATGAATTATAGAATAAAATAAAAATAACGGATCCCTATAATAGAGAAATTATTGGAATGAAACTAAAATGAGAATTAACTAAACTCAAAGTTTGGTAAAAAAAAAATAGAACTGTTAGAGTAGAAATTAAATAGAGATCCTAATATATAAGAAAAAAATTAGGAGAACTCTTAGAGACAATCTAAGTGGTGACCGCATTTTTTGTCTCTAATGTGGCTTTAATTAGCATTGGACTTCTCGCAATAATTAGAAAGAGTGGGAAACTGGCCAAAACAGGTTTTAGTGAACCCAACATTTTCTGTTATTATTCCATCCTGCTATTATATTTCTCTCTAAGTAGCGACGACACTTTCTATCTCCAATATGACTTTAGTTAGCGAGATAGACATGTTTTGTCACTATTCTATTGGCGTATAAAATTAACAATGAAATAGCAATGAGAATCGTCCATTATAATGAATCTTGGTGGATCTTTTAAGATGATCTTTTAAGATGAGATAGACATGTTCTGTCACTATTCTATTGGCAAAGGCCAAATATGACGAAGCATTGCACTCTTTTGTGGCCACATTTGAGTGTAAGTCAAATTTTAATCAATCTTACTTATTACTAGAGTTGCTTAACTCGACCTGTTTAGTATGCGTTATGCTAGTTAGCTGGTCAAGCCTGGTTGTTTTGGACGAACTAGTAGAGTGCCAACCCACACCCGACCCTTGGTGGGTTAGGGGTTTGGCGAGTCAACTTGCAAGTCAGTGGATTGACTCCATTTGTCTAGCGAATCATCAGATCCTTACTCCTAATCTCTTTTTTTGTGGATTAGTCAAATTAATCCGCAAGTCTCAACTCGTTTTACCAACTTTACTTTCCACATCTAGTAACTTAAGGCTTAACTTATCAAATTCTTGATCTTCAGGTACATGAATTTACTTTTGCTCCAAAGTTTCAAGAATACAACTTGCATTGTCACCGTTCCATAATTAACTAGATCTAAACCAACTACTAAATTAAGCAGCACTCACAAGAAAAACATGAATCACTCTCAACAAACTTCTCTCTACTATTCTCTGTTAGATGCACAAATTAAGACATAAAAAAGTTCACACACGGCAATCGTTGTAATACTATTGTCACATATTATTAATTTTTCAACCGATATTCTTACATGTTCTAACTAGACTCATCTTATTGTATCCATTTTATGTTCTAACGAGAAATAGTTCTTAATTAGAGGGCATGAAAACCTTATGAATGCAGTGATATATAAGCATGAGTTTAAGGATCATTTGAAACTACTTCTGCTTGCAATTTTCTTTGCGTGCTTAACTTTGGTAGGCCAACAAGCATGGAGAGATCAGGAAATGCATTAGATATAACGTTGTTTGTAATACTTTTGGCACTATGGTCCAGGGGATCATTTAGCCTGCCAATAAGGCCACCTTTAGTCCCTCCACCACTATGTGCATCTCAGATTGCTCTAGCCAACCACGCTTGCGCAATGCTGCCATTCACCCCGGCCCCGCCTCCCACGCCACCTTCTCCTCCTCCTTCGCCCCCTCCTCCACCTCCTTCTCCGCCTTCTCCTCCGTCCCCCCCTGGCGGCCCTGGCCACAGGAAACGTAAGCGAGGTCGCGGTGGCCGAAGCAAGAGGGAGCATCGGAGGGAAAGAGAGGAATCGCCCATTGAAGAGGATTGCTGCCGCTGGCTGAAGGAAATTGATGATGAATGTGTTTGTGGGCTGCTGGGTTACTTGCCTCCTTTTCTCTCCAGGCCTGCTCATGAATACAATGTCAAGGTTGATGAGTCTTGCAACGTGACTTTCTCTTGTGGGTCCAGGCTTGAGCCTTAACTGTTACTGGTTCAAATTAACATGATGCAAACCAATCAATATGTACACATATTATATATCCACGTGACTTTCCTAGCTATTGTACCATGAGTTTTAATTTGGATAAATAACTTTTTCTCTTGACAACACAACACAAAAGAAATAAATTCTTGATGTGCATGATAATCATCTCAAGTTTCAAGCCTCTATGAATGTTTCTTTTTTTTTTTTTAATCGTATTTAGGTTATCACACGTGAAAAAAGTAGTTTCAACTACTATTCCCTGAACGCAAATTAAAAATATGCTAATTGATTTTATTTTTCGGATGCCTGATCTACTAGTTGCATATGAATTTGCAACTAAGCAATAACATAATAGTAATTGATTTATATTTCTTTTGACCAAAATAGGATAATATTACTAATAAAGCACCAGGTTTAGCCAACCCTAGTGGCATCAAGTACACACTTTAAAAGTCCTTATCAACCAATCAACAATTCAATTAGCCCTACGCAATACATAAACAACATGCTAGTTAGTAGCCCCCTAAAGGAAGGATCTCTTAATTAATGTATATTGGACCTTAAATTTATTACTTTTGATCAATTAAATTCAGTTATTATATATTTTTAAGTTTTAAAAGTAATTTATAAACCAATCTTGTACAATGTATTTCACCAATACAAGACACTCGTGCATATATACAATTTTGACGACTTCTTGAACCAAGTTGGTCTTTATTCAAAATGACCTGGCTTTGTCACGGATTGCCTCCATACGTAAGTTATGTTTTTAATGAAACAAAATACTTCGCTTACCTGAGAGAAAAACGTTAGTCATACTCGTTTAGGTTTTATAATTGTCTTCTTTGGACTCGTTTAGGTTGACTTTTTAAAGTATTTTTTGGTATAATTGTTGATTTTTTTTTTTGAAAAGTTAAAATGTTTGGCTGTTTAAAGAAAGATGAACTTGAGCTCTTCTTTTTCTCCCCTTTTAGAGTTTTAACTCTTTTCTTTAAAATCGATCCAAATAATTATTGCAAATGATAAATACTCTTTCCAAAAAAAAAAGAAAAACATTTTTCTCTCCTCTACTAACATAAAATGAATGATTTCCTTTATGACTATTTGTTCATGGTTCTCCACCATGAATGAATGATACCTAAAATGGCAATGTTGTAATAAGTTATAAAGAAAGGCAAGATTATTAATTAACGTTTATATAATATTTGTAATAGTAAGTTTGTAATTTTTATATTTATCATGAAAAATTTATAGTTTTATATTTACTTTTTTTTCTTTTTTCCTTTCCTAGCAAAATGATTTGTTCTTTTTTTTTCCCCTACTTCTTTGTTAATCACGTCTTTTGACTTTTATCTGGGGCATGTAAAAATTATTTTTGATTTTTAATATTTTAAGTTATGTGATAAAAAAATTTTGATCAGGTATTAAAAGTCATAAAGCTCAAATCGGGTTAACAGAATTAGTTTGAGTTCTTGAGCTCATATTTTTAAAATTTCATTATTAAAATCAAAGAAACTATTTGATTAGATAATTCTAAACCTACTCTATCTTTTTTCCCATTCTTTTTTAATCAAAATGATGTGCACTGTTTTTTTCATTTCTCTATTAATGACACTTTTTCCTTTTTGATTTTTATTTTATTTTTTTCATTTCAAGTTGATAAAACTATTAGATTGGGTTAGAAATAGAAATTTGGTTGGATTTTTAAGTTCAAATATTTGATTTTTTTGGTCTAAAAAACTATTAACATTTACAATCATAAAAGTTGAGTATTGTTGGATATTTGAGTTTCAGGTTTTCTAAATTCAAGTTTTGATTTTTGTTATTTATTAAATATATTATGCTAATTTAGACGAGATTTGTTAATTCGTACAATGCTAATTTAGACTAAATCTGAAAATAGATTTTAGCTTTGACATAAGAGTGGAAATTGATTCGAATGTTTTGAATTTTCAGTTTTAGAATTTTGAATTTCAAGAGCAAAAATAAACTATTCAATTAGGTAATAAAAATTATAAAAGCTTATCATAGTTTTTTTTTCTTTTTTTTTTTCAAGAAACAGCAGAACACTTATATTAATAAAATCTGCTTACATTGTTTTCTGTTTTTTTTTTTTTTTTTTTTGGGTCGAAAGAACCAATAGCTTCAGGGTGCTGATCCTTAGCAATTAAGTGCAACAGAGGGAGAGAGATGGAACCCATCCAATTACAAGCCAAATTACCAGACAACATTTTTCTAGCAACCTCATATGCGGATTTATTAGCCGTCCTTTTGATAAGCTGAAATTGAACTCCTTTAATTTTAGAAGCAATCTTTTGAATATCTTCAATTATAGAGTCAATTTTCCATGGGCAGAAAAGCCTACTCGAGGTGATTGCTTTTGTCAAAGTAACAAAGTTACTTGCCGTACACGGCAACAGGGGAATAATAAAAAAGAAAAGATAATTGCTGTTAGAGGCTGCAAACAAGATGGCCCATTAAGAGCAGCCCATTTCAACTCGGGCTGGATCTTCAGCCCAATAAGAAATCAATCACTCTGTAAGGACTTGGAATGGGTGATGACCATGTTACGTAGTCGTCTAGGAATCAACCAAATACAATTCGGTGGATATTAAAGATAATCACGTCATTAACTGAAAAGACGAAACTACCCTTCCCATTTGGGAATCAACCCTCAACAACTCAAAAGGCATATTCCCGTCGTGCGTGTTCGGTTGGTTAAATGTTACGTTTCCTTTTCATTCTCAAATTCTCTGGCACGAGACATCTAATTAATCGAGTTTTATTGATATTACACCTAAATAGAAATAAGTTGTGTTCCCAGAGAGTAAGAATTGAGAACGAACACGGCTCATAACTCGGATTCGAATTTTGTGCTCTATTTTTAATTGAGTGTCCTCAACTTAACTGGTGCATAATATAGCGACATGTTGTGCAGCCGAGATTTATCAATTGATGGTCGAGTTTCGTCAAATATACTAGTGATCAAACCGTCAACTGAATTTTTTTTATCTCAAAAGAAAAGAATAAGTAAAATTATGTAATGACATAATTTGATAACATTTTATATCTTTCAAAATTATGGGATGACAACCTTATTACAATTGATTAGATATAAGAAATAACCATATTCTTGTAAATCATAAAATTATTATGATATATATATATATATATGATAAAATTCTAATTCTCTTGACATTTTATACATACATGGTAATCTCTCTCCCAACACAATGAAGATAAAATTCCCTAATTTCGTTTCCGCAAAATCACATTTTTTTTTGGACGAACAAAATCACATATTAAAAATCATTCAATATAAAAGTTTCTTGTTATTATTTACAGGCAAAGATATATTCGTTATTACATTATTATGGTATATAAGTTTGACATGTTATAAATAGCTCATTTTGGATGGATTTTTTCGAAGTATTTTTGAAAGAAGTACTTTAGGTTAAAATTTTTGACTTTTAAAAAGAAGTTCTAATTGAACTCTTTTCAGAGCTTTAATTTTTTTTTAAAAAAATTAATTTAAATACTTATTATAAAAAATAATTTTTTGGGTTAAAAAAAATACTCTTTTATTAAAAAAAAAAAAAAAGAAATCAATCCCAACAGGCTCGAAGTGTTCTCGATTTGCGCTTTATACCGCTCAACTCGCATCTTATTTCCTCATCCTAATCAGCTTAACAACCAAACCACAAAACACAAAACCAAATCAGCTTTTGACCAAAAGCAACAAGGAATAAAAGAAAAAGAAAAAGCAAATCAGCTTAGACACCTTCTCCTTAAAGTCTTCACCACCTCAAATCAAATTATTCACAAAAAAAAAAAAGGGAGAAACACTTTCAGATAATCAATTATGGCGACTACAGAGGTTTTGCAGAGAAACATGGATCTTCTTCTGTCTTCATCTCTGTTTGACACCCCAAAAGGTATAATTTTTGTTACCCATTAAAAAGTGTTTTTTTTTTCCCTTTTTTTTTGCCCTCTTGAGGTCTCCATTAGAAATGATGGTTTTGTAGTTCTGTTTGTTCATAAAGCTTGAATCTTGCTCACCCGGATTTTTTTTCTTTTTGTTGAGATTTTTGGTGATTTTTGCTTTATAAAGGTCGAATCTTGCTGACCAAGATTGTACTTTGAATCTTCTGGTGCTGCTTTTTTGTTCATTTAGTATTGTAGTTGCTTAGGTTTATTAGTTTATATATGAAAAGGCGCTGTGAGCCGAAGGTTATGAGTAGTAGAAATAGGTTCTTGCAGAAATGCAAGGCTAAACTGGACAAATAGACAATAGATCCCACTTGGGGTCCGACTTTTTCATGGACTAGGGGCTCATCTGGATTGGTTTTTTTAAAAAGCATTCTCTTTAGCAACATTTGAAAAGAATTTTTTTTTGTAAGCTAAAATTCTGGCTTCTGAAAAAAGTTGCATTTGAGTTTTTTTAGAGTTTCAATTCTTTTTGAATGTCAAACAAAATAGTTATTGCAAAAAGCATATATTTTTTTGGGGAAAAAAGCTTTTTTGTTGGGAAAAAAGCCAATCCAAAGAGGCCCTAGGATTGGGAGTTCTGCACCGTGGGTTGACTTTCATGTATGAACTTTTAGATATCTCACCCACTGTTAATCTTTTTCTGGTGCTATGGTGTGATTGTCTAGCATTTCTTATTGTATTATATATGCATGCACTTTTGACTCGGAGATCATGAGTCTTCAAGAGAACCTCGAGTCGGCCTTTCCTGCAGCCGCGTTTGGCAAGAGCTTAGTTTATTTGGCTGCGGTCTGCCCTTTATGTGTGTTATAAGAGTTTAAATTTTGCTGACTGGTATTGTGTTTGGAGCCTTTGCTGGTATAATTATGTGGATGTAGTTGTTGACATTTTATTCGTCATATGTTTATGTATTCAAGGAAAGATATTCATATTTGGGGAATGGTTGCAGGAGATAATGTGAAATCTCGAGGTATGGAAGTTGAGAAGAAGATTGAATTTCTGGAGAGCTTGACTGGAAAAGTAATTTTCCCCATCTATTTTGTGTTCCTCCAAGTGCAAAGATTGCATCTTTAGCTAGCATCTATGCATATAATTTGATGTGGTATATTTCTTAGTTTGAGTAGATGTCATTTATTGTTTATTGACATAATTAAGATTGCACTTTTACTGTTATTTTATTTGGTTTGGATATTTCTAGATCTTCTCCTGTTCTTGTATATTGAGTTTTCACAACATTATAGTTTGATGTCGATGCAAGTTAAATATACTTTGTATGCTCCCTTTGGGGTGGCTAATCCGTCATCCTGGTTAAAAGTTGGACGCAGACATGATCCCTCTTAAAATTGGATCATTTCACAATCTTCTGTTGTTAAGTTCAATCCCTCTAGCAGGTTACCAATCGAAGATCTCGTAGATTGTTGAATGATCGATTGTTGATGGAGCTTGTGCCTCGTTTAAATGCCGAAGAAATCAGAGGCTTGTTCGCACCACCTCCCTGGGGTAAGATGGGCTCTGGAGAGAATTTTTTGTTGTGATACGCACCCTAACATATAATTTACAGAGAACCATCATCATTCCAATTCATGCACTGTACAGTCCAATTGTTTCAATTTCAATGGTAAAATCTTAGTTGTCTAATCACGAATCGTGTTGTGAATCGAAATGTCATTTTTTTGAATCGTATCGAATCAGGAATCGTAATGATTCGGGTACAAACTTAAAAGTACATAAAACAAATATATTATGGTTCCATATGATGTTTTGCATTAAAAATTTTTATCTGAATTGATATTGGTACATTTTTTTTGTTATATTAGGTTATTTTAATGGTAAAATGTAGAAGCAATTAGATATTGAAAGATAAAAATATTTAGGTTTTTGTTTATATGAACATGTAATTATAATTTGTAAATTACTGGAAAAGACTGAAATAAGTATATGTTTCTGGGTTCAATACCATATTACATTATAGTTCATATAAACATCGTCTTATGTTGTAGAACACTCTGTTTTTGTTTTTTTTTTCTTTCTTTTTGTTTCTTTGCTAGATTTATTATGTTTGATTTTTGATGTTTCAATGGAAGATATTTTAATCCTCTAGCAAATGGGCATTTCTTTTTGGTTTCTTTGGGTTCACAATAGCTTTTCAATTTAATCTTAGCAAATGAAATTTTAATGTGGGTTTTAAATTTGGTTCAATATGTATTGTGCTGACTCAGTGAATCGTAGATGAATCGCACGATTGGAATTTTGAAACATACGATTCAGCAACGATTCACCAATAGCTATGATTCACCTTTAGATACGTATTGTTTTGTTGGTGAATCATATCGAATTGTACGATACGAATCGTGAATCGTACGATTTTGATAACTATGGGTAAAATGACATTGTAAAATCAGTTGTTTTGCACTTTTGGTCTATGGTTCATTCCCTACAGTTGGTTAGAGACCAACACTTTTAGTGGAAACATTTAATACTTGCTGTTCGCAATCATCTATTTAGAATTTAGGTTTGATTATTTGGACCATCACTAGCTTTGGGAGAGAAACTCTCCACTTGTGAACTCATGTTCCTCCACCTTTTCTGGAATATCTCCATCCTCCAACCTCTGCAGATGTATAAAGTATGTAGCTATGTTATATTATTCCATCATGAGAAGGTAATAATAGCTCAGTTTACCATGGTGCAAGCATCAAACTTGAATTTCTGGTCTTTCCTCATATGTAGTTCTTGCTAAGTGCATATTGCTAACTAAATAACTCCCCAATGATTGTATAGGTGATGATGTGCCATTGTCGCCATTTTGCATGACCAATGGTGGGGAGTGGGACAAATTTAGGAATATTGACATGGATAAGGAGGTTCATCTCTTTTCTTATTTGACTTAGTGTATCTGGAGGACATGTATCCTTACATGACTCAAAAACTTTCCTTTTGGTTAGGTTACCATAATGGGAGCACTTGGAAGATCCTCAGGTAAGCCAAAAGGTCGAGTGGATGCTGATAAAGTTGCTGTAGTCACTGCATGGCACCGAATCAGTTGTAGAACCAGGGAGGCACTACGTCGCAGCTCTCTTTATGAACTTATTCACGGATATGAGGTATATTTGAGAAGTTTAAGCTGCTGACCCTTGATATCAAGTAAATCATGCAGAACAGAATAGCAGTTTGCCTACCCTCAGCTTGATGCTTATGCCAAAGTGAAAAAGTTTTTTGACAAATCCTCTATTAATTGTAAAATATTGTATCAAGTGCTCTTTCTGCTAGGAGTTATCTGGGGTTGAGTCTTGATACAATGAATTTTCGTGAAGTTTTTTGGTTGCAAATCTTTTTCATGTTCCACTTGATATAGTTCGTACAATGCTAGAAAGAACATTTTGGGCATCCCTTGGCCGCCATTCCCTACACGTCTTCCTCTTACCTCCTCTTGCCACATTTTGTTCATTAAAGATCGTACACTCATTCTCATTTTCCTCATAATGAGTCTTTGAAGGAAAGTTTTTACTTCAAATTAATTACTTCCCTTTTTTCTCTCAAAAGGAGGATAAAATTTTTTATATCGTATTTATAAGACAATTATCGTTATATAATTTCTGTTCCGAGTTCTTATATTCTAAATTTTGAACCTGACCTGCTGCAATTGTCTCTTTCAGGAATGTATACGTGCCTTTGTTGAGGAAAGTAATGATGACGGTGTTCTCGTCCTACATGTTCAAGATCCTTTTCATCGGTTATTACTACATGGTGTTTGTGAGGTATGTTCTCCTGAGGAAACCAGATGAATCAATTCATCCGCTAGAAGTGGTAGCATCATATACCTCTTACACCTGATGTTATTTAATTTTCTTTCAACAGTTCTACAATCTGGTCTCAGTAACAGTTACGCAAGCCGAGGGATCTGAGACTTTAAAAATGACGAGGATAAAGAAGAAGAAGTCAGGTTCCATTGAGCTACTGAACATCACCCTTTGCGACTTTCTGAAAATGGCGAAAGAAGGGATTTGGTGACTCATCCGCCATCACTATGTATTGTTGAGGAACTTGTGCATTTTTTAGTATAGTCTCTGGATGATTGTATTAGTTGCCTTGCCATCCAAGATCTGTAACATTAGATTGTACATCATGAAGTTTCTGTTGAAATGTCTCGTTTCATCAGCCTGTAATTTCAGGCTTTAGGCGTTAACTTGCCATTGTCTTGTAAATATTTATATCAAATAATGAAATTGGATTCTTTTAGAAATTATCAAATAATCTACTCTCTTTTGGCATGTTCTAAATGGAATGATATGTTGTTTAGTTAGTATACCATAGCCAACGGATGATTTCAGAATTTGTATTGAGACGAAGGATATTTCTGAGTCCACTTTGTTTGCAGAAAGTACTGGTTTGAATTATTTCTGCGAGAAAAGGCATTAAATCTGTTTCGTCTTAGCAGGGGCATAGCAGTCTGCTACAAACTCAAATATTGTATTTGGTTTCTTGGAGAATCTTGGAGAATTTGCCCCTTGTAGCAGTAACCGAACGATTGTTATGTCTCACTTTTTAATCTATTAAAATTTTAAAATGTAATATGTATGCCTGAAAATTTTGACATACAAAGGACCGAAAGGGAGAGATGAGAGGTGACATAAAATTTTATTCGTATAATTAAGGCTTGAACGAGTTAATATTGTTGCAGTAAACAAAGACAGTTTCGTCTCAAGATGCTTTTGTTCTTGGTTTCATCATATTACCTGATGATCAACGAGAAAACCTTCACTGAAGTTCAAAAACTAGTCTTGTGCATTTTGCTACTTCATGTTCATCATGATACACATGATATATGTTAGTCTTGAATTATAATGAATTAAGGATTTTCCAGCATCAACTGACCTCCAAACACGTATTCCTTCGGGCTCTTTTATGAGCTTACAGATTCATGTTTTATTTTGCCCCTCGATAAACAACTTTTATAATTATTTAGAGAATGATTTAGAAATCTAGTTCATTTATTTGTTATCCAAGAAAATTTAGATTTCTAAGGTGATCTTTGTTGATTTACACATGATTGTACATCATACTACCTGAGTCATTTTACATACTAGATTTTCACAGTTCAAATACTTTATCGATTGGGACGGGTTTAAATAATGTTTCTAAATTTTTCGTTTTGGTCTAAAAATGATCGATGGTAAAAGGTAAAACTCATCCGGTAAGACAAACAACTCGGGTTGGTTTTGATTCGATGATGTACAAATTATTTTATATTGCCAAACGGTGAACATTACATACAAATTATCTGCTATATATTTCCAGTTAAATGGCGGAAATTTCGATATTTTCTCTCCCACATCGCTGTATTAGTCATAAAATTTCCTCCTGATGAATGCACGTAAAATGAAGCTAATAGCCGAGCCTGGTGACGTGGGCTTATAACCCAAGTGGGGGCATTAAAGTGAGGGGACGCTGGCCCAATTCTGATGGTAGGGCTTTCATGGGTTTTTGCTGGCTTGTCCTTTCCGAGCATAGAGTTGGGCCACGTGGTTTAGGCTAAGGCTTGGGCTTCTTGGCTCTTAGAGTGGGCGGCACCGCGTTAGGCTGGTTTCACAGAGCAACGAGAACTTCCTGCTCCTTGCAGTGGGAGGATAGCAGGCTGGTTCCCGTGAAGCCCAATACTACCTGATGGATCGGCCCCAATTAGACCATCACTTTTTTTCTCTGTTTTTTTTCTTCTTGATGGATTGGACCAAACTTATAATGAAATATTCAACGTTATAAACGCTCAAGTATTTTACGCACCGTTAATTGATGGTGTTACTATTTATTTTGTGTATATTTTTTTTCTTTTCAAATCTCATGTAACATTTACTTTTCAACTCTTATATGTCATTTTTTCCTACTAAAATTATATAAAACATAATTTATGAATATATGCTTTTTACTGTTGAGACTTGTATGTCCCAAGATAAGCAAAGCCAAACAGGGTCTAAATGCAATCGATCTTTGAAAATAATTTCTTTTTGATAGAAAAAGAAAAAAGGACTTCGAGAATATTAGTATTTTACGGAGGGCAAATTTGAGACATGGTACATTTTTTAGGGGTAAATGAAGCAAAACGGGAAACAATTCTCGTAAGTGGCAAAAGTGGCCGATTTTCAAATTCGTTACATGTTTGTCGGATTTGATGACAACGCTTTCCACTTTCTTTTCGGCCGTTCAAACACCACGACCCCACACGAAGGCCACGTTTTCTAGATTCCCTATCCCCCCTCTCTCTCTCTCTCACACACTCACACTCACTCACAAACAAATTTTATTATTATATTAATCCCGTTATAGTTAACCTTTTACTCGGCATTTAAGACTTATTTGGATTAATTTTTTTAAAAGTTATTTTTTTAATAATTTTTTGAAAAACAGTTTTTTTGGCTATAAAAAAAATTATATTTAAATTTTTTTTAGAATATCAGTTTAGCCAAGTTAAATAATTATTATAAATTTAATATAATTTTTTCAGAAAAAATAAAACACTTCTACTTGAAAAAAAAAAATAACGCTGTTAACATGGTAAGTATTTGCATTGACTATTTTGGTCTTCAAAAGTTGAGTTTTTGACTTTGCACATCGTTTCATGTCATGACAGTTGTTAAAGTCCTATATTATCTAAACGTTTTAAAAGAAAACATTAGTGTATTTATATATAGTATTAACACGTCCATTTATGTGCTAAATTATTTAAAGTCTTACTCATGCACACCTTTTTTTAATGTTTTAAATGAATAGACATGATTTTTGAACTTGAGACTTTTCTTTTACTCTTTAGGTTCTAATTCCATATTAGAATTACCATTTTATTTAAAAACTCATGATAATTTTTATTTGAAATGAGAAAAGGTATTGCTTATGCATTCTAAATCCATTATCTTTTTTGTTGGTAAATAACTAAACATTCTCTTACGATCTTTCAAACATACATCAAATCCATTTGTAGTCTAAAAAGCCCCTCATAATCTCTTATGGTTCACCAAAAGTGCATCACACCCTTTATTGTTAAAAAATTCGCTATCTTTAACTATCATTACATTGGATGAGAATGAAGTAAAAAAGTATTTGGATAAAATATACTTATAAGCTATTAATATATTTAGTAAATATGTGCATGTAAACCTTAGTGTTTATTAAAATTACTAAAAGGACTTTTTAGTAATAATCTTCTTCTTTTGTTTTTAAGGGGTATAAATATATTTATATTTGGTGAACGTTTAATGTTATAACCAACTAAAAAAAATTAGGAGGATGGTGCTTTATTTATTTTTGATTATTTATAAATCAAATTTACTTGTTTAGAGCTTAGTAATATAATTTATCAAATAAATAAATTTATTTTTTTGACTTATAACCAACTTATAAATTCTCTCAATCACCCTCTAAAGAATTTTTCTTGCAAAGGTGCATGAAAACGTCGTTGTGCTACTTTGCACACGCAAAAATAGAAAAAGAGACAACAAGTAGACTAGGCAGCAATAAGTAGAGAGAGAAGCCACATTTTTTTGTCCAAAACCAAACTCAGTTTTGGCGTGATGAATGTTTTGTGTTTTTCTTTTCATAGTGAAGACCCCACCTCATCACCAATCTTTAAAGAAACTCTTGATTGTCCCCTCTGTACTACTTTATTTCCAAATTTGAAATTCAACACTTCGTTTTTCTCCATTAACAACATGTGAAGCTTCTCTTCGGCTCTTCTTTTCACACTTGCTCCTTCTCCTCCTCCTCCTCAGCTCACTTCCCAATAAGCCCTTTTTCTTTACTAAGCAAAAAGAAGTAAAAGATGACGAAGATGAGTGAAAACACATCACCAAGAAGCTTAAACACACTGCCCCAGATGGAGTTTCTCAAGAAGCTGAAGCGCTGGAAGCTTCTTGAGCTCTCACCCACCATTTTTGGCTGCTTCTTCATCACCTTTGGCTTGATCTTCTGTCTCTTCTTGTTGGATTACACAAGTGTTAATAGTCAAAAACATGCGTTTTTAGCTACTTGGTTTTTGGATTTGACTAATGTGTCATCATCATTGGTGTCATTGCAAGAAAATGGTGGTGGTGGCGAAAAAAAAGTGAACTTTATTGAAGAAGGTGGAAAAGGGTGTGATATATTTGATGGAAATTGGGTTTGGGATGAAAGTTATCCACTTTATGAGTCAAGAAATTGTGTGTTCTTGGATGAAGGCTTCAGGTGTTCTGAGAATGGTAGGCCTGATAATTTCTACACCCAGTGGCGTTGGCAGCCTAAAGATTGCAACTTGCCCAGGTTTCTCTATGCGGCTTTTTCCTTTATTTAAATTTCATTTACCTGTATAAGGAAATATGCTTATTGATTTGCAACAAATTAATCTCTGAAAAGGAAAATGGTCTGTTGGATTCATCATCTCTTTTGAACACTTAATCTCATCTAAAAACTTAACCGTGTAGAGAGAATATTGGTGAATTTATATATTGTATTGACACGTCCCTCACTTGTATGCGGGATTGTTTTTTAGCCTCGCACGTGGATAGTTTTGAATGACTTTAAATGAGTAGTGGTGAGTTTTGATACTTAGGCCTTTTGGTTTCTAGAATCTGATATGATACCATATTAGAATGACTACATCATCATCTAAAAGCTTAAGCGTGTTATATAAGATATTGGTGAATACATATATTGTAGTAACATGGTTTAGTGTAATTTGATCTGTTTCTATTAAATTGGCAAAACATGATCTTTTCCTGCTGTTTTTAATGTTATTGAATTTGTCACTGTTTGTTCACGTTTTCCACCAATGTGGGACATTACAAATTCACTGTGATTGATAGTCTATATGGGTAACCAGTGCTGTTATTATGGTGTATTAGTGTTTGTGTTCGTGTCATGGCTGTAGAGGCCTTTGTGTTAAGATTTTACATGCTGTTCTGAGTTCGAAAATTTTATCTTATTTTGTATGTGGTGTTAATGTGTCTATCCCTGCAGACAGTTTAGTGTTAAGAGCCATTCTTGTATTTGTATATCTTATTGATGTAATATGGAGAAGGGTGCCTTGAAAGAAATATTAGATGAAAATGAAAAGGAACTACAAATAGGTTTTACTGAGGAGCTAAATTGCTTTTGTTGTGTGCTGAAGAACCATTATTAGTACTCTTCTGATATGTACTTGAATTGGGGGATATGGCCTCGTAGCTCATGATATCTAGAAGTGAAAATATTAGATGAAAAGGAAAAGAAATTTTAGTACATCTAATGGAAGCCACAAATAGATTTTTACGTGATTTTCTTTCTGCATCCGATAACAGATTTGATGCAAAAGATATGCTGGAAAGGCTGCAGAACCGGCGGCTCGTATTTGTAGGGGACTCAATCGGAAGAAACCAGTGGGAGTCCCTTCTCTGCATGCTGTCTTCTGCAGTTACTAATAAGAGTTCAATATATGAAGTCAATGGTAGCCCAATAACAAAGCACACAGGTTCCTTAGTTTTTAAGTTTGAAAATTTCAACTGCACAATTGAATACTACAGAGCTCCATTTCTAGTGCTACAAAGTCGAGCGCCTGCTGGGGCTCCAGAGAAAGTTAAGATGACGTTGAAGCTGGATCAAATGGATTGGAGCTCCAATAAGTGGAAAGGCGCAGACATTCTAATCTTCAACAGCGGGCGCTGGTGGAATTATGAGAAGACCATTAGAGGGTATGATATTTTCCTGATTAGCTTCTTATTTTATTTCCATTCAGTCTTTCTGGCTCTTTAGATAGCAAACTTGAACTCTTTAAAGTTCCCTGAAAATTCCCACCCCCTGCCATGGTTCACACCCTGGGGAGTGGAGTTAAATAGAGAAAGGCAAGAATGGAAAAGGACTAAAAGGTCGCACAGATGCATTTGCCTTATTCTAGTTTCTTCCAAGTTTATTCTTCTAGTTTCTTCCAAGCTTATTCCTTCACTTTAAGCACTAACAAAGTCGTGTTTTGAGCATCGTACATCTTTTGCTAATCCCATAAGAATGCCGTCTGAATTTCTGGTATCATCTCTTTTCTCAGGGGCTCTTACTTCCAAGAAGGGACAAAGATCAAAATGGAAATGACCGTAGAGGGTGCATTTCGTAGATCCCTACTAACATTGTTTGATTGGATAAGTCATGAAGTCAACATGACAAAGACCCATGTTTTCTTTCGCAGCTTTGCTCCTGTCCACTTCAGGTTTGCCCAGTTGACCTATACCATAAAGTCTAATATCACAACAGAACCTACACCTAGTTCACATTTCACCATATACACACACACACACACACACACACACATATACACATGTAAGTATGTATGTATTCTTTTTGATCCTTGATTATTGACTGCATGCTACTAACAAATTAAAAAAAAAACCTGGACCTTTGCTTTTCACTGTAATTCGATAGTGGATGAAAAAGTAGTCAGTGTAATTACACTATAATATGGTTTGTTTTGAGTTTTTTATAAGATGCTTGTGATAGGATGTCGTATATCTTATAAGATGTAAGGAAACAATAAACATAGCCTCCTGCACGTCAATAAGATAAGAATCTTATAATAAGCTTATTCCAAACACAGCATATGTCTAACTATTAATGGTGAAAGTGGCCAATCTAAACAAGCCCTAAGTCATTAAAGACTTACAAATTGCTTAATTTTTAAATCAATGATCTTGTTATGTTATTTTCTCTCTAATATGGAGTATTTTATGATCACTTTGGATGAGCAGAGGTGGAGATTGGAAGACTGGCGGAAGCTGTCACTTGGAGACGCTACCGGACTTGGGTTCCTCACCAGTGTCGTCCGATGAATTGAATGTAGTGATTGATGTGTTATCTAACCATTTGCGAAAGTCAGAATTGCGTAATATGGGCTTGTTAAATGTTACTGGTATGACATCTCGAAGAAAAGATGCTCACTCATCTTTGTATTATTTAGGGCCCAAGAAAACAGCTCCTCTCCATCGACAAGACTGCAGTCACTGGTGCCTGCCTGGTGTTCCTGATGTATGGAATGAACTTCTGTATGCAGTCTTCCTTAAACGAGAGATTATTTGTCTAAAAAGTGGCTCGCTGCCTTCACATTCTGCAGAATAGATCGTGGCAGGTTCCTGGGCACACTGGCATCCGATAGATTTCATTACTCTGCCATTCGTGAAACACGAGAAATGCTCCTTAGATTGTATGAAGGAGGCGAGTCAACTCAATCTACTTGGTAAATGACACAACAACCTTGTGTATACAAGGACAAAGCACAAATTGAGAAATTCCCTCCATTTGAGGATCTTGAGGACTGAGGACCAATTCTTTTTTGCGAGATTTCAGAATTTGCGTTCTTGGATGAATAAGGGACTAATTATCTGGATATGCTCAGCCATCATATTTAATGGATAATTGCTTGTTCTTCGAATTACTGAAGCGAACGGCTCCATATACATGATGGATTTAGCTAGTTTTGGCCAAGCAAATATACAAACTCGTGTTTTTAGTTACATATATACATCGTATCGAGGACATAGTGTATTTTGTACATGGGAAGGCATTTCTGTAAAGGTTGTTAAAATTGTCTTTTTCTGCTAAATTCTTAGCTGTTGTTAATTTTAAGCAGATACTGTACTGTACTTCACAGATTAGTCAATTTTGATTTTCACTTGCAAGTTAGCATGTACGAAGATTTTTACTTGGGTAAGATAGACAATTTATGTATATATATAACTCTGAGAGTCTGTTTATTAGCTTCTGAGGGGATCTTTATTCATTTGAAAAGTGTTCAACATCTCACCTTGCATTGTTCACCTCACTATTGTGTGTTAAACCATCTTGATTATGTTTGTAGCCCCTGTTATGATCCAACCTGTTGTGAGCATATACCATGCACAATCTTGGATCATATGACACATCCATCAAATAAAATAGAAGTTAATTAGCTATCGTCAAAATACCCCCTCTCATATGTTTTATACCCGTATTTTTAGTCTGAAAAATCAATGCTTCCATTAAAAAGATTTAATTTGTGAATAAGTGGTGAATTGTGTCATACATTTGTCCAAACAAAATCATAGATTTGCCCCATGTTCTTGTTAGATGAATAGCTCCTTGTTAATGAAGGAATATGAACATACGGAGCATACCTACTCAAAGAAAGATTGGAAAATCAATTAAACAAGCAATAAAGGAAAAACAATAAAACGATACACTGGTTGAGATGGACTGACCTAAGAAGGCAGGCCACAATTCTTGTACAACGTAGAGGTTTACAAGTTTGAGTCGCGAAAACATCTAACATAGGACTAAAGTCCTTCTTTTGACGCTAAAATTGCACAAGTTTTTGTGCATCGATTGTCTTTTTCTTGCACACAGAGCAAGCGCTTCTCTCAAAGCGCGCTTATTAGAGATACACAACAAAGTATTGCTTCCGAAGGGCATTTAATCATCAAAAGGGTACTGCTCGTACCTCATTGAACAAACGGAGAGCACGGCACGACCCCCAATTCGGCTTCGACAGGTGTCAAACAGAACACTTTTAGCAGCACCAAGGCAGGTGGCACAATCCGATGCAGTTACATCTTGATTACAAGTAGCATGTCCGTAGGCAAAAGCTTTAGGGTAAGGCGAAATGTTACGGAAATCATAGCCTTGTCGTGAAGGGGTGACATCCTCAAGTTCATCAAGAACATCGGCTAGGCTCTTCTGGAAAGGACCATTTTTTGAATACACTCCATAATTGCATAAAACTGATTTCACGGTGGTGCTTGGGACACTTGTGACCACATAACACAGTCCTAATAGCAGTAGCAATCCAATCAACAATCTGCTCATGATCACTTTTGACTCTTCGTACGTAATCAAGGTTTTATGGTTTCGATTAATCTAAGTCTTATCCCACGAAATGAGACACTCAGAAAAGCAAAGAAATATTAGAACACACTTGGGCATGCAAGAAAGAAACCCTATGCTAATGGTCTCTTTCCTTGGCTATGATGACCACCAAGAGTCTTGATAAATGGTGAGAGTTGTAAAATTGGTGTTCAATGATTGGTCCCTCCATCGCTGTTTGCTGAATATGTCGTCTTTGTTTTCACCACCACCTGTTCTTGTCTCGTTCTCAAATGTCCCCAGGAAAAGCTACAGGAATAAGTGCTTAAAATTTAAGAGGTCAGTGCCGGCCAAATACTTTTAAAATGGACTCTGATTTTGTTCTATCCGGTACAACAAGGACGAGTTAGTTTTTAGAGGGTGTTTGACTTTGAGGGTGTTTAGCTTTGCTTATTTAGTGTTTATAAACACTTAAATAGTAAAAAATATATGAGGGGTATTTTTTTTTTAAATTCTTATAAGCACCCAAAATAAGCAAAGCCAAACACTCTCTTTATTTTTCTTAACCTGCTTATAAGCATTTGATACTTATAAGTAGTTTTTAATGCTCATAAGTAAATAACAAAGAATTAAAGAAGTGTATGGATAAAATGTATTTATAAGTTGTTGACATGTTTGGTAAATATATAATTATAAGTCGCAGTATTTGTTAAAATGACTAAAAAGGACCTTTCATTAATTAAGGGGTAATTTTTTTATATTCTTAAGGGGTAAAAATATAATTTTATTTGCTGAACTTTCATTGCTTATAAGCAGTTAAAAAAATAAGTTGGGGTGGTATTTTTTTTTTTTTGGTTGTTTACAAGCCAAATGTACTTGCTTATAAGCACAATTTGCCAAGTGTATATATATTTTATTTTTTTTGGCTTATAAGCAAGTTTGACTAGCTTATAAACACTCTCAAACACCCTCCAAGTCAGAGAGTCTATGATATCCTATTCTATTCTAGGAAATTTGTGTTTCATTAACAACAAATTATAATGATCACTACTATTGTACGGACTTAAACACCTTGATAATGAACTAGGTTTATTATAATAATGGATTAATAGTTGGGCTTGAATCATTACAGTACTAGACATTAGGACATGTATACCATGGTTTTTCTTTAAAATTGGGCTTCAAATTATAAGAAATGCTAGAAATTACATTTTTTTCTCTACTAATTATTTTCTTTTATCACTTTTTATGTGTATTTCATAATTTGCATAAATACAAAAGAGATGTTAAGTTTGAATGCCAAATAAGCATGGAGATAGAAGAGATAAATAGGTGATTAAAAAGAAAAACAAATAAAATCTAACATTTTTCTTGAAATATATGTAAAATCAGAGTACAACACAGTATTTGAAGCACCCGAGATTTTTCTCTTCAAAACCGGCAATCTCCCCAAGTTCCTCAACTTTTCTTGCAAGAGTTTCCACTTTCTCCACCATCTCTGTCAACAAGAAGTAAAAGCTTGTGACAGCGAGATTTTCATTGTCTTCTTCATCTCCATTAATAATAATTCTGGAGAGGAACTCCACTTGGCTTAATTCTTGCTTCGACTGTAAGGTTGGAGCTGTTAATAACACCTTATCACAATCACACTTCTTCATTTGCGTGATGCTCTCTCCAAGCTCTCTTAGAATCCATGCTGTGGAGAATCCAATTATTTTACATGGTTCTTTGATGGTCTGCCTAAATAACATCTGTGAAGGCTGATGACACAGTTGACAATGAGCTATAAGAAATGGATTATTTAATGTTATAAAAGAGATTCAATAATATACAAAAAATTAAAAAATAGGGAACGATCTTTTGGGTTTGAACTTTGAACCTCTTACAACTGTCTAAGTCTATAGTTACATTATCAACCAATCAAACAAAAAACCCATTCATTAATTATATTACATAACAATATATCTATTTATTATAAAATCTGCCGCCTATATAAAGAAAAAAGGGCTGGCTATGACCTGTAGGGCTGCCTGTATACATTTGTTATTATTTAAAAATAAAACGTACAACTATAAATGGTGGTTTCAATAAAACCGCGCCTATAAGCATTTTTCATCTTTTAAAAAAATAAGATGTACCATTATAACTAGAGGTTGGCATAAACCAATGTCTATAACTACAATTGAAGACGAATTCTAAAAAAAACTGCCGCCTATGTCTACATCTAGATTGCAGCCTATAGTGGTATAGGCCTTGAAAATTGCCGTTAGAAAATCACCACTTATTTTTAGTTCTTTTGTAGTGTATATAATAAATTAGGGATTACAGATCAAGTAGTTTACATTATCATTTAATATTTTCAAGATGACCTAGTATTTCGAAAACTGTGCGATATGTATCAGTATTTTATAATGTACCTTTCTGGAGGACTTTATGCAAGCTTTCAATGACAAGATGATTGCAGCAACTTCCCTTAAAACCTCACCAATTTCCAGGTATTTACCCCAGGGGTAGGAAATCCCAAATTTTCCACGCCAAGGTTCCCATCTCGCAAAGTTTGCCTTCAATATACATGTTTGTTAGGAAAAAATGGATAATCAAAATAAACCTAAGGAACTTACCCCCCCCCCCCCCAACCCAAAAAAAAGAATAGAAAAAAGGCTAAAAGACAAAAATATAAAACTACAAAGGATAATTAAACGATTGAAAGAAAATATTAATTAACTAAAGCATAAATTCATAATTTTATAACTCTAGTTACCAAAAAAATAAAAATATATTCTATTTAGAAAAGTGGTTTTTAAATTCTAATATCTCATGTATATATAATAAAAATTTTATTATACACATGAGAGGGGATAAGAAAAATCAAAAGTAATATATAATGACACTCTTAATAAAAGAATGAGGCGCAATAGATATACCAGTGATTCATCGTTGGATTTTGAGTGCAACACTGAGTTGCAGCCGTCGAGATCGACGCTGAGCTGGTTTTCCTTCTCGCTCTCTATCTCAAAGTACTCCTCTAAGCACCCTACACATTCAATAGAATCAATTGCTTCACAATATATCAGCCTAAGAGTTAGACTCCCTACCCGAGAAAAATAAAAAAACTAAGAATAGATGACAATTTTCTATAATCATACGTAGAAACAACGGTTTTGATGAATTATTGCTAAAAGGAGACAAATGGTAGTTATAAATGGTGGCTTCTTGCCACCTACCGTCTATAAAAGTACATTTTATATTTAAAATATAAAAAATGTACATATGCGATAGTTTTACAAGAATTTTCACCTATAGTCATACGTTTTAAATTTATAAATAATAATGAAAAGATGTACATAGTCGGCAGTGTTACAAGAATCGCAGCCAATGTTTTATTGTTAAAATAAAGAAAAATGCATATGGACAGTGATTTTTTATTTTATTTTAATAAAAGATGTCTTGTTTAAATTTGTATTTTTCACATAGGTTATACTGCCATCTATGACCTGCTAGCTGAAAGCGGCGGCATTCTTGGTGGCGGTTTGAAAATTACTATCTGTGACCAAAATGTTGCCTATTCTTAATTTTTTTTTCTTTTTTTGAAGTAATTAAATTCGACTTTTTTAAAAATTGTATATAACAAGAGTTTCGTACATCGATACTTTCTTTTTCTGATATCTAAACTAACCTTCGATGGAGCGAGCAAGCTTGTCGAAGTTAGATGCTATGGAGTGATGAAGCGCATCGCTGGCCCACATAGGAAAGATAAGTAAGCTGGTGAATATGCAAACTGCAAAACCGATGCCGATTGTCGACAGACGTTGGCTGGCTAATTTCACGACTTTGTCAACTCGCACCCCAGACACCGCAACTAGATTGAAGGTGAGGATGAATATCATGGCGCCATAGTCATGCCTCCTCTTTATACTTGGCACCAACCTACAGTATGTTGCCGCAGCTCCTGTTCGTGCATCATCGTAATTATTAGGGGTGTACATAAAATTGAAAAAATTGCAAAAGCTGTTTTGGCCGAACCGAGTCGACCGTCAATAATTTTTTGAAGTAGTTTGACCCGTCATAGTTTTTTTTTTTAAACTAAAACGAACAGTTCGATTTTTAATTTTAGAAACAAAAACCGCCATTCAAACTAAACTGTGCTAAATTATATGTGTACATTATATGCTAATAATATTTAAAAATTATGCATAATAAGGTTAAGATTTAGTGTCTTTTGTATATTAGATTGTTGGATTTGTTAGTGTTGTTGGGATTAGTATCTTTTTGATACTAGATTATCGTATTTATAGGAGATTTAGGAAAATATTGCTAGAATATGATTATCTTAAATAAAAATATATACAACAATCAAATTCTAAAACTGTTAAAATTGCCCAAAATTGACAGTCCAAAAACCGAATCAACCAAAACCGTTGGGTTGTCTAGTATTTTGGGCGGTTTGGATTTACAAAATTGTAAACTTCTTAAATCAGCTCGATTAAAAAGTTAGGAGAAAAATCGTCCAAAATCGCCTACATACACCTCTCGTAATTATTTGTGGATTTTCTAAAATCTATGAATTGTCGAGTTCGAGTTATCCTTTGGGTTCGGTGCAAAACCATTGTAAATTTCTTAAACTTATATTACTAAAATACCGTCGGCAGTATGACTTCTCATGAGTACGTAAATATTATAAGTTGTGTCCGTAATTAGATAACAACAAAAAAAGTATCGGAGTACTCGTATAAGGTGTCTTACCAAAGATGAAGACACAAGTGACAACAACGATAGGGTTGCCAACCCCTCCAGCTTCATCGGCTAAAATGGCAGCCAAGCATCCCAATCCACCACCTAGTATTGTTCCAATTCCCCGGTTTATGCCTTTGCTTAGAGTAGCACCTGATTTACATACATATATATCATCAAAAGAAAAGAAATTATATATATATATATATATATATATATATCATCAAAAGAAAAGAAATTAACTTGTTGGAAACCCTCATGAATTTTTTTCAAATGGTGTTTCATGTCAACGAGAATAAAAATTCTCCTTTTAGTAGCTTCAATTTTTAGGTTAAAGAATCATATTATTAGAGCTGAACTAAGAAAGATTCTAGGTTTAAGTCTCACTTTTTTGTGTAAGGTATAATTTTCTTTTATACGGGAGAAAAATTGAGAATAGGCGGCGATTTATTGGCTATAATTTTTAAAAAACCACTACACACGGCATTAGTTGAATCATCGCTAAATGTAGACGTAACCGGTGTTTTTTTATGTATAATTCCACTGCTAATTGTAGTTATAGGCCACGGTTTTCCGATACACCAACTATAGTGACACATTTTATTATTTTAGATAAACAAAAAATGCATATAAGCAGTGTCTATGATCGTTTAGAATAGATGATGACTATATAGGCAGTGATTTGAAATTCGCCATTTATTTTGAATTGTCATCAATGACCAAAAACCCACCGCCTAGTCTTGAATTTTTAGTAGTGATATATATTAAAGACCAAAATATAATTGGCAAACCTGCATAGAACTCGAAGAGAACAACAACAGTTATGATAGCCCATATGCCATTTTCACCCACTTGATTGAAAAGTGGATCAAGGAGATACAAGAGGGAGACGAGGACCAAGGAAATTCCAACCTTGATGCTATGAATCACTTTTCTCATGTCCTGCTTACATTTTATTTCCTTGAGTGATGAAACAAGCCCCAGAAAAGCAATCTGTTTGATCTTCTTTTTGCTGACAGTAACATTCTCTTGATGCTCATTTGCAATTGATGTGGCTGTTGAGCTCATTGGTTAAGTAGTATTTGTTTCAATTGTTTTTATTTTTTATTTTTGGCTTCTGGTGGCTAAGTGTTCTACGAAGATAAAATTGCTCAGAAATATGATGCGAGTAGAGAAATAGCCACTCCATGCAATTTATAGGAAGTTGGATAAAGAATTAACAGTAAAATTCTGCAGCATCAATGGTGGACATCGACCTTAGTGCCACTTGGTAGGGCAAAAGAGTATGCAACACAACAGCTCATCCGCACGAGTGTGCTTATCAACCTATTTGGATTGACTTTTGTGCAAAAATATTATTATTTTTTTTTAAAAGCATATTCTTTTTTAAATAAGAACTTGAATTGACTTTTAAGAAAGTTAAAAACTTTGAAACAAAACTCACACTCAAACTCAATTTTTTAGAAACAAAAAATTTTAGCTTATAACAAAAGTAGTTTTTCAAAAACCGTAGGAGAAAACACTTTTAGAAGAACCATTCTTTCTAGGGACAAAAGCATTCGTTGCAACAAATATCGAGAAAATTGGAGAAACAAAGGTTTACCCAACCCATGTCGGGTTGCAGTCTTCCCACGAGAAGAGAGAGAGGAGGCGGACAAACGCCTACCAAATTACAATCCAGAGTATTACTAAGAAGGTGTTTGGATTGGCTTATAAAAAAATTACTTAAAGTATTTTTGGTTTTAAAAGAGTGTTTGGTTTGGCTTTTTTTTTGTCAAACCTGCTTAAAACTTAATTTAAGCTAATAGAAGTGTTTGTTTTAATTAAAAATGTGCTTTGTTTAAGTAGCTTTAAGTAGAAAATAAAAAGCTCCCCAACCCCAGCTTTTGCTTTTTATGGCTTTAAGCACGTTGAAAAAAAGCAAGTTTGACCAAATCATTTACTATCTTATCCTTACCTTTTTATTTTTATTACTAAAATATCTTCACTCTTTTATCTTATACTTACCTTTTTAAATTATATTTTAATGTCCTTAATAGTTATTTTAACTATATAACTTACTTTTTAGCCCACTTTTAATCAAACATGTAAATACTTATTTTTATAACTACAACTTTTATTCAAACACGTAACTACTTAAAGTTGACAATAAAAAAAAGTCACTTAAAGTTAGAAGTGCTTTAAGTAGCTTTTTTATAAGCCAATCCAAACACCCTCTTAAGTAGCTTTTTTAAGTGATTTTTTTCAACATGCTTAAAGCCATAAAAAGCAAAAGCTGGGGTTGGGGAGCTTTTTATTTTTTGTTTAAAGCCACTTAAAAAAAGTACATTTTTAATTAAAACAAACACTTCCATTACCTTAAATTAGGCTTTAAGCAAGTTTGACAAAAAAAAAAAAAAAAGCCAAACCAAACACCCTCTAAAAGCATTAGGAGCAACTTGGTCAGCAGGGACATCGGCCGATTGCTTTAAACACCGAACTTCAGCAAGTTAGTTTCAAGAACAATTTTTGGAATATCCTCAATGATGTGGTCAATTCTCAATGAAATATATTCACCAGCCAAGGTAATTACTTTAAAAACAACATACACATCATTCTCCAAAATGATGTTAAAAAAACCAATTCAGACGAGCCTCGCGAACATAGAGCTGATAAAATGGAGGATTGTCTTTTCGCAATGCGTTAATGGAATGTTCTCATGGCTGACTTCTCACCTGCAGTGGCAATGAAGAGACATTTGTTCATCAGGTGCCACTACAATGCAGCCTTCCGTTTATGATTGGACTTCAAATCGTACATATTAGGACTATCTAGGTATAATCTCTCCTTATTCTCCATTGGAGGGGGGGTCCGATCGATGTAACTACACTATGTTTTGCTATACATCGTCCACGCAGGAACTAATATAATGCCAACTTACTGAGCCAGGGGAAAGAAAGAAAAAAGATACATACGTGCTAACTTTAGGCCAATAATTAATTAGCACGATCTTACCTAGTGCAATAAAATTTTATTTAATTTTAGTCGTACTCTTTATGTTTGGAATTTAGTGGTGGAGGGAGCGAATAGCTATGCCTATTTTGCTTAACCTGAATTGACATGTGCAAAGTGCAAAATCGTCAATATAATTTGTTTATTTTGACATGAAAACTTGATTTGCTTCATTGATTGACCTCAATTTTTATTTTTATTTATTTATTTATTTTTGTTGAAAGGGAGGTTAAAGTTAACCGCACCATCACTCGCTTGGGCACAGTCACGTTCCTCCGATCCTTCCCCAACAAGGTAATCAGAGGTCTAGGGGTGGCATGTCGAGAATGAAGAAATTGATGAAAAGTTAATGTTACAATTGGTAAGGCTGTATGAGCACTTACTAACTTTTTATACAAGTGGTTCAAGACATAATACTTTCTACAACTAAAGATAATACGACAGCCTTTCAATAATGGCAACGGTTAAATGTGGCTACTATGAGGTGTAGGCCCCATACTAAGGTATAGACGTCTTGAAGTCAGAGTGAATGTCCCAATCTTTATTCTCCCAGCTATTTAATAAAAGAAAACAAACCTGCCCCGAAATTATTACAGGGATACATCCAGTTTTAATTAAGAGACTTTTATGTATTGGGTTGTTGTTTTGGAGGTCTGTCAAATACATTTCTCATGCATTGTGATGGTGTAATGTTCTTGACCAGAAAAAAAAAAAAAAGATGATATGTAATGTCCCATATGGTGAGAGGAGTGTTATAGGTTTAAGTGATTTCTACTTTAATTATTTTAAACTAATTAATTCGAAATTTAAGTAATTATTATTTAAACTTAAAATACTAATCTCATTTAATTTGCTTGTGCGAGTTTCATGGTTTCGAGCCCTAAAACCTGAAAGATACGGTGTTTGAAGTGCCACATTTTTGTTTCCATTTTCACGTAAATATAATATACGCTATAGACGAGCTCTCTTTCTTTCTTTCTTTTTTTCTTTGTTTTCTTTTTTTGTAATCATGTTAAACGTGATAAATAACTATATTAATATTTTTTTTATAAAATTAAAATTTTCAAATGACGTAGTTACTGAATAGGTCTTACGCTCTCATCATATAGCTAGGTTATAGGTGTGATGATAATCACGATGGGCATTGCCTAGAGATCTCTGGTGTATGACGATGCATCAACTAGATGACATGAAAGAGAGTTTGCTTTGCATAAATGTATAACAAGACTTTTGTTCATCCCATTAGTACGGAGAGATGCGTTCTTTCGAACACGTTGTTAATTTTCTCCATAAAGTCTTCCATTTCGTTAATGTGTAGAAGAACCACGAGAGAAGATGGCCATCAGACATATATCATCCTGCTCCACATTTTTCCTACCGTGATGGCCATTAGGCGTCATTCTTGCAGCACATTTTTCCCTTTTGTTTGTTACTTTCTTAGGCTGCTCTTAATATAAGTTTCGATATTTAAGTTAATATTTGAAATAGAAGACACGGGTAAAATGCATATTATTACCCTTGTAGTTTGCCTAGCAAATTATCTGTTTGTATTTTAAGATTTACTACATTATTTTTTATCTTTTTTAAAAAGTAACACATCATCCCTTGTGATATCTTATCTAAACAGAGAACAAAAGACGTAAACTTTATAGAGAAATCGTTGTATTTTCTCCAAGTGAATTGTTCTATATGGTATGGGCTTCTTATATAGGAGTTGATCTATAATCACATTAATCACAGCATGACTAAATGACGTTAACCATACAAGTAAATGAGAAAACGAATCAATTAAGCTAATCTACATACAAAGGAAATATTATACAGAAGGAAATAATCTCTAGCATCTCCTTAAAACTCAAAATGATATAAAAAATAATAACTCAAGTTTGTTGACCAAGTCTGTGAGCCTCATTGGAGGATAAGCCTTTGTGAAGATATTGGCGAACTGATAAATAGAAGAGATCGACATATTGGAAACTGGTAGTGCCACTAACATATGTTGCCAGATGAAATAACAGTCACATTTAATATGAGATTATGCTCATGAAATACATCACTGTGAGCAATGTGGATGGCACTTTGATTATCACAATAAGATATAGTTGCCAAATCTTGTACTACGCCTATCTCATTTAGTAACCATCAAAGTCAAATAATCTCTTGGGTTGGGTCAATTGACACAGAATACTTAGTTTCTGTATTGGAGCAAGCAACAACAATTTGTTTTTTGCCTTTGGGATATAAGAGACGTATTTAAAACGAAACAGTATCCAAGCATGGAATGGCAATCAGTAGAGTCACCTGGTCAATCAACATTAGGATCACAAAATCAAAGGTGATTGAATAGAAAAGAATAAGCTATGAAATAGTGTATCCTTGATGTACTAAGGATATGAAGATCAGTAGTGTAATGATTAGTCTAAGAGGCAGACATAAACTGACTTACTAGATTAATGATATAGGAAATATCAACATGAGTGATAATGAGATATATGATATTGTCAACTAACTGCCAATACAGAGGCGAGTAACTTAGCCATTTTTTGAAAATTACAGAATTAATATGATATGTTTTGAAATACAAAAAGATAGACAACAATAATGTGCATTTTATCCTAAAAGACACTATGAGAGCTGAAAAAAATGATCATAGGATGCTTCACATGAAACGGTTTGGTGAGTGGTCTAATAAACAAAATATTAAAAACAAAATGAAGTATTTGCAAGTATCTAGGCTATGTACGGAGTTTGAGATCCTGTTTGGCAGATTTTTACGTGTTTAACCTCTTTCTTCTTCTTTTTTTTTTTTATAAAATTGGAAGGAAATTTAGCTAACAATTACTTTTCATGAATCACTCGGGGAATCTAGGCCCCTCATTTAACATTTATTACGTGTACTATGATTACATGATTATAAGTAATTTATCGGAAAACAAGTCTGACCAGAAGAAAAAAGGGAAAAAAATAAAGGGAGACGAGCTATTCTGACATGACTATTATGTGACGTTAATTATCTCAACTTACATTTTTGTTGCAAATAATAGGACTAATATTTGTTGTATCTCTACAATTCTAGAGTTTTCTATTGCAACTTAACGATGTATGCTATTCTAACATGAAAATCACGTAGATTTATTTCAATTTGCATGTGTGTTTAGGAAGAGACATTAATAAGGTAATGCCAACTCGGTCAGTAGGCAATCTTGACCTTTAGAAGACAAAATGAGTACTTTTATACCTTTGTAAATGGAGAGGAGATGGGGACACAACATAGAAAATTTCTTAATAAAAGCAACAAAATTTTTCATGTTCTATTATAAGGCAAAAAGTCTTATTTATGCTAAGCTATTCTCACTCACTCTCATTGGAAATTTATGTTGTGTTTGTTATATGTTTATTTGAAATTTTAGATTTAAAATGTATGTAATTTTTTATTTTTCTAACCAGTGTAATGTTGCACACGTTAAAGTTCATTAAATGCACTATTTGATATGTCAATTTACTATATTTAAATATTCTAACATTAAATATAACTCAACCTTTAAACCATAAGTTGTTAACTCAATATGTAAACTTTTTTTTTCTTTTCAAATCTAAATAATACACTAATATCAAAATAAAAGAAATAATTTAAATAATACACATGTATTTATAATAGCAAAAGAAATTAATCATTCGTAGATAGACACTAGTATGATAAACACTATGTAACCACAAGTGCTTCCAGACAAGTGATATATGTAACCACCACTGTGTTGAATCATCCATAGAAATTAATAGATAGACACTAATATGATATATACTAGAGTTAAGCCATGAGTTGAATTTGCAATGTTGATGATGACACGTTATCTGCCTGCATGCGAGCAATAAAGATTTTTTTTTTGTTTTGGTTAACAAAAGTTATTCATTGCAAAAACCAAATTCAAAGTTACAATATATATTGTTACAGTCTTTTTTTTTCCAATAAATGTCATTCATTCGTTTAAAAAAAAATAATGTCATGTGAATTAGGGTTTATGTTACAAGTTATTGAGGACTATACAACTACCTAACTCTTACACGACATAAAGAAAAGATGCAATTTTATTTTCAAATCGAAATTCATAAATTGTTAATATGAATAATTATATTTTCCAACATATTGTACAAATAAGTGGATTGGACTACAAACAAAATCACGCCACCTTATTTCCCCATATGCACCAACTATAAATCTATTCTTTGTACGTGAAAAAAACCATGTCTTCGAGCAAAATTTTTATAAAAATGGAAGTTTTTTTCCTCACTAAGAAAACATTGACCTACAAACGGTTTCAAAATATCGTTCATGGTGTATTGGCCATTACTATCATTCCCCATGTCATCTTTGGGATGCTAGTTCAAATCAAAGTTCATCTTAATATATATATATATATATATATATATATATATATATTTATATGATAAAAGAAAATATAGATATTGAGAAAATTAAATAGAAGGAAAATTGAATAAAAATCTAAAATTACTTTTTAATTTTAGTTTTTAAAATAATTCAATGTGTTTTTATTTTTCCATTATTGACTTTAATTTAATTTTTTAATGTTTTTAATTTAAATTTTTAAAATTTTCAAAATTTTTGAATTTTGAACTTTTTAATTTTTCAAAATTTCAACTTTTTTCTTTTTAATTTTTATTTTTTTAATTGTTACAAAATAGTTAAAAGAAAAAAGACTTCAAAATTAACTTAAATACCTATTCTACCCTTTTTAAAATAAGGGGCGTGACCTTTTCTTTTTAGGCGGTCGAAAGAGGGGTGACTTCAAGGCTTTGATTAAGGGTGAGAATCGGAACAGATAATTGGATAGTCGGATAATCGAATATTGTATAATCGAATACCAAATTACAAAATCAATTATCCGATCGGATAGTTTAAAAGTACTTATTCGGCCGGATATCGAATGTTCGGATAACGGATATTTTCGTATTCGGATAGTCGGATTTTCGGATTTATTTAATAAAAAAACATATTTAATTTCTCACTTAATATTTTACTACTAAACAATATTATAACCATATAAATTTAGTGCCACTCGAGCTATAACAATATTAAATTGTATTGAAAAGAAAAATTAGCACATTTCACTAAATATGAAGTTTACCACAAATTATAATTCACACTAATATGCCATACAAAATAATAGTAGATAATAACCAATATATATAAGTTTACTACAAATCATAATCTACATTAATATGTCACACATACCATAGTCGATGCTAAATAGAAAATCTATCACAATCTATATTTCATAACAAGTCATCAAATATTTTTGTTGTACCAAAAGTTAAACAAATAAAATATCCCAAAATGTAGGACATAAAACTAAAATATTTAAAATAAAGTTAAAATTTATAAAATAATAAAATGTTGAACCATTTTAGACAATGAAGCCCTTAACATAAAATTAATATATTTTTATATGTGTTTTATTTTTTGGATATTTCGGATTGAATTCGGATAGTAGAAAATTATCCGAATTCCTATCCGATATCCGGTATTTTTATCGGATATCGGATTTGAATATATCCGTATCCGAAGTTTTCATAATTTTTCTAACCAATCGAGTTCAGATACGGAACGTATATTCCCACCCCTAGCTGACATCGTACCTTTGATGCACTTTTCATTCAATTCATGAGTGATAGCAATGGTTTTCGGTTTTGACCCTGTTTTAACGAATAATTAGAGTATATATACATATGTACTAGTTAGATTATTTTCTTTGCTTATGATTTTGATATTTATGTATTATTTAGATTGAAAAGGAAAAAAAAAAGTTCACATAGTGAGGTAACTCATAGTTTAGGGGTTGGGTTATTTTTAATGCTAGAATGTTTAAATATGGTAGATTGTCATATCAAATAGCGCATTTAATGAACCTTAACAAGTGCAACATTGCACCTTTTAGAAAAATTGTATAATTTATGTGTTTTTCAAATTTAAAATTTCAGATAAGTATATAACAAGCACAACATTAATTGTCTCTAGAACGGATTTCGACTTGAATTTTGAACCAAAAATCCCATTAACATGACAATCAGCGGTAGGATCTTATAATCTTTAGAAGAGAAGAATGAGCGGAATCGTACTCTAGATGTTCTATTTTTCACCCTAAAAATCACTTATATATTCTCCATTAACCGGTAAGCTTTTTCATACCATCGAAGAAAAATGAATTTCATCCTCAAACTAATTAATAGTAAGTGGAGTTGTACATTATCTAATATACATTAGGATTTTGAGATTCATAACTAGTAAGCAGCGATATTGTTGAGATTATGCAAAATTATCAACAGTCAATTCAACATAATTAGCTGTTATAGTAGCTGATAACTGTTTTGATAGGTGATAGTTATTGAATTTTAGTTGTTAGCAAATAATTATTTAACAAGCTGATTGAAAAAAAGATATTCAATAAAATTATGTGTTAGCTTAACTGATGGATGTAAAATTACATGAAACGACATGAGTATCACTTTATTATTGTTATTATTCTTATGATTATTATAATAATTATTATTAATAATGTTAAAATAAGATGTTACATTTATAATTAGATATCTTACATATATTTATGATAACAACAACAACAACAATAATGATAATAATTTATTATTAAAGCATGACAAAGATAAGTTCTGATAAATTAATTTCATCGATATTATAAAAATTATGTTTTTAGTAGAACCAAAGGTTGTTTTGGTCAACAAAATTGATAAACAAAGTGATAAGTTATTTACTTTAAAATAGTTTACGTAAAATAGAGTAAAATAATAAATTATTTATATGAAAAGATGATGTGGGATAAATAGGATTAAGAAAATAAAAGTAAGATTAAGACAAAAAGGATAACATTGAGAAAGAAAATGTGAAACACTGCTTCCCATTCTCAAATGTTAATATTTATGACATTTGAGAAACACTTTTTGAAGCACTTTTTTACCAATCAGTAACAATTAGTCAAGGCAGTGTTTTGACTTAATCAACCATTAAATGCTACTTCAAGCGCTGTTGTTGGACAAGTTTGAGTGTCAGAGCTAAGTTATGAAGCAACATTCCCCTCTTACAGCGGACGATGGAGCAACGTTTTTGAGCAAAAGATAACTTATATCTTTGACCGCTTTGGCAGATGGAGACTCCTGTTTTGACATCTTTGATCAGTTTGGTGGCTGCTGAAGAATGGAATGTTAGAAGGATTGTGTAAATAAATATATAGGACATAAAAATATATGCACTCAAGACTTTAATGTGGTTCGACATAACTTACGTTTATAGAATAATTACTCAAAATGAAAATTTTCTTTGCGACCACTAACTCTGTGATTGTGAGACAATAAGTTAACAATTCTTATTTAGGGCATGTTCGGGAAAATTAGTTGTTAAAATAGTTGAAAGCTGTTTAAATAGCAGATAGTGGTTTGAATAGCTGATAGCTGTTAGCATATAGCTGTTTGATTAGCTAATTGAATAATATGTGTTCGATAAAATTAGTTGATGAATGTAAAATGACATAAAAAGACATTGGTATTATGTTATTATATTATGATAAATATAATTATTATTACTATTATTGAAATGAAATAATTTATTTCATAATTAAATATATGTTTCTTGTAATAACATTTGATTATTAAAGTATAATAAAATTACTTTTGATAAATTATCTTATTAATATTACAAAAGAAATTATTATTGTAGAAATATTTTTTAATTGATCAAAGATTTATTTTGTCAAGAAAAATAATAAATGGATGAATAAGACTTACACTTTTTTAGTATATTTTGATATAGATAGGAATTAAAATTGTTTTTTATGTTATTTTAGATTTATACTTGTGAAAGAAAATATAAAAATATAGAAAGAGATTGTATAGTAGGTAGAATTGCCAAAAAATAATGAAAAGAGGGTAAGATTACTAAAATAAAACACTATCCACTACTTGAAACGTTAAAAATATTAACGTTTCAAAACACTATTTCAACAAAAAATATTATCTAAAACACTACTTTATTGAATAACAAAAATATGAGGAGGTAGTAATTTGACCAAATCAAAACACTAAATATTAGTTGAAACACTATTACCGAACAACAGTTATTTAGAATTACTATAACTCCAAGTAGTTACAACTTCCTTTATCTCAATATGTGCAATAAGTTAGGACTCAAAAATCCTCTAACATGGAACTCTTGTCATTTATATCACTACGGGAGTGGGGGGAGGGGTCACTCTGTCGAGCAACAACCTAATTTTTGCTTTTATTATTGGTCGGATGACGTGTACACACATGTGAAACTCGTACCACACGATTCAAGCATAAATAAATTGAGACATTTTCAAAATTTTTGTTATCAATATCGTGAAACCTATTGGTTGATAAGCAACGTAGGTTAGATTTATGTCCTAGGCACTTGTCTTCTATGTCCCAAATTAGGGGGTGGGACACTTCCATATATGAATATTGGTGTCAAAAGAATCAAATGTACCCGTACTAGTACTGGATATATGAAGCGCACTTAATTGAAAAGACGATTGGAAATGTGTCCAAACGTGTTCTCGAAGGGACACAAAAACTTTAAACCCAAAAAAAAAAAAAAAAAAAGCCTCCTAGAGGTTGTTTACCACGTGTGGTATCTAGTAGCCCAATTATTGTTTCTCTTTCAAGTTTCTGAGTGTGGGCCTGGCCCACTCTGTCTTAAATTAGATTAAGCAAGCATCAGCCTAATGGAAAACGTATTATATAGGATGAGTTATTCATCTATACTATATAATAAAACAAAATAAGTTATAATTTCATGCTGTCAAGTGGCGTTCTATATGACAAGCTTTCCATAATTACTTATCAATTAATTAAATATGTCCATTCTTAGATCATTTTTGTTTTCTATAATTTATTTAGTTACATTCCTATATTAAATATTTTAATTTAATTAATCTCAGGCCATTAATTTATATATATTATCATTGTTTTATTAATTCCATAGTATATATTTGTTTCAATAACTATTTAGTAAAATGCAAAAACTCTATAGTTTTAACATATCCAATTACATATGTCGCTCTCCGTGGATCGCACGGGCGTCACACTAGTTGTATAATAATGCAAAAGAAAAATCAAACAAATTAAACAACATCAACTTAAACGTGTCCTATAATTTATCTATTAGCTTCCAACTATTTATTATTTATAACTATATATTAGGAAACCATTTTTCATTAATATATATACTATATTATATAGAAGTACCCTTTGCAATATAATAATGACAAGTGTCGCATAAATAGCATTCTTAATATCTTTTTGGCATGTGACGCTGTTACATTATGTTTAATTGTGAAAATTGTGTTTTATTTTAACGAGATTTACATTGATTTACTAATTTATTTTCATATTTACATATTATATTCCAAAATTATGACATGTAATCTGGATTGATTGTAGATATATATGGTATCTCTCCAATTTAGTTTTATCAAATCGTAACCTATTTTAATTGATATATTTTTTCTTATTTTAATCTTCTTCCCATATTTCTATAATGCTTTCCCTTAGTAATTTTAATGTAAATCATTTTACCAAATGCTTTAATTATTCATATTTTGTTTTGTAATTTAACTCAAATATACATAATTTAATTATTTAAATTTATTTTTTTAATTATTTAGAAATAATAATGATACTTATTTCAACATAATGCCACTTATCTTAATTTTTTGAAAAAATGCTATGTATATAAAATAACATTTTGCTTCCCCGTACATTGGACGGGTGATTGACTAGTGTATTTATATAGTTGAGGATAAATTCTTTTCCTGCTTGCAAATTTGTTTGGGCCTTGAAAAGAGTAGCTTTAACTGATTTCTTCGCATTTTGCAATCCTAGTTGGATCAATTCGTCTCAAATAAGTTCTTTCCAAGATTACGATAAAAATTCCTGTATCTATACAGAGAAAAGTTTAAAAAGGTAACGCTTTTGGTGTTCCATTTCTGGCCTTCGGTATTGCACATTTTCTTTTCCCGTGTGAAATATATTTTTGATTTTCTTTATTGTATTACAAGAATCAAAGTTCAACGAATAAAATTTACTTGTATATTAATATTTAGCATAATACAATTCTTATAATTATCATTTTATTTTAAGACATACATTCATCTTCGTTTATTAGATTGGGTTCTTTTATATATTTCATTTACATGTAATATATAATATTTAGGGTTTGTCTGGCCTTGCTTTTTCAATTAAATTGCTTATAAATAATTGATACTTATAAACAGCTTTTTTTGCTTGTAATAAGCAAATTCCAAATAAATACATAAGTATTTGGATAAAATATGCTTATATGATATTGAGATGTTTGATATACGTAATATGTTCTTATAAATAACAATATCTATTAAAATGATTAAGAATGACATTTTTATTAATAACATTGTAATTATCTTGTGTTTTTAAGGTATATAAATATCTTTTTATTTTACCAATTCTCTTTTTTTTTTTGGGAAAGTAATTAAAAAAGGTTAGGGTGGTGAAGCTTTTTTTTTTTTTGGGTTACTTATAAGCCAATTTTAGTATTTTACCTACTTATAAACACATATTGTTTTTTTTTACTTGTAAATATGTTTGACCAACTTATAAGCATCCATGTACAAAAAATCAATATGACAAATAAAAGAGTAACATCTAATTATGATTTGAAATCCTAAAATCAAGGACGTGGATAACGAAGTTACCAAAAAAAAACAAAGAGAGAAATGGAAAAGAAGCATGATATATATATATATATATATATATATATATATATATATATATATATATATATATATATATATATAACAAACAACTGAAGGATTAGCTGAATAAAAGGCGGATAGTTTTATTGACTTTAGAGTCCCTTCAAACGTTTGACTTCTCAAAGTCCTAGGACTTGTCGACACATAGGGATATATATGATTTATTCTTATTTCATCGAAATTAATAATAATAATTTAGATACAACAGATTTTCATAAAATCCTGCTAAGAAGCGTCTCGAGAGTCCAAGGTTTCGATGGAGAAGCACATGAGCGATCATAACCAGGCTTCGAGCGGGTGGTGGGTGGATAACCATAATCGTTCTCATCACTCTCAATGGCTTCAGTCAACTTTAACAGGTTAACTCGTGTTCTTGTATTAATTTGGTGTTCTTTTTTATTCTTCTTCTTTTTTTTTTTTTTTGCGGAATAATATTAGTTTGATTGTTGATAAGTGCTTATGCATGTTGTGCTCCTTTATATACGTACGACTTAAGATGCTTAATTGGCAGGAAATTTAGAGATTACAGTAGTAATAGGGTATTGAGTAATGATTGGAACCTAACCTTATATTTGACATATTTTGAGTTCGAGAAATAAAATTATTCAGTGTCTTCTTTAACAACAAAAAGGAAAAAGAAAAAAAGGGAAAAAAAAAAAACAAGTAGAGAATTGAATTTGGCAAAGGTGGTCTTAGATTTTGGGATGGTATGTTTCCGGCTGTGTGCGCAGTAGGGCTGACAAACAACTATTTGGGCTCAGAGGCGTGATAAAACGGTATATATGTGTCTGATCGGATGCCGAGGCTAGCTAAGTGCTATACCAAATGTGTTATGGAGGGTTTGGGATTAGAGACGTGATAGAAATACACATGGACGTGAAAGAATGAGTATGTATGTGCTTGACTGGATGCGGGAGCTAACCGCTATGCAGCGTAAAGTGCTACACCAAATATGTGGTGAAAGCCACCTCTTGAGTATGTGTTATTGTGATATCGTGCCTTGACATCCTCGTTGGGTCCTCAATGAATGAGGTGTGTGAAATTGACCAGAAAGTTGTTTGTCTTGCAATAGGAGGTAATATGACTATGATGTTGAAACTAGATGATATGTCGTTACTTTTTACGCCAAGATGACAACTTGATCATCACTGATGAGTATTCATGTGACTGCAGAGCTTGACAGGAAAACAAAGATGATTCTGGATATCATAGAAGACAACGGAGACACCTTTGCCAAGAGAGCCGAGATGTATTACCAGAAGAGGCCCCAACTCATTAAAATGGTCCAAGACTTGCACAAATCATACCGTGTTTTAGCAGATAAGTATGATCAGTTGAGGTCTGAATCTCTCGGCTCGTCCAACAACATTGCATCGTTGTCAAATTCATTCAGGCAGTTTCAGCATCATCATCGTCTAGAGGACCGTGAAAAACAGAACACTGCACTGGATTTACCAGAGGCAGCGCATTCGAATTCCGGACCCATTGCAGAGGACCCTGATTCAGATGAATCTGAGAGCGCCAATTCTGATTTAGTTGAATACTTTAATAGCTTGTTGCATAGCATAACGCTAGCAGACTCAACCAATAAGCCAAAAGATAAAATAGATCATGATAGAAATCTCAGTAATGGAAGCATTTTGAACAACAAAAATGCTGGAGTTGATTCCAGGAAGAGCTGCGGCTTGGAGTTGGAAAAGCTCATGGAGGATAGTTTGTGCCAGCAGGCTGAGTTGATAAGGAGAAATGACGAGAAGAGAGAGACCATCAAAGAGATGGGCTTGCAGATTGACAGATTGACCGAAGAGAACAGAGAGTTGAAATCTAAGCTAGGAAGCCAAAAGAAGAAATCTCGCACCGCGAAATTTAAGTTTTCTCTCTTTCGATAGTTTCACGTAAAAGTTAACTCCGACATCTCCCTTATTTTGTCAATACATTCAAGTGATTCGAATAATTTTCTTACATTTTTTAGCGCCTTATTTTCAGTTATATACCAATAGCTCTCTTATTTTTAGCGATATCGCGGTTTTGAATATCTCTCCTTTAGTTTCATTCTAATCCCTCCCTTGCTTTAAGGGTCGGTCTCACATTATCATTGCAAGGATTTGGGAATGAGATTTCGGGTAGGAGAAATTCAATATTACTAGACGGAAATCACCTAGCATTTCTACTTTTTACATGCCTCGTGTTTTCTTGTTTTTCTTCTTGTGGTCATGCAATCAACAAGATCAAGAAATTTGATGCACGTGGTGTTGTTACAGGATTAGAGGTTGAGACCGAAAACTTTGAATCGCCAAACCCAAATGTGCCAAGCGTTACACTTGGTGAGGCATTGGGCCTATGTGTTTTGTTTTGGTTGGACTAGTATGTTATAACTTTAGTCAAAGGGTTGGTGAACAAACTCAAAGTTGACTACACCTACACGCACATGAGTAGAAGAACTTATATCATGTGTCTGCAAGTACACGGTGTAAGGTGTACTGCTGAATAAATAGTTATGGGGTACAGTCACTGCAAGTACACGGTGTAAGGTGCACTGCTGAATAAATAGTTGTGAGGTACTGAATAAAAAGTCACTGAACAAACAATTTTGTAATACAGGACAAACAGTCACTGTGTAAGATACACCGCTGAATAAATAATTATGGGGTACTGAACAAACATTCACTGAACAAAGAATAAATAATTATGGGGTACTGAACAAACAGTTCTGTAATATAGGACAAACAGTTACTGAACAAATAGTTATGGGGTACTGAACAAACAGACATGTACACCTACCTATAGGTGCAAGATATAATTTGCACATGAGTAATCACTGCTGAGTGTGGGCCTGATCCACTCTGTTTGGGTAGCCCAGTAACGGTTTAGGGGCGTGGGCCGTGGTCGATGCCTAATACGTTTCCAATTCGTAAGAAGGCAGCTTAGTCCGGCGACCCCATTAAAAATAGTTGAAATTCTGGTGAAAAAAAAATTAAATTTTAGTTTTCTTCTAGAAGCTTAGAAATTTGAGGGTATGTGTTTACCTGCAGAAAATTAGAGTTCTTTTCTCAAAAAAAAAATTCCACGGAAAGAAAAACAAGATATTATGTCTGCAAATGAAAATTTTTCAAAATGAAAACTGAAAATTAATTTCAAATTTTCCAAATCAAAGAAAAGTAGTGGAAAACAATGTTGTATTATTTTCCATTGTTTTTTTAAAAAATAATTTTGGAGAGTTTTCTACCCTTTTCTCACTTAGAGAGCACACATAAGATCTCCGAATTCCAATTTCTTTATATGGGTTCAAGTCTCTTTGTTGCTTCCTTTTTCTCTTTCTTTTTTTTGTCCCCTTTAGTCCCATCCCAACAACAAAGTTCTAAACAAAAAAAACATGCAATTCTTAAAAACACATATTCCAAAAAGAAAATTTGATTTTCCTTGTTGCCTCCTTCGTCCTTCCCCCCCCCCCCCCCCTCTTTCTGTCACGTTTACTCCCATGCCAACAACAAATTTCTAAACAAAAGAATATGAAATCCTTAAAAACACGTATCCAACAACAACATTCTAAACAAAATAACATGGAGTCCTTCAAACGTCTGGCTTGTACACAAATAAATAATTGGTGAATAATTGTACTTTTTAACTTGATAAATAATTCTATATTTTATCTATTTTCTAGTTTTGTAAAATGCTAAAAGACTATGACTAAGTAAACACGTTTACAATTTTGTAAAAAAAAAAATTATCTTTCATTTTTAACAAATGAACTTATTTTCCTAGTTTTCCACAAAAAAACAAGAATTTTAATTTTCTTAAAAAGTTAGAATTCGAAAATAGAATAAAGTTTTGAAAAAAAAAATAAACAAAGTCTGAACTTCTCAAAAACGCATTTTTATTAAAAGTTATACAAATTAAAAAACCGTATTTTTTTTTAAAAAAAATCAATGCAAACGATATTTAAATAAAACTTTTGGCATTTTTATATAGAGAAAGTATGTGTATTGAAGGTTTGAGCATCACCAGTAGTGAGAGTAGAAAAAAGAGAGAGAATAACTGCATAGTGGATGTCGATATGTGTGGAAATAAAATAGGTCGGCCTCATAATTTAATACAAGAATAAAGAAAGGCCAATAAAGAAACAAGAGAATAAGAAAATCTATTTAACTTTAACTTTAATTTTAATTAATCACTAAATTTTAGTTATTGTCTAAACTAGTATCATGACATAAAGAATTATAATTTACGGAATCCCAATTATACTTTAAGAATAGCAATGAGCACGTAGAATTCCCATAGCAAACCTGGTCATTCAACGGCAGATCTTATTAAGGTATGTAGATTTTTCATTTTGTAAAGCGAAGTTAATTTTTACAGCCTAAAAGTTCATTTTGTAAGAAAAGAAAATGTTTAGTCTTTTATCTTAAAATTTAATTTGAACTCAAAATCATGAAGTTTTAGACTTAATAAAAATCCGTTCTTTTTTAAACGACTTTTCAAAAATTGGAATCTCTAAATTGAAAATGAAACTAGCCCAAACCTTCTACTGGCCCCACAAAGTTCTCATTGATTGTAACAATGGCATGCAAGGCCATCCCCTTTTCTCATCTGTACAAAACTCTTCATGAGCTTCTTTTTCAATTCATAGAGCAGAGCACTAGGAATTTTACGTGAAAGCTGAAAGTGGAATTAGATGGTAACAGGATTGGTACGAGTTTTTATGCACAAAGATTTATCAAGAAGATAAGATAAAACATATGGTACTACTTTTTGTTTCCCTCACGCACATGTCAAATTACATGGGTCAATGGAGACTAAAATATTTCTTAAATATATGTGCATATGTATCATTTAAAAAAAAAAAAGTGTATATTCATTACCAAATTAAGTTAATTAAACTTGTCCCGGCCACTAAAAAAGAATAGTGTAAGCTTTATTAAAGCAAAACTCTGAGTTTGTCACTACCTAATTGCGATATGTATATATGGTTCTGGATGTTCTTTTTTGACTTTAATTTAATGAGTTATCGTTTATTATTATTATTATTATTATTTTGTTTTTGGTTAGTTAAGATATCTAAGTTATATTAAAATTGAGACTATTTTGTATTTATCTCAAAACAATTAAAAAAATCCTTTATAACAAAATTTATTTCCAAATAATCTAACTTATGTTCTCTTCACCATGTCACTGCTGCCTAAACTAATAACCCATTGATAAAATTTTTACCATATTAAACAAGGTGAGGTATCACACGAGTTATGGTAATATAATGTTTCTAAAAGTAAGTCGTGAGGAATGAAATCAAAGAAAAATCATTCGGTCAGCCATTTCCACCCAATCCAAGCGATCCTCTCTCTCTCTGATCCCACAAAAGAAGCCATTTCCACCCAATACCGGTTTGACGTGAAAGAAAGACAAGGATCGTGGCAGCTTCTCATTGGCGGGGTTAAGGATCGTGGCAGCTTCTCATTGGCCGGCATAAGGGTCGTAGCAGTTTCTCATTGGCCAGGATTAGATTTAGGAGAAGATCTCATGCATGCTTTGTGTACGCATGCCGTTAGGAGCATGATAGCAACCCATGTTATAAGGCTCATAACTTATAAGCCTTTGACACGTGGAGGATGTACGACATTCAAAAGGTATTAAACAATCATAGGGCTGACACATATATTTTCAGATTTTTTTAAAAAATAACCCTATTTGTTTTATTCCTTTAAAAATTACCCTAATTTAAAAAGGATATACAAATCTATTCTTTTCGGCTTTTGAATATCCAAATTTAGCTTTTAAAAAAATGAATAGCCTTTCATTTAACACCACTATAACGGTCAACATGATTTCGTTATTTCAAAAACCATTCGTTTGTTGAAAAGCTGAAAAGTGTCCAAATTTAAATATTAAATATTGGACTGCGGCAAATGCACCTCGTAAATAGGTTTCAGCTTTTCAAAAGCCGAAATCAACATTTCAAATGTTGAACGTTACTTAGCATTAAAGGCCAATCAACCTCCTCTTCTCCTTCCTCGCGATTCCAACCTCTTCCCCATATTTCTCTCCCACAAAAACCCTCCCAAACTCTTCCATTTTCACCCAAAAAAAGCTCCAAGCCTAAAAAATTGCCTAATCTCGTAAGTTTTCAAACTTTTACTGATTTATATTTTAGATTTTCGTATGCATATGTATATGTTGTATATGTGTATGTTGTAGATGTTGTATATGTACATGTATAGTTAGATGTATATAGTATATGTATATGATATAGCTTTTTGAGTTATACGAATTTAGAATTTACAAATTTTATGAGTTATTCGAACTAGGAATTTAAGAATTGTTAGGAAATTTATTAACTAATATATATGTATATATAGAATGATTAATAGAATTTTATAAATGAAATGAAATGTAGGAATTTATTAAATTTATAAGAATTTGTTGGAAGTATTGAATTTAATAATAAAAATAATAATAATTATTATTATTTTTAGTTAAATCATTATTACATTTAATGTATGATTGTCGGATACTTTATGGCTCACAGACTTATACCAGAGGATAACTCCCTTCTCGTGCATTATGCGCAACACATGACTCACCTGATGACAGGCGCCACCTCATAGAAAAAGGTGCAAGTTCCTCGATGCGAGAGGCACCTATATGAGAAGCCTCAGCAACCTCAAGTTCAGGCTGCATTGGCGCACGCGGCATTTTATGGGTGTTAAGCGGTAGGCGGGCATGAGCTTTATTTTCCCATACTAAGATCCCTTGTTGAGAGGTAGAGGGCAAACACCCACACATTTCACCTCACTTATAGAGAGGCTACCATTACCTTGCAGGATATGGCGATATTGTGAGGTTTCCCCGTAGGTGGTGATGCTATGCCGGAGTTGGGGAAACAATGGATCCCAATCGCTAATTGGCATAAGCTCTTCTAAGAGGTATGTGACATTACAGCTCCCCAAGATGCCATTCATTCAAAATCTAGCAAGGTATCTTTGGCTAAGTTAAGGAAGGCATACATAGAGACTCATCCAGTGGAATTCTCCAAACAAGAAATAGAGCTGCATGCTCGTTTATGGATCTTCTCATTCTTAAATTGTCATTTTTTCGCCGACTCCAGCGACAACATAGGAGACATGAATTGGTTGTTTGTACTGTGGGATTTTGGTACAACTAATCTTTGAATTGGGGCACTGCAGCACTTGCATATATGTATCATCAGTTAGATCTTAGCACTTATGGTGATAGGACTAACTTATGCGGTGGATTTACTCTGATTCAGGTATTAAAATTTTTCATTTACGTATTTGTACATTTAATAAAAGTCCTTATGTTAATAATATTGTTATTTATGTGTAGTGGTGGATGTTTAATAGATTCAATATTTTCAAACCCATACTTCATTCGCCCAATGCATGGTAAGTGCAATGGTCACATCAGGCAGAGCAGGATTGGAACTTACTAGGCAGGCCCTGAGAAGTGATGTACATCTGGTCAAAGGAGTTTTGGTATACCACAAATGGGGGTTTACTCGTGCTTTGGGATGCGTTGGACAAGATGCAACTTGACTAGGCTCGAGTAAAATGAAGTGTGTGTGTGTGTGTGTCTATATATATGTATATATATACTTTAATGCAATATCTATTCAAATTTAACTAATCTTGTTAAAACAAATTACGTTACAATTCGATTGGCAGGCGTACAGTTGTACACTTAAAGAGATGCCGGATTATTGTATTGAGGGGTATGCCTAGTGGAGGGCTAAAGTCCCTTTCATTTTCGAGAAAATGGTGAAGTACCATCAACCCCACAGGGTGATCGATCTCTGATTCGCTGTTGTCAGCTACCTTAGTGGACCACATAAAAAGGAAAGAGAAAATCAAGGACCCAGTCGAGTTAGTGCGCTTATATGGTATATGAGGCGACAATGCGAGGGTAAAAGTCATGGAGAGCCCAGATGCAGTGTCTGTGAAAGAGTACATGCGGTGGTATCGACGTTGCTCTATCACGGTTATCAATTAATCCATTTCGGAGCAGATGCATTGAGGTTATCTTACACATGTTCAAGACACAGAACATCTCGTGAGTATATGTCATATTGTCTTCGATGCTTTATTTTTGTGATGTAAGCATTAATTAATGTTATTACGTTCTATATGATGTCAAGGCAGCAATAATGGGGAGTATGTATCACCATTTACATCGCGGGTCCTAGCAGCATAGCCAGGGCACTTTCTTTTCTATTCATTTTTTGCCTGAGATGCATGCTATGATAGACGAGATGTAGCAGGTATTATAGCGAACATGACACAAGCATGTTCTAGACACGCCCACATATTTCGAAGACTCTTCATCCATGCAGACGCAGCACACGCCGCCATCCCAGCTAACGTAGCCATCATAGACCCTACAGCATATACCCATGTAGACGTTCCTGCAGACACAGTGCCCCTACCGTAATTTAGACTCAGTTGGTATCGTAGTAGTCCCAGTTCTTCACATAGTTCTAACAGTCCTCTCAGTTTTCCCAATCGACGTCGTGCCACACTGTTCATCCCTCGGGCCTGTTATCGTAGACACATGACGTTGATGAATAGTCAGGCTTCATGCAGTTCACTCCATTGGGCGACCCTTATGGCTCCGATACATGACATGCAGCCTTCTCAGTTCATCTACAAGCCTAGTATACCAACACATGCGAGTGGCTCAAATGACTAGGGGACTGGCCAACTAGGTGAGGATGTCCTTCGCAATGAGGACTTCTTCAATGAAGATGTTCCTATTTTCCATGATCAGCCACAGGTGGAGACACAACTGTTAGAACCTCCACAAACACAGGTCTATACTCAGCCGTCTCAGGTACAGCTGACATAGGAAGAGCCTTCACAGTCGCAGGCAAATCAGGGACCTTGGCAAAAGAAAAGGAAATGGTCACGTGAGCATGGCCCTACTAGAGAGCTGCCACCTCGAGAGAAGAAAGGACACCTTCCAAACTGTGGGATTGGAGATCGAAGGGGTTAGATTTTCTTGTTTTTTTAATGGATAGTATTATTTGTTTTATAAATATATTAGCAAAACTAAGTTTATCTTTTCATTTTTCCTTTGGTTTGATTAGCAAACTATGTTTAACATTTCATTTTTTCTTTGGTGTGGTTAACAACAGCATTTATCATTTTTTTTGTTGTTTGGTTATTTATTATTTTGGTTTGTCATATTAGTGTGAATGTTACAAATTATAAATTATATTCATACATAGTTCAATCACTAATGAAGCTGATATTAAGCAAAGTTGAATTTAATTCAACATATAAAATGGAGAATACTAATAAATTTGCATGTATTACAATGGAAAGATTTTACATTACATTACAGATATCATGACATTACGCCCAAACATTAAGCTAAGTGTTATGGTGCTTCATTACATGGATTTCTGGGGCAGTTGGTGCGGTTGTGCCCTTATTGGTGACAATTCATACATCTTCTTCGACCAACTTGGTTCGAACGATCCATTTCATTATGGATACATCTCATTCCTGCTCGACGTCTCCTTTTATGCTGCAATTGTCTTGAGTTAGGTAGTAGTTGCCATGCGGGTACTTGTGGCCAATAATCCTTATGTCCCAAAGGCTCAAGTGGCTTCAAATATGTTGCTTTTCACGCTTCCACTATATATTCCTTTAGAATTAGGGTTTTGGTTAGTACTTTCAGATATTGTGCCAAGGCTTGGGCATGCGAATATGGCAAATGATAAGCTGTCCACTTACCACAAATACACATCTTCTCATAAAATCTAACAACTTGTATATGAGCTCTTTTGGTAAATGAAGCCAGTAAACATCCAACCTGTGTAGTTCCAGTTGCATAATGAAAATTTAACATGTTATGACAATGTGAATGTGCCTCCCATTTGTCATAAACTTGCCTAATTGTGCTAGGGAAGACAATTCTTGGCCCACCAAATGCCTAGCATTTAGTGAGCGATTGTAAGAATATTCTACTAGCTTCATAAAAGTATGCGATATTAATATGGTGACTGGTAAGCATCTCGCACCAAGAAGAACACCATTAAAGCATTCGACCCTGTTCGTCATCATCATACCTTAATGAGCACCTTCATCTGCACAAATAATCTAAATCGATCTATCGATTTCAGATAGATAGTCATATGCCTTCTTCCCAGCCCCGCATGGTGTTGGGTCAATTTCAAGAATTTTCTGCATTACTGCATGATGCTTGGGTACTTGATGTTCTTTGCCAGCTAACTAGCATAAATCTTTTATATACTGGTTTCGAACTTGTTTCATCACTTTGTTTTTCAAATGTCTCAGGCATATTCGATGTTTCACACGTAATTGCCCATCAGATGAGATATCTTCCACGACAGCAAGTATCTCTTGATGTTGGTCAAATATTATACATACCTTCTCTATATCATGAACAAAATGTTAATGCACATGTCGGAGGAACAATGGCCAACTATCTGTCATCTTAGCAGCAACACTGGCAAATGCCTATGGTAACATCTTTCCAGTTGCATTTGTCATTAATGCTGTAAGAAGATGACCTTTGTATGGACCCTGTAGGTTGGTACCATCGAGCGAAAGCACGGGTTGACAATGCTTCCATGTCGTGATGAATGGTGCAAATGCCCAAAACACATGGTTGAAAATTTTGTAATCCAGCATCGAACCAAGAAAGAACCTATAAGTTATGATCGTCCCTAAATTCATTGCCTTCATCCTTTTAAAAAATCGTGAAAATGATTGGTATGAGGTGTGCCAATTGTCGTAGACTAGTTTGATTGTCTTATTTCGACCACGCTATGCCTTCCCATAAGATATGTCTACCTGAAGTTTTCCTTAGTGTGAGCTCGAACAAAACCTACCTCAAAATCAGGCTTATGTTTTACAAAATGCAAGACCATAAATCCAACCAGGTCAGCGGTAACATTTCTATGCCCAGATCATCTGTTGTAACCCAAACAATTGTGCAAACAACAGTACTTTGTTATCTCGAATTGACGGTGTGTGGATATTTTAATTGCACGTAAATACCATCTGTATGTATTATTGAGGTTGTTATCGACCTTGCATTCACGCTGTACACTTATTACATACATCGGTATAGGCTTGGTTCGGACTTATCGACCTTGTATCATGCTATACACTTACTATATACATCTGTATGGCCCTTTGGACGTCTTTTTTGGATGGGAAAACTATGTCTACGACCAACTCCTTCTTATTAGTGTCCTAAATTGGCTTATTGGTTGGCAGGTCTATACTATCCATGTAATATTTTTATGCAACAGTGTAGAACTCTGCAAGTTCAAACCCATTGACCACAAGTATTGCGCTACTGCTAGGACCACTCCCTACATTTGAGTTTGTGGAGTTATTATTCCCATCCAACTATTCTTGATCATCATTATCATCGTACCAGGCATTAACATCATTCAAGGCAACATCTTCGTCCTCTTCTTCATCTTTGGACTGAAATGTATCCATATTCAAGTCTAACCCCGCATGGGGGTTACATCATGTGATATCCCTACTACATCAAATGCACCATGAGGAGACACATTTAATGTGGCAAATTTTGCCATGGTTGTCTTAATGTCAATCCCTGCCTCCTCGTAACTAGTTTCCTTTATATTCAAATCGAGGACTTCGCCATAAATAGAGAACTCACAAACAGGCAAGGGAATGTATACGTCATCACTATGAATGTCAACATAGACATCCACAATACGCATGTAATTGGGATCATAAGCCATCTGAAGTATGTCCCGAAACTCTTCATCGTTAGTAACTGCACTCATGCTGAATTATGGATATTGGCAATTTATAAGTGTCGATTGGAACCGATGATGTAACTGAACTCTATCCATGCCATAACGCAAATTAAGCTTTTTGTAAATAGTGTAAATGAATTTATTATACAACGTGTCTTATATTATTTTGACTTTACGTCTTAGCTTTGTAGTCTCATACTTTACACTGTAAGAGCTATTGAATTTTTGGCTGCCATAGTGTAAAAGAATAGTGACTGAGTTAGGATTCATTTTTTTTTAGGTGAGTGATTTGATGAAATTTTAGAGGGTTGATTTAATGAAATTTTGGATGGTTGAATGAATTTTAGGAGGGTTGAATGAAGTTTTGAAGGAAATTTTGAACGGTTCAGGGAAGGAGCAACAGGGGGTTTATATAGAGCTTTTAGTAACAAAATTTAGGCATTTGAAGTTCCATTCATTTTTTAAAATGTCGTAACTAGAACCTTGTCATGTCTGCTTATGATAGCTTCGATTCCCTTCAGTCAACGCAAGGTTGACTTCGTATTTTCAAAAGTTGTATTCTCAAAATTTTGTTTTTTCAAAAATCATTCGTCTTTTGAATTAACGAATTTGGTTGCCACCAAGTCAAGAAGATATTCGTTGACAAGACGTGCCAGTGACATTAGCAAAATTCATTGTTTGAAATGTCAAAAATCTGCTACTCTGCGAGGAATAAATTCACCTGCAGATTTCGTTGTTTCAAACATTGGAAGTTGACTTCAATTATTGAAATGCCGAATTTGTTTCTTCAAATGCCAAATTTTGGGAATCTTTCAGACAGGGTGTCAGACAAGCAGCTTTAGATTTTTGAAAAGTAACACGTTTTTTCAAATGCCGACTTCAACTATTCAAAAGTAAAATAGGGCAAATTTAAAAACGGTTTTTAAACTAGAGTATTTCAAAAAGAAATAGAAAAATAGGTGTATTTATATAAAAAAAAATCCTTTATTTTCTTAGAAGTTAGACTTTGCCAAACTATATCTTTTAAGCTGGTAGTGATTGTGATGACAGAAAGACCACAGATACGGGTAATATTATTACTGCATTATCCCTGTCTTCTGACTTATAACAATTGGGTCGTCCAAAGTCAAATGCTCGGTGTGTGACGTTAGATTGATAGTGGTAGTGTAAACGAAATATTGATCAATTAGTATCATTGTATGTTCAACCTTTACTAGTGATCCCTGATGAAGTCAAAATTCACCATTATTGTTTCCCTCATTGGAGTATCGTCGGGATTGCACAAAATAACAAATAGTAGGTTTTCTTTTTACGAAATAGCCTTCCACGACCAAGTTAGTAGTCGTGATTGAAAGAGGCTCTAGGAGATGAGGAGTGAAGGGATTGCCTAGCCCTTAAGATGGTGTAGGTGGTCATATTTATAAAATTGCCCAAGTGGCCTTGCTAATGAGTTTGGACAACTTTCAATGGCCGATTTGCACTGGCTTCTCTCACAAAAGGAAAAAGTAGGAAACCTTGTCAGCTAATAGCTTTCTTGTCAAGTCATTTTGCACCACACCATGTTTTCTAGGCCTCCATTTAATGATGACGGGTTTTTACTTGAGGTCCTTGGGGATTTTTTTTTTTTTTGTATATATATATACTCATTTTCATAATTCTTTTAAAAAATATCCTTGTTTTGAAATTGTTTTTAATCTACCATTTTTGGTGTTCCAAACGGTGAATGAATTACCGTTTCGAGACGTTTCAGATTTCCATAGTTAAATTTTAAGTGTGTTGCGTAATCAATTCGAGTTCAGTAATTAAATTACCGAAACTATAACCTACTGTTTTGGTAATTGAGCTACCGAACGTTAACTCACTTACTGTTTAGATCAAACCAAAAAGGTAAGTGATTTACCATTTCGGTAATTCAGTTACCAAACTCACATTGATTATACAACCCATTTAAAATTCAAACATGAGAATTTCAAACATTTCAAAAACGATAACTCATTCACCGTTTTGGTAATTCAAATTCCAAAAAGGGTAAATTTAAAAGCAATTTCAAAACAATGGTATTTTTGAAATAAGGGTATACATAAAAAATTTTAAAAAAAAGAAAAAATTTACGTTACCCTCCTGTGATATGCAAAAGTATCATGTTACCCTCTTATATTCCCAAAACTTCAGATCGTCCCCTTGTGTTTTTCTGAATTGATCATACTCTCCCTTACCGTTAATTAAACGTTAACAGCGTTAAATACAGGTTTGAAATGACCATTTTGCACCTAAAATAAAGTAATAAAAATTTTATTTAGCTTCTATAATAAAATATCTAAAATCCCTTCTACATACATACACATGTTAAGAGTAAGATGATGTTGATGATAAAGATGAAGATGATGATGAAGATGAAGACGATGAAGAAGATGAAGAAGGTGAATATGAAGACGATGTTGCCGAAGATGAAGATGATGAAGGATGATGTTGATGATGAATATGAAGATGATGATAAAGATGAATATGATGAAGAAGATGAAAAAGGTGAAGATGAAGATGATGTTGCCGAAGATGAAGATGATGAAGAAGATGAAGAAGGTGAAGATGGAGATGATGTTGCTGAAGATAAAGATGATGAAGGATGATGTTGATGATGAAGACGAAGATGATGATGATGATGAAGATGAAGATGATGTTACCGAAGATGAAGATGATGTTGTCAAGGACATTTTTGTCCAAATAGAGGACAAGCTGATTAAAAATATTAGACCAGTTGCAATTATAGCGCGTGTGGCTCAAATTTGACAAAAAAATGGACGGAGAGAGTTAACGTGATAAGTTTTGAAAAAATTCAAGGGGGCGATCTGAAATTTTTGGAACATATGAGAGTAACGTGATACTTTCACATATCACAAGGAGGTAACGTTAATTTTTTCTCCAAAAAAAAAAAAACCGATCCTTGGGCCTTCGGTGGCACGGTTATACACAAGCCTTTTTTGGATTTGTCATGATTGCAGACCTCTCTTGGTGTAATCCCCAATGGATGCAGTTGTCTTCTCAATGCATGGTTAGGCGTCTCCCAAATCACGCGCCCAATTATCGTGAGTTGTCAAATATCCCCGTTAATCTCTTTCGTAAAATTTAAGATAAACTTAGCAAAATGCTACATGCTGAACAATTTTTACACCATATTCATGATATGCAAAAATGGTTTTGACCAAAAAAAAGCTAATTGAATAGCTATATGTTTGTTTGGTTGGCGGTGGACATGCATGGATAAATTACTTTTTCTTAAGATTCTTGAAATAAAATGATGATGATCAACCAACCTGAGTGGGCCATTTCTAATAATCGTGACGAAGACATTCCTCAGACACAATAGAACTTATTCCAAGTCCCAACCAATAATTTTCCTAAACGTAGACTCTGTGTAAGTGCGACAAGACAATTCTCATCATGTCTGAGATCATTGACTAGATTTCTACAATCCAAAAGCTTCGGAATTCAGGGTTCTTTCGATATCATTTTTTTGTCCATGTTTCCCCATTATATCCTAATGCTTCTGCTTTGATTGGAAACAAAATAAAAAAATAAAAACAATAATAGAGAACAAGAATAATTGTCGATGCATGTCTACAATTTAATGGATTAAGCTGCTCCTAACGTCAAAAGACGAGACTAATATGATAAATAAAAAATAATGTATGCTAATTGGTTGATAAATCAGAGACTTAGCAAACCTTTGAGTTGTTGTGTATATCATTTGCCGAAGAAATTTGGCTTCACCGACTTAAGCTTCTGACAAATCTATAGAAACGAGAGAAAAATTTATCAAATTACAACTTAAATTCACAATACCACTTGCTTACAACTTTCAAGTTTATTTTGTTACTAGTTGTAAATAATTGTAAGTCATTTTTTTGTGTGTGTACATATATACAGATATATATATATATATATATATATTATTGTTTTCTTTTTGAAGGCATGCGTGAGATCCCATATTCCGCTCCTACAAATGCAAGTTGTTGATATCTCCAACCATTTACAAAAAAGTAGCAAGGCAAAGAATAAGCAAAAACTAGAAAAGCTATAAAACAAAAACTACAGACCAATCACAAATGGGCGTAGGCTAAACCCATTTTGTAACAAACTAATGGCACCAAGCAAACCACAAATACTATTAGGAAGGGAAAAAATAATTCAATCCTTACTTTTGGCTTACTACTACTCTTACAAAAGGAAATCACGAGAAGAAGTAGGAGGCGAAGATAGACAAAAACAAGAGAAGTTAAAAAACAAAAATAGAGACCAATCACAAATAGAAGTAGGCGAAACCCATTTTGTTAGTGCCCATGGCACCGAACAACCACGAACACCATTAGGAAAGACAGTCCCTTACCTTTAATTAGTTTTGAAATTGCCTACGAGATATGTGGTTTTAAATGAGTAGCGGTGAGTTTCAAATTTGAAATTTTTTTATTTTTTATTTTTGATACCATGATAGAGTATATATTTCATCCAAAAGTTTAAACTTGTAGGAATGGTGTTAGTTTCTTTTTTTTGTTGTATTAATACAAAAAAACCTTACAAGTTATTCGATTTTTGAAATAATGTGGCACATATTCCAAGGATCAACAAATTTTTGCTTAATTTTCAAAATAAGGTGACATATGCTCCAAAGACCAATCGCATGGTCATTGTACTTTTGTATAGGCTTTTAGATTTTATATAAGGGGTATTAAATTTGATGAAACATGCTTGATGGCATCCTTCTACATATACCCTACTTCGCCACTACACAGATAACACTGTAATTGCAGGTTCAACCCTAGTTTTCGGCAGTATTTTGAAAATCGGACTAGACTGGTCGGTTGAACCGGTTGAAATGGGAACCGGTGAAGCAAGTAGGTCGAGTAGGGCCTAAAAGTTGGAACACCAAAAAATCAAAAAAAATCGGTCAACTCGTTAAACCGGACCGGACCGGGTAGAACCAGTTGAACCCAGGTTTTAGCTAAATTTGGAGTTTGGCCCATTGTTGTTTAATGAATCAATTATAGACTGCATGCTATTTTATTTGTCAAGCTTGACTTTGTTAATTGACACAGTCACAAATCCATAATTAGCCGAGAATAGTCTAAAGAAGGGGAAAAAATAAAAAGAGAAGTAGAAAACAAAACATAATGTAGTTTGCATGCAGCCAAAACTCTAGTATCTAGCACAACAGTGACTTTTCGACTTCTTTTCACTCATTCAGACCTCAACGGCAGTCCACACATAGGCCCAACAATTTTCGCAATCAGTTATTGATTCTTCAAAAGTCAACCATGGTATTTGGTTTTTTGTTAAACATGAGCTTTTGTTTTCAGTTAATTTGGTTTTTTGTTAAACATGGGCTTTTGTTTTGAATATTGGGTTGTCAAGGATGCTTATGTGTTATTTATCTTAATTTTTGGAACATTGTCATGTATTTAGGTTTTTTTAAAAAAATATTTATACAAATTACATATATAAATCATGTTCTTCTTTTAACGTTTACTTTTTATTATACGTATGCAAGGCTAAAATATAAACGTGACGACATAGACACGTTAGTTTGATTCGACCACTGGTCCGACTGATCAGATTAGTTGACCTGGAAAGTAGTAAGGTGTCCAATTAATCAACCAGTCTGGTTTGCAAAGCATTGGTTTTCAGCCTCTCACAAGTCACCTATCATTCAAAAAGAATCTGTACTTTCAAATAAAGGCAAGATGTGACGGGATGATATAATATGTTCTTGTCCTATATAAAAAAATCATAAACCTTGAATTAACACGCTCGCAACAAGGATATATGGTTCAAATTAGTCAAACTCAAAGCACACCAGACTAGTTCCAAGAAAATAAGGTGTGTGCCGATTGAATGATAAGTTGCTCGACGCTGGAAACATCAATTTGTCGACGACGTAGAATCAAAATCTATCCCCACGAACAAATCCTCCACTTCTTTTGAAGATCGCTATTGTTCACGGAACTCAAACTGAAAGAGAAGATAAGCAACAAGGACCCTGGTGGCTTGGTTTAAAGCCATTATCTCATGGTCCCATTTCCAATTTCTTTTGCCCTTAACCACACATGGTCCTTGTCTTTTCTCTTTCTCATTTGGTTATCAATGTCGCATATACTCCTAGTTGGATGTCATTTTGATCATCTGGTTTTGTTAACGTACACCACGAAATGGATTAAGTGAACCTTCCACGATTGGATTGATTACGAGGCTATCCATAGATGTCCAACTAAATTCCGGGGTGCGTACCAATATGGGGTCTGCAACTTTTATTAATTTCAATTTTTTTAAAAATACATGTGAATTATTTCAGTTCTTTTTTAAAAAATATTAATATTGTTGACTGTATTAGAACAAAATTCTAAATCCGACCCTTCTTAGAGTGTATGTGTATATATATGTATGTAAATGTATATGTATATGTGTGTGTGTGTTTATATATATGTCACAGTATGTTGAAGAATTTTTGAATTTTCACAATATAAATCCATTATTTGCTATTGGAAAACTTTCATAGGCTCTAGATTTCTTTTCTATATATGATACTAGTATGTCGCCCGTGCCATTGCACGGGATGTGTTATATGTAGGTTGATGTATTAGGAAAATTTAGTTTTTTATCCATCTATGAAATAATTTTAATAGATTAAACAATAATAATATATTGACGATTAATAATGTAATGTTGTATTAGGGGAAAATTAATACACATACGTGTAATAATATACCGTTGTATTGAGGAAAAAATTACACCTGCCTAATAAAGAGATTTGCAACCATATGGTAGAAAAATCCATTGCTACATATATTTAAGTAGTATCAAAACCAACTTTTCCATATGATTTATAACAACTTGCTATATTTTACCAAAGTAAAGAAATTAACGATGTCACTATGATTTAAATACCATATATTGAATAGATTGCAATATATATGATAACATTTTAAGTAGTCAAGTTCATATATATATTTGTCAATTGGCAGAATTACGTTTAAGATCTAAAATTAAATTACAGATTAGAAAAGAATTTTGAAGAATATTCCATTTTCACATATTCTTCTTAAAACGGAAGGAAGACTTGCCTTTATTTTCTAAAAATATATTTAATATTTAAATATAATACACTATCATAAGTTCCATACTGGTTTAATAAAAAAGAAGCAACATGTTAATAGAAAGTAAAAGAATAACATGCTAACAGTGACTTAGATAACATTATAAAAAAATATAAAATATATATTTTTAAAAGGGAAGCTTAAATGGATAACAAAAACATAAATAAAGAATAAAAATCGAGATAAAATACCATAATAGAGATGAATAAACACAACCCAAACCACATATAAGCAGTTAACATTTAAATAAATGTTAAAGATAGTAGAATAATAAATAAATTTTTTTGTACCTCTTTTCCCGAAAAGTCATATACCGAGACAAAAGGAATATAAATAATAAAAGAATAGTGAAATATAGCGTCATAACAATATGAACGCATGTATACAAAAGGGTTTAATATAAGGGAAACCCCCAATCTGCAATGATTCTGGCGGTAATTAGTGTGTAAATTGAAATACATCTCAAAACATACATGTGATTACCTTATACATATATGTTAGCTAAATATTCATTATTGATTTTGATGATGAAAATATATATATGCATTATTTGACTAAATAGCTTCTTGTAAAAATGAGATGACATCAATATAAAGCTTTGAAAGATATGAAAATGTGCAAAAAGCCTTATTTGAAGGGAGAAAAGATGAGAAGGCATAAGGAGGAGAAGAGAAGCCATAAGGGGTACCAGATTTGTTTTTCTTCTTGCTCTTTTTGTGAAATACCTATATATTGTGTTGACTTGGCTCGAAATCTTTTTCTTAGTCATAACAAAAACTTTCAAGTCTTGCACATTTGAAAATAACATATGCACAAATGTATTTAAATGCACATATTGAGATAAAATGAGTTTTTGGGGTGTTTTAATTCACAACATGTGTTTACATATTTATTCAAAATGACTTGGAGTTGTCAAAATGCACTTAAATTGTTTTTCTGCAAAAATCTGGCTTTACTTCACATTCTGGAGTGGCCGGACCCCCCAGCCGGTCGACCGGTTGACCTTGGTGGTCGCCCGGCCTAAACAGAGAGGTGAAGGGAAAAAGCCGGACCCCCTAGCCGGTCGACCGGCTAAGGCGTCCGGCCTAGTCAGAGAAGGAGAAGGGTAAGCCGGACGACCCAACCGGTCGATTGGCTGAACGGGAGCTGTAATAAATGCACTAACCATTTATTACCGTTCTGGCCGAAAAAATCACTCCTTCTTCACCTACCATATCCCTATCCCCCAAATCTCTTTAAATACTCATTCAATACACTTTCTAATCATCAATTGAAGTGTGCTAAAGTGTTTATCATCATTCAATCCATCTTTGAGCCATTCTTGCAATATATTTGAGCTTTCAAGAGCTTATTCATTTTCTTCTTGAAGAAAATCTCATATTCAATCTTTTCTCATTCTTGAGTACATACACACTTTGAGAGCTTTAATCTTTGTGAGATTTATTCATTTAAGCTTGTAAAGTGTGAGAAAATCCTATAGAGTAAATCTCTTGGGTTCTTTGAAGTTAGGTTTCAAAGAGGTTGTAAAGAACTTGGTTTGTACTTCACCAAGTTTTGAAGAAGCATCTTAGTGGAGATCTTTGAAGTCCTAAGAGGAGATTCCTTGGGCGGTGGACGTAGGCTTGGCCGAACCACTTTAAAATCGTTTGTTTCTCTTCTCCTTACATTTCTATTTTTATTCTTCTTACCTTGCTTATCTTTTGTTTGATATATTGGTTGTTAGAAGTTGTAAATTTTCTGTAAATTTTAAAAACAAAAATTAGTATTAATATCTTAATTCACCCCCCTCTTAAGATATCTGCACCCACAATTGGTATCAGAGCTAGGGTTCTACATAATAGTCTAACAACTAGTAGAATTTCTAGCAAATATGGAGGGAATTTCTATTAAACAAGCACCCCCTTTTGATGGAACAAATTATGCATTTTGGAAAATGAGAATGAAAGTGTTTATACAATCACATGACTATAAAGCCTGGAAAATCATAGAAAATGGGCCTACCTTACCTACAAAATTAGAGGGTGATAGGAGAATACCCAAACCGAAAAATGAATGGAATGATGAAGATATTAAATTATTTGAGTTAAATCAAAAAGCATTACATTATTTATTTAATGTTATGAATGCCACTGAATTTGCTAGAGTAATGGGTTGCACCTCGGCTCAAGAACTTTGGGATTAATTAGAAGTAACTTATGAAGGAACTATCTAAGTGAAAGAATCTAGGATTTCTATGCTTGTACATAGATATGAATTATTCAAGATGCTTCCAAATGAAAATGTTGAACAAATGTTTTCTAGATTTGTTGAAATCACTAATGGTTTGAAAGCTCTTGGTAAAGATTATTCCAATGTAGAGAAGGTAAGGAAAGTGCTAAGGAGCTTGCCATCATCATGACAACCTAAAGTCACAGCAATAAAGGAAGCGAAGGACTTGAATACATTGGAGCTCAATGAGCTCATTGGGTCACTCATGACTCATGAGCTTGAGATAAAAGATCATGAAGAAGAAGAAAGGAAAACAAAGAAGTCCATTGCTCTCGTTGCATCAAAATATTCATCAAGTGACGATGAAGAAGATGATGAGGACCCGGAAGATGAAGAGATTGCACTTCTAGCCCGAAATTTCAAAATATTTATGAAATTTAGAAAGATGAGAAAAGGGGCTTTTTCAAGCAACACAAATTGGAAGAAGAAAGGAAAAGAAGGCAAAGAGTTCAAAAAGATAAAAGATGCAAAAGATGAAATGAAGTGCTTTAATTGCAACAAGCCGGGACATATAAAATCAAATTGTCCTAAGCTTTCAAAGAAGAAAGAAGGAAAGGCGCTTAAGGCCACATGGGACTTATCCGAAACCGAAGAAGATGAGGAAGAGCATCATGAGGTAACCAATTTTTGCCTCATGACCAATGAGGATGAGGTACTATCTTCACCGTCTTTATCTATTTATTATTCATCTAGTGAAAAAGAGGAAAAGGAATATAGTTTTGATGAACTAAAAGATGCATTTGCAAAATTACATGATAATCTATCCTTAGCCCTAGCAAAAAACAAGCAAATGCATAAAAGTTTGAAACTTGTTCTTAATGAAAAAGAAATTTTGAAAAAGAAAAATGCTTCTCTTATTGAAAAAATAGACATCTTAGAAAAAGAAAATGATTCATATGCCGAAGATTTTGTAAAGTTTGAAAAAGAGGTTAAAGATTTAAAAAAGAAAAATGAAGATTTGAATGGAATTGTTCAAAAGTTTACAAATAGGAAAGAAAATTTTGAAAAGCTTCTTGGAAGTCAAAAAATGTCTTTTGATAAGAGTGGTATTGGATACAAACCTAGTATTAATCAAAAGTATTTCAAAACCTATTTTGTCAAGGCTTCTACCTCTACATCCTCTCTTCACCGAAGACAAATGTTATTTGTACCTATTGTGAAAAGAAAGGACATGTATCTACTTATTGTTATTACAAGAAAATTCGTGATAGAGGATCACATGTTCCATATTGGCAAAGACCAAAATGGGTGGTCAAAAACAAAAATTAAACTAACACCAATGACCCAAGGTGTTGGGGATCCCAAAATAAAGAATTGCATTTGAATTTCATGTGTGTAGGTATGCAATAAAAGCAATTCAAGCAAAATAAAATAGATTTTGGATAGTGGTTGTTCCAAGCACATGACAGGGAACTCTTCACTTTTCTACAAACTAAAAAGAACAAAAGGAGGAGATGTTACCTTTGGGGACAATGGCAAAGGAAAAATTATTGGAAAAGGAAGCATTGGTAATGAAAATTCTCTTGCTATACACAATGTCCTACTAGTAGAAGGTCTAAAATTTAATCTACTTAGCATTAGTCAATTATGTGACAAAGGTCATAAAGTCATTTTTCAATCGTCTAAATGTCTTGTGTATGAATGTGGAAATGAAAATGTGTTATATGTAGGTAAGAGAAATGAAAATGTTTACACTATTGAAATTGATCAACTTATATGTCAACATGTTAAATATTTATCTGTTGTGCATGATAATGCTTGGTTATGGCATAGAAGATTAGGACATGCTAGCATGAGCTTATTGAATGATTTATCAAAGCATGATCTAGTTAGAGACCTACCAAAACTAAAATTTGAAAAAGATAAAATCTGTGATGCTTGCCAACTAGAAAAACAACATAAAACATCCTTCAAATCCCTAAATAAGGTTTCAACAAATAGAGCATTACAACTACTACATATAGATTTGTTTGGACCCATTGATGTGGCAAGCTTAGGAGGATCTAGGTATACATTTGTTGTAGTTGATGATTACACTAAATTTACATGGGTCATGTTTCTTGCACATAAAAATGATGCCTTCAATGAATTTGCAAGATTGTGTAGAAAAGTGCAAAATGAGAAAGGTTATTTTATAACTTGCATCTGTAGTGATAATGGCACCGAATATGTGAATACTCCTTTCATGAACTTTTGTGATGAACATGGCATTGAGCATAACTTTTTGGCCCCTCGTACTCCTCAACAAAATGGGGTAGTAGAGAGGAAGAATCGTACATTACAAGAAATGGCAAGGACTATGTTAAAAGAACACAACTTGCCAACATATTTTTGGAGTGAAGCCATAAATACTGCATACTATGTGCAAAATAGAGTATTGATTAGACCTATTTTAAACAAAACTCCATATGAACTATGGCATGGCAAAACACCTAAAATATCATACTTCAAGGTATTTGGTTGTAAATGTTTTATTCTAAACACTAAGGACCACTTAAGAAAATTTGATTCTAAATCCAATGAAGGAATATTCTTAGGTTATTCCACAAAGAGCAAAGCATATAGGGTATATAATAAGAGAACTCTTGTTATGGAAGAATCAATACATGTTACATTTGATGAGACTAATCCATTTGAGGCGAGAAAGGAAATTGATGATGTAGGTTATCTTTTGGAAAAGACAACGCTTGAAAATCCAACTCCAAAAGACAAAGAAAAACTAACGAAGCAAGAAGAAGAACTTCAAGAAAGGAGGTCTCAAGCAAATGAGGAAATCAAACATTGCTCAAACAAAGATGATGAAACAAAAGAACCTCATGAAGATCTACCAAAGAGTTGGAAGTTTGTGAGAAACCATCCTCAAGATCTTATTCTCGGTAATCCAAATGAAGGTGTAAGAACTAGGCATAATATTAGCACTTTTTGTGAGCATCATGCATTTATTTCTCATATTGAACCAAAAAATGTAAAAGAAGCTCTACTAGATGAAAATTGGATAATGGCAATGCAAGAAGAACTCAATCAATTTGAGAGAAATAAAGTTTGGAAGCTAGTTGAAAGACCTAAAGATAGACCGGTAATTGGAACCAAATGGGTATTCAGAAACAAACTAGATGAAGCAGGAATAGTGACTAGGAATAAGGCTAGACTAGTTGCACAAGGATACAATCAAGAAGAAGGAATTGATTATGATGAAACTTATGCTCCTGTAGCTAGACTTGAATCCATTCGTATGTTACTTGCATTTGCATGTCACATGGACTTTAAACTTTAACAAATGGATGTGAAAAGTACATTTTTAAATGGATTCATTGAAGAAGAAGTTTATGTTGAACAACCCCCCGATTTTGAAGATTCATGTTTTCCTAATCATGTTTTTAAACTAGAAAAGGCTTTATATGGCTTAAAGTAAGCTCCTAGAGCTTGGTATGAAAGACTTAGTAGATTTTTGGTTGAAAACAATTTCAAAAGAGGAAAACTTGATTCAACCCTATTTATCAAAAGAAAAGACAATGACATTCTACTTGTCCAAATCTATGTAGATGATATAATTTTTTGTGCTACTAATGTTTCCTTGTGTGAGAATTTTTCAAAATGCATGCACAAGGAGTTCGAGATGAGCATGATGGGAGAATTAACTTTCTTCCTCGGACTCCAAATCAAACAAACAAAAGAGGGGATCTTCGTAAATCAAGCCAAATACACCAAGGAAATCATCAAGAAATTTGGACTTAAAGATGCAAAGGAGATTGGAACTCCCATGAGTCCCTCAACAAATCTAGATAAAGATGATAAAGGTAAATCAGTAGACGAGAAGAAATAGAGGTATGATCGATAGCCTATTATATTTAACTGCCTCTAGACCTGATATCATGTTCTCAGTGTGCTTATGTGCTAGATTTCAATCCAATCCTAAGGAAATTCACTTAACAGCTGTAAAAAGAATAATTAGATATCTTAAGGGAACAATTAATTTAGGGCTTTGGTATGCTAAAGGAACGTCATTTGATCTATGTGGTTTTTCTGATGCTGATTATGCTGGTTGCAAAGTAGATCGTAAGAGCACTAGTGGAACATGCCAATTCCTATGACATTCCTTAGTATCTTGGTCTTGTAGTAAACAAAATAGCGTTGTCATTTCTACCACCGAAGCTGAATATATTACAGCTGGTAGTTGTATGGCACAAATATTGTGGATGAAACAAAATTTACTTGATTATGGATTGAAGTATGATCATATTCCTATATATTGTGATAATACTAGTGCAATTAATCTTACTAAGAACCCAATTCAACACTCAAGAACTAAGCATATTGAGATTAGGCACCATTTCATTAGAGATCATGTACAAAAAGGTGATATAATTATTGAATTTGTTGATACTTTACATCAAGTTACTGATATTTTCACTAAACCTTTGCATGAGGATCAATTTTGCAAGATTAAGAGAGAAATTGGAATGATAAAATGTGGTTAAATGGCATATATATGTGTTTATGTGACTTGGGTATGAAAAATAAGAAATTTGTGCACCTTCTGACCCAGCCGGCCTACCAAGCCGGTCGACCGACTAAGGCCTTAGGCGTCCGGCTAAAACACAACTTTTTAATATGCTCTCTGATCTTGCCGGTCGACCGGTTGACCGACTGAACGCGGACGGGGTTAAAAATTGGGGGTTTTCACCCCAAATTCACTACATTCTATCAAATTTTTTTTTTACCCTAGCCAAAACTTTCTAAAACCCATCTCAAATTCTTCAATTTTCAACTGTTTTCTTCCAAATTTTTTCCTAAAATTTGCTTCCCCACTTCAAAAACAAAGATTTCACCGATTATTCTTGCAAAAACAACACGAAGTCATGGTGAATCCAAGGGGAAGAGGTCAATTACGTGGGAGAAAAGGAAAGCGACCAAGAACACGATCTCCATCACCACCGCCACCGCGTTCCGTGTCAAAAATCCACGGAAAGCAATCCATTATGTACGGTAAATATCTTGTTGATACAGATTTTGCAGGTACAGATGCTTTATCATTGTTTAAGGATTAGGATTATTTTATGCATCTATATTGTGATGTCCAAGACAACTTGATTATAGAATTTTATGAAAATCTTGAGGTACAAAGTTTGAGCCCAAATTTGGTGTTAAGTTCGACTGTATGTGGAGAAAAATTTGTTCTTAACGAAAAAGTTTTGGGAGAAATTTTCAAAATATCTGTAGATGGTGAGGGACATTACAATAGTCAAGGGTGGCCAGAAGGAATTAAGGAAGCTGGTATCCCAAGTCAAGTTATAAAATATTTGTGGAAGAAAGTAGGGCCTAGGAATCCAGATTTGATTCTTCCATTGTTGAGAGATGTTGATGTTAATACAAGAATTGCTCTCAAACTCATTAGTGAAGTACTTCTTCCTAGAAATATCAATGACGGAAAGATTCTGGCTATGGATGTCTACATATATTATAGCCTTAGGAAGAACAAAAAGATAGCCTTACCTTTCCTTATTCTTCATCATATGCTACATATTAGTGGAAATGGTGGAGGAAAAACGACCACTCCTGGGTATGGTATGTCGTTAATGTATATCTTCTCCCACTTCAACATAACTTCAAATGCCCCATACAGAAAATTTGCTTAGAGCTTTGACATGTTATATATAAATTTTATGGGGATTTACTGGTATAACGGGGAGCCTATAAATAGAGAGACATTCAAAAGCTTGCCCCAAACCACTCAAGCTGCTATTAAGGAAAGAACTAAGAAAGGTACTACTTTCACCAACCCGGTTTTTGGTCCTAAAGCACAAAAGCTTGATGACACGCTTGGTGGGATAGATATCATATTAGAAGAAGATGTTGGGCCGGAAATTGAGGGTAATCCCGACATAGGCATGCTAGGAACCACACCCATGGTTGTTAGCACCTCTGAAGAAGAGGAGAATACTAAGGAAACAACTCTTAGGCGAGTGTTGAGAGAATCTAGGGAGCAAGTGCACATTGATGAGCTACGCTGAAGAGAAATTCGTCATGGTGCTGGTTCTAGTTCGATGGGACAACAGGAAGACCCTTCTTTGATGGCTCAGATTCTGTCCCAATTACAAGCTTTAAACACTGGTATGGGCGAAATGAGGGCCACCATGACAAGCCAATGGGACGAGTTCACTATTTGGAGGCAACATATTGATTCAGAAGTGGCTGCTATGAAATTAGACATGAGAGACTACTTCAAGGATCATCATGATCGCGCACCTTGATTTTCTTCTTTGAAAAAACATTTTTCATTCCACTTGAAAACAATTTTTAGTTTTAGTTGATCTTTACAATCTTGACTTTGGTTACCAAGTTATTTCTTTTATACATTTCTTTTCCTGCCTTTATATTGATTTTGATGATGCCAAAGGGGGAGAAGTTATGGTAAGTTATGGTGTGGTATTTATGCTTTGATGATATATGCCTTGGTGAATGGTATTATCTATTTGCATTAGTTTAAATGGTGGATGCATAAGCTCTGTTTAGAGAAGTAAATGGTGAATGGTATGCTTTGTTGATATGTTTACTTGTTCTTGCAAATGAGTTTATGTTTACCTGTTTGTCTTTGCAAATGAGTTTAAATTTGATAGTCAAAGCATTTTCTCAAAAATGCACTTTTTAAAGAAATGCATATATTAAGGGGGAGTACTTTTGTCTCATATCTTAAAAATTTTGTCATCATCAAAAAGGGGGATATTGTTAGCTAAATATTCATTATTGATTTTGATAATTAAAATATATATATATATATATATATATGCATTATTTGACTAAATAGCTTCTTGTGAAAATGAGATGACATCAATATGAAGCTTTGAAAGATATGAAGATATGCAAGAAGCCTTATTTGAAGGGAGAAAAGATGAGAAGGCATAAGGAGGAGAAGAGAAGCCATAAGGGGTACCGGATTTGTTTTTCTTCTTGCTCTTTTTGTGAAATGCCTATATATTGTATTGACTTGGCTCAAAATCTTTTTCTTAGTCATAGCAAAAACTTTCAAGTCTTGCACATTTGAAAATAACATATGCACAAATGTATTTAAAGGCACACATTGAGATAAAATGAGTTTTTGGGATGTTTTAATTCACAACATGTGTTTACATATTTATTCAAAATGACTTGGAGTTGTCAAAATGCACTTAAATTGTTTTTCTGCAAAAATCTGGCTTTACTTCACATTCTGGAGTGGCCGGACCCCATGGCCGACCCGGTGGTGGTCGCCCGACCTAAACAGAGAGGTGAAGGGAAAAAGCCGGACCCCCTAGCCGGTCGACCGGCTAAGGCGTTCGGCCTAGTCAGAGAAGGAGAAGGGTAAGCCAGACGACCCAACCGGTCGACCGGCTGAACGGGAGCTGTAATAAATGCACTAGCCGTTTATTACCGTTCTGGCCGAAAAAATCACTCTTTCTTCACCTACCATATCCCTATCCCCCAAATCTCTTTAAATACTCATTCAATATACTTTCTAATCATCAATTGAAGTGTGTTAAAGTGTTTATCATCATTCAATCCATCTTTGAGCCATTCTTGTAATATATTTGAGCTTTCAAGAGCTTATTCATTTTCTTCTTGAAGAAAATCTCAGATTCAATCTTTTCTCATTCTTGAGTACATACACACTTTGGAAGCTTTAATCTTGTGAGATTTATTCATTTAAGCTTGTAAAGTGTGAGGAAATCCTATAGAATAAATCTCTTGGGTTCTTTGAAGTTAGGCTTCAAAGAGGTTGTAAAGAACTTGGTTTGTGCTTCGTCAAGTTTTGACGAAGCATCTTAGTGGAGATCTTTGAAGTCCTAAGGGGAGATTCCTTGAAGTCCTAAGGGGAGATTCCTTGGGCTGTGAACGTAGGCTTGGCCGAACCACCTTAAAATCATTTGTTTCTCTTCTCCTTACATTTCTATTTTTATTCTTCTTACCTTGCTTATCTTGTGTTTGATATATTGTTTGTTAGAAGTTGTAAATTTTTTGTAAATTTTAATAACAAAAATTAGTATTAATATCTTAATTCACCCCCCTCTTAAGATATTTGCACCCACAATATATAATTTTGAAATTTGCAAGATATCACAATATGGAATTATAGAGAAATTGTGGTGATAAAGAAGGAATTGGTTGAATTGTGAGCATGTAAAATAAAAAGGAAGCAAATATGTGCTTTCATGCGTGAGATTAGAATGTTTAAGCTTGAATATGACACTAAAATAATGATTTAACCATGATTTGATACTACTGATTAAGTGTAAATAATACATGAAAAAGAAAAGGAAAGACTTTTGAGTGCATGAAAAGGAAAAATTGAAATGAACAACAACTAAATGATTTAGTTGATTGCATAATTTAGGTACCAAACCTGTAATGTCGATATATATTTACAACTTTGAAAATTATAAGAGTTAAGATTCTGCGATTACGGAGGAATTAAATTGAAAGAATCAAATATAATGAAAAAGAAATATTTTAGAAAAGGAAGGACATCTATAGAATTTTTTTTTAAATGACATTTATGTATTTTTTTTAACATTTTTAAACAGTAAACACGTGGCAGCAATTTAACAATGTTACGTGGCAACATGGTATGCATCAGGGTCTATTTTATACTATAGTATAGATGGGGAATAGGATTGAAAATCTGAGTTATCATATTGGTAATCAAGTTGCACCTCTTTCATGTACCTTTTATACTTAATTAAGTAAGATTACATAATAATTACCAAAGTAACTAAAATACTCTTAAATAAGTGAGCACCTCTTATATGTAGACCCCTATATATATATACATGTGGTGTAGTTTTTGTGGCAAATTTGCATGTTATCCCAAATCCAGATAGGGACAGGGGACATATTAAAACCTTAACCTTTACAATTTTTTTTTAACAATTTTTTTGAAAAGGAAAAAATTAATATGGGTCCATGCAAAATTAATAAGCTATCTGTAAAAGGGCATAAGTACAGATCTTAAATTTTTGTCCTTTTCATATTTCCAATATTCATGGTAGGGATATCATTTTGAAATTACTACCTTATCAAAAAGTTTAAACTTGTAGAGAGAATATTGATTTATATACTTAACACGCCCCTTTAAGTATAGTATGAAGCTTAAGCTTGTAGAGAGTATATTGGTTTATATACTTAACACGCCCGCTCACATGCAGCATGAAGTTTAAGCTTGTAGAAAGAATATTGGTTTGTATACTTAACACGTCCTCTTACATGTAGCGTGATTTGTTTAGAACTTACACGTGAACAATTTAATATTTTTAAATGAGTAGCAGCGAGGATCAAACCTACGTCATTTGGCTTTCAAACTCTTATACTATCTTGGAATTACCACCTCATATAAAAGTTTAATTTTGAAAGAAAATATTGGTTTATATATTTAACAATTATATATTTTTCTAGAGGTTCCGTAGACCAAAAACACCCCCCAACAAAAAAAAAAATATATATATATATATATATATATATATATATATATGAGAGAGAAAGCAAATGTTGTTTCGCGCATGTTGGATGGATAATGGAACGGTATAAAATTTGAGGCTGAGAATGTTTTAGATCCAACAAGAACTAGCTTTTCATTTTTTGATACCACAAAAACTTTATGATAGTTGCACATTTTCTTTTTCTGTTGAGAATGTATGATATAAATTTGTATTTTTTCTTTACAAGATATATCATTTTATTTTCATATGCCAAAGAAGAAAAAGAAATTAAAAAAAGGACAAATTTTGCAATTTTAACATGTGAAATAGAAAAAGAAATAGATAAAAACTGATAAATAAATGATGAAAATAGGGTCGTATCCAGAACGTTCTCTCAAACACTGCTAAATATTGTGCATTTGGAAATACAGAAAAACACTACCTCATTTTGCACCTAAATTGAGAGGAAAGAGAAAGAATATATATTCATATACAAGCAATAGTTTTTCTTTTTTTAATTCAGGAGTAGATTTATTTATTTTTTTCTTTTTAGTAATGGCTATAATACACAAATAAACATTAATGTATGGATATTTTTCTTTACCTAGAAGTTCAAAAAATCAATATCAGTATAGAAGCTATAACACCACCTATTCTGCATCTATATTTGTCCCAACCTCTTCTACACACAGTTACATCATGCCCCTATTTCTTTTCTTTTTAAAAAAAAAAATGACTTTTGATGAAATCAGATTAATTAGAAATTCTCATGAGGATTGCATGTGTTAAAGGGCGGTGATCATTAGGTGGAAAATGCATTAAGTGCCTTGTTTCTCAAAGTTTTTGTGACTAATTTTTCACTAAAAGTTCATTTGGCGTGGACCACCATATTATATATATATATATATATATATATATATATATATATAGGAGTCTTGATTATGACACTGTTGAATTTTAGTTTTGAAGAATTTATGGTCATCACGTGAAACCACTAAATAGTAGACAGGGACTTTTGAAGACCTCATTTGTGAAATGTCATTACATATCTCAATATCAAAGTGCAAATACAAATATTGGGAGATTTATATGCATTTACTTTTGCTTATAAGTCAAATATAATGAGATATGTTTACGCTCCCATCCGTTATTCTGCACACATACGGTCGGTTTGGATTGACTTTTTTTTTTACAGGAAATTTTTTTTCCTTGAAAAAAAAAATACCTTAATTTTGTAACAAGTATTTGAATTAATATTTTTAAGAAAATCCAAGTTCAAGTCAACCTTTATAAAAGTTAACAATTTGAGTTTCTCAAAAAAAAAAAAAATTGTACAAAATATTTTTAAAAAAAATCAATCCAACCAAACCTCTATGCAGAAAAATTATCCATCTATTACAATCAATAGTATAAATCAACCATATATGCATCATATTCCAGTATAGTAACTGCTTTATAAATTTTTAGTCCATGCATAACGAAAGTTCCACATATTTTGTATATTATTATTATTATTATTATTCACACATAAACTTACAAGGGAAGTATTGTTAATTTGTTACATAAACCTAGAGAGGCATGTGGCCATATAAGATTAAGATTTTTTTTTTTTTTTTTTTTATTTTTTTGCGGAGCAAGATTGACGACCTTTGGTGACAGTTTATCTGTAGACTATAAGTGCCCGTCAGGGGATAATGGGACCAAAAAACATGTATGTGACAGTTGCCGCACTTACGTACACCAGCCGTACAACGCGGATTGGCCAGTCAGGATGCTTCCTAAGTAAAATTCGAGACTATTGGCCAAGGGGTGTTTACGCATCTAAGAAATCTAATTACCGACCCGATATTTTGGGAATAGAAAAAAAAAATTGGAGAATCAAAAAATTGGGGAAAAAAATATTACGGGTGGAAAAAAATTTTTGGGAAATTGGTTTGGGCAACGATAGAGGTTTTTTTTTTTTCGAGGAATACTTGAACCCATGTATATATGTATGCATGTATGTCTGAATATATATATATATATATATATATATATGTATAATATGTATGTACGTATATGCGTGTATATATAGGATAATACTTTTTTCAAATAAAATTATTGGTTCAAAACAAATAAGTGTGCTATCTGATCAATTAACACTTCTACTTTAAAATTATTATTTTATATGTTCAAAACCAATACACTATTGGTTTAAAATGATTAAGTATGCTATCCGATCAATTAACAATCTAATTCAAAACTATTATTTTATATGTTCAAAACTAATACAATAGTGGTTCAAAATGAATAAGTATATTATCCGATCAATTAACAGTCCTAATTCAAAACTATTGTTTTATATATTCAAAACCAATACACTATTGGTTCAAAATGAATAAGTGTACTATCCAATCAATTAACAGTCCTAGTTTAAAACTATTGTTCTATATATTTAAAACTAATACCTTATTGGTTCAAAATGAATAAATATGCTATTTGATCAATAGTATTAGTTCAAAATTATTGTTTTATATGTTCAAAATTCTTATATTATATGTTCAAATTTTCTTTTAAAGTGCGTGCCTCTCACCTTATCTAAGTTGCGCATTGGTTGATAGAAAGACATTAGATATATGAACATGTCCAGAAGAATAGATATATGAACAAGTCCAATAACCATAATAACTAACCAGTTGATATATTCAAGATATATGAAGCATCCATAAATAGGAACTTCTTTTTTTTTTTTTTGGCGAATTAAGAACTTCAATAACTATTATCTGAATCTTCTGCAGAAAGATTCAAGTCTAAAGTCTTAAATTAAAAAGAAAATAAGAAATAAAAAACGTAGATTTTGTTCAGGAAATAGCCAGCCAAACTGCACCCCAATTTGGCATTCCTTTGCTAACGTTCTCATTCCCACGTTCCTTGCACCTGCTCCGCCTTTGAAACTCTCCAACCCCAACTTTTCCACCATTCCCTTTCAATTCACCGCCTTCCCAGCCACCACAATCGTCGCCAACACCACCGCCGCCGCCATCAACGTCGCCATCATACTCTTCTTGAGTTTGATCTTCATTTTCTTGTTTCAGATCGCGATCCTTAACAAACGAAAGCCTGAGCCTGCCATCAGCGCGCTCTGCCTGGAAGCAAGGGCTGGAGGAAGAAATCGCCACGGCCTTAATGACTAGCCGGCCGCCTTCGCGGTGAGGCCTGACCTGAACACCTTCTGTGCCGCTGATCGAAGTCAGAGGAGGTGGAAAACCGACACTGCGGTTTATTTTACTAACAAATTCGCACGGTTTTGATCGTTGAATGCTGGGATTTCTCTGAAATCCATCAAAGCTTTCGCTAATGTTGCTTCCGGTTTCGCTTCCCAGGCTCTCAGTGCACATTTCCAGGCTTGTTGTGCTTAATGTGCAGGAGGAGCTTTTATCAAGAGGGTGAACATATACCTGCTCTGTTTTAGTCCCCTGTTTCATATGGTCAGATGTGTTTGTAAGTGCTTGAATGAAGCTCCTCCCATTCAAGTTTCTCCCTTTTTTTTGGCTCCCGGAATCAAATTTGCTGCCATTCTTCTCCTCATTGTGGTAATCGTTCTCTTCTTTTTCTTGATTCTGGGATAAGTTTGGCTTTTGTAGAAGGAAATGGAGAGAATTTGACTTGGCTGGTGAGAATTTGTGCATCAAAATGCCTGGCTCGACGAGGCGAGGCTCCAGGCATGACTGCAACCCTTGGCACACACTCGAGGACATGCTGTTATCTGTTGTTTAAATCTGAAGAAAACGGAGTTGAAACAGAGCAGATACAGGGGATGCTTTGACAATGGTAGATAATATAACTGAAGAAAACAGAGTTGCAACAGAGCAGATACAGGGGATGCTTTGACAATGGTAGATAATATAACTGAAGAAAACAGAGTTGCAACAGAGCAGATACAGGGGATGCTTTGAGAATAGTAAATAATAAACTCTTTCTGCAATCAGATTCTTAAATGAAGTGGTAACTTAATATAAATGGATGGTTTGGGTTGAAATAGAACCGGTACAAGAGATGTGTTGAAAATAGTAAATAATATAATAACTCTCTCTCTCTCTCTCTCTCTCTCTCTCTGACGGTTTAAATTTTCATTAGGGTGATTACTTAGCACGGGTAGATGTTTTTATTTTCTTTGTGCAGTGTTGTTGGGTCTTTAGCTACCATGTGCCTAAAAGGAGATGAGGAAGTGAATATACTAAGTTTTGCTCTGATGTGAAATGGAAATGTTAGCTTGTGTAAGGCAGAGAGTGGAAGGGGTGAAATGGTATTTATAGACTGCAGAAAAGTGTCCAGCAAGGAGTCTCAACCAATTACATAGAGGGGGGGGGGGAACTGTTTTAATGCACCCTAGAATTATTCAGCTCCAATGCTGCCGCACAAATAAAATGAGGAAAAAGAAAAAGAAAAAAAGAAAGTTGGAGGAGCAAGAATGAAAAAAGTTAATGAGGAATTTTTTCCATTTTTGGTTCTCTTCTCAAAATAAAGGACCTTGATTGGTTTGCTCCAAAATGCTTAATTTGATTGGCTGGTTCAAGAATATTTCTTAAAAAATGATTTGTGAGACAATCTTTTACAGCCATTCACTTTTGCATTCACAAGCAAGCTAAGATAGTGTTTGGAGACACAAGATTCTTAATGATGTATTTTGATACTGATTGAATTAATCCAATATATGTAAATTGCATATCAATCGCGAAGCTAACCATAGTGCTGATTGGATGACTAACTTTGGGTTAACTTTGCCTCTTGGAATTCATTTTTTGCTTGAGCCTCCGGAATTTTTAAAGTCGATACAGGATAAAGATCTGAGGGGTGTAACTTCCAATAAACTCATTTTAGTTTAAATACGGCTTTGCCTCCCTTGTTTAAAAAAAAATTTGTATTTTACCCCTCTATATTTTGTCAAAATTACATAAAGTTCTCTTGTTTTAAAACTCACAAATAATTTCCTATGCTATAAATAATGTTGTACAGAACCTCTAATTTTTGGGTGATTATGCAGTGTCTTTTTATAATGTAAGGTGTATTAGCAACATTCTTATAATATAAAGGAACACTCAAATTGCAAAAAATTATATAGCTTCAACAAAATACAGAAAAGTAAAATATATGTTTATCCTCCCTATGATACTCATAGCAACCTAGAGATAGTGACTATCAATTAATAAATTGCGTTTAGTCTCATAAATAATAAATAAGAAGCCATGACTATTAATGAATTACAAAGAGCTAAACATGACACAATACCACCTCATAACTTTTTGTCCCCTTTTTTCTTCCAATCACAGTACAAAGTACCCGTTCCACGTAAGGAGGTCTTTATGACGATCAATTAATGAAAGTAACTCTTTAAGGTTTTTTTTTTTGCCCCTTTTCTCTGTCTTTTGCTTTATGTGTGTTACACTCTTGGTTTAGCTGTCGCTAGAGAAACCAGAATTGGTCCTTCCTTTGACTCTAAGGTCCCCTCTTGATCATCAATCTTTTTGGCTCAATATTTGTGCAAAAGTGTAGAAGTAGCAATCGAGAAATTAACACTTGTACAAAGATTGATTTGCTTTCCTTGCTAAATATACTTTTAAGAGAGGGGACAAAATCAATGATCACCCCCACCAAAATCTTTAGGGGTCGCTCAATCTGAACGAAGAGAAAATCTTTTCTTTTTTTGTCCTTTTACCCCGTTTGAATTGACTTTTTGGAAAAAAAAAAATTTACAACTTTTTTTTTTACAAAAATATTTCTTTGCAAACTAAAATTTTTTACGTTCAAAAGAAAAATTGAATTTGATCTTTTTTTCAAAGTCTTAGTTTAATTATAAAGAAAAGTGATTTTTTTTTTGGAAAAAATGGTGTTTTTTAATAAAGAAGCCAATTCAAATTGCCCCTAAATACTAGTTCAATTCATAGCCTGTTTGGAATTGTCTTATCTGAAATCTGAAATTTGATAAGTATCTTATCTGATAAGTGTATTATAAGAAATAAGTGTCTGATACAATAAGACCGTTTGGTTTGTTAGCTAAAATGTTGTTATAAGTTATTTTAATAATAATATTATCAAATTTAACTCATGATATTTTAATTTTATATTTAAATAATAAATATAAAATATAAATATTAATTAATTTTTATTTTTGTTTTAAAAATTTTAAATTTTTTAAACTTTAATTTCTAATATATAATTTTTAACATTTTTTATTTTTTTTAGTTTTTATTTTTTATTTTAATATTTAATATTTTAATTTTATTTTTAAATTTTTTATTTTTATTTTTAATTATTTTCTAACTGATAAGATATAAGATAAGATATAAGTTTCCTAAACCCAACTTATTTTTTATAACTATAAATAAGACATCTTATCTTATAAGTGTCTTATAATAAGCTGATAACAAACAATCTTTTTCACATAAATTATCAAATAAGATAATGTCTTATAATAAGCTCCAAACAAACACAACATCAATACAAAAGAACCAATGGAGTTTAATTTTCATGTCGTTTTTTAGTGTTTTTCTTCTCATGTCCTTATTCACACTAAGTTACTGTGTATTAGCTCAGCAGACTTTTGGGCAACATAAAGTTACGTTATTGCCATGGGAAACAAATGTTGGGTTTTTGGTTTTAGGTCCAAGTCTAGTTGAAAACAAGCAAAAATGAGATAAAAATTAGAGGAGGATTTGTTATGCCGACCAATTACAAGACTTTTCACCAATATATAAAGTCGACCACTACTTTTGATTAGTGAATTATCTTAGAGGGGGGACCATAGACGTTGTAAAGGCTCAGATCACGTAAACTTATTGAGTTTTATACTTTGTATTCGTGCATGCGTTCTTAAAAACGTATTGTAAAAATAGAAGATGATTTAGTGTATAAAAATTTCCAAATTTTAGTGTATTTTTTCTTAAATTTTGTAAGTAATAGTCATAGCCTTTTGACGGGTCTAAGGAAAAGACAGAGAGCCTATGTTGCTCTAGATTATCCAGAATTCCAGATCTCTCCATGGTCTTGAACATTTGTGTTCCCTGCTCCATTTTTTAATCCATATTGTTCTTAGGCATCGTTTTGGGCGAAAAGATAAGCACAAATCTCCACCTAGCCAGTTTCTTATGATGTTATTTTGGCAAGCAACCGTTAACTGTGGTCCCTCTGTATCAGTTTGCTGGTTGGCTCGTGAATTAATGGTCTCGAGTTTGCGTATGATACTTGAATTAGGATATATCGCTATGTCATGAAGATTCAATGCTACCCTTGGAATGAGTTGCTTGCAACATAAATAATTTGTAAATTCGGATGAAAGGGTGACTTAGTCATGGCAAGAGATTAAAAACTCTACTTGCGGAATATATTTGTTTTGGGTACTTATAAGCACCGAAATAAGAACTGCTAGCATGTTTGGGATTGCCTATAAGTTGGGCAAACTTATTTATAAGCAGAAAAAATAAAATATGAATGCTTGGCAAATTGTGCTTATAAGTAGGTATAATTGTCTTTTAAGCAACAAAAAGAAAAAAAAATTACCCCTAAATTGTTTTTTAAATGCTTATAAACAAGGAGAGTTGGCCAAATAAAAAAACACTTTTACCCATCCTTTCTAGTTATTTTAATGAATATTATTCTTTATAAGCATATATTTACTAAACATATTAACAGCTTATAAGTATATTTTATCCAAAAATCTTTTTACTTATTTGACATTTACTTATAAGCATAAAAAATTACTTATAAGTAATTATAATGTATAAGCAGCTTAAGAAAAAGCAAAGCCAAATGAACTCTTAGTCCTAGAAGCAACAATGATTAGCACCCCATGAAGAACATGTTTGTCTATTAGTTTCAAGGAGATTTTGAAGCAAACAAAGTCCTCAAAAGACAGACAGTTTCTTTAAGATAAATAGTTGCAAAGTCACCCTCTTACACTCTCTGCTTAGCCTTCAATAGCATATGCATTATCACTCAAACACCTATATGAAATTTCTATTAATGATTCTGGCAAGAGTGAGATATGCATAGCACATGGACAAGAGGGCTGGAAAAAGGAGATACGAGTTGTTCATCGCTGCTCCCCTCTATGGTAAACAAGGATCACATACAAGTCTTATTGTTGTTCCATACAAATGGCAATTAGGCAACCACTTTGCTGATGCATGACAGACATTACACAAAAATCTGGTGTGCTTGTAATTGTCAGTTTTCATTTTGTTGGCAAAAGTTCAAGACATCAGGGTATTCCAAACAATCTCCTGTGGTTAGGCAAAATTGCACAAAAGGCTAGGGGTGTTTATTGGGAATTTTCACCCCAAACAACAAACTTTTTTTCCCAGAAATAATTTTTGGGGAAGAAATTTGGTTTTATTCCCCACTCTAATTCACTAATAGGGAGCATGATTTGGGCAAATGGAGAATGAAAAAAAATATACAGAGATTAGGTAATCCCCAAATTTTCTTCAAAAAGATGCAAAACTAATTTTAAACACAACCTCTATCAAATAATTCTAAATCTAAAATGTAAACAAAAATATGTAATCTATACTTCAAAATATAAATAAAAATATAAATCAAACATAAAGCAGAGAGAAGAAAATGGAAAGAGAGGCGAAAAAATAGAAAGAGACTTAGTGCAAGGGAACACATATATGTGTGTGTGTGTTTGTATATGTATGTATGTATGTATTTCGGGTTTCGAGTTTCGAGTTTTCTCCAAAAAAATAAAATCTATTCCGATCCCCAACCCATTTTTCTCATCCCCATTTTTTCCCCCAATTTCCTGATTCCCCATACTCAAAATATCGGATCGGTAATCAAGTTTTCACTATTAATGAAGACCCTGTAGAAGCCTCTATTAAATAAACTCACATCTTTCACTTGAAGTATGAGAGGTAGTAAGATCTCATTATATTATTTATAAACGTCCTTTAACCTTCCTTAAATTAAAAAAAAAAAAAAAAAAGGCGAAGCTCATGAGTTGCGAAAGTTACGCACTTTTTATCTTTAATATTGGAAAATTCTCTCCGATAATGTCTCAAACACTCTAAACTTGCATCACCATGAATTATGATATATACTTCCTTAGGTTTGATATGAAATATAATAAAAGGGGTTTATGTGCCACTTTTTTAAAATCACAAAATAGTGACTGGATTTTTTTTAAAGATAAAGAGGAAGTAGGTTAATTCGTCAAATCACAAGGAGGTTTAGGCTCTCTTTGGTTTAATTGTGAGATATTTTTATTCTTTTATAGTTTCACCAAGGAGTCTTTTCAAAAAGTCAAGGGGGTCTGTTAAAAGATGGAGGCCAATGGTGAGTTGCAAACCAAAATTTGCAAGTCAATAAGCATACCTACTAGCTTCCCTATACACATGTGCATCAAGGTAAACGTTGGATGGTTAGCCCACATGCTCCTACACTCCTTGACATAAGATAGTAATCTCCCACAGATGTGAGATTGTAGATGTTGAGTTGTAAAACTTTTATTAGTATAGCTTTGGGTAAATGTAGTCTTGAATAAAAACTATTGATTGCTTGGCTTTGTATTTTAGTAGTTGAACTTTTAATTGTTTTGAAGGCAATATTAGACTTTAAAAATTATTACTCAATATTTTTTAGGAAAAAATGAAGGAAAACAATTTTTGTTATAATGTAAAAATAGTTTTTGAAAAGTCTTTTCGAAAAGCTCTAATTGGAACTTCTAGTTTTCTAACTTTTTTTAAAGTCTGTTTGGCCTAGCTTTTGGAGCCTCAAAAGTGTTTTCTGTGAGTCTAAAAGCTAAAATTAACCTGTTTGGCTCATTTTTAAAAGAGCTTTTACATAAAAGCTAAAACTAAAAAAAGCTAAAAAAATCAAAAGCTCCAAATTAGAGCTTTTCAAAAAAGGCTTTTGAAAAGCTGTTTTTATGTCATGTCAAAAATTATTTTTCTTAATTTTTTTTCAAAAATACTATTTTATATTTTTTTAAAGTCCAATATTACCCTCAAAATAACTGAAAGCTTAACTTCTAAAATACCAGACCAAACAATTAACAGCTTTTATTCAACAACACTTCTACCCAAAGCTCTACTACTAAAAGCTCTACAATTCAACAGCTGAAATCACACAGCTAGTCCAAACAGAGCCTTGGTTTCTGGCTTTATGAATTTTTTTTTTAAATGGATCAAACAAGTTAATTTCAATTTCTAAAGTCACAAAAATATTTGTGAATGTCTAAAACCTGCACCAAATAAACTCTCGTACTAGTAATAAAGCTAAAGATTTAAAATACAAGAAAAATGGTAACACTTTTGAGCAACACCACCAATTCACATATAGTTTTTTATGGGTTTTTCTGTTTTGAGGGTTTACTAGCCCAGTCTCGGTTCTTTTTGTGCCTGGCCCGCTTTATGTTTTGTCAATGTGTTTGGACCCAGCTATTTTGTCGTTTCGGGCCTCAACCCAATATTGTAATGTGTAATTTTCACCTTACCTAGATGCATGAGGCCCTTTTCTTGTACGTTTGTGTTACTAATAAATGTTATTCTTGACAAGAAAAAACGCAGAAGATAGGATTAGAGATGGCGCAAATTATACAATAGTTCCTCTCCTTCATTAAATATCATGTTGCCTCATTTATTGAAAAAAAAAGAAAAAAAAGCATACAGCTAACACGCACCTCTTTCTCTCATCTAGTTTCTGTCTCTTCATTCTTCTCTTTTCTCAACTCTCTCTTTTTTTTTTTTTGCTTCACCGGTGACACCACCCATCATCTAACACCAGATAAAGACCATCATAAAATTCGTCCTTTTTTACTGATCGTAATGATGTGCATCATGTACAAGAAAACTTCCTAACTATTGATCTACCATTAAAACCTGTCATTTTCTTCCTTATGCCGTCGAAGATCCCAGCACCATCTGCCATGCCACAACTATTAACTCTTCCTCTCCTTAGCGTGACTAATCGTACCTCCCACACGGTATTTGAGCGCTTCAAGATCGTTCGCCATTAAAGCCCACATTCACCTTTAAGTATGCGTATATGCAGATGTGTTTGTGTTTGTGTGTCTATATGTGTGAAAGCAATGAACAAATAGTTGTAGAGTAATAAATAAATATTATATATATATATATATATGAAAGTTAGTAAACAAATTGTTGTAGGTTAATGAACAAATAGTCAGTGACCAAGTAGTTGTAGTGTATTGAATAAATATTTGATGTATATTTAAAAGTTAGTGAGCAAATAGTTGTAAGATAATGAACATATAGTCAGTGAACAAATAGTTGTATAATAGTGAATAAACAATCAGTGAATAAATAGTTGAGTGGTAGTGAACAAATATTTACTGTGTGTATGAACACAAACAGAAGGAACACAATACTTAATGAAAGAGTACATTGTGAGGTACCATAATACAAGGACCCAATAGATGCAAGTTCAAAAAATTTGACGATTCTAACTAGAAATGAGTAGTATACATGATTTGGTTTGGTTTGATTTGAACTTATTTTAAGTCAAACCAAATTAATTAATTTTCATTAAAAACTAACTATTTGTTTTTTAATTATTTAAAATAACTAAACCGAACCAATGGCCCTATAGTTGGTTTGGTTTGATTTTGATTTTCATAAAAAATAAATAAAATTTAACAAAAAATTCAATAGAGCAAAGAAAATAAAACTTAATCCAATAATTTCTGGGGGGGGGGGGGGAATTAATTAATAGAACAACTTTTATGTGCCATCTATATTATAAGTTTAACTAATATAGGAAGAATACAATTCGGTTTAGTTTGGTTTGTGAATCTATTTCGGACCAAATCAAACCAGTTGATTTTTGTTTAAAATTAACCAATTGGTTATTAATCATATAAAATAATCAAATTAATCTAAATTTTTTGATTAATTTGATCAGTTTAACTAACATATATTCACCCTTACCAAAAATGCTAGTGAACCGGATAACCCAAACTACTGATAAGGTTCCCTTTATGTTGTGAGAGTCAATTTTATACGGAGAACAGACAAAATGAAAATGGTCTATCTCCCTCACAAACTTATCTGTCTTTTTCTCCTCCGGAGTAGTGTAGAAGTAGTAACCTTTGCGTGATCATCGAATTGCCCCTAGATAATATATACGTTATAATCAAACCTTGTTAGTTCTAATCAAATCAAGAGCGAGGCCAAAAAATTTTTGCACTAGGATCACTTTTTTCTAATACTATCCAAATACAAGCCCAAAGATATGAAAGGTCAAAGTAAGAGTAATTCGATTATAAAAATTTTCAGATTCTTTACATCCTGATCTTAGAGATATGATGGAATCGGTTATTTTTGATGAAAGGGTAAAATACATATATTATATTTCTTAAACTGTTTATGGGCCTGTTCGGCAAATTTAGCGGTTAGAGTAGTTGATAGTTGTTTAAGTAGCTGATAGCTGTTGTATTTTAGCTGTTGGCGGAAAGCTGTTTAACTAGCTAATTGAACAAAATGTGTTCGGTAAAATTAGCTGTTAGATTAACTGATGAATGTTAAATGACGTAAAAAGACATTGATATCCTGTCATAATTATTATTGTTATTATGATAATTGTAATTACTATTACTATTATAGGAATAAGATAATAAATTTCATAATTAGATATTTATTTTCATAATCATATTTCAATATTAAAGTGTAACTAATTTTTTGATAAAACATTTATATCAATATTAAAAAAAATTAATTTTAATAGATTCAAAATTATTTTGTTAAAAAAAATTTACTAATAAAACTTATGCTTTTAGTAATGTTGATTATATAGAAATTGAAATTCATTTTTATATTATTTCTTATTTATATTTGTAAAAGAAAAGGTAAAAATATAGAGAGAGATTGGAAAGAGAATAGAAAAATCAAAAAATGCAAAAGGGTAGAATTGCCAAAAAAAAACATGAAAAGCTAAAAGTTACTTGAAACGCTAAATTTTTTAACTTTTGAGAAACGCTAATTGAAACGCTAAAAGCTATCTAAAAAGTTACTTGAAACACTAGTTTACCAAATAGCAATAATTTAGCAAAATAGCGCTTTGACTGGTCAAAACGCTAAACGCTACTTGAAAAGCTGTTGCCGAACACGCACTACGTTTATAGTTTACAAACCCATATTACATTGACATTATTTTTCCTAATTTGAATTATAGGGTGGAAGAAAATAAATATGTTTATATTAATCAAATTAAATTATTTTACCTTATTATTCCGTGCATCACATCGATAATACACTAATTTTATAATATATAGATTAACTAACATCAGTTTGATGGTTAAAAAAAAAAGTGAGTTTACGGTTCTTGATCCATATATATCCCCCAAAAAAATAGTACATATACATTATTTTTATAAAACCAATTCAGTGGGGGCCTGTGACCCCACTGACTTCACCGACATGGCCTTGTCACTGAATCAATCTTATCATATTTCATTTATAAGTAATATTAAAAATGTTTTAATAAAATTATTTTAATGAATTACAATGAATAATTAACAATATTTAACTCAATTTCATTAATAAACCATGAAAAGAAGAAGGCAACTTACCTCGAAATTAGATTCTCTATCCAAACCAATAAATTGTTATCAAAACTCTAACTTGAATTTTATAATATTTCATACCTTTATTTGATATTTTATTTTAATATATATGTAAAAATAAGAGTTTATTGTAACTCTTTTTAACATGTCCATAACACATGTATAATTCTCATATAATTTTTTCCATCACTATAATAGTCATATTTATAAACTGTGTCATTTAAGAAAAATAAAATCATAAAACAAAGGATCTTATATGGAGAAGGAAAGTCAATAGAGATAAATAATGCATTTTATCAAATTTCTTAGTTTTGAAAAATCTAAATAATCTTTAGATTGGTACAAGGATACAATATAAATATAATTTTTAATAAGTTTTAACAACAATTACATATTTTTCATGAGAGACCTGCACTAATTGAAAACAAAACTCAAATGGTTTGATCTAGAAAAAGAAAAGGTAATAGAAGAAGAATAATATATTATCAAATTTTTGTGGTTTTAGAAAATTAAATAATCTCAAAAAAGATATGAGTGAAATAGATAGATGCATTTCAATGTTTAATAAGTCTTTTTTAAAAAGTAGTTTAGGGATCTCTTTTTTTTTTGGCATGAATAGAAGGACAAATTTTTTTGGAGTGGTAAAAATATCATGAAGATATATGTTTTTAAAAATTTTCAGACCAATTTATAAAGGTTCAATGCTCGATTTATAAAAATTGGTTCCAAACTGCATTCATGATGCCACATAACAATTTTCAAAAATGAACTTGAACCATATTTTTTTAAAATCTAAGCGAATATTGCGTTATGAATTCAACTATCAATTATGAATAATAGAACACATCAACTCAGCATAGCACAGTAAAAATTTTCCGAATCAAATTTAAACCAAATTAGTAAAATGCATAATGAAGCCTTTAATTTTGGAATCGCTTAAAGTTAACTATCTTCTTAATTAGTACACTTATTCTAGCTTTTAATTAAAAATTTTCCAAATCAATTTAGGCAGAATGGTAAAATGCATTGATTAGTTGTCAAATCTTATGCCATGATTAGTTCTACTACAAGATATCATTCGTTTCCTTACTTGTCTTACCCTTTTTTCATCCAAATAAGCAACCCGTAAAGTAAGTTATGTGACAGGTATGTGCTTTCATTTTTTTCACTTAAATGCCTATGACCATTTAGATCCGAATCTTCTCCGAGTAAAATTGTCTTCAAGTAACTAGGAGATGCATTCTAGTTCCTTAGATTTAAATAAGAAAATCTTGGCCATTCAATTAAAAATATAATTAGTGCATTTAAAAAAAATAAATGTTTCCTTTTTTATATTTTTCCTGATCAGAATCTAACCAAAATCTGTCAAGACATTCACTTTTTCTTTTTTATTTTTTTCCTGAACACAATATAATCAAAATATGGCCTTTTTTACCTTTCTGTATCTTGAAGCAGCTTGCCTGAAGTCTTGAATGAATCATGAAAATCCTTCTTCTCTTCTCCTCCCAACTCATTCTCTATTTCGTATTTCTCAACTTTCCTTTCGCTTCCGTGTTTTGTATTTCTCTGTTTCTACAAACTTCTCAAACACCCATGGTCATAAATCATGCATGCTCTATTTCGTATTATCCTTTTGGTTTTTTTTTTTATAGCTTTAACTTTTATACAAAGCTCTTATAGAATCAAGTTAAACTAGTCAATTTTAATTTTTAAACTCACAAAAAGTACTAATGATTATCAAAAAATTGAGCCAAACATACTTGCAGTGTCTTAATTGCATGACTAACTCAATGGGCTGATCAGCCAGAAGGCTATTTACCTGAACGGAAAATGCATAACTAGCATCAATTCCAATGTCTATAAATATTGAATTTTGCTTCACAGAACAATGGGAGCTGGTGGAAGGTGGGCCTCCTTTCTCTGCTTGAAGGCGAAGACTTGAAGAATGTGTGAATGTATTGGGCCATGCTTTCTCTTGTGAATTTTTCTTCTTTTTTTTTTTATAAAATCATAATGGGATGTGTCAAGACAACAAATAATAGAAAGCACATGACAAAAAAAAAATCATATAAACAAAGTACAAGAAGGGTAACTTCGTTTTACTTACTATATAATAAATTATATTGGTATGAAGTGGAATATTTCACGATTAACTGATTTGGACTTATAATCAACGTGAGAGTATAGTGTTGTCTAATAAATACATCACGATATTATCAAAGAACTATAGGAGTTCTCCCAAACACTTCAGTGAGTAGTTTTCTCTTCAGGAACTCACTATATGAATGTCAATTGTTAATTGCTCTCACGCTTTCTTTCACTCATCCGAACTTAAGAAGAATCACTTTCCAACAATGCATTCGGACTTAAGAAGAATAATTGGGCAAAGTTCTTTGTATACTGACAGTGTGATGCTCACGATGGACAAAATTCTTTGGTATGCTCTAAGTTCATTTAAGAAAATTTTAATCAATGTACAAATTTTATTTTGACTTTTGCTCTAATTAATTAAAATATTTAAGATTACTTAAGAGAAATTAAAAATGGGCTTTTTAGCTTGACAAGAAATGCACATGCACAGTGATGAAGCCTTACAGAGAATTGGAACATGCATTTCTCGTGCAAATTTTTAGATGAAAAATATTAATTCAACCAATATTGTCCAATTGTCAATTATTTAGTACTAAAAGATATAATTTGATAATTTAGTAACTAAGTTATCCCAAGAGCCATAGTCAAAGGAGCATAAGAAGAATTAACTCTTTGTATATCTATACATACATGTTATAGTTTTATATCATTGATATATGTTCTAAAATATCTACATTCCATCAGCATGCCAAGATCACAAAAATGTCAAACCAAAAGTGTTCTTCTACAAACTACAAACAAATCTTTGGCAAACAAAATTTTACAAAGAGAGGAGAATCGATGAAAAAACTATTTCTTTTGCCATGTTTTTTTTTAAGAGAGGAGAATTGATGAAAAAAGAGAAGATGACGTAATTTTATAAACGGTAAGAAATATGCCATATTTTGATTATATTGTGTTTAGGAAAAAAATAAAAAAAGAAAAGTAAATGTCTTGACAGATTTTGGTTAGATTATGATTAGGAAAAATATAAAAAAAGGAAACATTAATTATTTTTTTAAATACACTAATTATATTTTTAATTGAATGGCCAAGATTTTCCTATTTAAATCTAAGGGACTAGAATTCACCTCCTAATCACTCGAAAACAACTCTACTCAGAGAAGATCCGGATCCATTGACATTAGTATTTTTTGTTAACTTCTTCATGTCAAATTAAGTTAACTTGTAATCATACATGAGACATTCTTTTAGTACTAATAATAAGGTGGTATTTTAATTTCCTACAATGCTTTGCTTCATCACTATACCTTTTGTGGTCAAAATCACTAAAACAATTCATGGTTCTTTTACTATTCAAACATGACTACATACGCCTTTGTGTCATATAGTTATTTATTTTGAAATATTTTAACATTTGTTCCCTTTGGCGATGTGATCTCGAATCATTTACATTTAATATTGTATATTCAAATAGCTATGGCTAACCGATATAATTTTGTTGATGAGACCAATACTAGTCCGAAAGTATCAAAGTGAGAGTAATTCGACTATGAAAATTTCCAAATTTCCTAAAGTTTGAGTTTGGAGATATGATAGAATTGGTTGTTTTGGATGAAAGGGTAAAATTCATACATATTACATTTCTTAAAACTGTTTATGTCTATACTTTACAAACCTATGTTACATTGACGCTAGTTTTTTCCACTTTGAATTTTAGGGTGGAAGAAAATAGATATGTTTATATTAATCAAATTAAATTATTTTACCTCATTTCTCATATGCATCACACAGGTATTTATAATATATAGATTAACCAGCATCTAATTGATGGGAAAAAAGTGAGTTTGTTGTATTTAATATACCATAAATTTGGAGACAATCAATTTTTTATAATTTATTTTTTCATATATATATATATATATATGTACGAATTTTTTAATTTGAGGCCTAATAAGAATTAATCCCTGAACCTAGTCACACTAAAATAAGAGACATACCATCGATATATGCTACTTGACCGCTGGGTCTTTGGTAATAACCATATATATGATTACCATCGGAAAAAATTTGAAAACTAAATTATTTTATTATCATAAATGATAATTACAAAAATAACTTTGAAGGGAAAATAAAGCACGACATTGTGGCACATGACATGATTAAATAAGAAAACAATAATACTTTATATAATATATAAATAATAAGTTTCCTATACATCATTAGTAATATTATGAAATTATCTAAATGGATATTCATGCATGTGATTGATGATTATCGAATCACTCACAAAGATATCCTAGGTAAAACTTTAACTCTAAACAAAGTTTATTGAAAACAACTTCTCTAATATTTTTTACTACATAAGATATTATATATATATATGTATTATATATGTATATATATATATATATATATATACATTTGTTGTAAAGGTTACATAAAAACAATCAACACCAACTCATTTCCTCTCTCTCATTAAAAAAAATAATAACAAAAAAAATGACACACAAATTACACAAGTGGACCACACTCAACCCAATGACTCATGCAAGAACTTGCCAACAGTAAACCTTTCACTTTCCAATACATGGAGGGCTCGTATTAATGCAATTCCCAGGATCAACGGCCTAGATTGATTCTAGCCTTACGATGCCCGTCTGATTTCTCTTTCTTTTATGCTGAAGTTTTGGAAAAGAGAACTCAACACAACGCAACGCAACGCAACGCAACAACATTTGTGTTTAAGCAAGAAAATAGTAGCAGAGCGCTTGAAGAACAACCATGGGAAGAAAACCCAAGTCAGCAAAATCTGAACCAACCACTCCAAACTTGGTAATATATATGTGTGTGTTTGTACTCTATTTTTACTTTTTTTTTTTTGGTTGTTTATGGGATACATTTATGTGTGTCTGTGTGTTTATATGTGTATGAATACTTTTGGTATACTTTCTTTTTTTTTTTTCCCTTGAATATTTATGGGACTTCTATGTTTTCAAGGATCTTCTCTCTGTTTGCATGTGGTGACGCTTGAGGCTATGGGCTTCTTTGGATTAATTTTTTCTAAAAGTACTTTTGTTAACAACTTTTAAAAAAATTGTTCTTGAAACTATGGACTTCTTGGGATTGATCTCTTTTTTTTTTTTTTTTTTATAAACACTTTTGTTAACAACTATTTGAAAAAAAGTGATCTTTTGGAGGAGTTGAGTTCTGAAAAAAAAATCATGTATCTTTTCAGCGTATTAACTTTTTTTGAAGACAAGTTAAATAATTATTATAAAAAAATATATTCTTTTTAGGCTTTCTCGAAAAAAGCGAATCCAAACAAGCGGTTTTCTCTATGTACGACGTGTGGGTTTGCTTTGGGTGGTGAGTGGAGGGGCTCTTAGGAAATAGGGAGGTTCTTGGAGGAGGGATTTTGAAAAGAAGAAGAAAATATTGCTAGTTTAAACTTCTTGTGGGTGTGGTTTTGTCTCTGTATTCACTCTTCCTATATGAGATTTGTGCAAGCAAATAATCGCGGATATTGGTCAAAAAGTTTGTGGATTCATTTGTTGGAAGTCATAAATAAATGAAAGAGTAAAGTGTGTGTTGCCTTCTTGATTTGTTAAATTTTAAATTTATCATCTTTATAAACTTATCAAGGGGCCCGTTCAGATTGGCTTGTTCAGATTGCCATTTTGAAGGCAATAAATACTTGTCCAATGACTTGAACCTTTAAGTGGAGTAGTAAAATTAGAGCTGAGAAACAAAATAGAGAAAAAGATGGGTGTAGGTTGTTGGAAGGGAGGGGGTTGGGGTGAGGGGAGAACAGATAAATTATATCTAGTTTTATAGTTCGTAGTATTGCCACACATTAATTTTAACATTCTCATCTCGTCCGATTACATCTTCTAGATACAAAGCTAATTTGTCGTCCAACTTTCAGATAATACAAGATAAACAAAGCTGATTATTAATACTTCTGTTTCAACTTGAGGATATTTTCTTATCACAAAAGATGCTTGCCATGCTTTTTTACTTAGAGTCTATTTGTCCTAGCTCTTAGAGACTCCAAAGTGTTTTCTGTGACTTCAAAAGTTGAAGCTAACCTATTTAGGCTCTGTTTGGCCTAGCTGTGAAATTTCAACTGGTGAACTCTAGAGCTTTAAGCAATAGAGTTTTGGTTAAAAGTGCTGCAGAATAAAAGTAGTTGATTGTTTGGCCCTGTATTTTAGGAATTGAGCATTCAGTTGTTTTGAAATTAATATTGGACTTTAAAAAAATATAGAATAGTATTTTTGAGAAAAAAATGAAGAAAAATAATTTTTGACATAACATAAAAACAACTTTTCAAAAACCTTTTCTAAAAAGCTCCAATTTGGAGTTTCTGATTTTTCAGCTTTTATGTAAAACTTCTTTTAAAAATGGGCCAAACAAGACAGCTTTAGTTTTTGGACTTACAGAAAGTATTTTTTAGTTTCCAAACAGACTCTTAGTCTTTTTTTAAAAGAACTATTACATATAAGTCAAAGCTAAAAAGCTGAAAAACCAAAAAAAGTTTTTGAGAAACTATTTTTACATTATATTTGAAATTGTTTTCTTTTTCATTTTTTTAAAAAAATATGGAATTATATTTTGGAAGTTCAATATTGCACAAAACAATTGAAAGATCAACTCCTAAACTACAATTTTTAAAATATAAGGTCAAACAACCAATTAATTTTATTCGACAGTACTTTTACGTAAATCTCTACTATTAAAAGCTCTACAGTTTAACGGCTGAAATCTCACAACTAAAAACCTTTTGCTTGCAAAGTCTCCTGCAACGTGACTTTAAAAAGCACTAGTCTTTCCCCCATATATTGTTATACAGGCCATGCCATACATGACCCTTGTCACTTCAATATATGCCATATATATACTTCTTTTTCAATGCAAAACAAAGAAACATGACCCTTGTTACTTCAATATATGCCATATATATACTTCTTTTTCAATGCAAAACAAAGAAAAGAGCTCCAGGAGGAGATTAGATCCGTATGGAGCCACGTTTTTTGCCCAGCATGCTTACTTCCTTGTGCCTCCTTGGGACCTTTCCCCTAGGAACTTGGTCTTGTGTCTTCTATTTGCACACGAATATGAGTTTTTATGGTTCTCTTGATTCACCATGTGTGTCTTTTTAGTCTTCCTGGTTATCTTGACTCTTAATGTTCCATGGTACATTTTCCAAGCATTAATTGATTGACTCTTAAATGTGGATTCCTTCCTTATCTTCTCTGGAAGCATTGTGTTATGATAAATGCAAAAAATTAGATGCAACTTATCCCTGGAAAAGACCCTTTTTCATCTCGATACTTCCTCTCTATTTGTGGAAGAGATTTGGGACAATAATGCATCTATAATCGATATGGTTAATTGGCCTGCTCACCCTGGCTTTGATGCAATTGATTTCTCATCCTGGTTTAATGGTTTTAGGGATTTAATTGATTTCCAATTTTTTGGAGAATTTTTAACATAGGTTTCCCGAGTGTAGTCGTAATGGAGATTGGAGATTTGAAGGAAATTATCGATTGGAGATTTGAAGGAAATTATCGTCATCTGGGGACAAGCTAGGATGATTGTCCCAATTTTTGCATTGCCTTTCTATGCCCAAGAAGTTGTTTTCGCTTACTAAAACTTTGAACAGGATTTTGCATTTTGATAGTTTCTCACTTTGTCATCTTCCTATAGCACTAAGACTTGAATCCTTCTTAGGGAGCTGTGAGCACTGAGCAAAAGCCACCTTCGCCTTCAAAGAAGAAAGTAGCAAAGAACATGAATGTTAAAGTCAGGCGGTCCGGACGACTACAAAGTTTGACATCTCCTGCAGAAAACCACGCAAAGGATATTGTTGCAGACCCTATAGATCTTGTTGAAAGTGGAAATGAAGATGAGCGGCAGTTTGAACAATCTGACTCTGAGCCAGTAACAGAAGAAGGGAACTTGGGATTTAAAATTGACTATCTTATACGAATTGTAGAAGAGCTGAAGTCTAAGGTGATTTCCAAACGTAATCCTAAACCAACTTTGTTATCTTTTTCATCACCTACACTGACACTTATGGATTATTAACTTTTTTACAGGTTACTGAAGAACCCTTTAGTGCTGAAACTCGGTATACAGACTTCAACTACAAAAGCCTGTATATTGAATCTCAGAAGAAGGTCATACGTTCCTAATTGTGTCATGTTTCTTATTGTCTCGCATTATAGACAAATTATATCTTACTTAGGCAAATGTTTATTCTTTGTAGGTTGAAGCTTTAAGGGAGGAAAATCATCAACTAGTCAAGAAGTTGGAATTTGCTCTTGGAAAAATTGAAGTGGTATTATTTCATTATTGGAGAATAATTTTGATATAATGTTTTGAATCTCTCAGATAAAAGTTTTTTATGTGTTAGTTGGTGCGAAGGTGAATGGTAATGTAGGAATGACTACAACCCACCTCCATCCCTTTCCTTTCATGAGCTTGAAAATATGATATTCTAGGTTTGTTTGGATTGGTTTTTTTTTTCAAAAGCACTGTTTTCTAAAACTTTTGAAAAAAGTGACTTTTTGATGAGCTGACAAGTTTTCTCCAGAGTTTCAGCTTTTTTCTTTTTCTTTTTTCCATTAAAAAAAAGCTAAATTGGCCCTTTGGTATCTGTGTCAATGTTATACAACATTGTGCTGTTTTTGCAGAATTAGTGGTGTTGCACCCTTTTAATATGCTTAAATTCTGCTGTCTAGAGATTCATTTTCCTATATGTGCCCTGGCATTAGTTCCTTCGGGTTTGTACGTAGTTATTGAATTCTGTCTGTTCTCGTTTACTTAATTGCAGTATGAGAAGATTAAGGATGTTGTTGGAGATTTGAAGGACACACTTCTTTTCTCCAACCTGGGTAAAGCTACTGAAGCTGTGATAAATTTATCATCTCAAACAGCAATTGGAAAATCTTGTTCTCTGGACGCCACCACTCTGAATGCTCCAGAAAATGCTGCAGCACTAAAAGCTGCTACCAATAATGCCGCTGAACCAAAGACTTCTCGTGCTAAAAGAAAGAAACATTGAGATCTTCATGGTGAAAGGAGAATATTCAGGAGTTACCTATTCGGTAGGATGAATCTATGTAGTCATTAACTCCTTTGTTTCAGTATAAATGGTTAGTGTCATTAGATCCATGTATAAGAGCCGATTACAAGTTTTAGGATTCTATCTGTTTTCTTGCATCTAATCCCATAGGATTGCTGGTATTGGTAAATGCCATCTGGCAGTGATGCTATGTTTAAGCATGGGTTTTTTTTATGACACCGAGTTCTGGTTTATATACTTGCACTACATGAAAAGCATACCGGCTATGCCTGTAGATTTTGATTGAAATGGCTGAATTTAGGCGGCATTTGATTCATGGAATGATTTTTCATCCTTTGAATGTGATCTTTAGGATTGTGATTCTTGAGAATGTTCTTAAAATTGTTTGGTATGCTTAAAATATTCTTAGAAAAATTAAGGATAATTCTTAGTAATATTTACATGTTATGTTTAGTTTGTATTTCACAGCCTTCAGAATTTTGAGTCATTTTTCAAAAATGTCCTTAATTTAGAAAGGATATAGGTACCAAACTTGTGTGTGTGTATTGTGTGTAATATGTTTGATGTGTGTATAATGGGTGTGATGTTTGTGTAGCGTAAGTGTAATGTGTGTGGTACAGGTGAAGTGTGTAATATGTTTGTAGTGCGTGTAATTTGTGTGCAAAACGTGAAGGACGTGTGTAGTGTATATAATGTGTATGTAGTTGTGTATATACGTGTGCAATGTGTAGTATGTAGAGTATTGTGTTTAATGTGTGTAGTATGTGCAATTTATGTAAGTTTAACACGTGTAGTATGCGTAAAATATGTTGAATGTGCGTGCAGCGTGTGTAAAATGTGTGTTGACCAAATGTTCGTGTTAAAAAGAAGAAAATAATAGAAAAAATGATTTTATTTTCTTCTAATGTGGATATTTTTATTTTTTTTAAGTGTTGAACACATTCTCACAATTCAGGAATGTCCATCCCTTCACAAGGAAATGAAAGTTGGAGGGTTCATGGGAATATTTCAGTAAATTTCTATTTCTTGAAGTAAACATGGGAATTCAATATTCTCAACTTTGCAATTTTTCGAGAATCCGGTGTGATTCTCTAAACGGAAACCCCCCTTATGGTAAATTGCATCTATCTAAGGGGGGAGGATTTAACACGTTGCAAATCCTTTTCCTGCACGTAAAAAGACTTGGAAGTATAATTTAGGGCTTGTTAGAATGGGTTTTTTTTTTTTCAAAAGTGTTTTTTTCTTAAAATGAAATATTTTTTAAGGAAAAAAGTACTTTTCCTGGAAGGAAAAAAATCGATCCAAACAATAGTCTTTGGAATTCTCAGCATTTATATCAAAATGCCACATTGTCATGATCCTATCATCTTTTGGACTCTGCCTCCTGACTGTTTCCTCCTGGAAAATTTTTATTTTTAACCCTATTTTTTAATTTGCTTCTAAAAATAACTCAGTTTTGAGGGGAGTTGCAAAAGAAGACTTTTCGAACTTATGAAGTTCGAAAACGAAGTTACAAAGTTCGACTATTTCAAGGAAAAAAAAACGACATTATAATATGAGATATCGAACTAGAGAAGGTCGACTAAGGAATTCGAAATTCAGAAGCTCGGACTCGAACTTCTGAAGTTCGACTGTGGATCTTAGAAATCGCATAAGGAAGCTGACCGTTTTCGAAATTTGAAAGTTCGAATGCACGCGTCTCGGAGTAACTATCGCTGCACGTAACAAACAGGGCATAAAAGCAGAATCTTGAAACTCGATGTCGAATTTCTGAAATTCGAAATACATAAAATCGAACTTCAAAAGTTCGAATACCCTATATACTCGAACTTCAGAAGTTCGAAAACTAGCTTTTGTTCTTTGATGTCGAACTTCTGAAGTTCGACTCCTGTAGTATTTAAACCCCCCGGCCCAAACCCTCCTCTCCCATCCGAAATCTCACCTCTTTTGCTCTCTCCGGTGCTCTCTGATCCCTCTCTCATTTTTCTCCCACTTAACTCGAAAATTTAGTACAAATTTTCCACATCCTAGGATTTTGCCTAAATCTTGTAAGTTTTCTCTTTTTTTTTTTTTTTGGTATTGAATTTATATGTTTTAATGTGTTTGTTTGTTTAATTTATATGATGTTAAATTTCAAAATTATATGTTAATTACATGTTGCCTAATACGTTTAATTTGAAAATTAGATTATTGTTTAGTTTAGTGAAATATTAATCATATTGGTTTATTTTATATGTTACTTAATAAGTTAAATTTTAAAATTAGACTATTGTTTAGTTTAGTGGAATATTAATTTTGTTGGTTTAATTTATATGTTAATTATATGTTGATTTATTTTTGAAATATTAATCATTTTATAATGATGGGATGTATTAATAATTGTGTATATAATTTGTGTGCATATAATCAGTATACATATAATTAGTGTGAATTTATAATTATTCAATTAATCATATGGAGTTTTAGGGTTTTAGTGGCGTTTAAGGGTTTTAGTGGAATTTTAGGATTAATTATGTTAATTATTAGTCAATTTATGATGACGTTATGTATTAATTAAGTATTAAAGTTGTAGTTCTAAAGTATTTAATATGAATTTTTATAAATTTTAAATAATATAAAATTTAAGAAATGAGAAAATTAAAGTTATAGGGCATATAGTAAGTAATTAAAGTTAGGGTTTTAGTGGAGTTTTAGGATTAATTATGTTCATTATTAGTAATTTTAAGATGAAGTGATATATTAGTTCAATATTAAAGTTGTAGTTCTAAAGTAATTAGTAATAAATTTTTTGACGTTTAGATAATGTTAAGCAGTATTAATTTTATTTGTTGTGCAACTTTAATTTGAAAATTAGATTATTGTTTATTTTAGTGGAATATTAATCGTGTTGGTTTATTTTATATGTTAGTTATATATTGCTTAATACATTAAATTTCAAAATTAGACTATTGTTTATTTTAGTGGAATATTAATCATGTTGGTTTATTTTATATGTTAATTATATGTTGATTTATTATTTGGAATATTAATATTTTTATGATGATGGGATGTATTAATCACTGTATTAGTGTGAAATTATAAATATTAGAAAATGTAGGTACTAGTTATTTAATTAGTATGAATGTAGAAAAATTAAAATACTATGAATTTTACAAAGTTAGCAAAATTAGTTAAATATTAAAGTTGCAGTTCTAAACTAATTAGTAATAATTAGTACTTTTACATTTTTTTTAATTTACTTAATGCTCGTTGGATCTATGGCTCATAGACCAGCTCCTAACGATAGTTCAGTGTTTTGCTATTACTATGACAACCAGGTGAATTATTTGTCGTCACCCCATCAGTTAGAGGAACACAAGATTTATAGGAGTGATAAAGAGTTATTCCTATGGACGGAGCATCCTGTTGTGCAGACGGCTTTATTGAGAGCCGGATTTTTTAGATGTTATGCGGCGCGCTTCCATCAGATTGACAATCCTCTTATTACTGCCTTGATTGAGAGGTGGCGACCAGAGACGCATACATTTCATTTGCCTGTAGGCGAGGCCACGATCACACTCCAGGATGTCGTTGTATATTGGGAATTACCGATTGTTGGTCAGGTTGTCCCGGTGCTCGACAACACTAGTCGAACTCCGGAAGAGTGGCGGACACGTATTCATCAGTATATGGGGGTATATGTATCTTTGGACAAAATTAGTGGAAATTCGATTAACATACCCCATCTGAAGGAATTGTATATAGCCCAAGGCACTCCGGAGAATCCTGAGGTGGAGGAAGAGGAACGGCGGGCCCGTTTGTGGATTTTTTTGTTATTTGGCACCCATATGTTCACTGATACGACAGGAAATAAATTATCGTTACATTGGTTAGACTTTTGATTGACTTTGATTATATCAGTGAATATAATTGAAGCAAAGATGCCTAGCGCATCTGTATAGATGGCTTTGTAAGGCTTGTTGCCGTAATTGTAGAGGCATGTACGGGGCCGTCATGCTCATTCAGGTAGCACACTTAATCATCTCATTGTTGTTAATGATATTTGAAGATGTATTATTGCTTATAATATAATTGTCTCGTACAATACAGTTTTTTGCTTGGGACAGACTCACGGCTTTTAGGCCAACATTGTGTGAGCAGACGGATAGGCACCATCAGAGGGATGGGTACGCTGTTCACCCTGATTTCCCGTTGCCAGGCCCACCACGCGGCTACATGTTCTTTGCGAGAAAGGATCTAAAGTGGGTTGCAGGCTATGCTGGTTTGAACGAGGCACGGGACATGATAGACCGTTTATAGCCCGGCGAGGTTTGAAAAAATTTACATCTCACATTTATTACTCTCCCTTGTTAATTTACGTTATATGTTTTATAAATTAATCTACCGTTATTGTTGTGTTCCCAGTTTATTTGGCAGTCATTCGAGCATGCAATGAGTGGTTTGCCACAGTATTGTTTGCAAAATGCGGAAGCGTGGCTAGCATGTGTACCCCTCATCGTTGGTAGGCGGGTTGAGTGGCACCATCCTGATCCGGTACTTCGGCAGTTCGGCATGTGGCAGACGATCCTCGGTAATCCACCAGCGTGGCAGAAGCACCGGGACGGGAAAGAGAAGATTACAGCTGAACAATATAATTCGGCAGTCGACATGTGGGTCAATTGGGAAAACACTGTTGTGGCGACGGAGTTAGAGGACTTTCCCGATCCTGGGGCTTTGAGGGCGTATATGAGATGGTACCGAGGGATAACCATACTACATCTTTGGACACCCTCGGACTAGTCATACAGACGACGGCTATGTTGCGTCGGCCCACGATGAGAACAGTCTGGTTAGTGCAATATGAATATTTTCCCATAAATTCGAATTTAGTATGCATTGATGCAATACCTATTGACAGTGCCCGTAACTTTTTCTTTAGGCGTATACGCTCAGCATGTGGTTAACCACAGTGGGAGTATTATACAGCAGTACGAGGCAGGAGACTTACGAGTAGATGCGGCTACTCTTGATTTTATGGTGAGTCATCTGCAGGTCCTGCACATCAGAGGCCAGGCCGTACTTCAGCAGACCCAGTATGAGCACCTGTTGGACGACACGACAGCCATGTATGACATCCAATGTCCGCAACCGCCTCCACAAACGTTACATCGGTCAAGACAGCGGGGCCGTTATCATCATCCCACTCAGGAGCCCAGCACTTCGTACACACTGCCGCAGCCTGGTAGGTCTAGCCAGTTCGAGTATAGCGGTCCGTGGGTCGATCCCAGCACTTCATACATGTCGCCACACCATGGTAGGTTTAGCCAATTTGAGTATGGCGGTCCGTCACATCAGGAGCGCAGCACCTCTAACACGCCACCGCAGAGGCCGTTATCTACCAGTGATTATCTGATAGATGATCAGAATGCTGAGCTGGTGCTCGAGGAGGACCATCTACTGCGTCGTACTCGTAGACGCACACAGTCACCGCATCCACCGCCACGCGTTTTACCCGACCGGGCCAGCAGGGGTCGGAGGCCCGATTCAGTATTGATGTAGTTGAATAAACATTTTACATTTCAAACTTATTTTAGTAATTCTATGTAATTGAACTTGCATTTTTCATTGTTTTTTTGTACTTATTATCATGTCTCGATATAAATTGTGTTGATGTTGACAATATTTTGAGATGGAAAGATTTGACAATATCTTTTATTGAAAACATTACATACCATAGTGGAAAAGACCAATTAGTTTCACAAGCTACAACTTCATGATAACCATTCGAAGCTGCGTATCTATTCTTAGGGGGCAATTTGGTGCAATATACCCAGGGTTACAGCAATAACCACACTTTCTTCTGCCGACTTGGTCGGAATTGTCCATCTCGTTTGGTATACGTCGAGCTCTTTCCAGCTCATGTCTTCTGTCGTGCACTCATAAAGCATTTGGGAGTAACGTCCAACTGGGTCCTGGAGGCTAGTAAAATTCATGTCCAAGGGGTTGAAATGTCATATTATATGTTGCCTCGAATGACTCTACCGTATAATGAAGATCAACCATGGTTGAAGGGTTTCCACCTCTATAACGGGCAACATATTGGGCATGAGAGCATGGCATATGATAGGCTGTCCACTTGCCACTTGTACATGTTCGTCCCACCCAATCTACCTCTTGTTCGTTGGGAACATCGTTCCATCGTTCTGGCATTCGACCGACCTAGTACCACTCATCTAGTCTGAATGCATGCAATCGCATCCGGTGTGAAGACGTCTCCCACTTTTCATATTTTTCTCTCGCTTGATCCGTCAGAATACGACCATATCTATGCATGTACATCGCGTTTGCCAACCTATCGTGGAAATATCCCTTTAGCTTTAAAAAAGTGTTATTTACTAGTGCTGTAATGGGCAATCCCCTGGCTTCGACAATCACACCATTGAAGCATTCAACATTATTTGTTGTTAGCACTCCCCATCTATAACCCCCATCATGGCTCAATGTCCATGAATCTGGACCGAGGTCGGCTAACATCTGGTGCACCTGTGTACCAACGCCAGTGGGTCGTGGGTCAATATTACGAATAATATCCATGGCGGCGATGTGCTTCCGTTTCTGGCTTTCTTTTCCAGCTATCCAACACGTCTTTTGCGAATTGGTTGTGCATCTTTTCATCACATTGCTTTTTAGATGTCTCAAGCAAATGCGATGCTTCACTTGAAGTCGGCCGTCGGATGTTATTGTATTGATGGCTGCCGCGATTCCTGCGTGCCGATCAGACAGAATGCAAACTGTTGACATGTCGTTTAAAAAACACTGACTTACCTTCTCCAGGAACCACCTCCAACTATTTGCACTCTTGCCATCGACAACAGCAAATGCCAACGGTAATATATGGTCGTTGGCATCTGTTGCTAAGGCGACGAGCAGGTGGCCCTTGTACTTCCCATACAGATGTGTTCCGTCCAACGAGAGTATAGGTCGACAGTGCCTCCATGCCATGATGCACGGACCAAAAGCCCAAAAAACATAGTGGAAAATTTTTTCTGTTTCAGTTGAACCCTGGGCGAACTTGTAGTGGACAACGGTTCCCGGATTCTTTGCAATTATGGTGGCAAAAAAGCGCGGCAGCATCTTGTATGACATGTCCCGGTCTCCAAAAACTAGTTGGATTGCCTTATTCCTACCACGCCAAGCTTTCCCGTATGTTATATCAACATTTAAAGTCTTCTTTACGTGGGCTTGGACAAGACATGCTTTGAAATCAGGCTTCTTTGCAACAAAATGCCTAACCATGTAGCTGACCAGACCAGATGTTAGATTTCTATGGTTTGGCCTGCATTTATCTCCCATGCAAATATGCATGCTTTGGTACCTCGTAATCTCGAACATCTTGTGTGTGCATTTTTTTACTGCATGAACCTTCCACTTGCATGGTGTCCTAAGATTGCTTGATTCGTAGCAACGTATGTCCCACAAGGACTTATTCGACTTCACCACCCTGTATTCTCGTTTATGTTTGATCACGTTTTGTTGGGCGCCGTATAAGATCAACCTTTTTCGAGAACACCATGCGTTTGGCCAACTCCATCCGTCTCTCGTCCCACATTGGTCTCTCCATTGGAGGCTCATTTGAAGCGATGTAATACTCTGTCCTAGCTGTGTGGAAAGCTACTGGTTTTTCCTCCTCTAGATCCGGCTCCAGCTCTTCGCCATTGCCTGGCCCCACACTAACCTCTTCGTTTTCGTAGATTAAACTTTCTACTGACACAACATCTTCCTCTTCATTTAACTAGACGTCCTAATCTACTTCTTCCGGTTCAAATAAATTAAAATCTAATCCCACCTCAAACATCTCCCGAATGTCACTAGCCTGAGAGGGTTCTCCAACTTCAAATGTGGGGCATGGCGGTGGAGAAAGGGAAAATATGGCAAACCCTGCCGTTGTGGTTGGAATGTTGACTTCCGCATTGACATAATAAGGTAGTTCCACATTCAAATCTGGCAAATCACCAACAACTTCTTGTAGTGTTGCTTCTTCATTTGAAGGCTATGGATTGTACACGACATCACTTTGCACGTCTACGACAACGTGCGCACATCTCCTATTCATATCCATGCAAGCTATTTCGTACATGTCCTGTACATCTTCGTCATCCTTAATGCCACTGGGGTAATTATATATTTGTTGTAGGTTTGTGTCCCATTTGGGATCACGATAACACAACGCAACTCTATCGATAGTAGGCCGCAATTGGAACTTCGTGAATATACGAGGTACAAACTGATAGTATGTCGTTCCGGGAAGAATTTTTATTTTACGTGGTAAGTTTGGACCTACGTAGTCGAGCCCATGATCTGTTTCAATTTTGTTGCCACCGTCATATAAATATACGTTAACTACATCAACATTTGCCTTCATCTTTTTGGGTGAAAGAAAATGTATAACGTGACTTAGATGTGAATGAGTTGTAGAAGGGAGGGAAGTGGAGTGATTAGTGGTATAGCAGCAAATCCAAATTTTGAAAATGCTACATAATGTGACTTATTGTGTGAACGTTTGTAGGGTTAGTGATTTTGGAACGAGATGATGAAGGGAGAAGTGGGGTGTGCATTATATAGTAACAAATTCGAACTTAGAAATTTGGATTTTAAATTTCAAATGTCAGATTCCATGCCACGCCGTCAAATCGTTGCCCTAGGTGAAATGCAGGTGGCACCCTAATTCAAATGTTAAAAGTTCGAAATATCCATCTCGAACTTCTGAGTTTCGACTTATAATCTAACTCGAATTTTAAAAACTTGAAACAACAAAATTGCAGCACGTCAGAAGTTCGAAAGTGCGAAAAATTCGAACTTCGAAAGTTCAAAATTTTCAAAACTTCGAACTTCGAAAGTTCGAATTTTTCAAAACTTCGAACTTCAAAAGTTCGAAAAAGGACATCTTTGACAAAAATTTTATTCTCTGCTCTGCTCTGCCCTTGATCACGTCGGAATCTTGTAAACTCAAACTTCTAAAGTTCGAAACATGATATTATTGTCTGCCTTCTGATATTATTCTCTGCCTTCCGTCACATCGTCACAACATCGTCACAGAAGGAATCTTGCAAACCCTAACGGAACTGCAGCACCCTATTTTCGAACTTCATAAGTTCGAAGTTGTTACTGTTGATAATTTCGAACTTTTGAAGTTCGATATTGAAGTTCCATTATTCAAAAATATTTTCAAACTTTCGAAGTCCGATATCGAGTTTTCATCATTCGTGATCGGCCTTCTGAGCTTCGAAAAGTCTACTTTTTCAACTCTTCTTAAAACTGGACTATTTTTGGAAGTAAATTAAAAAATAAGATTAAAAATAAAAATAACCCGTTTCCTCCTGACTGTTTTTATGAAAACAGCCGAAGAAATCTGACAATTTTGTAAAAGATACCCACGGATGGAAACTTTTAGCAAAAGATACCCAGTCGTGGCCTAGGAATCTGACAATTTTGTTATTCTTGAGCATAGATGACAAATATTGTATTGTTAACTGGAATTTGAATTGAATGGAGATAAACTGAAGATTTTACAACATAAAGCTAACTCTTTGCTCCGAATAAATTAGTACAATTTTGTGTACCAAAATCAAGACTAGGAGAGACAAACATCACTGATTTTCATCATCATAGCATTCATCCAGGTTTTTGGATAGTTTATACCTATCTGCTCGTGTCGCTTCTTGAGCAACTTCAACATCGTCTGCATAAGTATCCTCATAGCGCGTTAGATCCTCAGGAGACGAGAAATCCAAACCCATTCCCCTGATCAAGCTCTCATAGGAGGCAGAGAGATCTTGAGATGTAAGCTGGTGGTACTCCACGAGCTGGCGGAGACATTGGTTTTCCCTGGACAGGTTTGCATTTTCATTTGCAAGCCTGGACTTTTCTGCAAGAAGTGCTTCCATTTGAAGCCTCACCTGATCAAAAGGCTTGTACTTTTTTTAGTCATTTTAGACATGGATGGCTATCAATGACAGTAGTGTGTCTTATGAGGTGCTGAAAATTTACCAGGTCATCTTCCTCTGGTCGTATGTCGTTGGCAAATCCATTGCGAAGCCTCCTATTCTCTTCCTCTAGAAGACTGCACCGCTCTTGCATAAAGCACAAATCAGATTTCAGCGATTTCAGTTCTCTAGCCAAGGCTGACGCTTTCGTTGCCATTGAAATCGCAAGCTACAACAGAGACAAGGGGAGGAAAAATGAGATTTTCATAGAAACAAAAAATCCAAGTATTCTCATAGAAAATTATGGCAAAATTGAGAGAACCAACATTTTTGGCTTTGTTGAAGTTTCCCAACTCTTTTAGGCCCCGCCCGTTATCATTTTGTGTATCATGAGCTTGATCCTCGAGACAATCTTGAGAATCTATCTTCCTCTTCAGCCCTCTCTTCCCCTCTCCGCCCTCTTCTTTCATTTCCTCATCTCCATCTCCATCTCCATCTCTCTTCTTCCGTTGTTCGTCTGCTTTGGTTTTAGCCTCCTCCAGAGAGCAATGCAGAATTTCTGTCAATGTGGGTGGTCTACCAAGATCTCTAGCTCCCTGCCAATACAAAAGGTGCAAATCTTAACTTATTGATTATGTTGAACATATCTGAATTCAATTTCACAAAACAGGAAAAAAGAAACAATAAAATCCTCCCCAATCAAATTTTCTAGAGCATAATTTTAGTTGCTCAGCTATAATTGCAGAGACATGAAAGTATGCCATGTTTGATACCAGATTTTAACTTCAACTTAAAAACAAATCTTAATTAATTCCAAAACAGGAAAATATCTATTCCAAAAGTGGGAACAGCCTTGTTTATACAGTTTTTCATATGAGATTTTAACCTCAAATTGTCACCAAATCTTAATCTGAAAACAGCCCTCTGTAGAAATACTAGTTGTTGCATACAATAGATACAAAGTGGTCCTCCTGGACCTTATTCGTAGGCGAGTTTCGTACACAGAATTGTCCTTAAAAGTCTATACGACATGTCAAATACTTCGAGTTTGCAACTATGGAAGCACTTGTGCAGTACCTGAAGGGCATTCTCCAGATTGTTAGAGAGCTGGGACAAAGAATGAGCAACAGAATCAAACCCTCTCATCAACAGCATCGTATCTTCCTTCAACCTCTTCGCGGGCTCTGCTGCTCCATCATTCTGCAAAAAGAACATTTTACACACAAGCATATAAGCAAAAGCTTAATCAAAGGAAAAAAAAAATGCTTTAAATAGAATGCAGAAAATGCTCACCTGCTTGGTAGACAAAGGCTGATGATCAATAGGCTTCCTGCTCTCGAGAAGCGTGTCGACCCGGCTGCGCAGATTGCTCCAGAAACGCTTATCCGATGATGGGCTAAAGATCGGGGAAGAGCCCACGAATCTTGCTGATCCCTGTAATTAGATTTTGCGCATTAGCGAGAGTTACGTGTACAGTTTTTCTTTTCGTGGAATTGGAAGAAGAAAAAAATGAAGAAATGATCTAATGCTGATTAATTTAATGAAGAAAGATATGAGGGAGCACACCTTGTCGAGGGAAGCAGGAGATGATGATTCTACTGAAGTTGCCATTAGAGCTTCTCGGATTTGGAGAGAGAGAGAGTTAGTGAAAAGGGTGCAGCGACAGAGAGAGATATTTGAGTCTGTAACGGCTAGTTTTGAGGAAGAGAGTGAGTGTATTTAAAAGGGTGAGCCAACGGTGCCAACGTTCTAATTACTATGTCGCGTGGACTTCTGCCATTCTAGGCGTTGGAAACCATGTATATAATAATGTTACACGATTAATATTAAATTAATATTTTTGTTAATATAAAATTTTATTATTTTCAATTACTTATACAAAAATTTTGTTTTTTTAATGGTGTCTTATTTTACAAATTGGGCTATTTATTGCGAGAATGATTAAATATAGTATACATGGAATAGTTTAATTAATTTTAATAGATGCAGCATTGCACTTTTAAAAAAATCGTATAAAAAATGATGATTTTGCACTGCTGATTTTTTGGAATCTAATTGGCTGATATGTTCTTCCATTTTCCTGGTATTTCTTTTTTAATGATGAAGAACACCGTCCTAAGAAAATGTGTTCTAGGTTAATTAAGATTTAAACCATATTTATAGTATAAGGACATAAGTTAGAACATTAGACTTATATTCATAAAACATATAGAACGTAGTAGCTTGTTTCTATGTGTAATTTATTCACACAACTAATGCCTACAAATGAGCTCATAATTAATATCCATTAAGGAATTAAATTTTCCTTGCTCTTCAAATGATGACACATACTTACACATGGGGTTTGTTGATATCTTTTTCGTGTATGCGTTGTAATAATCAAGACTAACTTATATATAATTAACCATGGTTGAACATTTTGTTATCTTTTCGAGTGAATTTTTTTTTTGCTGGGCAAGTAAGTATTTTATTTCACTACAAAAACAATCAAGGCAACCATCAAACAACCGTAAGCAGTTTACTTAAAACTATCCTTATATTTACTTTTCTGACTCATCCTATCCCTAATATTCACAAAAACAGCTTGAAAGACTTGCTCCTCTGTGGAAATCTCATTGGCATATTTTGATTAAATAGAGGATTCATTTTTCGGAGGGTGTTTTGACAAGAAAAGTAAAAGATATTTATTATATGAGTAGTTCAATTCTTTTTATAGTGAATCTTAAACACTAAAAAATCTTTAATTCTCAAAAGACTTTTATGCAATTGAAAATGTCGAAAATACCCGTATAGTTGCAGTACAAAAATCCTTAACGGGAAGGTGTTCTATCCATTTGAACTGACATTAGTTTATAAAATAATTTTTTATAGGTTTAGAACAAAAATTTGTAGGTTCGTAAAAGAATTTGTAGGTCTAAAACAAAAATTAATCAGTTCATAAAAAGTTTTGTAGGTCTAAACAAAAAATTTATAGGAATACAAATTTTTCTATAAAAAGTCTTATAAATTTTTGTTTTAAACCTACACATTTTTGTTCTAAATCTATAATTTTTTTTTTAAATTGACGTCAATTTGAATTGATTGGAGAGCTTCCCAGGTTTAAGGGAATCACTTTGTGAGTACAATTGAAAATGAAAAGAAAACAATAATTGATTTGCCCAAATAATCTAGTCAAAAAAAAAAAAAAGACCTTGATAAATTTGGCCGGCAATTGTCTTGCTAGATAACAACTTTCTTTCCTGTATAAACGAAATCTAATTGGCAAAATTTAATTGCTGGACGACCACCAACTGATGAATCTCGAGTATAGTAACTTTCTGCAAGACTATAAAATTTAAAAAAAATTCAATTGGCGAAACCCGACCACCGAACATTCAAAAGAACCGACCACCAATCAATAAATCCCTAGCGTAATAACCTTCTTCAAAACTATTTAGACAAATAAGACAGGTACTCAATCTAGCAATAGTCTACGCGGTTCGCACCGGGACAAATAGTGATCTTCTGCACCTTTGTCACCTCGACATTCCTGAAAATTATATACGTGAGTAATTGGTTTTGGGGTATTTAGAAAAAATGGAGGTATTTTTACCAGGAAACTCAACTGCAAGAGCGTATGTGGCAGTTAAAAGCTTAAATCATAAGCACCTTTATCTTCCAACCATAAAAACTGCTGGCTCTCATAAGACCAAGCAAGGGAGGAAAAAGCTTAACTGCCACAAAAATGGCCACTCTTGCTTCCACCTCATCCACTCTCCTCCTCTCCTCTCCATCTTCATCATCCAATCTTTCTTCACCTACTCTTTTCCCTTTATCATCATCATCATCATCAGCTACTTCTTCTTACTCTTTCTCTTCTTCTTTATCTGTTTCTTCAGCTTTTCTTCCCTACCCCACAATCCCAAAGCGTGCTGCTTATAAGCTTTCCTCCTTTACAGTCAAGGCCAGCGCTGCTGAGAAGAAGAAAGTGCTTATAATGAACACAAACAGCGGTGGCCATGCAGTCATTGGCTTTTACTTTGCTAAGGAGCTTTTAAGTCACGGGCATAGGGTCACCATTATGACTGTTGGTGATGAGGCTTCTGACAAGATGAAGAAACCCCCTTTCAACAGATTCTCAGTTAAGTTTGCTCATCTTTATAATATTTGGTTTTCAATTATTAAGCTTTTAACATCCAAAGCATGTATGATTTAAATTCTCTAGTATTATTAGTATAATTTACGTGTTTTGAATTAGTTAATTATGCTCAATCTAATGACAGGACAAAAATTGAATTCGGTTTGTTACGAAATTCTTGCTTTATCTAGTCTGTTTAACATAACTTGTGTTTGATCGAAAATGTTCTTCCTACGAAGCCTTAGCTTTATTTTGGAGATTTAAACTCTGTCTAGTAGAACTGAGATTTCAACTGTTGAGATGTAGAGTTTCTTAAATAAAAATTATTGTTCGATCTTGTATTTTAGAAGTTGGACTTTTAGTTGTTTTGAGGATAATATTGAACTTTTAAAAATATGAGGTAGTATTTTTTAGAGAAAAAATGAATAAAAATAATTTCTGATATGATTTTTAAAATAGTTTTCTAAAAGCTTTCTCTGAAAACTTCATTTGCAGCTTTTAATTTTTCAACTTTTTTCAGCTTTGGTACGTAAAAGCTGTTTTAAAAATAGGGCAAACAGGTCAATTTTAACTTTTGAACTGACAAACAATACTTTTGAGTGTACAAAAGTTGGGCCAAATAGACTCTTATTTCGCGTTTGGGAATTTTTCAGGAAATTGTGGATGCTGGAGGCAAGACAGTATGGGGTAACCCGGAAGATATTGGGAAAGTTCTTGAAGGGGCAGCTTTTGATGTGGTGTTGGATAACAATGGCAAGGACTTGGATGCTGTAAAGTTAGTTTTTATCTATAATATCTTGTTGTGTGCTTTTGGCTTCAATTAGTTACAATCTGCTGATCACTCTTCAGTTGAAGTTGTTGTGTTTGAGCTGATCACATTAAAGATTGGTTAAAAGCTCGACTAGCTAAGAAAGAATAAGATTATCAAAGAGAAAAATGAACGATAGAAGCACTTTGGAAGTATATTAACAAGTCTTACAAGGTGATCGACCAAGAACGACAAGATGAAAGTAGAAAGCTTTGTCCTTGCCTTAGCTCATGACTTGAGAAAAATCATTGTTTGGCATAACATTTCTGACTAATTTTTCTTTTGTCTGTGCATGAGCGCATGTTGAAGTGTTGGTGGCCGTTGAGAAAACTCATTAGCAGGGTTGGATTGATGGATTGTCTTACATTTGGCACAATTTGATGTTTGTTTGGATGTGGTTGTTGCAATAATGATGAGATTGACATTTTGCTTTTTGGCCTTTTGTTTTTTTAATTTAGCAAAAGCTTGATGAATTTCAATTGAATAAGGAAGCTTCATGTATTATATGTAACATGTACTCTTTTGCACCAAAAAACTATCATGCTAATGATGTGTTTAATCGTAGGCCGGTAGCTGATTGGGCCAAGAGTTCAGAGGCAAGGCAATTTTTGTTTATAAGCAGTGCTGGAATCTACAAGCCAACTGATGAACCTCCTCATGTGGAAGGGGTAGGGTAAATGTTAGCTTCTCTTAACTAGAAAACAAGTAAAATATACTTATTGAGGCCTGGATATGGCAGGATGCTGTCAAAGCTGACGCCGGTCATGTTGGAGTAGAGAAATACATTTCAGAGATTTTTGATAATTGGGCATCATTCCGGCCACAATACATGATTGGTTCCGGAAACAACAAAGATTGTGAGGAGTGGTTCTTTGACCGTAAGTGCATAGAACTTGAAATTAGTCGCCTTATCCGTGCTTCAATTTTTCATTGACCTTCAACTTTTATTGCTACGCTTCCATTGCCCTGCAATACTGTAATTTACATGTTTTGCTTGTTTTGTAAGATTAGCACAAATACTTCCTCTGAGTTCGGTTATATTAGGTTGTAATAGGTCGGCATGACAGACAGAGTTCAATGCTGTAAAAGAAGTAGCCTCAATTATGTGGGTGCCCATTTTTGTCCAAATTTCAATCAGTTTCTGCTTACTAATTTTTGTAACTCGTAATCTGTTGTTTGTACACAGGTGTAGTCCGAGGCAGACCAGTCCCGATTCCCGGCTCTGGAATGCAGCTAACTAACATTGCCCATGTCAGGGACTTATCTTCCATGCTTACTCTGGCTGTTGAAAATCCAGCAGCTGCGAGTGGCAATATATTCAACTGTGTTAGTGACCGCGCTGTGACACTTGATGGTATGGCCAAACTATGTGCTAAAGCAGCAGGACTTCCAGTTGAAATTGTACATTATGATCCAAAGGTGGTTGGGGTGGATGCGAAGAAAGCATTTCCTTTCCGCAACATGGTAAGGTTTCTTTTCCTCCAATATGCTGTAAAAAGTCTTCCATATAGAAATGTTGTCCAACAGCATAACTGGAAAAAGGGCCTGGAAGGTACCTATGGTCACCTGATGCTTGAGACAATACGAATAGGTTGTTAAGCCTTTCCGCAATATGGAAGTTAGATTTGAAAATAGGGAAAAAAAATATATAGAAGTTGGATTATTTCTTAAGAAGAGAAAAAATTACCCCTCCTAACAAAAACACAATGCTAGTACACACGATAACCGATGTTGATATTAGGAACTGCAGTAATGGTTGGCAACAGCAAAAACTGCTGGACTGCTTGAACACTACTCCAGTTAATATTAGGCTCAAATCACAAAATAACTTCTGAACAAAACCACTGAAATGATCATAGAAAATTGTAGCATTCATGCACAACAGCACGAGTTAATAACTAGTAATCCTGCCTTTGACACCATCCTTGTGCCCTGATATAGCAGAGCGAGATTTTGTAAAACATTAACAAAATCTTTTCCGGAAACTTTAAACTGTAATTGAGTAGGTATTGATTGAATGATTGAATCATCACATGGTTGTCAAAATACTGTCTTAGTTGATATCATTGCTATTAGCTTTCTTTTTTCTGAATCCTCACCCTTGAAGGATACCTAGCTTCGACGTATTTCAGAAAATTTCCTACAATAAAGTCCATTGAACTGTTCCTTATCCAACTATGAACTTCTTCATACATCTAACTGTGAAATTATAGCATTTCTATTCTGAGCCACGCACTGCCAAGGAGATCCTAGGGTGGCAAGCAACAACCAACCTCCCTGTGGACTTGAAGGAACGATTTGATGAGTATGTGAAGATCGGCAGGGACAAGAAAGAAATGAAGTTCGAGCTAGATGAAAAGATACTGGAGTCGCTCAAAGTACCAGTAGCTGTCTGAAAATGTCTTCACCAAATAATTATTATTCTCTAATCTTTCTGAATGTTTTGTACCTAAGAAAATTGAGGCACACTTATGTTCCACATTTTACAAATTCTTTTAAGTCATGCAAGAAAGCCAAAATTTTTGTCATTTAGAGTGGAATTATTTCTGAGAGGTTGAACAAGGTAATAACTTCTTAGCAAATGCAGAACAAGATCATAAGGGGCTGCTTTATTCTTTGTTTAGACCTTTCTTATCCCATATAGTTTTCCAGTATACTACTACTATTGAATAGTGATGCCCAAAAAACCTCGTACGTTTTGTCCAAGTTGCTCGTTCGAGCTGTGTTATGATAAACCATAGAAGATGAACAGATTATTATGCCAGCACATGGTCTGATAGGTTGGCTAAACATGGGAAGCTTTTCCACTGCATACCATTTCTTTTTTCCCCAAAAAAGAAAAGAAAAAAATGAAAAAAGAATGCCAAAAGACAACAATAATTAGCCCTTGCTTTCTGTTTCTAATCTCTATCTCTTGAAATTCTGTCAACAAATGTGCAGGCCAAAAATAACCATAATATCATATAGGCATACTCTCCCAAAAAAGAAAGAGCAGACCCCATTGAAGACGAGAGTGAGGTATATCAAGGCCAATTCTGTTCACTGCCCTTCCCACGAAGCGGTACGTGGATGTTACTGCTCTCATGACTTAGTCTTGGTAGCAGGACTATGGTTGAGGAGAGTGACTTATAACAAGGCCATTTCTATTTACTACCCTTCTCACAAAGCGGTACTTGGATGTTACCGTTCATACAAATTCTAGCTGGCAATATTTGATATTGATTAATTAATTATAATTAAAATTAAAAATTGTATAAAGCCTAAAATTTCAGATTTGAGAAATCTGTTCTCTTTTATGATATTTTTTTCTTTTTCAAATTTATTTATAAGACCTGATCAGAATTATATGTTTGTTCTTCAAATTAAATTTTAAACAAAATAATAAAAGAAAACCCAACCCAGCCTTTCTCGTCGGCCAACATGGCCTCTATGGCAATGAGTTGCAAATTGTTATCATAAATATTAAAAATATGTTTTGGAAGGGGTACATTTATTTTGTTTTTATATGTTGGCCATACTTGGTGTGGGTAAAATGCATGTTACTCCTCGTAGTCTGTATAAATAGTTGATTATCTCTCTTGTGGTTTGAAATACACTACATTACCTCTTTGTGTTTTTCAAAAATTCAACTTTAATTTTTTTCGTCTAATTTAATGGAGAGTGCATTAAAATTTTATATTTAAGCATGTGATATTTCAACGTTGGATTCTTATTAATTCTAATAACTGTTAGGTGAGAAGTTAACGTTGCATTAATCTCTACTTTGTTGAGATAATGGATTGGACTTAATTAATTTCAACATATCAATAACTGTTAGGTGAGATTGACAAACTAAAGGCAAGAAAAATAATTGAAATTTGTATGTAATACATTCGATAAAAGTTATCCACCTACTTATCTTAGTTTCACCATAACAAGTGAGGCGATCTAAAGATAAGTGGGCCTTCAATTACCACTAGAAGATTTCCAATAAGGCTTTCTGTTTTCCACTTGAAAAGTGTGGGATTCGAAAATTTAGGGATACACTATTTGATTAAAGATCCAAAATCAAATAGATCCTAATTAAGATAATTAACTAATAATCTTTATATATTATGCAGTTATAATGTCAAACCCTATTAGTCGTATTCTTGATAACAACCATCTTGGCTCAAATTTTCTTGTTTGGTTTCGCAATTTGAAAATTGTTCTCAACTCGAAAAAAATATCACGTCTTAGATGGCCCTTTCCCTGTCTTGTTACTTAATAATACAACAGCTGAAGAGGTGAAAACTTATAAGAACTAGGAAGATGATGAACTAAGGGCTAGGAATTATATCTTGGCTTCAATGAGTAATGAGTTATAGAAATAACATGAGAAAATGAATAGTACCTTAGAGATCATCAAAAACCTACAAGAGTTGTACGGTAGACAAGGTAGAGTGGCTAGATATGATATATCTAAATAGATGTTCGAATGAGACTATTTGAAGGCACAAATGTTATTGAACACGTGCTCAAGATGATTGGTTTTATCGAACAATTTGAGTAGTTGAAACTTTTCATGAAAGCTGAGCTAAGGATAGATTTTGCTCTATAATCTCTACTTGAGTCTTCTAACCTTTTATTGTCAATTTCCACATGAATAAGCTTACGGCTACTATTCCTCAACTACTACATATATTGGTAGCTCTCCAATGACAAACAAAGGGAAAGGCCAAAGAAACTATTCTAGTTATTGCTTTTTCTTTTGAAGGGTCCAAGAATAACAAGAAGAAAAATAAAGGGAACTCTAAAAACAAACCTACCGGAGGGATATCCAAGAAAAAGAATAAAAGGGCTAGTAAGAAGAAGTAATTGTCAAAATAGTTTCTGTGGCCTTTCCCTTTGTTCATCTTTGAAAGACTACTAACACGTTTAGTACTTGAGGAAGAGTGGCCTTAAGTTTATTCATGTGGAAATTGACAATAAAAGATGTGAAAGACTCAAGTAGAGATTGTAGTTGAAGATATGTCCTTAGCTCAGCTTCCATGAAGAAGTTCAGCCACTCAAGTTGCTCAATAAGACCAATCATCACAGTCACATGTTCATTAACATCTAAGCCTTCATACATCCTCATTCTGAACAAGTGTTTAGATATATCATATGTAGTCACTCTATCCTATTCACCATACAACTCTTGTAGGCGTTCAATGATCTGTAAAGTACTATTCATTTTCTCAAGTTGTTTATGTAACTCATTATTCATGGAAGTCGGAATATAACTTTTCGCCCTCAGTTAATCATCTTTCAACGTCTTATAAGTTTCCACCTCTTCAGGAGTTGCATTAGTAAGCAAAAAGACTAAGAAAGGGGCATCCAAGACACATGCAATTTTTTCGGACTTGAGAACAATTTTCAAATTGTGAAACCAATCAAGAAAATTTGAGCCAACAAGGTGGTTATTATCAAGAATATGATTGAAAGGGTTTGACATTATAACTACAGAAAATATAGAGTTTATTAGTTAATTATGTTAATTAGAATCTACTTGATTTTGGGTCTTTAATCTAAATTCTTTGAATCCCACACTTCCCAAATGAAAAACAAAAAGCATTGTTGGAAGCCTTCTAGTGGTAAGTGAAGGCCCACTTACCTTTACATCATCTCACTCAAAGGCTTATTGGTGAAACTAAGATAACTAGGTGGATAGATAACTTTTATCCAATGTATCATATACGAAATTCCAATTATTTTTTTTACCTCTAATTCTGCTCACCTAATAGTTATTGATATCTTGCAATTAGTTAATTTCCACCTACTATCTCAACAAAGTAAAAACCAATGTAACATTAACCCCTCACCTAACAACTCACCTAATAGTTATTGATATCTTGCAATTAGTTAATTTCAACCCACTATCTCAACAAAGTAGAAACCACTGTAACATTAACCCCTCACCTAACAATTATTGGAGTTAATGAGAATCCCAACCTTATAACATCACATGCTTAAATGGAAAATTTTAAATATTTCATTAGATAAGAGACCCCAATGTATCCATAGCCGATCAACTTCTTCTAAAGTTATAGTCATTATTGACTTAATAATTTTACTTGGGAAGATTTATTGGTCTTTAATTTAGGCCAAATTTTCACATTTATCTATTTTCAATTTATAAAATAAAAAAAATAGAGCATCTAATAAAGCATGCATTTATGTTAATTATCAACATTATTAAAGCATGCACAACTTTGGCCGACCATGAACTAACAAATTTGGATCAACTTTAGCCACTGTCTGGTTGACCCAGAATTGGAGTTTGTTGCAAGTTGCAATTTCCTTTGTCTCCTTGAAATTTCTTTCTTGGATGTGGGTCCATCAACTCTTGATTCTTATATTTTGATCTTTAATTATATAAGCATATAAATTTGTAATCTATGGGGGTACACTTATAGTGATTGAATTTTACAAATGATGATTAAGAGGCACATGAGCCCCATTCAAATTACAAAACCAATAGATGATGATGATGATGATGGGCAATCCATGTTTGGATTAGGATTTTTTTTTTTTGGGGAGCAAAAAGAGTATAAAAGATTATGACTATTTTGTGTTAAATTAAGAAGTAAAATAATGGAAATGATAAATTTTATGTATAAGTAAAGAATATGAGAGGCCCTTCCTTAATTTTATCCCATTTTGGAGGCCTCTTCTTCCTCTTTACCCCTTCCCACCAACTTCTCTCAAACCAAATAGAGGAATAATTCTGTAAATCCTTCGATTAACTTTTCACTTTCCACATTTCCTTCAATCCAGAGAAATGATTCTTTAAATCCTTCCATTAACTTTTCGCTTCCCTCATTTTCCTCAATTTGATAGACTGTTAGGGTTTCCAAAGAATAACTTTTCTTTCTCTCTCTCTCTTTTCTTTTTTCTCTTTTTGCTTCTTGCATACCAAAATACCAAATACGACCAACATCACAAAACAAAAATACCCTTTTCAAAACAAATTTTATGGACGTCAATAAAAAAAATTGTTGGCTGAGAGTACAAACCTTATCTTGGCCAAATAGTTTCAAATACATAAGTGAGAAGAAAAAGTTTGAAACATCTATTTTTTAAAATATGAACGATAACAATTTGCAACTCATTGCCATATATACCGTGTTGGCCGACGGGAAAGGTCGGGTTGGGTTTTTTTTAATTTAAAAATTAAATTCCCAATTCAATTTTAATGTTAAAAACAGATATAGCAGGGCTTATAAATAAATTTGAAAAATAAAAATTTAGGAAAATAATTGATTTCTCTAATCTAAAATTTTAGGTTTTATGCAATTTTAATTTTAATTCTTTACAGCTTAACATTAAAGTTTTGAATATATATAACATAAAATTTTTGAAACTATAATATAAAAATTTTAAATACATATACAATTATTTATTGTGCACTCATACTATTTATACACAATGCATATACAATATTCATGTAAAGTATTATATATATAATGCATAGTATAAATACCGAAAAATAAACATGTCATACATCTATGACAAAATACAGTTTAATTCTCTCTCTCCCTTTCGCTGTTTATCCTAGTTGATGTCATACCTGACACGTTAGTGACAAAAACAATGCTAGATATAAATTGACCACAACAGAAAATCTATTAATTAATTTGCGCATCTGTTAGTGATAAAAACAGCACTAGATATAAATTGACCACAACAGAAAATCTATTAGTTAATTTGCGCATCTATGTATGACATAGGTTAAGTCAATATTATAACTAGAATCAATTAATAATCATTAGATTAAGTTATTAGAGAATATAACTAATAATATCACTATAATCGACTGAGAAATATATTTAGTATGAATACATTATAGATTAATAAATAAGTTATAATTAAATAATATGATTAAAATCATCAAGCAAATCGTCACACCATTCACATTTACTTTATTTAATAGCATATTGTTTGAAAAGGCACTACCAACTTAGTTATTATTTTCTAGAGGCAAAAGAAAAAAAAAATCCAATTATTAAATTATTAACAAATTACATCCATTTGTTTTCAGAGAGATAATAAGATGACATTTACATAAAGAAGCCTAACCACATAATGTATATAAAATTACTTAGTAATATATTTGTTAATTAGATATGACAAAATAATACAGAATGCCACATAGTAATGTGATTAAAGTTAATTAGTCAAACTCGAGGTTAGGTTAAAAAATTAGAAATTTAAGTTAGAAAATGAAGTTAGCAATATAATTAATTAAATTCACAAAGTGTGTAACATAATTAGAATTTAGTTAGTAATATAACTAAAATCGATTAACTGCTATTAAGTTAGTAGTATTACTAAAATCGTTCATTTAATATAACCCCTGAAGTCATGATCCAAAAGAAAAAAACTGGAATAACGAAGATGATGCTAGATAAAGATCATAAATAGAGAATGCATTACAAAGGAGTCTAAACCACATAAATGATCTGAATTCTGAAAAGCTACCATATCTGCTAACAATAGTTAGTTTTTCTGCTGAACAAATGCAGATTTAAAGCAAAAATGTTTTGGTTCCAGTGAAACTTACACATCATCAAGACATTTTACCAATAACAATTGTTCTCCCACGAAAGATAACGAGAAGAATTACAAAATGGACTGTTACCTATGTCTAGATCGTGGATAAATGGAAATTCTGTAGAGCTAAATTCAAATTCACCAATTGAAAAGTAGGGAAATACAAGAAATGTTTTGGTTCCAGTGAAACTTACACATCATCAAGACATTTTACCAATAACAATTGTTCTCCCACAAGAGATTACAAAAAGAATTACAGAATGGACTGTTACCTATGTCTAGATCGTGGATAAATGGAAATTCTATAGAGCTACATTCAAATTCACCAACTGAAAAGTAGGGAAATACAAGAAAGAATCGTGTCTTACGAGATAAAATAAAAGAATCAAGCATATACATTCCATAGTCTCATTCACCGAATGGGTGCCACTATAACACGCTCAAACCCATGACGACCGCAGCAGTGAACCAAGCCATTATAAATTGCACACAAATCTCACGCAGAACCAATGTGGGAGGGGATTATAGGCACAGCCAGGAAGACAACACTAATACAAAATATTGCCATTGAGGGAATTCGACTCTTGGACATGCATTTTGTTTCCAGGGCATGAGAATGGTAAAACTTCAGAAGCATTTCCCTGAGATTACCATGAATCATCATCCAGCAATTGTGGGAGCACAAGCGGAATCATCTTTATTCGACCAGCTCTCCTTGACGCGACATGCCTGGATTGATCGTTCAATCTGAAGCCCTTCGATTTCCAGCAACAAACAATACTCCCTAAATGTTTCCGCGGTGACATGAAGTCTCAAATCCAGGCCAAACAAAAATTTCATCTCCAAATTGTTGAGTTCTCTTGTGCTAACGCCTCCCACTCTAGCATAATAGGCATTGTTGAAGAATCTGAAAAAATGAAGACGATTTTGGATGGACGAATAATGAAGTAAATATATAGCATAGGCAAGGCTATAGTATCACTAGAGGCCTTAATTAAATGGAGAATGCATTAGAAAGGAGCTTAAACCACATACTAATATGTTTGTTACTTCTTCTGCTGAACAAATGTGGATTAAGGCAAAAATGCTTTGGTTCCAATGAAACTTACGCATCATCAATAAATTTTGCGGCCACCATTATACTTGTGATTAGAAGGCGGTGAGCATTCAGAGAAGTCAAACAAACATCGTTAAGTTCAATAAATCTCTCCGTGTAGATATGTGCAAGAATGAAGCAAGATGGGCTGCAGCACGAGTACTCAAAGATGCGATCTATGTATTGTCGGATGCCTAGAGAAGGTGCTCTTGAGCCATGGAAGATTGTAATGACATCTTTCACATGCGTGGTCTCTAGTAACATCTCATTTCTCTGAACAGATCTCTCCAGAAGTGTAGAAAGAAGCGATAAAACTCGCGGATTTCCAGGCCGATTGCTCTTCCCTGAATCTTGAAGGCCCAAACTGAGATAATTATTTCGGGAGATGGTCTCAGATTCAATTGCCAGAGTTCCCATATGATGGCGACTCTGCATAAAATGACATCAATTATCATTTCTGCCCACAGATAAGATAGCAACTCAACATACAGATTTATAAATAAACAATGAGTCCAACTTAAAAGTACAAGTAAATTTATTATCTATTGTCTGCATAAACTTTTTCGATAACAAAAATTAGCTGTCAACCAAATAAAACAGGTTTAATGCCTCATTTCACCTACATCTCACTTGGGTATTCGACATTCATCTTCGTCTAGTTAAAGGCAACTTACACTATTTGGTTCGTTTCAAATTTACCTATTTAGTTTTTCAGTAAGATAATACCAATCTAAGCTATAATAATTTCTCATATGTTCAAATGCTCTACATATCTAGCTTCCAAGATATATATAATTCATTCCGACAAAAAAAAAAGATATATATAATTCATAGCCTGTGACACACCCGATCCTTCTCTTACTAGGTGGAGTACGCCATAGAAAGCTTCGACAGGAAAAAAAAACGAGAGAGAGAGAAAAGAAAAGACAAGAAAAGAGCACAAAAGGCTAGATTTGAGCGTACCCAGAATGGCAAGTAATTAATTATTAAAAGAATTATTCAAAAAGCTGCAATAATTCCTCATCATAATCCAAGAACTCACATTCATTTGGTGTCAAAAGTCAAAAGTACTTGGTAAAACAGATAACTTTTTACATCATCGTATTTCATTAGTCAAAAGCTACTAATTAACTAGTAATTACCACTAATCTTTCTGTTAAAATGCCATAGAAACTGAGTACCAAATGCAAGTTAAAAATTTGCAGCTTGGATAACATGAAAATTCAACAAATTAAGTAGAAAGGAAATTACAGGCAGAAACTGAGAGAAGCCTTATTAGTTAAAACCGACTTGAGTAAAACCAGAAAAGCACCTACAACACCAGCTCATTAGACATGTAAATTCAACTATTAAAAAAAAAAAAAAAACCAAAATATTATGACAAGAAAAAGGGAAAAGAAATTAAATGGTAGAAAAAACTATAACAGGCAAAGCAAAACAAGACCAAAAAAAAAAAATCCTACACTTACATAAGCTCTGGTGAGAGATCTGGTTATGTTAGATGCTTACATTACATTAAAGTATCCAAAAGTGCATCTCATAGATGTACTTCCATTTTCTTTTTCTTGTCTCAGTGTGTCAGAGGTATCCCCTTGTGTATAAAAGCACTTTTCCGTACGTGAAAAGGACATAAGCCTTGCTTATTTAGGTTCTGATTTTTTTTCTTTTTTTTTTAATAAAGGAAAATAACTTGATAGGAAAAGAATATTTGTAGAGGCAAATATTTATTATTTGATGATTCTGTTATTTCGCTGTCATAAAAAAGACACGTAGAGGGAATTTATTTATTCTATATAATAAAATAAAATAAATTATAATTTTGCTTTGTCAAATGACATGTTATATGATAAGTTTTTTATAATTACTTATCAATTAAATATACTCATTCTTAGATCATTTTTTGTTTTCTTTATTTATTTAGTTTCATTCCTATATTAAATGTTTTAATTTAATTAATATTATGTCATTTTTTTATATATATCATTATTATTTTATTAATTCCATAGTATATAAGTATTTCAATAACTATTTAGTAAGATGCAAAATCTCTATAATTTTAATATAGACAATCATATATGTCGTTTTCCATCCATTGCACGGGTTTTACACTATTATGTGATATTGATAAAAAAATGTATCGGAATCTAGAGTATATTTTGCTTGATGTACGGGAAAGCTAATATTTTTATTTTTTTATTACTGTTATTAATATTTGCAGTTTGTGCGACTATAATATATATATATATATATAATTCTTGGTAAGTTATGTAAGCAATTATATTCTTTTACTAGAGATTTGTGAATAGAACATTTAAATTGAAAAAATAAATTTAAAAAATGATATGATATGGAAAAAAGTAAACAGATTAGGAAATAATTTCATGTTGATGATGGAAGGAACGAGCTTTTGGAGGGAAAAAAGTTCACGACATGAAGACATTCCTATATATACACATAATTTGACCAAAATAACTGCACGCTCGTTAGTGAAAAATTTTGGGTTGGAAAATAATTTTTTATTGACCAAAAATTAATACACACTCTATTTCAATAAATAAATTCATTAGTTTAAGAAATAATTTTGATGGAAGAAATTTTTTAAATCAGGAAAAATTAAATGATATAATGATACATGATATTATTAAAAGAAACATAAATTCTCTTATAATAAGGTAAATTGCACCAAAACCCCGTATAGCGTATCATGAGCGCATAATAATTTTAAATTAGACACGAATATTCCTTTTAAGATATATGTTTTATACATTTTAAGGATCATAAGGAGGTCTCGTGTCTATTTTTTGAACATTCATATTATACATTTTAAAAATACAAAAAATCCTTATACTTATTTTAAAACTATATAGAAATAACATACATTTATAATATATCATATAGGGTCAACACAACTTATCTTATATACATATATATATATATATATATATAATAGATGCCGCCCTATTTGTTAATTATTAGACAGGGGTGGTCCTGTTTCTCTGAAGTTTGTCAACATCGAGCACTCCTTTTCTTTCTATTTTATTGTTCTCTGGGTAAAGAATAATGCAAGGTATGGAGTGTCGGTTTCGGTGATCATATTGTAGTACTCATTCACCGTATACATAATTGTATATGCTAATCTATATAATATATAAAAGTCATAATTTTTTGAGCATTATAAAAGTGACATCTTTGAGTATTGTGAGAGTGTTATGTCAGTACTTACATAGCATGGTTATTTTATTTTTTTGTTATTTTACTTTTTATTATTTTTTATCTTTATAAATATACATTATTAGCATTAATTGAAATATGGAAACGATCAATTGATTAATGCTTAAGATTACATTCATTTGTGAATTCTAAAAAATTTATATATATATATATATATATATATATATATTTTATTAGCATTAGAATTTAATTTTCAATTGACTTAAAATAATATTCATTTGTCAGTTTCAAAAGATTAAATCCGAGTAAATTTAATATTTATTATTAAAAATATCTTTTTGAACATTATGCGAGTATCATATCAGTGTTTATATGGCAATGGATATTTTATTATTAGCTTATACAATTATTTATTATTTATTAGTCATTTTATTTATACTATTTTTATAATTAAAAATTAATGCTTAAAATAATCAATCAATTAATACTTAAAATATAATTCATTTGTCAATTCCAAAAGGTTCACTTATTATCTATTATGAATATATATATTCTTAGTTTTAACTTAAAATTTTAATTTTCTAATTAATTAATTTTAATTCATTCGTGAAATTTAAAAAATTCTTATCTTATTATGTGTGTGTGTGTATATATATATATATATTACTCTTAATTTATAAATTTACTTATTAATTAATTAAAACTTAAAAGTCTTAAAGTATTTTTCATTTATGCATTGTAAAGATTAAACTTGAATAAATTTAACATTTATTGTTTAAATATATTTATACAGAGTACAAAATATTTATGACTAAACTCTTCATATGTTATTAAAAATAAATAAATTTAACTTAATTTAATATTTTTTTATCAAAAAATAAATCTACACAAAATACGAATAAAAGTACACTAATTGTATAATTAATTGAATATGTCACGCAATTAACATGATGAATGATTCATCCAGAAAAGATCAATTTGCAGGAACATTTGTTGGATGTAGAGTAGTACGATGGTATGGCTTACAGCTGCACATCGGTTTGTGATTCATGGTTCATGTTTGCCAGCCTATCAAATAAAAAAAATTAATTTATGTATGTGGGTTCGCTTGTAATTGACATAGAATCTGCTTATTTAGGTTAACTCCAATAGTTTTTCTATTTTTTCTCTAAATTTAAATAATTTGAGTCATTTTTTTATATTTTAGGATCCTTTATTTTTAATTTTATTCCAACAACTTTCTTATTTTTTATTAAACATTTAGTTTAGGGAATCCCAATTTCAGTTTCACTCCAACAGCTCCCCTATTTTGTAATGTTATAGTCTTAAAATTATGGGGATGGGGATGGGGATGGGATTTAGGGGTTGGCTTTGGGGATGAAAAAAAAACCTCTATATATATAAGTATTTTGGTTTAGGATTGGAAAAAAATATAAAATTTTAGAGATAAGATAAGGGAGCTATTAGAACACTTTGTTACTAACAAAACCCCTAAATATAGGGTTTTTTGTGTTTTAAGGGATTTGTTGGAGTTAGTCTTATTTTGTGAAAATTTGACATCCCAAGATAATCTATTAATTAGTAATAAGGATTCTTGGCCGAAGTAGATATTTTTCAAAAATGATTTCCGAAAGAGTTATTAACTATTATGGTTTTTGGAAATGTTTGACTTTGATTATGACGTTTGACTTAATTGGGATGGAAGACAGAAGTAATCATTTACTTCGGAATTATATTTAATTTGCTTCATATTAATTTCACTTTATCAATGAGTGGGTAGTCGCGATATGTTGCTAATTGTGACTCACAACTTGTAGAAATTAAAATTTGTTTCGAGTTAAATTAATTATTTAAAGTGATTTTACTGTCAATCGGTTATAAACTTGGGAGGTAACCCATAAATAGGAATTGATATTAATTAATGAATAAGGAGAAAGGAAAATTCTGTAATTTTGAATTGTAAAATATAATCTTAGAATTAATTATTAAGTGGGAATCTCCGGTCTTTGAGTTTATCTTAATCTCCAAGACAAATTCTTATTCCAAATGTCTAATTGGGTTTCCTCCAAAATGAATTCCTTGTCCAATTGGGTTTCCTGCCTTATGTTACATTTGAACTTTACGGAGTTCTATAAATAGAAAGACAAAATACATAACTAGTACTTCAGTTTTTTGTCTTCATAAATATTTCTTTTTATAGTGGTTAGAATCTTTTATTAATTAGATTGCTCTTGGAGGTCTGAATTCCGAATTTGTCTTCGTTGAAGTTTTTGTCACAAGAGGTATTCCTAAGTTAAGAATTTTTTCATAAATAAAAAACCTATGCGGCTTTCTCCCAGTCTCCCTTCTTCAGAGCAACGATCTTCCTTTTTCTTTTCTTCTTCACAAATCTGCCGGCCCACACAAAATTCGAACCAGGCGATCACTTTAAGGGAAATAGTCTCAATCACTTGAACTATCCGTAATCCCTTCAGAGCAACAATCTTTTTCACGTAAAGGTGTTAATACTATCACTTGTTCCTTGGAAATTGGTTGTTTTCTATGAATTTATTGAATTTTTTCGTTTGGCATGGATTATAGACCTTCATGGCGATGTGGCAACATTTAAAAAGTATTGTTAATTGCTGGAAAATGAGAGGCTTCAGAGTGGACGATCAATCATGGCACGTAGAGTTGAGGAGAGCTGGTCGAGAAAATATGTTTCCACTTCTGTCCCCACCCTTGCTATTGCCATTGGTATATGAGGATTAATAGTAATGCCATGGAAGTGCTTGTATGTTATGCTTTGTACGAGTTTATTTATTTTTTTAATAGCATACGTTAATCACAAATTTATTTATTCTTTTAATAGTAGACGTTAATCAAGACGGTAATGCGGTACAAGTGAATGCATAGGGAAATTATTATCATTGACAAGTTTTTCATTCTTGGACATTGTGTTAAATTATAATGTTACGAGAAAACTTAATCCTGAGGGTAATCCGAGAGAATGTGTTGTTACATGTACAAATCGGCTTCTCTCGTTCTCTGGAATTGATCCTTGAAAGAATAGATATAGCAGATATGCGTTTTAGATGTATAGAGAAACATTATAAGATTTAATATAGAAAGACATGTTCAAAAGAACAGGATCGATCAGGCCATCTATGTATGACTTGTGAGTTAATCAAACACCTAATGCATTAGTAACTTTGATTATCATCTCATAGCATTACTGACATACAGAAATTAACCACATTCCCTAATTGTTTACACGGCGTGGAGAATGGATCGAGCCTTATAAAGCCATGCGTCGCTTAGAAGTAGTCAGCAGATTGAGCTTTTCTAGATCACGTACTTCCCCCCTCCTCGCGCCATATCCGTAAAACTAAAGGAGCAAGGCTGTTTACGCATAGACAAGAATGATGCTTTTTTCGGATCAAGTTTACAGGATGAGATGAAAAGGTCCCAAACCGAAGAATTTGCAGCTCTAAGTGGGAGGTCTCTCTAGAGCAATCCAACCAAATTTCCCTTTTCTGAAATCTGACAATATACGGAATGCTGCTTGGTGAGTGTCCCCATTGAACAACTGAAGCGCGAGCTTCTGAACAAATCTGCAATTACAAAATTCAAAACTTCACTCCCATGTTACCTCTTTCACAGACTGGAAAAGGTTGTAGATTGTTTTTGAGATTTCTGTTTCACTCATCAATTTGTTCAAGCAGGAAACTGAAATGAGCACTAAAAATGAACGAAAACTTACATTCTACCACAAAAGCCGTCTGTTTGAATCTTGTATCGGTCTCTAAGAGCCTTATCACCTATGAAGAACAACAGAAAGTAAGGATATGCGCTAGTAAAATGCATCAAACCAGAAGCCAAAAGAGCTCCGTTACAAAAGTTTTAGTGAGGAAAGTCAAAAAAGATATACACACAAAAAGACGGAAAGAATAATGATCAATTGTGCAGCTGCAAGAAAGAGATTTAAAACTTGATATTTTAATTTTTCAGACCAAATATTTAGGGAGAAGAAAGATGGGAGATGGCTGTATACAGCACCAATGACATGCTGGCAACCAGCAGAACATTAAAATGAATATTTATTTGTCATGAGCGACGACTTCATAACAGATCCATTACATGAAAGATAAATATATTAACTGAGTGTATATTAATTTCCAGCAAAGCTAGTTTATTTGAAATTCAACGTTGACTTTGAAATTTCTTGCTCTGAAAGAGTAGCCACTAATATTGTGTTTGTTATATGCTTATCTCAGATCTTAAAACTGAAACGAATTAAAATTATATGCATTTTAAATTTAAGACTTCAGATAAGCATATAACAAACATAGCATAAGTGGAGTTTATGAAGGGAAGAAAACGAACCTACTGTTGGAAGCCTCGACAGAATCTGCACAAGAATAGCTGCAACGTCGACAACATCATATGATCTCTCCCCAATGTCATCACATATGGCTAGCTTTATCGCGGCTGATTGATCACTGATTCTCATTGGAAGTATGCCAGGCGAGTCCAGCAACTCCAAGTCCTTTCCAAAGCGGATCCATCTATCGGGGAATAAAACAAAGAGAAAAGGAACAGGAAAAGAGACATCAAGTTAGAAAATTGATCAAAGCGGTCAGAAATTTCTTAAAGATACAGTCATAAATGTTATAGAATAACATCATCATTCACAACTACCAAAGTTACCAAAGTTCAGTAGCCTCCTACCAGAAAGCTTTTCAAAATTACCTATTGGTTAAATTTGAAATTCCTCTTGTTACCATTACCATGATCTAAGCTATTGACAACACCAACCAGAAAGAAGTGTATTTTCCAACTTCAACTCAACTTGATAAATCAGGTGAGAGAAATGAGTATATACTTTAATTCTCTAGTAACACCTGGTCTTGGAGCTGCTGGACACATCCGCCGCTTCAGCAAGCGGTTTATCAAAGATGACTTACCAACATTGGGGTACCCAACTATTCCAGCTCGAACCTGTCACAACACTATGTAAGTCCACGTGAAGCAGACAAGTAACAAAGAGAAATGCCACAGTCAATGGTATTGTTAACATGTTGGTATTCCAAGCAATCATCATTTTTAATACATAATTGAGATAACAAATCTTTTTAATGTGTTCCACATCCTAGATTTCAGTGCCATTTGTTCCACATGAGACCAAGAAATATACTCTATCCTTTCCAACCATTAAAGGGTAGGTATCTAATGTTTGCTCTCACATTCCCATTTTTCTTGCCATGTCATAGCAAAGAAATGCAAAAGCACAAGCATTAACATCAACAGACAAATGCAAATTACAAAAGATGTTACAATCGCAGACCTATCTGGCAGAAGATTACAGAAAACACTTTTACAGAGTAAATATGCGTGTATAGCTAAATATATATTACAAGATATTAACCATTAACTGTCTCTAGAAACTCACTGGACGAGGCAATAATCCTTTCGCTCTTCGTTTTTCATTCACACCACCTGCTAATTCCTTTGCCAGCCTACTTAGTTTCATTGTGCCCTGCAGTTTGAAAAAGAATTAAGTGCATTATAATAACTGTTATCCACCTATTCGTGGATTGCCCCAAACTGAAAGATGTTCTATTTACCATTCCAAGTTGGCCATTGGAAAAGACAACTTTTGTTCCCAGCTTAGCAAAATAAGTTGCCCATGCATTGCAATCTGCTGTGGATATCATGTCTTCTCGATTCAACACGAGGATTTTTTTCCTGTTACCAAGCCAGGAATCCATCTGCAAGGCAGAGCTTCAAATTACTAGGATGAAATAATAATACAAAAGAGAGAACAGGGGATGAACACCAAGGTCTGAAAGGTGGCTGAACAGTTATAACTCTACATATCAATACTGGGTAGCATATGGTGCATATTGACAGTATCTGCCAGTGAAAGCCCAAAGAAATCTGTCAAAGTATGACCTTTTGATTTTGGTTCAACGTTTGAATTTCAACCATTTCCCAATTCATTACAAATAATTCCACAGAGAGCAGAGAATGCACACAACTCATTACAGAACCATAAGGTGCTTTTGAAGGTAAGTTCTTCACCAACCCCCAGGGTCCCTTCTCTCTTTTGTGTACCTTGATTTTAGACATTTGCACAGGATCTTGATCAGAAGTCATTTCAGAACCACACGAAAGCAATCACAAGAAACTAGTTCTTCATAATGGTGTGCAAAACCAGACATCGCAAACCAAGGCCCTAGACCAAGCTACGCCTATTAGGCACATTATATTAGCTCAAGGATAAAAGATTCACCTGTGGAAACAGCAACAATGTGACATTAAGTACAAACATCTACAGAAAAACAAGGTCCAAAAATGTTTACAAAGGTAAGTTGAACAGTTTTTTCTTTTCTTTAAAGTTATCAAATACAGTAATTCACACTTAAATTCACCGAAACCTAGATTATATAAGGCATATACAACTCCAGCTAATGACAGGGATAAGAAACTAAGGAAGTTAAAAATATACCAGTGGATGACTTGTGGACAGTGGAATCCTTGCATCGCGAACCTCTATAACAACGTCCATCAGCTTCAACTGTCCCTTAAGCTCTTTTTCAGTTTTTGCAATATGCCCTGGATACCACTACTCAAATGCCAACTCAATAAGCATCAAAGCAAACAATCAAACAAATTTAAGAAATTAATAGCCACATTACTTCAAAAAGTCCGCACCTTTGTTCATACCTGAACGGGGCGTAATGATTTTGTCCAGTGATAAAGATCATTTTCTAAATCAACCCAATCGTATTCTGCTTCATGGTGGTCTAGCGTTTCTCCAAGCTTCAAATTTTCGTTCGGGTACCATCCAGATGACTTGCCCCCAACAATCTGTATATAAACATTAATCAACAAATAAATTGACATGTTAAAATGTTGAACGCACTATATAAAACCAAAATGACACCCCTCTCTAACACCTTAACAAGCACTCAGGTTAACAAAAGTCCCCAACTTCGAGTCTCAGTGCCACTCTGCCACTCATTCAAAAAGAAGATTTTCAGCCCAAAAAAAATAAAATAACATGAAAATAAAACCCCTTTCTAACACTTCAAGAAGAGCTCATGTTGACAAAAGATCCTACACTTCCAGTCTCACTTCCTCTCTGCCACTCCCTTACAAAAGGACATATATGCACATGCAAGAATAGTGTTCATTAGTGCACGAAAATCTTGCCATGCGTACAATTCAAAGAAGCATAGGAATTTTTTTTTTTTAAATACATCTTTTCATATACACTTTTTTTGCAATGATTGTTTGGCTAGGCTGCTGAAATTTTCAAAAAAAAAAAAAAACTCAAGTTCAGCTTTTCCCATAAGCCAAAATTTTTAGCTTCTCAAGGAAGCATTTTGTTCCAAAAGTTACTAAAGAAATACAATCAAAAAGGCCAATCCAAACGAGCCCTGAATCCGTTAGAGTTGGATAGAAGCAAAATATGAGGCGGGTATGCAGCTAACTTTTTAAGGAAAGCTAACAGTAAATGAAAAAGAAAGAAAATTGACTTTGCCTGAATAGTGGAAGAAGAGAGCGGCGGAGGAGGAGGAGGGTGGGCGGCGGAGATGGAGGAGAGAGATGGGGTGGTCCGGCAGTGAAGGGAGGAGACTCCGGCGAGTGAAATAGCAGTGGCGGGGCTGTTTCTAAGCCATAGGCCTGATGAGACTGACGAGAGCTGCTGAGAAGCCATCCTCGGCAAACACTCACCGCTCTTGCAAATGTGTTGATATTTTTAATATATGTTATTATCTACGGTTTTTCAAAAATTAGTGTAAACATATATATATATATGATATTTTTCAAAGTTCGGACCTTGTTTTGTTCTTTTTCTGTCTAATTCCAACGATTTGACATTTGGCCTGTTTTGCTGTGCTTATTTTCAAGTACTTGTAAGTAAGTAATGTGTAAGTTGATATGTATTTGAATAATATATATTTATAAATTATTAAAATATTTGGTAAATAAATACTTATAAATAGTGATAGAAGTTAAAATAATTGAAAAACACATGTCATTAATTAATGTTTTAAGTTTTTGAAGGGTAAAAGTGTTTTTAAACATAGGCAAATTTTGATGCTTATAAGTTGCAAAGAAAAAAAAAGGGCAGGCGTAACTTATTTTTTACCAACTTATAAACTCTTAAAAGCTGTTTATAAGACTAATTACTAAACATGTCATTTTTATTTCTTGACTTATAAACTAGTTTGACTAACTTATAAGCTTAGCGAAACAGGCTCATACATTGATACCAAATATTACATATAATATTAATTTAAGGTAGATACGAGTACATAGTACCGTTTATGAATATGAACATAGTTATAAAAAAAATTATGTAAGAACTGTACATGTTATTGTCATATAAAAAAGTATCGAGAGACTTTTATTTCTATAATATACATGTAAAAATTTTTGTGAGGAAAATTTATTAGTCTGGATATACAGTTTTCGAACTTATGAAATTTCTCTATCATTTATGGTTTATTAAAAATATTCAGTTAATAAATATTACTAATATCTTTTCATTGTAAAATCATCAAAACAGTTTTAAATATTACTTACAAATAGAGCATAACAAAATTTGGAATAAAACGAATCAAAGTTATAATCAGTGCTAGCATGGGAATGAGGGTTAATACTTTCTTATAAAAGTTAAATTTTCACTATTAACTTTCGGAACTTAATAGATTGGCAAACACAACGATAGATGTTCATTATTTGGGATATAAATATATGATCAAAATTAAATTTATATTGAATCTCGTATAACTTCTCGTCGTAATTCATTCTACGAGTATGGGGGCAGGAGACTACTGTACATAAGTTGAGACATCGGCTTAGGCAATGGATGTGTCAAAGCATGGAAATGTCAACCCTCACAAATCGATGTAAGACATTATAACGAAGATCGTTATCATGCATCCATAGGACCATATCCTCCCCTCGCAATTACAATGCTTCGAGAGAGGAGAATACTGTGCATGAGTCGAGATATCGGCTTTAAGCATAGATGTGACGCCCCCACAAACCGATGCGAATATAAAGATCATTATCTTGCATCTGCATCTCCTCCTTGCAATTACAATGCTAGAACAGAGGAGAGTACTGACATGAGTTGAGACATCGGCTTTGGCAATGGATGTCACGCCCAACAAACCAATATAGGACATTACAACGAAGATCATTATCGTACATCCCCTGTCCCCCTCACAATTACAATGCTTCGTATTGAGGAATGTTATCCGCATCCAATGCTAGTGAACAAGTCATAAGCCGTTGAAATCTGGAGGTTTGCATTGATTGAATGAAGAAATACATATGCATCCAGATCAAGGCAACAAATTGGCTCTCACGTTCCCACTGACACGGAGCAACTAATCACCTTCTGTACACTTTCTCCTGCGTTACACTATCTAGTTAAAGAACAAAACTAAGGCCGAACCATCTACCGCCGAATATCATCTTGGATAGGCCTGGTAAGAGCTCCAACAAAGTAATTACAAGTCTCGGGTAATATCCGTTGGATCAGACGAGGATACCTGCATCTCACATCCGGATAACACATCAGATTGCAGCGACTTAACAAATCTATGGAACGCAACAACTCGAGTTGAATTCCATGCTTTTCAATAGACCGAAATACCAACTCGCATCTTTGAGAGGGGAAAAAGAAGGCCAAAGAGGATTGAATTGACATACCATGGCATAGTACTCAATTTATCGAATTTCTCCAAGGTAAACAGAACGCAAGCATGTCTCAGCGACAAAGCATTAAATGCCTCTGACAATTCAAACATCAAAGAAACATTCTCCACCGAGATATCCTAGAAAGAAAAGAATAAAATGTCAGATCAACAGAAGACACGCAAAGGATGATGTGCTTCATTTCCGACCTCACCTGTGCTATGGCATATTCACATAGACGCTTCAAGCCCTCCAAGAGATACTGATCAGCAGCTCTGAGAAGGTCCTGAGCAATTTCTAAATTGACATCAACTGATCCTGTGTATATGTACCTGCAAGCACGAAACTTGTAAGGATGCAATATTGTCGGCATGCCAACAAATCATTCATTTTCATGTACAAAAAGATTATAGGGATTTCTGAAGAAACTTCACCTCATCATCAACTCAAAAACATCCCATCTGATGTTTGGAATCTCAATATCTTTGGCATCTCTCTCCTGCAATGCATCCAATCCATATTGTTTTAGATAGTCAATAAACAGCACCTATCACAAATCCATTTTAAATCCAGTATCTAGAATGCCAGAGATCAATTACCAAAAACTGGGATAACTACTCTAAGAAGGTCTGAGAATGGACAATGGCGTGTACAACAATACAGGAACTCATTAAAGATTTCCCAATATAGTTATCACTCCTTAGAGAACTATTGCTTTTCCAAGTAGTCGTAGAGCTGAAGAATAATTAAAGAAACTATGACAAAGACATAAGTTGATATCAGAACAAGGTAATCGCACCCAGAAGAACAAAATCAAAGAAAACTCAGGATTTTGGTACTCACCCTATAACCACCATCAAACATTGCCCTGAATGCATCAGAAGAAGCAAGTAGACAAATTCTATGAGCATAGAACCGTTTGCCTGGACAGAAATGTGAAACCGCCATAAGATAAACAGGTATAGGAACTAAGAATGCATAAGCACAAAAAGAACAGATGCCAACAAAAAAAGATGCGGATAAAAGAACAACAATCCACCTTCTACCAAGAAGGTCACGTCTGATAGCGTAGGATTATTTACATACTGTTCACCCAAGTACACCTGCACATCAGTGTCATTTTGCAGTTAAATACCATGGATGAGTCATAATAATCACAAAATTATCCATTTTATTATCATCCCAAAACCAGAAAACAAACCTGGGGTGTTGGCGATGGAGGAGCAGCATCCACTGGAGAAAGCGAGCTGGCTTTATTGGCTAACTTGCACAAAGCCGCAGAACCTTCTCTTTGGTACTTTAAGTTTGTAGACTCTAGAAGCTCCAAAAGCAACCCCAATCCTGTAACATGGTACAAATAAAAGAGGATGAAGTTCACATCAATGATTGAAATAGCTTCAGCAAGTTTAACAGAAAAGAAAAGAAAGAAAAGATTGACATCAAGCTAACGATGATGGAAACAATTTACCATTGTTATCAATGAAAATTGTTTTCTGATCATCAGGTGAACAAAGATGGGCAAGAGCCAATGCAACTCGTCTTTGAACAACATTTTCACCAACATTTTCATCAACATTTTCACCAACTCGCATCATATATAGCAAATGGCTCAATACCTGCAAAATGGATGAAATATACTTAAGGTCCTGTAAACTGAGACAACATTTCATGAAGTTCATATCAGAAACTAGTGACTTCTTTAAGACTCATGCATAGCACAGAAGCGAATAGTTTGGGATCTCAAGAGGCATCCATACATCATGACAGTATCCTCTCTTTCAATGTACAACTTGGATCTTCTAATTGTGCAATTGCGCCATACACTCCAATGTCATCTCTTCAAAAGTCAATTTTCTACCAATATGGTATCCTTTATGGGTGATAAGAAAGACACTAGGTGTTTAGTTTAACCGAAACCTCACGATATGAAAACTCACTGCAGCGTGGACTTACATACAACAGATTGTATACAATTTTTCAAATAGAAGGGCAAACAGTTAACTTACTCGTCCATGAATCTTCTCCTCTAATCTTTTCAAAGTCTTGGCCACACAATCTCTAGTTGGCTGCAAAAAGAGTAAGATTCATTGTATTAGACATAGCAAATGAAGCTATGAGTGCAAAATAATTATAGAACGGCATAAAGTGGAACCAAGCCAAATACAAAGATGCTTAGCTATGCAATGAAGAGAGATAGATAGATCTACATAATATAGAGAGACAGAGAAGAGAGAAGGAAAAGTGAAGAAATTAAATACTCACTTGGACAATAAATTCCCCATCTTGTAGTTTTTGAACACCTCCGACCCTAATAAAGTCTGCAACATTGTCCTGTAAAAAAAATATACATTTATGATCCACACACAAACACAGCTTCAAACTAATGACTTAATCTGTGATTCAATATAGTTGCCACACCTCATTATCTGCAAGCCCATAAAGAGCAAATGCAGCATTATGTTGGAGAGATCCATTTTTGGAATCAAGAAGCTTCAACAGTGGTACTATACCACCGCTATGGGCAATACCAGCTTGGTTGTGTGTATCCTAAGAGATGAAACAAAATACCATGAAAATTATGAACATCCACAAGACCCCACCCATAATTAAGAGTGAAATTTAGAAGAGAAATAGTTGTGGACATTGGCTGTAAGCCTGTACATTAGCTAATGCCCCGCCGCCCGGGGGGGGGGGGGTGGTGGGGAATTTTTCTTGAACTCAATAGAAGATCCAAGTCCAAAAAGGCATTGTTTAACCTTTAAATGGGTGTTGCCTAACGCCTTGAACAGAGATTGCAGACATATATAATGTATTATCCATTCACCTCTGTGGTGGTACCTAACAGCCAGTTACTGTTACTTTATTCTAGTCTTAAATGTTTCTATGACTTCAAGAATAGCCAAAAAAAACAAAAGAATGACAATCAACAGAAACGATGTAGTCATTGTTATTACAAGTACATTGACTTGATCCGAGATATAACGTGTATCATTTATATACAATTACCTGTGCCAACCTCCCAAGCGCAAATGCCGACATTTCCCTTAGTTGAGCATCAGGTGATTGGAGCATCTCAATTAATGGTCCAACCGCACCCCTCTGAACAATGTGGACCTGCACAAGGCATTGAACCAAAGTCAATCGCATAGTTGAAGTTAATGAAATTAGAGTTGTTCAAAGCACTCATCAGATAGAAACTGAGTCAATCCGCTGGTTAATTGGAAAGATGTCAAATCTGTCAACCTTACAATCTGAATCTGTTGCAGCAAATTGACCAAGAAGCAAAGCAGCTTCCCTTTGGCTCTCTGAGCAGCGGGAACTGTCATCAAGAAGGAAACAAGATGAAAAATCGGCAAAGGAGAGACAGAATTCGGGAGAACCCTGTCAACAGGAATTCCATGTGGACAAGTTCACCAGCGACTTTTAGAAATCAGTTCCAACAAAACGAAGTAAAACATTAAGCTCAACAAATACCTAAGCAAGCCAATTACAGGTTGTAAAGCTCCAGCAAGAAGAACTTCTCTCTTGATATTTGGAGATGAATGGACCAAGTTTCCAATAACACCAACCTGCAATGCACCTTCATTACTAGAAGCACTTGAAATATTATCGCAGAGAGAAGCAATAAATTTGAATTACTATAGTGGACATAAAATTGAAATAATATCAGACCGCTTCATAGTGTATGGCAGCATCCTTAGACCAGAGCATCAGAATAAGCGTAGGTAGAGCATTGCACTCCACAATCTGCAATTAACCCTGTATATTAATGAAAGGAAAGTGGATAACAGTTTGAACGCCAGTCAGAATTCAATATCCACCAACCTGATTCTTGTTCTCATCGTTCTTAAAAGCAAGAGTCCGCAAGGCTCCTGCAGCTGCTCTCTGCACCTTTGTATCAACAAACTCAAGCAATTCAACCAGTGGAGGAATGCCACCTTCAATCCTACATGTATAATGTCCAATGTCACAAACTATGAATGATAATTTAAGAAGTATCATAGCACCCTGCATAAAAGAAAAAGAAAGCAAGAAACCATACCTAACACGAGACTTAATGGAACTATTCTCATGAGCAAGATTAGTTACTGCATCAGCTGCTCTCCTAATAACACCATTGACTGCACGAGAGTTTTGAGCATCCTTGTGCCTCTTTAGCAGATTCACAAGAGGGGATAATGCACCAGCATCAACTATCAGTTGCTGATGATCTGGCTGTTAAAAGGGAAAAACATGGATAGCAACTTAGTGATTATCTAGACAAGAAGGCCTATAAACCCAACAGGTAAGTAAACTTCCCAAGTTTCTATGTGGTACACTGTTCCTAAACTAACCCAATTATGCAAGCATGTGGTTTCAATTAAAGACCAAAGAGTGTCTATTGCTGCTAAAAGATAAGCACTTACTAAAAAGACTTGTATCTAACTCCAGCTGTCACTATAAGAAACACACCGCCAAGGTGCTATATGACTAATGAGGTTGGAAGCTCCAGTACAAATAATAGTACCATTATAAAGAAGTATAAATCTTTATTTATTTATCTATTTGTGTTTTTGGCCAGAAGGCCAGTTGTTTGCAATTGTATCGGCAAAAAGGGAAGGGGCAAAGTAGATAAAGATCAAATCTGCCAATTAAAGATTTAAACTCATACTAAAATACAGAACCTATAATTACTTTCCCTTTTAAGAGATCTCACACAAAAGATTAACTTCAAAAGGCGAAAGATGCAGTAAAATAATTTAATCATGTTCAGCAACATGCAGGGGCAAAGCCACATGTAAGCAAAGGGAACAATTGCCCCCCTTATTTTTCTTAAAATAGTCTAAAAGGATTATTAAAAAAATAAAAATTAAATTTCTTATGTAGATATATTAACTGCCCCTCTTCTTTCTTGCTTTTTAGGACTAACAAATTAGAATAAGTTAAAAGCTGCTGCATCATTATCAAGACATTGAATACTCGCACAAAACAATTGTAATTTTATATTTTTCAATTTGCTAATATAATAGATGTTATATATATTTGTTAGTAACTAGTTTGTATATATTTCTCATTTACTTAAAATTTTTGTAACACATGAATTACTATATATGTATAATAATTTTGCCCCCCTTAATCTCAAATTCTAGCTTCGCCCCTGGCAACATGCATATGCATCTTCAATTCTTTTACATACGTTTTCCAGTTAAAAAGACTATTTCGAGCAATCCCTAACAGTTCAGCATCCGTAGATCAAGTAAATATTTCTCATAGGAATTTCATATTTAAGTTGCAAAATCATTAGAAAGAAGCAAGCTACCAAGCTCTGCAGCTTACTTTAACGGCAAGAAGCCCAAGTGTAAAGGCACTTCCTTTTTCAACCTCATGCTCATATGGCATTTGACCTGTGTCTCCTTCCCTCACTGGTGGTGGCGCACTCAGATGCTTAACCAATGCCGTAACTGCTCCACAATCCACAATCACATTCACGATCTCCTCTGTAACCACACGAAGCTCGAACATCAAAACCAGGAAATTCACAAAACTTCACCCGTAAAATAAAAAGAAAAACCTCACACCTCATAATACTGTAAAATCAATCAAAATTCAAAAAGAAATAACATCACAAAAACACTCCAAAAGTGGGAAATATTTCAAATTCACACATGCAAGCTTATAGAACTGTAAAAACTTAAACTTCAATCTGCAAATATATTTTTGGAACCTTAAAAGAACTCGAAAGATAAAGGATTAAAATTATGATATATTTCAATCTCAACTTGGAACATGACACAGCTCATACGTCAGGAAAAATCACTTAAATTCCAATCCGCAATAAATCAAACGAACAATAGTAAAGAAAATTTTGGAACATGCAAAACACTTGAAAATGACGTTAAAAATAATAGCAGAATTTCTATTACTACGCATAAAGCATATAGAATTGAGAAAGCAATTTAGGAGCCTTCAGAAAAGTCCAAAAATGAAGGCTTAAAATAATTAAATATTTCAAATCCAGCAAATATAAACTTAATCAACTCTGAAAATCATTTAAATATCGATCTACACTAAATTAAATGGAAAAGGTTAAATCTTTCTGGAGCCTTCAGAAACAATCAAAACTGAAGTTAAAAAAAAAAGAATAAAAAAATTATATAATCCAAATCACAACAAAAAGCTTAAGAAATGTAAGACTACTTGAACTTTTCTCTGCAATAAATTAAATTAGAAGAAAAAGGAGCAAACTTTTGGAACCTTGAAAAAACCAAAAAAAATGAAGGAGTAAAAGAAAAAAATATTTCAAACCACAACACATGCAACTATGCAAGCTTATACAGCTGCAAAGTAACTTAAATTTCGATCTAAAATTAATTAAACTAAAAAATCAAAAATCAAAAAAAAAAAGTAAAGCAAATTTCCGTACCGTTCTTAGCGAGCTCGGAGAGAACATGAATCGCACGTTTGGCCGACGCTCGATCGGCCTCGATCGAGGAAAAGGTGGAGTCGAGGATGTCCACTTGAGCGCGGACTTCGTGGACAAGATCTTGAGGAAAAGGTGGAGTCGAGTCGATCTTGTGATTCTCTTCGAAATCCTCCTCCAGCTTCCTCTTCAAGCTTCTTCTCGCGGCGGAGCTGGATGACGACGACGAGGACGACGACGGAGACGACTGGTCGTAGCGCTTGCTGCTCTGGTGGTGGTGGTGGTGCTCCATGAGAGAGGAGGAGGAGGAGACGAGGAGAGAGAAAAGAGAAAGCGCAGTTACTCCGTGCTCTGTGTGTTGTTGGTGTTGTTGTGTGAGAGTGAGAGCGTGTGATGGAGGGTGGGGGTGTGTGTGTGTGTGTGAGGGGTAGTTTTGGAAATGTTGGGTTTCTTTTTGGGTTGTGTTGAAAGTGAATTGTGTGGGCTCGTGTCGGTTTATTGGTAACCGGGCACGCCCGCCCGTACAATACTGAAAATTTTTTTGACAGATTTCGTGGGGCTGTTTTCCCGCCTTTTGTTTTTCCTATATTCTCATTATTAATTTTTCTAGCTATACAAATTTTGTAATATTTTTTTATTTTAAAAAAATAACGCATTGCCTTCTATTCATATTAAAAGAATTATTTAATCAATTTTATTCTATTTTATTTTTTTCTTTTTTTATTCTTTATCTACTTTATTTTAATTTTTCTTTTTAATACTATTCAATTTTACAAAATATAAAATTATGATTAGTATTAAAAACTTGCTAAAATTCAAATTTTATAAAACGTACCCATATTTTATCGTTAAATGACTTCTAAAAATCACCAATCACTAATAAACTAAGACATAAACAATACTAATTTTTCTAATGTACGTGCTGATTTTTTAATTATAAATCATATATTATTTTTCACTTAGTTAATAAAGAATATAGGTATAAATTTTAAAATTTTATTTGAAATTTTAACATATATTTGAATTGTAAATAATCTATCAATTATTAGATGATTTTTATTCAAAATATTTTTTATATTTGTTATTGAAAATTTTGGCTTCTATTCATAAGAGATATTGACTTTAATTTTTCTTCATAAATAAGTAGGATGATACGTTTTGCATTTTTAATATAAATATATGTCTACACGTTAGAATAAAAAAAATAACTCTTCGTTTAGAAATAAAATATATGACTATATATATTTGTTATATAATATATATTATAATATTTTTAACTATTATTTTTAAAATAATAAATAGTTAATATTTTATTAAATACTTATATACTTGAGTCTTTATTCGCCTTAGATTTGGATTAATTGTTGTCACTTTTTATCCTTTGTAATCCCTATATCAAGTTTTATCCTTCGAAATTTATCCAATGCTAAATCACTTATCATTTAATTTGTTAAAAAATAGGCATGAATAATTGAGTTGATTTTTATTAATCAATTACTTTTAAGACTTTTTTTTCTATGATCGATGATTGTTTAGGATAAACATGTTTTTTTTTCTATGATCAATGATTGTTTGACATATGTTATACTTTTACTTTCACTTGATATATCTTGTTATTTATAATATATAATTTTATTATACTCTCACTTGATATATCTCATTATTTATAAATACATATTTTTATTGTTTACTGTTTTATTTTTTTATAAACTTTTGTTTTTTAAATTTATTTCTACATTTTAAAAAAATTATGTCATACCAATACATTAATATAAATCTTGTGCCGAAATTCACTAAAATTTATTGACATATTTGGTTGGGTGAAGAATGTCCCAAAAGGCTAGGAGTTTTAGAGAAATTCTTGGTTGTTAAAAAAAGATTTATAAAGTATATATCATCCGTTCTTTCTCCCTTATTGACTGCCCTATTTGATCTGGACTCACATGGCGAAGAACTATTACTTTAATCCCTGTAGTGGGAAAGTAGCTTCTTACGTAAGTTGTAGTAGTTGTTCTATATTTTTCTAATTTCATTCGCACATAAGCCAGTATATATAGCAGTTCACAAGCTATTTACTATGCTTACTGTCAACACTCCTTCCCTCTTCTGAGGTGAAAGACTGGTTATAATTAACTCACAAAAAAAAATTTGTACTAAAGCATATCGTTCTTCTGTAAGAATTCGGTGCAAACTTATGGATCCCTGTTGTTTCGACAAAATTATCTCATGCCAATGTATTAATGTAAATCTCGTCCCAAAAGTGATTGAAATTTTTTGACAAATTTGTTGGGGCGCTTCCGGCCTTTTTACTTTTCATATTTTAAAGCAAAATTATTGGCACTTGTGTAAATCTAATTTCACAAAAGAATATTAATTATCGGCACCAATGTAAACCTAGTTTCCCAAAAAAGAATGGATATTATCTTTTCTTTTTGTCTGTGTTAAACAAAAAGGGAGTTGTGATTATGTTTGGAAGTGGAGTTTATTCGGGTTTTTTTTTAATTTTTTTGACCCAATTTTTAATATTTTTTGCGAGATAACCTGTTTTTGAATGGGTTTTAAAAAATGACACAATCTCATTCTGAGAACGCGTAGGCGTGTTCCCAAAACAAGAGCCGCGTTCCCAAAACATGGCTGGTGTTTTTATCAGCCTTTAGTTACTTTATTATTATTATTATTGTTTTGGGTGGACCTTATTTTTTCATTATAAATTATGGAACAATGTTACGCTTTTCCCTTATGTATGTATTTATAATCCGTGGATGCTTTTATTTCAGCATTATGGACACTTCATTATTAATTGGACATTATACACTTAATTCTTTTTGGTTAAGTGAACATTACGTTGTAATTGTGAACAAAACATTACAAAATTATAATTAAGTAAACAAAACAAGGTTACAACTAAATAAGATTACTTAGATTACAATTAATATATATTACATAACAACATTTAAGATTTCAACTAATACACGTTACATAACAACATTATAAGATTACAACTATACGCTACGCATTTTGATTATTGGGGCAAGTTGGAGCAGTGTGGCTTTGTTGACCTCATGTTGTACCACTTCATCGTCCACCTTGGTTTTAGCGATCCATATCGTTTCGAATGCACCGGCCTCCAGCTTGAAATATTGTCCATAATGTTGAAATAAAAGCATTCACGGATCATAAATAACTATATAAGGAAAAGCGTAATACCGTCCTATAAATACATAATAAAAAAATAAGGTATATTCAAAACAAAAGAAAATAATAAAGTTGTAAAAACAAAGGAACGTGGCTCTCGTTGTGGGAACGCGTTCCGAGAGTGAGATTGGGACATTTTTGAAAACTCATCCAAAAACAGGTTATTTTTGCAAAGAATATTAAAAATTGGGTCAAAAAAATAAAAAACCTAGCTTTTTCTGGGTGATGAAGTGGGCAAAATTTTTACATAGTTGTAAGTTTATTTTACAGTTAATATAAACAAAAAGAAAGCGTATGTAAATTTGTATACGTGGAATTTGATTGATATTATGTTTCTCCAATTAGTTTTTGGAAGAGTGATTGTATCATATTTACTTAAAATAAATGTTCAAGTTTGTAATATTTCAATATTATTTAAATACTAAAATCATTTTACATATTCACTTGAAACAAATTATTAACTAATGCCTTCTATTGACTAATATCTAATAATAAAAACATATATTTTTTCTATTCCATAGATATAATTAACGTGAAAAAAATATAATTTGTTCCAAAAAGTATAAGACATTCAAATTTTTAGCTTGAAATTTTTATGGAATGAATAACACTCAGAATAATTATAATAGTCATCTCTCTCTATATGGATGTCGCAAAGTTGCTTTGGGGTTAACAGCAATGTGTTGACGCACTTTCATCATTGATTTTAAATAAAGGGTACATGCCATTCTTTCAAAAAGATAAGACGTGTGTATCGTAAACGGTGGTAGTTAATAATTAATTTTTTTTTATATAAAAAAAATTCAATTGGTAGCTCAATCACTAACTAATAAATTTCCGGTACAATAACCCTCCTCAAAATCATTACACTAAGTAAGGCAAAGCACTCAATTTAACAACTATGCCGACCAATGCGGCTCCAATGCAAGCACAAGGAGGACAAAATGAAAATAAGAGATAGGCGCACAAGAAGGGGGGTTAACGACGAGTGTGGTGGCAACAAAAGAAAAGGGGAAGATACTCGAATAAAATAAAATTAAAAAAAAAGATAAGAGCACAAGAAAGTGGAAAAAAAGAAAACAAAATAAAAGGGAAAAGAAGAAAAGAATGAGACCTAAAATGTTTAAAATGGTTTTATTAACCCCAAACGATTAGATAAAATGGAGAAATTATAGATGCGAGGAGGAAATGAAATGCAATTTCTCTCAACCTTGAGGTGCGAAGTTAATAAATTTACTTATCATTATCCAAGTACACTGGATCCCCGGCATCTTCAGTGGGGCAATATGCGTTTCTTAGTTCAAAAGCATCATGCTTCTTCAATTCCAAGCAACATGAACGAGTGTAACGATGCAAAATTATGAATGCCTTGCAATTTGGAGAAGTGAAGCCACGAGTCACCATTATGTGTATACTTCTATTGAAGATCTTTATGAGTTGCATAGAGAATTTTCTTTCTTTCTTTCTTTCTTTCTTTTTTTTTTTTTTTTTTCCAATGAAGACCTAATTCAGTTGAAAGTTTATCATTCTTGGATGAACCACCTTTCTTCAGACATCATCCAAAATACTTTTTTTTTTCTTTTTCCCAATGAAGGCGTAATTCTTTGAAAGTTTATCATTTTTTGGGTGAGCCACCTTTCTTTAGACATCATCCGAAATAATTTAAAATTGACCAAGAACCTAAAAAATGATCCAAAATCCATAAGGCTTATTGATCCTGCATGTAATTTGCTAGCACTTTGCACAAGTATTAGCTTCTCTTAAATATATATATATATATATATATATATATATATAAAATAAAGAAGCTTTTTTTGCTAGAAAAAAAATCTTATGACAATCCTCCAAGAAAAGTCTCAAAAGACTAGTCCTCGAGTTTCATCAAGACACTCCTCTTTTCAGATATTAGCTTAAGGCATATCCACGAGGTTTCAAGAGCAATTACTATCTTCAACGATTATGTTAGACCTTTTAATTTAATAGACGTGAGTTTTACTTGAGCGCGTTTGTTATCACACTATCCAATTTGATGAAACTCAAAATCTAACACATCAACACGGCCCAAACATAAGCCCAATATCAAAGCCCAGCACCTAGTATCAATTACCAAATTTGCAGATTGAATAGCAAAAACAGAAGTCTCACAGAAAGCCCACTTATAAAATCCATTACAAAAAACCTACTAAGCATAGCTACAAGGTCGTAGATTCATATTCATCAATTCATAAATCTTGAATTTTCTCATCACTTTGTACTGTTTATGAGAAAATTCGACTCTCTAACTAATTTTTTTTTAATATAAGTCTGTTTGGATTGAATTTTTTTTAAAGAAAAATTATTTTTTTCTTGAAAAAGTTACATTATTTTTGTAATAATTATTTGATTTAGTTTCCAAAAAAACTGAAATATTGAAAAAAGCTCAAATACAACTTTTTTTAGAAAGCAGAATTTTTGCTTTTTAAAAAAGTTATTTTTTAAAAGCTGTTAAAAAATACTTTTAAGAAAAGCCAATTTAAACGGGCCATATATACATACATACATACGTATATATATGTATATATATATGTATGTATATATATATATATATATATATATATATAGATGTATGTATATTTCTGTTAGAGTATGACTCGAATTTCAAATCTAATTGAATATTGGGGAGAATAGGAAGTCAATAAGAATAAAAGTACTTTAGATTATAGGATTCTTAATCCAAATAAGATTAGTATATGTATTATATAAATAAGATTTTTTATCATGAGTTTAGTTGTTACACGCCACAAGGTGGGTGTACCATATTTGGTTACTAAGAAATTGTTTCTTTTGAATAATAGAGAATTAGTCTTGTAGATGTAGGTCTTAGTCGAACCACGGTAAAATCTTGTATGTTTTTGTATATGTTACCTCCATTGTTTTATATATGTTTATTACCCTAGTGTCCTATGTATTTATATAAGTGATACTCTCAACAATATGTTTATTACCTTAGTGTCCTATGTATCTGGGCACGTGATCCTCTCAACAATTTCGGTCCGCATCGTGATCTATCCATTGATAGAAATGGATAACTGTTGTATGTTTTGATTGTTTTCCCCTCAAAGTACTACAATGTTAAATAAAAGACGTCATCTTTTGGCATCGTATTGAAATTAATTGCGAGAATGGTATATTTGACTTTAAGTAAGTAGAAACTTAAAGGGTGTTTTGTCTTGCTTGTAAGTACTTTTTCTTTGTAATTGGGTCTAACCTACAAGTGGAAAAAGTAAAAATAAATGTTTGATAAAATTTATTTATAAGCAAATTTTATCTACTTATAAACTGGTAAAGAAAAAGTAAGGGAGCTAGCGTTCTCTTTTACTTGTTTATCACAGTTTAATTAAATTGATTTTTTTTTTTGGAAAAGAAAATCGGATTTGATTTTTGGAATTTCAGTGAGACAAAACAAAAAAACAGCTCATAGATGTCCAAATAATAGAAAACTGTCGCTGCTTCGTCTTCACTGCAAAGACACGGGAGTACTGACTGTTTAACAGTTAATAGCGTCGGCGATGCAATCAATAATCTTTGCAAAAATCAAAAACAAAAAGAAAAAAAAAAACAAAAATCAAAACGTACGTGGCGTACGAATCACCCAGTCAGATTTGCTGCCATTTTTATTTCCCTTCTCTTTTTCTTTCTGTTTTCCTCAGTTTTCTGCCATTTTATCCCCTCCAGCTCTTTTTCTTTCTTTTTTCTAAATAAATAGTTAACCCACTCCACTGAACAGGGAATGTTTGAGACCGAGTCAATTACTAACTTTCCGATGCTTATCGATGTCAAGTGTACTGTCATTCTCGATCATTGCTAGTGTCACGTTCTTGAGCTCAAACCCCAAATTCACGAGTAAAAGAGTATTGTAGACATAATTACGCAAATGCATATGTTAATTTTCAGCCATAAGTATAAGTTAATGCCAAGTAGGTGAACTGCATCGACTATTGTCGATTGTTTGTCCAGCTATATTGGAATAAAAAATAATGTGCATGCACCATCCGCCGTACCCAGACAGGCAGGCATATCACATCACATCTCCTGGCTACATGACATGAACTGAACCACAAGTAACCTTTAACTTAGATGAAAATTTACGGATTTAAATTTTCTCACCATATTATAATGTTCCAAGAAAAATTCGAGTGACGAGAAATTATTTATGATCTATTTTATTTCAAAACAAGGTTTAATTTTTGATTGAGTATTGTTAAAATTTATTGTCTCATTTAAAAGCTTAAATTTATTGAAAAAAATTAGTTTATCTATTTAATATGTTAATATATTCCCCGTGGACATGTTTAATATTTTTTAAAGGTAGATCAATGACTTTCGAACTTGCAATCATCGGACAATCTTCATGCTTTTTAAAATGGGTAGTGTTGAATTTTGTACTTAAGACCTTCCGACTTCTAGGCTCTAATATCATGTAAAAATTTACCACCTCATTTAGAAAATATTTTTTAAAGGTAGATCAATGACTTTCGAACTTGCAATCATCGGACAATCTTCATGCTTTTTAAAATGGGTAGTGTTGAATTTTGTACTTAAGACCTTCCGACTTCTAGGCTCTAATATCATGTAAAAATTTACCACCTCATTTAGAAAATATTTTTTAAAGGTAGATCAATGACTTTCGAACTTGCAATCATCGGACAATCTTCATGCTTTTTAAAATGGGTAGTGTTGAATTTTGTACTTAAGACCTTCCGACTTCTAGGCTCTAATATCATGTAAAAATTTACCACCTCATTTAGAAATTTAAATTTATAAAGATGATATTGATTTATTTATTTATTATATTAATAAGCATTGTGGAAGTAAATTTACAAAACTGACACTTGCGAGATTTAAGCTTGTGAGCTGAATTTTAATACCAAATTAAAAGATCATTTCTTCTAAAAAGTTTTAATTCGACTCCTAAGAAAGTTATTTTTAATCTTACTATTAAACAGGAAAGAAAATATGTCTATTCACTAGTTAAGGTCCTATCACATCAAGTGATCAACATTTGCGCTCAATGTTACACAGTGAAGCATCCATAGCATTGATGTTACACTCTACAACTTCTTATATCAATATGAGAAAGCAACCCTTACTATTTTTAGGCGCATTAATAAGAAAGGTTAAAGAAGATATTGAACTAATTTCAAATATATTTAAAATGTATTATCTTATAACTTTGCAAGAATAAATAATTTAGCACGTTACTCCATATAAGTGAATGGGATTGAAATTTTTCGAAAGAAATTATTAATTTGTTGAAAATCAATTTAAAGAAGATATTGGGTACCAAAAGTTGGTGAAATGTGTGGATGTATAAGCATGAATCTAACTTTTCTTGGCGCTTGTTTATCTTTGGAAAAAAAGAACACGTTAAAGGGCTAAGCTTTACTCCTTTTAAGATAAAATCAACCTCAATGTAGATATAAATGCAAACAGGAGCAGTTATCACCTAATTTACCTTTCAAGAAACCACCCAACAAAGTTTAGTTAACATTCGGTGAGGCAGAAATCTCATATTTAGTGTAACTCACAAAAGAGTAATAAAAGATTCTGTTATTTGATGACATAATTCAATTGATTAAAGTTGAAGAGATTCATAGATATACTCACAATCGTCTAAAAGTTCCATTTTATAATTCACTTGGTACAGGGAGCTCCTCGTGCTGGTTTCTTTTTCTCTTACAATTTTTTAGTGACAAGAAACTTATTTTCACTATAATCACTTTGAATTTACATTAAGACCATAAGTTTGAGATAGACTTAACGATCATGCAATAATAATAATGGAATGGTGTAAGTTCGAGTACGATAAGTTGTTATGAACATTTGCAGGCAACGGTACAGAAGAATCTTGCTTGCTGCTTAATTAATTCATAAGGTTAGGTAATATTTGCTAATTAACTCCGTTGTTTTGGTGGGCCAAAAGTCGTTACGGATAAAAACATTTTAATGCTTGGGTCAGTGGGAAAGGGGACGATTCCGGTGGGAATACTTGCATTTAAATAAAATAGGTTCTTTTCATTAACCACTCGAAACATACATGTATCTGCACTATATTGCAGTTGTTATATATTTTGAATTTATTAATTTATTAAGAATTTGTTTTTAATATATAAATGTTCATGAGATTTCGAAATAAAAACATTATATGTTAATTAAGAAATTTATTTATTTATTTATTTTTATCAATTTATCAATGATAAAAAATTTAAATTTAAAAAAACTAACCTAACATTAAAAAAAAAAAGAATGGCATAACATTTTTTTTTAAAAAAAAACCCATAATTGTTGAGTGTGGTGCCCATATTAGTTTACATACAGTTCCAAATTCTAAGAAAAAGTACTTCACAAAAAGATTATGATTTACATGTATTTGAATTAATTTTTTAAAGAAAAAAATACAAAGAATTTAAGCTTTTGATGGTAACTAAAAACATTTTTTTTTTGGTAGTGGAAGAAAAGAAAAGCATGTGAGAAATAAAAAATTTAAGCTTATTAGTTATATTATAAATGAATACTTTTTTTAAAGTCAATTCAGACTAGCTCATCGTGTATCTGATAATAAACTAAGATGGTTTCGAGACCGTGTGGTCATTATCAAATTAAAGAGTAATTAAGACACCTAACTTTTTCCATTAAACTTACAATAAGGATTTAGATTCACTTGGGAGGACGCGTAGCTCCTGATGAATAGACTGTATGCCAAACCATGAAAATAAAGTATGCTACCTTTTCATAATGAGGTAGTTAGAATCTTATGTCATACTCTTTCACAAGGCTTAATATTTAGTGGTATCTTAATTATTGTCTTAAAAATAAGAGATTTCGATATCAATTCTCAACAAATTTAATTATTGTATTATTGGTTTTAACTTTCCTTGCATCAAACATAAATTAATGAAGACCCAATATGGAAAAGCCTAGTAATTGAAAGGGATCCTGCTTAACCTAATTAAGCTTTTTAATCTTTTCTATATCTTAAAGCAACAAAATTAATAAACTAATTGACAATGCAAGCAAATCATCAGGCTTTATTTGCAACTTTTCTTTCTAGGTTAGAATCTAGCTTGTCTTTACTATGTTCTTTTAGGTTTTATTACTGCAACTAATAGGTATGATTTGGACGTGTAATTTTCACTTCAGTCACCGAGTGTGTTGATATAATAATTAATCGGACTAACATTCCAAAAGGAAACAATCCTTTGTCCCAAGTTAATAGTAATCATAGCGAACAAAGGCAAAGCACAAGCACCAACAAGTTATTGATTGATCAGGTGGTAGTAGTTTCATTCCTGTAAAGAAGAGAATAAAATTTTGAATATAAAAAAATCATACTTGTTGAGGGAACTTTTCCTTTACCACTAGCTTTTGATCTGGTAAGAATTAGTTCTAAATTATCGACGCTTCTTGTTTTGACACTACAAGTGAAGGCAAGTAGGCATTTTCTTTTTCCAGCCAAGGCAAGTAGGCATTTGTGCATGACTTGTTTCCATATTAAAATGCAAACTGCAAAAAAAGGTTACCTGACTTGGTACCACTTGCAAATATAATATCAAAGGTGGTACATATACGTCTAATGGTAGAGCGTTATAGTTTGGACAAAATATTTAAATCAGTTAAGAAACTATTCTCTCTTGAAACTAATCCTAGTAAATATATTATTCAACTAATTAGCATCATATACATATATACGTGTGTATGTCTTGTGTATTATATATTAGGAGTTCATATAAATTTTAGAGATCTTGAAGGAGGTCAGGTGGTGGTTGTGTGGTACTAGTTAGTCTAAAATAATGCTCTAACAACTCTCTTGATTTTATGAGATTCTTTTTTTCTTTTCCTTATTAATTGGAAATGCTCTTTTCTCTAATATTACAACCATTATGAGATTCCATTTGTTTTTTTTTAATAACGAGAAATATTTTTCAAAGATCCTTCAAACTCATACTAGGATTTATATCTTGGGTGTTGGCTGGGACACTTGATCTCGTTGGAAAAGACAATTAAATTTAGTTCAACACAAAAGATAATAGATTGATTCCAAACATATAAACTATTATTTTATGTTCAAGATGTAAACAAATTTTTTATTCACTGTCTAGATATATGTTATAAAGCTCGACTGGCTAATTAGGGATAAAATTTAGCTAACTTATGTGCACATTGCAAAAGCCTGCTAGGGGATCAGTTCCATATATAAGGGCTTGTTTGAATTAACTTTAAAATTTTTTTTTTTATATATTTTTTTGAAAAAAGTATTTTTTTTAAAAAAATTGAAAGAAGCCATAAATTGAGTTTTTTTTTCTTTTTCCAACTTAGTTTTAACTTTTGTGAAATTCAATTTAAATATTTATTGCAAGAAGGATATAATTTTGTCACAGAAAGAAGTGATTTTTCATAACCAAAAAAAAAACCAATTTGAACATGCACTAAGTGTTTTTCTTGTCGGCTTCATGTTGATTATTGTCATATAAATGCATATATGATATAGTGAGTTGTAATACAATATTAAGAAGCATTTTTGGCCGTGAAAGATATTCTTCAACGTGCTCAAATCAAATAAGCACGTTTAGTGTTGATTCAATAAGATCTACACAAGCTGCATTTCACATGTTCTTTCCCCCCCCCCCCCCCAACATGTTTTGCTAAGATGACATGTTCAAGCTATATATAAAAACATATGAAATTTGAATTTTTTTTGAAAATTAGTGGTTAATCACTTGATTTACTAGCTTTCACATGTGAACTAATTAATGAGATTTGTATCTATTCATAACCTTATACACCTATAATTAAGGATATCTCATAGTTGTAATTAGCCCTGTTTTATATATATGTATACACACACATATGTAGATATAAATTGCGAGATTGGCTCCACTAGGACCAAGGTGGTACTTCTGTGGAAGTTGATTAGATCATAACGCAATTTTCAGCTGCAATTTCTTTTATCTCCTGGCTAGTATAATCCACTAACATTTGATAAGATAAAGAAAGGGAAAAATCCAAGTACTACCAAACTCAAATTTTTAAATATTGAAGGGGCTGAACAATATAATGTTTATTGAGAATGACACAAGCCAACATTAAAAAAGAAAAAGGGATCTTTCTATAGGAGAGAACAAAGATATATAAAACTTGTTTACCTGGGCTTATTATAAGAAGAATTGCGTGTGGCAAAATCTTTGAATTTGGATTATCTCATTATATAGACGGACTTCTTGGCCACTTTTGCATTGGTTAATGGTCTTGTTCCTTGTGCTATCTCCTTTAGGTCCTTCTTAGAAGATTGCAAAAGGACTCTAGATCGTAGGAGAGGCTTCACGTTTCATCATGTATATAGGGAAGCTAATAGTTATACATATTAATTAGCAAATTATGACCGCAGTAAGTTGTAGCCCCGTTGGACTTGGAATTGTCTCCCAAGCGAGATTCAGGCGCAAGTCCAAGAACTTCTGGGGAGGAGTAACAAAGGGGTTGTTCTCCCTTAGAAGGATAAAATTGTATAACTGGTTTGGTCTTTGACAAAAAAAAAAAAAAAAAAAATGACTTCTATTAATTTTTGATTAAAAAATATTTATAAACACTCAAAATAAATATATGGCGGAACACAATTTTTGCAAGGTGAAAATCTCTTTCACCGGACCAGTGAGATATGAATGGTTCGGTTTTAATTTGCTTGTTCGTGCTACAACACGATAATGTACTTAGAAACTTCGTATAAAAGAAAAGGTACATGCACTTTGCTCTATTTGACATTGACACAACTAGTGTACGTATTTAGTACCATTATTTAGTTACTGAAGGCTGTACCGCAGAATTATATACCTTGTACTTTATTTCTCAATCTCTCTATTTTCCGGTATTTCTTTTACGTTCTTGGTTCTCCATACGAGTTAATTTGGGTCATTTGAATTAACTTCTTTTACAAAGAAATAACTAATTTTTAATAATGGATTAATTTTAAAAAGCTGAAATTATAAAAAAAAAACTTGAATTTAGCTTTTTTCTTTTATAACACAGAAAGTTCAACTTTTCAAAAAAGTATTTTTTTTTAAAGTTATAAAAAATATATATAAAACTCATGTGATTGGATGGTGAAAATGTATTTAGAAACTTACTTGTTCATTGATTGAATATCGAACATCCTGTTTCAAACGCTATACTTACTAAACTCGGATCTTCATCCGAGCGTTAATTTGTTCAATGTACTCTTATTCCTGTTTATTTTAATCTGATTTTGACAAAAGAAAAAAGAAAGCTCGTATGAGGTGAGCCAAAATACTCATACTATGTGTGAGTCCAAATGGTTAATGATCATACTTTTACTAGAGCCAAGGGAAAGATATTGACTTCATTATGATAAGATTCTTTTCTTTGCCAAGTAAAAGGCAGAACTATCTTTTAGTATGTGCTTGCCTACGGTTATCATTATACACACATCTTTTTCTTTCCAATTATACCTAGATGTAGCTTAATTTGTATTCAGGCTTCTATAATGAGGGTCCTTTACTTCACATTTTTAAGTTTAATAATTACTTTTGTAATTTTTTTTAATTGACAAAACACCTTAATTTAATTACAATAAGTATTTGAATTAATTTTCAGAAAAAGTTGAAATGCTTAAAAAAGTTTAATCTTTAGTTTTTGTTTTTTTTTCCATAAGCTAGCTAGAAATTTGAACTTATCAAAAAGCACTTTTTGTATAAGTTATACCAAAAAAGGCCTTTAAAATATTAATCCAGATGAGCTCACATTAAAAAAAAAATAAAAAATGGGAAAACTAAAATTAAAAAATGTATACGCTGCACCGATAATCCTTCACTGCTATCTATGCACGAAGACGAAATATCTATAAAATTATGAACTCAAGTCTCAAGAAATGGAAAAGAAAAGGGTGACAAAAAGCTACTATTATTTCGATGTTACAATTATTAAAAGTCGATATTAGAGAGAGTTTTTTCCCCCACTTAGACCCTAAGCTGGCCTTTACTAGTTCTATAGACACCTAAAAATTATTTTTTAAAGAAAAAACTGAAGAGAAAGATACAAAGCGAAATTAAAAAAAAAAAACAAACAAAAATTCACGTTCACCCAAAAAAGAAAAGAAAAAAGAAAAAAATTTAACGGCCGTTGGCAAGAGGACTAACGGCCGTCTCTTTGCACGGACTGGGAGGCAGACTAGTGCTACTCTTTCCTGATGCAACGAGGCGTTGCACGAAAATACCGATTCTCTCTGCGTTAGTCTCCGTTAATAACCGTTTCCCGCCAAACGGGATCGTCTCCACCCCTCGCTCTTCCAGCACATTCTCTTCTCCTAATCCGTTCGCCTGTAAATTAACGTCGTTCATAAAACTCTAAAAATTAGACGAAATGATTTTTTTTTGAAATAATTATAAGATTAAGATTTAGAAAAAGTAAAAAAAAAACAGATGAAGAAATTGAAAATTTTGTACAATTTAGTAGCAAATGCTGACCTGGATTCTGACGTAATCGTTATGGTTCCAGCAGAAGGCGTTGCCAAGCATTTGGTCAACGATTTCAGAAACGCCGTCGAGCGCAATGCTGACAATTGCTGACGTGGAGCAATCGCCGTTGCGGCGGAGCTTCAGGCTCGGTTTTGTGGTTAACTGACAGTTACCGAGGGAGAGAACCAGGAGGTCATGGACACTGTTGACGGAAGGAAAGTCTCTCTTGTTGTGGAGAACGTGAGTTACGGCGGCAGCGGTCGGGTTGTTCATGACAAGGCCGCCGTCCACGGCCACGCAAGAGGTTTTCCCGTCGACTGAAGTTAATTCAAACGGTTTGAGAACGGATGGAGTCGCTGACGTGGCTCGGCAGACCTTCCAGAGCCCGAAGTCGTAGCTCGGTGACTCAATCGCGTCGGCGCGTGAGAAAACGAACGGCGCGGATGTCTTGAGGTCGAAGCATGGAACAAGCAGAGGCTTACACGTGTCCTTCAACGTCAACTCTTTACCATCCGCTCTCTTAAACGCTTTGTTCAACACATTATCAATGCTCTTGCCGGAGAACCTCCATCGGCGACGAAAAACGCCAACGGACTTCACTTTAAACATCTCCGCTTGATTCTCCGCTACAAACCTAACCGCCTCTTTGGCGGAGAACAACGGACGGCCGTTACCGTCATCAGCGGTGAGCATTGCGGCGAAGAGAGCTCCAATACCAGTACCTGCAACGATGTCGAAGAAATCGGCGACGGAAGCCTGAGAATCACCGGTCTTGATGCGGATCTGGTCCTCCAGGTGGATCAATGCGGTGGCGGCGACAGTGGCGGTGGTGCCGCCGCCGTCAATGCTGAGGACACGCGTCTTCTTGCCTTCGCAGTGGTGGTACAACCAGTTCTGCTCAAGCTTCGAGAAGATTTCCAGCGTCACTTTACTCAGCTCCATCTATCACTCAGATAACAACCTACAACTATGTGTGTGTGCAATGTAATATATATAGATATATATATATATATATATGTATATGTATATGTATATGGTAGTATATATAGAGTTGGGAGAAGCAGTGGCTATAGTGAAAGGTAAGCAGCACAAGAAGCGAGCTGGCTCGTGATGGTAGTAGTTGTAGGTTGGCAGCTGTATATACACACACATAGATACATACATTTATATATGTGTATATATGTATAAATATATGTATATACTAGTACATTTGTGTATGCGTGCATTGGTTTGTTTATTTTTATCCTCCTTTTTTTTTGATGATTGTGACACTCCGAGGAAGCTTCTTTGGACGTAGAATATTTACCATATCGTAATATGTAGGGGAGATTTAATTTAGGCGGGTAATGATTTTGTCGGTTTCGGTATTTATTTATTTATTTATTTTAAAAAACAATGTAAATGAAAAACGTCTAAATGTACGTAAAAACGACCTTTACGGCTTGGGATCGCATGCAATAACTACATATGGCCGTCTTTATGAATGTGGAAAATTTGAGACGGACTCTCTTTTTTTTTGTTTGAAATGGGCTAGGGTGTGTCTTCCAGTCATATTAAATTAATTTTTATCAGGTCGAACGCAATTAAGCAAAAATCTTTCCAATAAGTGTACTTTGAGAAATTTAAACTTATGTTCTCTTCTTTCAAAGGGTGAAGTTGCTATCATATCAACCAATAACTTGTTAGTTGAGATAGATTCTTTAACCACGTTCAACTTGATAATTGGCCTAATTCCTTGTTATAGTCTTGTGAAAACAATTCTAGGGGTCTATAAGAGAATCTTTAACTAGACTATGAGCTTTGAGTTGAGATATGTATAGGCAACGAATGTTGGCAGAGACTGGACTAGAACCACGGACTCCACTTTACAACCACTTGATTTCTTGATTGTCGTTGAAGCCTCCAGGTCATTTAAAAAATTTTATTGGTAGTAGATAGAAGAGGTGAGTCTTCACTCAGGTGAATTATAATATAATTAGTCTTGATCTTCCTTAAAAAAAATGATGTTTTTGCCTCTAAGGTGCATCATGTAGGGAATTTTCTGTTACTAGGTTTAAATGTATGCAAATATAATGTGGAAATTCTCTTGTATCAACTTTTTCTTGTCTATGTGTAGGGCTAATATTGACTATTGTAGTTTTCAGTAGCCCCAAAATAAATACAACACTGTAATGATAATAATGCTTGCGCATTCCACATGAGTTGTTGGGTATGCAAAAAGTGCATATACAGAGAGCACATCTAGGGTGTTTAGATCTATTATTCTATTGAATAAAAATATATGAGAACAAAACAACATGAACACAAATGGACACTTATTTTTCTGTCACCCAATCTATTTCTAGTATGATGCTTATAAATGCAAAGTAGTATGGTAGGTTTCAATTATCTAATTTCTCTAACCATATATTTAATTTGTGTACCATATATTTGCTCCATTTTTACTTACCATTCATTATTTTTCTTTACAATCAAGTAGTTTCCATATATGTGCTTACCAAAATTTTGTTACCAGGAAATCTTGTTTATCTTACCATATCTTTGTTCTGTCTTTCATGGTTTTGGATATCTCCCCCACTTATTTGATGATAAAAATGTATCATTTTAATAATTCTCCAGGCTTTTAAAATTTATTATGATTGACCTCATTGTATCCCTAAAAAAAGCTTAATCATGATAAGTTGTTGCCTTATCAGTCGAACTAAGCCGGGCATATTTCATTATCGTTTTATTCTAATGATTTTTTTTTTCAACAAGAAAAATATAATTGGGGGAGCATGACCACTGGATTTATTGGTAGAATCGGCCACCAACTGACAAGTCTTAAGTGCACAATACATTCTTTACACTGAACACCAGATAAATTAAAAGCACTTTCACGTACAATAAAGAACTGAGATCTAATTCAAGTTATGAATCGCGTTCGAAGATAAACCCTAAAACATTCCTAGAGGACTTGTAATGATTATTATATTACACTTTATCAAGAAGGTCGTATTTTAAGTTGCCATGGTAATTGAGATTTTGTGTTGTCGAGGGGGCTAATGGTTTGGTGGACGTTTGCGGAGGATGCACGTGCATGAGTGGATCGTGAGTTCATCGGATTCTGGGCAGCGCTGACCTCGGCCTTTAGGCCGGTCTCCACATTAATTACACGCGTCTGTTTTCACCCTTCCCATTTCGTCTTCACTTGTATTCTTAATTTCTTTAATCTTTTTGGTATGGTTGTCAAACCAACATTTGAATAACCACATAGAAGCTTCACCTTCAGCATATTAATTAGCAAGAAAAAAAAAGAAATAATTTCCATTGGGCTGCTCAATTCTTGTGAAAAATTTGAATTGAATATGGATAGCCTAGAACCTTTTGGGAAAATTGATTTTTTTATTGCCTAAGCAACCCTCATAAATCAGTTTAGTAAGGAAGATTTTTGAATGTGGAGGGAAAGCTTGTTTGAATTTTTATTCGAATCTAAAATACTACTTTTTTCGAGATTCAATGTAATTCCAAACTTTTAGTTTTATGTAAGATTTTACCCATTTTGTTAGTTTTTTAAACCTTTTTGGTTGTGTTTGCAAAGGTAAAAAATTCTCATGGACTCCGAAAGAAAGATTATAACAAAGATGGGTGAATGTGATCATTGTTGAGCAAGTTTGTCTGTTGCTGGTTCAAATAAAACCTCCCTGTCACATTGGTCAGTTATTTAGCGAATTGAGTACATGTAAGAGTAAAGAAAACCTTTACTTTCTGTAGAGGTGTTTCTCGATTTGTTCATGAATTGTTGTGACATCCCATACAACGATTCTTTATCGGAAGGTGGGCGGCTTTCGCTAATTCTTCTACAATTAGTCGCTTATAAGACCAATCCTAAGGTAGAATACGGGCCTGAGTGTACATGATATCAAGAAAACCGAGAAAAGTATAAGGGGTTATTGTGCAATATAAGAAATTAAAAAAAAATCGACACATTTAATTAATACTTTGTGGATAACAACAGTTTTTGCATATTTAACACCTTTTGTAAAAGTAGCGGCCTCATCTTTGTAAAGAGCAAAATAAAAGTTCGACTCTCGAAAAATGCGCTTATTGAAAGAATTTTTTGTTCATTACCCTCAGCTCAATAACTATAAATTTATAATTTAAAAGTATCCTAAACTAAATTAAAAAGAACTCGCAGAGTAAATGAGCTACCAGCAAATAGTGAAAGCGCCGGTAATTGTGCACACGAGTGATGGTTTCCTACTGACAAATCGCAATTTTTCATGGACTATTAAAGCAAAACTGGTTAAGGTGTTCGAAGGGATTTCTTCATTGTTGGATTAAACATGAGTAATGGCTACGGCTGGATGTGATGTACTCTTAACCCTTCAAAACGAGATTCATAAAGCGAAAACAACCATCTGTTTTTAACAGCCTGTTAGGCTAAGCTGGTATGGAGCTTATAAGCTGCAAATAATTTAATAATTTATTTGATACTGTTTATTTTACAATTTATAATTTTTTTAAAAAAAATTTCTTCATATTTTTTTTACTATTTTTTTGAGAAATATTCTACAAAATATTTGAAAAAATATTTTTTGAAGGACTTAAAACTTGCAAAAAAATCAGAGCCAGGCTCTTAATGTGAAAAGATGGGCACCTCTCATCCTCGAGTCATGTCAAGTACTGGCTTCTCTTGGTCCTTGAGTACCATAATATTTCGGAACAGACAGTGTTGGGTACAAGTACTCTCAGCACATAAATTAGCCAACAACAGGACTGGTTGAAGTGCTTGTCTTTTTCTTTTGGTTAAATTATTGTGAGGAGAATTTTTGTTTGTGCTCACACAACCTAATAAATAAAGAAGTGAAGTGTTAGTGAGCCTTTAGGGGCATAGGTGAGTTGGTAAGTGGCTAAGTGATTAGGGTGGAGACACCCTAACAACGCGGGATCGAGTCCGTGTGGCGGCAGTACTACGCTGAAATATTGCGGGGACTGTTGCTGGATTTCCACGCCCGTTGGTCCTCTCCCTGGTCAGGCTGTCACTCACGCATATCCCTCGATTAACCTCCCGCCTGGTTAAGGGGCCTCTGGCCAGGTGGGAAAGGGGTTCTCCTTTGGTTAACCCTTTAAAAAAAAAAAAAAGTGAAGTGTTAGTGATCCGTATTCATGATGGGCCTTAATAATAGGTCTCGTCTCTGCTTTGTATATCTATGGAGGTAGGGTTTGGTCAGACCATGTATGGGTGCAGTTCGCTTTGTTTTTCTTAAGCTTCTTACAAGTAACTAATATTTATAAGTAAATTTTGATGTAAGTTTGACTTGTTTATAAGGAAAGCCAAACACCCTCTAATTAAAACATGTGTGCGCATTTTATCTTGATTTTTTTGTGTTGGGGAAAAACATGCAAACACGGAGAATACGAGAAGAAATAACGGACACAAGAAATTACGTGGTTCGGCTTTGAAGCCTACGTCCACGGACAGCAGAGAATAATTCTATTACTGATCACGAATGCTACAAGGCTCTCATTTTGGTTTCTCTCTCACACATAACATAATGAGTATTGCCACATATTTATAGTGCAAAGGTTTCCTAAACCTATTAAGTAGAAAAGGCAACTAATTAATTATGTGCTACAAAAGGTAACAAGCGACTAAGGTAATATACTAATAAGGAAATCTGCTATTCTTGTTGCCCAAGAATACGGGCCACATTCAACAAATCTCCACCTTGGCACGTATTCGCTCCAATCAATACACCATCATCCCTGCAGCCAACTGCCTCTAAGAGCTCAATGCTCCGCACCGCAAATAGCAACCAAGTCCAAGCAATGCTTAAACTTGCGATCGAACTACCTTAGTCATCATATCTGCTGGATTCTCATGGGTAGATATCTTTTGCACTGATATGATTCCTTGTGATACAACATCTCTGATAAAATGATATCTGATGTCAATGTGTTTAGTCCTCTCATGATACATCTGATTCTTCGTCAGATGGATTGTACTCTGGCTATCACAAAAGACTGTACTTGTATCTTGCTGCAGTCCAAGATCACGAACCAGGCATTGTAACCACATGGCCTTCTTCACAGCTTCTGCAATTGCCATGTACTCCGCTTTAGTAGTCGACAATGCCACAGTAGACTGTAATGTCGCTTTCCAACTGATAGCACATCCAAAGAGAGTAAACACGTAACCCGTCAGAGATCTTCTCTTATCAAGGTCACCCGCAAAGTCTGAATCACAATAACCCACCAACCTCGCGCAATCTCCAGTCATCTTGCTAAATAGCAATCCTATATTCGCAGTGCCACGCAAATATCTCATTATCCATTTCACCGCTTCCCAGTGTGTTTTCCCAGGTGATGCCATATACCTGCTCACAACACTAACTGCATGTGAAATATCAGGACGAGTGCACACCATAGCATACATCAAGCTACCAACAAAGACTCGAGTATGGAACATGAGACATATGCTCCACCTCCTCCTCAGTTTTAGGTGACAAATCTGCAGACAATTTGAAGTGAGCAGCAAGCGGCACACTCACAGGCTTAGCTTTAAGCATCCCAAAACGCTCCAGCATCTTCTCAATATAACTTTGTTGAGACAAGAATAGCTTCCCAGCGTTTCTATATCTGTGAATCTCCATGCCAAGAATCTTCTTCGCTGCTCCAAGATCCTTCATCTCAAACTCATCACCTAGCTGCTTCTTTAATTCATTGATTGCAGACATGCTTTTAGCAAAGAATAAGCATATCATCGACATACAACAAAGAAATACACAAACGAACCATCCGAAGCTTCTTGAGATATACACATGTCGTAAGTACTCCTTGTGTATCCAAAGACTTACCATGAATGTGTCAAATCTCTTGTACCATTGCCGAGGTGACTGCTTCAACCCATACAAGGATTTCTTTAGTTTGCAAACATGGTTCTCCTTACCAGGAACTACATACCCCTCCGGCTGACTCATGTAAATTTGCTCTTCAAGATCACCATGCAAAAACGATGTTTTCACATCTAGCTGTTCAAGCTCTAAGTCATGAAGAGCAACCAAGGCAAGTAAAACCCTGATGGAAGTATGCTTCACAACCGGAGAGAACACTTCGTTGAAGTCAACACCCTCCCTTTGTGTATAGCCTTTTGCCACCAACCGTGCCTTGTATCGAGGACCTTCAACCCCGGAGTACCTTTCTTTTCTTGTAAACCCATTTGCAATCGACAACTCCCTGTCCCTTAGGTAATTCAACAAGCTCCCATGTTTGATTCTTATGAAGAGACTCAATCTCCTCACTCATGGCACCCACCCACTGAGCAGAATCTTTCCCAGATATGGCCTCTTTGTATGAATTCGACTCATGTCCTTCAATTGTTTCGCTTGATCAAAGCATAAGCAACAAGATCAGCGTATCCATACCTTTGAGGCTCTCTAATCTGTCTCCTTTCTCGCCCGATGGCAATCTTTGTATACATTGTTCAGCATATTTTGATCATGTGCCTCGATTGGTTGAGTCGGCTGAATTTGATGCTACTATTGCTAGATGGAACATTTGGTACATCAGAAAATACCTCCACCTGCTCTTTGACACCGTGGTCTAAATCAGCTACCGCTTTCTCCTTTTCTTGGTCTAATAAAGCAGACTCATTGAACGTGACATCCTTGCTGATGAGGAAACCTAGAGACTTTGGATCTGTGCACCACAACCTGTAACCTTTCCTCTCGGACGCATAGCTTAAAAATATGCATTTTTTTGCCCTCGGCTCCAACTTGCCATCCTTCACGTGAGCGTATGCAGGGCAACCGAACACCCTCAATCGAGAGTAGTTAGCAGGCTTACCAGACCATAACTCAAAAGGAGTTTTCAATTCAATAGCTTTGGATGGAGACCTATTCACCAAGTAGCATGCCGTATTAATGGCTTCAGCCCAAAAGATTCACCTCTATTCTCCGATCTCCCTCTACTCACTAAACCTTCCCCATGAACTTCTTCCCTATGTCCCAGAATATGTGTTTGAAGATCCTTCGATTTTAATGAAGTAATCACATCTTCAAAAGTAATTTTATCCCTTCCGTACAACATAGTGTCCACAAAGTTCATATATGAAGGCGGTAAGGAGCATAATACGATTATAGCTTGATCTTTGTCATCAATTTTAACACCCACATCCTTCAAAGCAATAAAACAAGAGGTAAACTCTTCAAGGTGTTGTTTTAGTGACGTACCTTCTTTCATTCTAAGATGATACAATCGCTTCTTCAAGTAGAGGCGATTGGTGAGAGATTTATATGCATACAATTCCACCAAAGTATTCCAAGCCTCAATCTCATGCGTCTTTTCAAAGAATCTCCAAAGAATACTTCATTTGTCACGGACATATGTATTGCACTCAAGGCTTTCGCTTCGAGTTCTTCTCTCACTGCTGGTTCTATCTTTTCGGGGATCACTCCTTCAATGATTTTCCAAAGTCCCTGCATTGTCATAAATGCCTTGAATCTGATCCTCCAAAGACTGAAACTCATTCTCCCGTCAAACTTCTCGATTTCAAACTTTCCACCTGTGGAAGACATCTTCGTTTGCTCAAAACTCACTCTTCGGGATGGAATTTGACTCAATGGATCGCAAAAACGGATTCAGCACGTCGAAAAACCTTAGGAACACCCCTGGTCAACTTTGGTCAACACCGGTCAAAGTCAAACCTATTGGTCAAAGTCAACACCATCCCTAAACACGCACTTCGGAGTAGAATCTGGAAAAACAGAGCCCAAAAACGGACTCAGCACGTCGAAAAACGTGGGGTAAGGCTTTGGTCAAACTCGGTCAACCCTCGGTCAATGGTCAACGGTCAAAGTCAACCCTGGTCAACCCTGGTCAAATGTCAAATCAGTTTTTTTTTTCCTTCTTGGACTAGGCCCAACCCAGAATTAAAAATTTTCCAAGCCCAAAAAACAAAAAAAAACTTTCAGACTCAAAACAAAACAAATGAACAAGGCCACTACCCTTGGCCCGATTCACGACCCAAGCCCAACAAGATTTTCCTTTTTTTTTTTAATAAACGGACCTAGCCCAGCCCAAAAAAAAAAAAAAAAAAACCCAAAACCCCAGTCCAACCCAAGACTCCCTACCCGAAGACAAATCCAAAACCCAAACCCAAAACCGAAGATCCGACCCGGAAAGAAAAACCAAACCACTCGCGGACCTTCCTTCTTCACCGGGCAGTTGAACCAAACGCGCAGCCAACCCGACCCGGTGCTTCCTTGCTTCTCCGGCCACCAAACTCGACGCCACAAGATCGACGCCTCCTCGTTCGATAGCGACCTCGGCACCGATGTCGCACCAAGTTAATGCCGAAACGCGACCTCCGACAACACCAAGCGCCAAGCTTTAAAGCTTCTTCAATGGCAACTTGCTCCTTCGGCCACCAAATTCGATGACAGAGGTATCGTTGAGTTCCTTGCGTGACGACGAACACAACGATACCAAGCTTCAGAGATTTGGCTACTCCGGCGACCGAGTTCGAACAAGACCAAACACGGCTAGTTTTAAGGCCGTGTTTGGTAGTTTGAAAAAATAAGGCTCTGTTTGGTTCCACCTTATTTATATGATGAGTTTTGTTTTTCCTTACAGCGGATTAATAGCTATGCTCTGATACCAGTTTGTTGGGGAAAAACATGCAAACACGGAGAATACGAGAAGAAATAACGGACACAAGAAATTACGTGGTTCAGCTTTGAAGCCTACGTCCACGGGCAGCAGAGAATAATTCTATTACTGATCACGAATACTACAAGGCTCTCATTTTGGTTTCTCTCACACACATAACATAATGAGTATTGCCACATATTTATAGTGCAAAGGTTTCCTAAACCTATTAAGTAGAAAAGGCAACTAATTAATTATGTGCTACAAAAGGTAGCAAGCGAATAAGGTAATATGCTAATAAGGAAATCTGCTATTCTTGTTGCCTTAGAATACGGGCCACATTCAACATTTTGTTTTTACGAAAGAAAAATAAAAATCTACTATTGATCCTTTGGTAGTCCGGTAATAAAAAAAGTTCAGAACATGAAATTCTCACCTGGCATTAAAGATTTTAGTCATTTATTTGACAATAAAAATCTTTCATGAGTACCTTAAGTGGGCACGAATCGATACCCCCATTGGAGTTTCGTGGCTACTCGGAGCTTCGTGGCTACTCTTCTTTTAGGTGTCCAATATCTTTGGTTAACAACACCAATTGGTACACCTACAAGCTGACCTACCAGAGTAAATTTCTTTTTTTGTTTCTCTCTTTCAAGAAAATCCGCATTACTCTTAGTCATACCGTGGTTCACGGGAGAAGCAAAATAAAACCTCATCACACATTAGTTATGTAAAAAGAATGCACATCTAGTAATTTGACTGGGAATGTCATAGTGGTAACTAGTGCTGCATTGGAATAGAGAAACAAAACAAGGCAACGAATTCTAAATAGCTGCAAGACCAAAACGGAGTGCAAAAATCGAAAGCCCTTCCTTTTTTTTAAAAAAAAATAATAATCCCTGATACATGACTTACATACCCGGCTCAACATTCTTGCAAAACAATCGAATCAACATTCTTGGAAAACAATTGAATCAAGGGTCTGGAGTAGAATTAGTCATTTAATCTTGTGAACTTCCCAACGTCTAGTTGTGCCTTTTAGTCTTGCCGACTTCTCTTTTGGCACCTTCTCATTGAGATGTGTTGCGTTTTCATGGATAATTATGAATTGGGAAACCTTACATTTTTATGTATAACGAATAACTACTTGCTTAGCAAAAAAAAAAAAAAAAATGAATGCCGTCATTTGTACCATTTCACGATGAAGGTACTCGACTATGCAGTAACTGATCGCTTATGCCAACCATGCCTGCTGGATAGCTTATAGTCAGAAAGAGAGAACTCGCATGACAAAGAAAAGCATGTCAACTTAGCAAGGATGGCTTGTTGACAATCGGCCAACAAGGCGCTTCAAGGCTTTAGGAAATCCTGAAATTAGAGGTACTTCAAGTGGTTGAAATTAATTATCTCTTCAAGAAGTGTAACCCAGGGTTAACTCCTATAGGAAACGGGTGTTGGGGGTGAGGGTTAATGGGACAAAAAATTAAAAAAATAAATAAAAAAGGGCTTTAGGATAATCCGTTGGGAGGAATGTGGGCAAAATGGATTTTGCGACTGAATCTTGAAATTGCTATCGGCCCTTAGCCAAAATGCCTCATCCATAACCTGCATAATTGAAGCTTCTCATGAAGGAATAAATTCCATTTACGAAGAGAATGTCAACGAATCAAATCTCGTGAGGAGAGTTGTGGTTCTCAATTATATAGCATGTAGCATCAAGAAGAAAGTGGCCAGATTCTGAATGGTTAACTTACAATTGCTCAAACTTCAGCAGGAATAGTTAAAGTTGAAGAAGCCTTGTATTCTAAAAGGCTGCTTTTTCTATTTTGTAACACTTTTTATTTGAAATTCATAAATCTAATAGTCATTGTTCTGTTTCTTTTTTCCATAAAAACACAAGGTTTCTCAATACGTAGTTAAGTTATAAACAAAGTATACGAGAAACCTAGTCAAGTATCGGGTTGAGGTCCCGTTGATTGCACAATTTTCTATTAAAATGGTTATCTCAGTAAAGGAAGTTGCAGAGCTCGAAGTAATAGAATTTTACACTCACTTCCATTTTCCATTTGAGTGGTATAAGAAATAATGCATTTGTAGAACTTCACGCCAAAATAGGACTCTTAAGACAAATAGTCCAATGTAGATGATAATATTGGATCTTGCACACCATTAATGTCGAGGTTCAAAACAAGAGTGTGTCGAACGTAGATTAATAACTTTGGACGAAGATTCAACTTTAATCTCATTTCAAATACTTATATGCTTTTTCATCTTTAAACTAATTAATATTTGAGCGTCCGATAGTTTGGACTAATCGAAAAAGTACAATCCACAAATACAATGTGGAGCGTGGAAGGCTTTGATCCTTTTGTTCCGGGAGGAATAGCCTCTCATCATATTGTAGTAGGACATTGGGCATGTTAGCGTGTCTAGCATCTGCTCGCCACGTCTATACAAAGAGTTACGTATAGGGAATATTTATACTATTCTTTCTAGTAGTTTCGCGACTGTCTTTTTTTGCACCTTTTGTTGTTGCCTAAACTATGTGGTATGACTTAGCAACTATCCTATTGAATTATTTGGGCCCACTCATTTTTAATAGGATCAGGGATACTTCAAGCAAGAGATATATCGAACAATGAGTGTTAGGTTAGGAGAAAATCAAAGTTTAAGAAGACTTGTCTAAAATTCCTGAAAAATTTGGCAAATTATTAAGTGTAACCAAGATCACATACTAAACTACCCGGAAATTTACAATCAGTTGTTGAAGTCAGGAGCCCTTCTGGAAGTACTCACATTACACTCGCAGTTGTCAGTAATGTGTAGTTATTAGTGATTTTACTTCTTGATTTATATGACTTCTCTCACAATACCTGAGTTGTTGAACAAATCATGGCTTCTGTTCTTAAAAAATCTGAATCTTATAACGGATCCAAACCAACAATATTCCAAAGGCAAACATTTTCAAATAGATGATAATACTATCAGAGCTAAGCCATATGTATCACAAGAATACATTACAGGAATCGTTTGGATTAACTTTTTTTTTTTAAAAATAAAATAATACTACTTTTTTTTGAAAAAGCACTGTAATTGTATTTTAGAAAAAAAAACTAAAACTCTAGAAAAACTCAATTTTAACTTTTTTTTGAAGCCGACCCAAACATGTCCATAATTGATATCATGTACTTGTATGATGTGGAGAACATATCAATTGGTTTGTGCCCTTTCCCCAACTATATCAAGCAGATTGGTGCCTATAGTTTTGATTCTCAGAATCGTGATCCTATCAAGAAAATAGATAGATCAATGAATGAAACGCAAGGAATTTGTCTAGGTGTCATCTTATATGTTGAAGTTGGTTAAACTATAAGTCTACTAGAAATTAATTAAAGCGCCTATTCTATCCTTGTCCAATACTTGTTGGAGTTGCCTCGGAACCTCATCAATGGTGGAAAGACCAAAGGGGCCAACAAGACCGTTGTTAGCAAACTAATCTGCATATATTTTAGTTTCTCTGCACAGATTCTCAATAGTATAAACCTTTCTGTAGTCAAGGATTCTTCTACAATCTTCGAGGAAAAGTTTGTTCGGATTATTATCTTGCAGAACGGGTCCTGTCACAAGCTTAAAAGGTGGCAAAAGAGTCGGTCTCAACAACGACATCTTCAACATTATAGATGGAATCTGCACTGGCGCAAGGATGACAGGCATAAATCACACTAGATGTTTCCCTCATAAGCTTTGATTCGTTTGACAGTCCACCAATATACAGGAAAGTCAATGCTTGACATTCTCTTCGTCTGAAGGAACTTATTCCTCTCCATGGACAGCCACAGTTATGCAACAAATCAAGGGGCAAAAGAAGTTATGGATGAGGCAATTTGGCTTATAAGGACCAATAATTAATTATATGACGTTTCAAATCCGCAAAACTTGGCTATAAATACTAGAAGCTCGTTCACGAAATTGTAAGCATTCAAGTGAAGAAATGCAAGAGGCAAAAGGGAAAGAAGGCCTTACATGATGAGAAGAGTGGTGTTTTGTTTACTAGCCAAGGATGACTTGCCTGCAATCCTCGTGACGGGATCTTGTAAAGTTTCATGTCCGAATTTTAAGCCTAAACCCCGAGGCTTGACACTCCGCGGGCCTAAACTTATAAGGCTGCTAAGCAATAATAGGCAAATTTGCCGAAAACACATCAGAGCTCTATAAGGTGCGAGGCATAATATAGAGCTCTGATGCGTTCTTCACAGATTTGTCTATTATTGCTTGTAGGATCATAATAGCCTTACAGTTTTAGGCCTCTAGGGTGTCAATGCCTCTGGTTTAGGCTTAAAATTTGAGGCATGACGTAAAGTTCCCTAGACGGGCGATTGCAAGTCATCCTGGCTATGTTGACATGCTCTTCTTTGTCATGCGAGTCCTCTCTTTCCATCTATATGGTCTTCTTAGCATGGCTGACATGAGTGACTAGTTACTGCATGCGAGTTTGAAGGTCTTGACACACCATAAAGAGGCTTCACAGATTTGTAAGATGGTTATTCAAGCTTCTATATATATATATACACACACATACACACAGATGGAGTAGCTACATTGAGGAAACATTTTCTGTGTATTCATTTAATTTGGTATTCGAGCTCGATCTGGGTTGAAAACTCACCGTTACCCACTTTAAGAATATTAAAGCTGTACCACGACTGATTTCATAACAGTCTACCTTTAACTGTTAATATGGACAGTGAGATGATGCAATGTAAAACCCAAATTTCACATTCACTTTTATGGGCAAGTAGAGAGTCCTCTGACTCCACCATGATGGATGGGCAAAGTATCAGAATCTACAGATCTGATTCAATTCATGGGAGAAGCGTATTCAAAGCGTACTAATGTATGCAAAAAAAGGGAAAAAAAAAAACATAATTGGTAAAACAATTTGTTACTCATTATGAGTTTATTCTGCTCAATAATTTATCAGCTTTGGTGGGAGCGCAATAGTGGGATATGTGGTACCTAGTTGCTTTGGAGGAATAAGTTCTTTGAGAAGATTAATGTTGATATCAAACTTATTTTAGTATTAATTGTACGTTAAAAAAAGAAATTGCATATGGCTGAGGTATTGATTTTTGACATTTGAACTTATTAAGTGTCTTTGATGCATGGAATGAAAATGAATACTTACCAACTGAAAAGAAAACAATTGTCACACCCTGCCTAAGTGAATTTGCAAATAATGCAAATTTCACCCATTAAAGGGGGACAATATTATTATATTTCTAAACATGCAAGATATAATGAAACTGACATAAAATATAACAACACATTGTTAAATAGACGCGAAGCCATCATGAGGATATCTAATCTGAATAAAGTATAGTAATCCGAAATCAATAACCAAACGCTTCAAGACACCTAATTTCTTACGTGGTCTTAAAAGGGAGTCTGGAATTATTATTTGCAATCTATAGACGGAATAAAATAATTGTCTATGACCAGCTAGTATAATATTTGGGGGTTTTGGATAAGACAACCTTTTGATTTTTGATTTTTCTGTTTTCATATTGAAAAAGTAGTAAAAATGAGAGGTGTCAAGCTTTTTATTATCTTAGCATCGAGCTATTTTCTTGAGGTATAAATTTGAAAGGACCTATTTGGATTAACTTTTTTCAAGAAAAAAAACTTTTTTCTTGGAAAAATATTTTTTTAATAACTATTTAGTTTGGTTTTGAAAAAAATTGAAACTCTGAAAAAATTCACATATAATTTTTTTTTTTGAAAGTAAAAATTTTTAACTTCTCAAAAAAACTATTTTAAAAATGTTATTGAAATAATACTATTAAAAAAAGCCAATCCAAATGAATCCATAGCCTCATGTCAACTCTTGTCAATGAGGACTAAATGGTTTTCATTACAAAGGTCATTAGTGACTAATGAGCTGAAATTGTTTTGAGTCTCAAAAACTTCGATCATTTTAGTGATTAAGAAATAAATTTTAAAGCCAAAGACAGAGTGCCTTTGTAATACAAAATGTTGATAACCTATTGCAATACATCAACCCCTTTTGAAAGCGGTAGTAAATGAAAACAATACAATGAAAGCAAGAAGAATATAAGGTACTCTTTGAATAAAACAATACAAATCTAAGGAAAATATAAGCTACTTAATTAATATTCCACGAGCTTGATATGAATCAGTACGACCATTTGCCCTTTATCCCAAATAAAGTGCATGATTCTTTTTTTTTTTCCCATATCATATAGTATATTCGTAAGAAGATTGTAATATACACGTACATGCTCAATGACCGAATTTTTTTTTTTTTTTGTGTGTGTCGAGATTGTAGTTTTTATTGACCTCACAAAATATTTTAGATTATTCTTATATTTTTAATTGGTAAAATTATTTGGCTTCCATTTACTCCCATACTTCTACTAATTTTAATTTCCAAAACTACATGAGTTAAAGCAATGCCGAACGCTTAATATAAGCTGCAAAGTCATATTTCGGGTAGCTAGAGGCCGAGTGAGTTGACTATATTAGTTTTAGTACAATAAATAAATATAGCAATATTCTCTTAACAAGTTTAACCTTTTTGATTTGAAGCTGTGAAAATTTCTGATGTGTTGTTTATTCATGATCGTACCATATATATGTACAAGATAATAGTAATAAGGCTTCCTATGTACAAGGAGATAAGCATAGGAGATAAGTACAAACTATATCAAACTATTACAATGATATTCTAGAAAACTAAAGTGTATTTATCTAAAATATTCTATTATCATGCCCCCTCAAGTGAAGCTGGACTTTGTATGGCGAGCTTGCCATGCAAAAAAAATTGAAAATCGTGTACTTAAGAGCCCCTTTGTCATTATGTCAGTAAGTTGATCTAGTTTTGAGATAAATCGAATTTATAGATCACTAGTAGCTACTTTATCACAAACAAAGTGAATGACCAGTTCAACATGTTTTGTACGTGCATAGAAAATTGGATTTGCTGTTAAGTGAGTAGCCTCAATATTGTCACACCACAAAGTGGGTTTGATTGGAGACAACATTTTAATCACCCTAAGGATTGATTGAAGCCAGCAAATTTCTGCTGTAGCAAAAGCAACAGCCTTATATTCTGCTTATGCTGTAGCAAAAGCCTTATATTCTGCTTTGGTGTTGGACTTCATCGATCATCTAGGCAACCAACCCAATCAGAATCCTAATATGCATGAAGAGTCAGATCATAGCTATGAAAATTTCTGATGTGTTGTTTATTCATGATCGTACCATATATATGTACAAGGTAATAGTGATAAGGCTTTGTATGTACAAGGAGATAAGCATCGGAGATAAGTACAGACTATATCAAATTGTTATAATGATATTCTAGAAAACTTAAGTATATTTATCTAAAATATTTTGTTATCATGATTAAATGATAACTCAATGTTGTAACTAGGACATTTTAGATTATTTGAAATTCGCAGGCACCTATTTACAATATTAAAATTGCATACATGCGAAGCTTGAAAACAAATCACGATTCATGCTTGCTCATGAGGGGACTTGTTAATAAGATAAATAAATAAATATACCAATATCTTCAAGCTTTTTCAAATGAGGTGACAATACAAAAATTAGGAATGTTTGGCCACTTGACTTCTTGATGCTACATGCTAGTCAGAAGGTATAACAAGAAGCTATCTTGTAAGCTTTGATTCTTTTTGAATTCCCTTAAGTAATAAAGTCAATGTATCATGAAATTCCCTTCGTTGGTAGGAATTTATTCCTGCATGGATGAGGCAATTTGGATAAGGATCGATAACTGATTAATTAGCTGACTCTTGCAAACGTGGCTATAAATACTAGAAGCATGATCACAAAATTGTAAGCATCCCAAGTGGAGAAGCAAGAGGCAAAGGGAAAGGAGAGGCCTTACACAATGAGAAGAGTGTTCTTGTTTGCTAGCCAAGGATGACTTGCCCACATTCCTTCTGCGTTCCTTTAATTCATCAGCCGATTGTGAGTAGGTCATCCTTTGCTAGTTGACATGCTCCTCTCCATCACACAAGTCATGTCTTTCTTGCTAAGTTCCAATTAGTATAGTTGATAGAATCCATATCTATCTACATATTATATGAAGTAAGGTACATGTTATATTTAAAAATGTCATTTTTCCTCTTCTCATGCATTTAGGGACAGAACCAAGGGGGCCAGCGGGGACCTTGGCCCCGTCCCACCTCAACCCCACCAAGTTTTGAAAATATATATATGTATGTGTGTGTATGTAATACTTTTTTTAAAATTTTTTTCTCATGGTCTCCTCTTTAATTTTTTTCCTGTCATTTTCTTTTGCTTGAAGATCTTCTTACAGTGGTTTTTTTTAGTGTACATTTTCTCATGTACAAATAATTTTAGAGGGTATATTTCAATAATACTTAATATATTTATTTTCCTAGTTAAGTTTTACAAGATAAGTAAAGTTCATAAACTTTGGGTAGCTTTTTATAGAGAATTTATTTTGGGTTTTTGTTCATAAAAAATTTATTTATTTCATTGGCTAGATAATTTCATAAAAGAGAAAAGAATTTAATTTCACTTGTTGAATTAGAAAATTTTTCTTTATGTAGTTTTATATTAGTTTGTTAAATAGTATTTTCTTTACACTGGTTTACACTTTAAATATCTACATTACTGACCTTTGTTGTTATGATTATTGTCAAATAAATCTCAAATACTATATTTTAGGAGATTTACATTCAAACATGAAAATAAATCCCCCTCCCCCCACCCCACGACAAATTTCTGGTTTCACCATTGCATGCATTCTTTTTCTCTTCAAAATTTATTTTCATTAATTCATGTCATATCTTAATTGAGCAATATTTTTAAAGTTAAAGTCATTTTTATACAGTGATCTTATTTTCTAATTTGAAATGAACATTATCTTTTCAATTATAAATTATTATTTCATAATTTAATTATTTGTCTGTAATTCAACATTATATTTTTGGTCAACAAAATTTGTATATATGACTATGAAATAATGTTTTTGTCTTTCTTTTATTAACGTTATCATCATATCATAAATTTTTTCCTTAAAAACTATCTCCTATTCATACAAAAAAGTACTTCCTAATCAAATATATATATATATATATATATACACACACACACACACACATACATATCACCCCCTTTTGTACGCTTCTATTACTTTTTTTCAAGATTATTTTATTTTACAAAAAATATAAAAATTAACTATCAATAATAAATAAAGACATAAAAAATATTATTTTGTTTTGCATATCGCAAGTGTGTAATATATCATACTTTTGTTACATATCATATCTTTTTTGAATTATTGAATTTTATATGGCATTTTAATTGATTTCTGAATTACAAATAATTTATCAATTATTAGATAATTTTTATTCAAACTCTTCTAGTTATTTTTTATATAAAAAAATATGGCATATATCAGAATTAGATATTCATAATTTAATTTTTTCTTATGAGTAACTAGAATGATAAATTTTTATATTTCCAATACAATTGTATATCTACCTTGGAGATTAAGAATAAACTTATTTTTAAAAATAGAATACATGACTTTCTATATACATTTTTATAGAATATTTCAAAATATATATTATATTACTTTTAACTATAATTCTTAAAACTAATATGCTTAGATTAATCTTATCTCCCTTTTTTGTTTTGCAATCCTTATATAAAGCCATATACTTCAATAAATGATTAGTAATAAAAAGTAACAAATCACAAAATTTGAAAAATATATTTGTATTTCATCATCAATTAGAATACAAAAATTTGTCATAAATAATAAATAAATCCATGAAAAACACGCATTTGCCCGTTTTACACAGGATAAACTCTAGTTACATACTATTAAAATCAGTTAGTGGTTATGCTATCTTTCTATCTTTCTTTACTACAATCATACCTCATGATCTTGAAAGTTGAAAAATTTAGTATAGGAGTTTAGCTACAACTGCTACAGAACTTGCTACAGAACTCTCTAAGGTGGTGCTTGCTCTTTACAAATCTTGCTCTAAACCCTACAAATCCTTGTTTAATCTTCAAATCCAAGATTGATTACGGATGAAATTGATGTGGATTGTGTGTGTGAGATGGGTGAGTGAAGGAATTAGGGTTTGATGTAATGCGTATGGAAGAAAGTGAAAGATTATGACTTGTTCTTTTGTTTATAAAATGGCCAAAAGCGAGCATATATAGCCAATTTCTGCGACTACCAAAACACTTAATCGGAGCACGGGTACCAAGGGACCTCTATTCCGGTAGTAGAAGGTTACTCTCTGTTTTTGGCGGAATAGTGAGCTGGTGCACCAGTACTCTGAAGCCGTGCTCCGATAGTGCCTATTTGCTCTCTTTTAGCATTATTTTAGCTCCGTTTTGCTTCCGGTTGCTTTGGTCTTTGTCCAGAAGCTTCCCAACATAATTTTTTTCTACGTTTCATCTTCAAAATCTTCTTCAATACTTGCCCAAGCCATCTCCATCCTTGTGCAGCTCAAGAAATTCCTTGAACTCACTTAGAACATAAGATAAGTGCACTTTAGTGTAGCATTTATGCTTTAAGCTCAACTATAGACACCAAAAGTTAATATGCTCAAGTATAATATAAATGCTATACTAATACACCTTATAGAGTACAAAACACCTCAAAATAGATATAAAAATACAATGCAAAATCGCACAGAAAACCAACACATCAACACCTTCAAACCTTCTCCTTGCTTGTTCCCATGCAAGCCCAAATCTAAGTTTATCTCTAAAGTCAATACAAAGGGTTGCCCAAGGATTGACTCGCTATCAAAGTTAGTCTAAGAAGCATGAAGGGGGCATTCCTATTATGGTTGACTCAATTGATTGGTAAATATGAGTTGCATTGTGGGGAATGAATAAAGTGGATTGAAAACCAAGTTTTAAAGGGGATGCCCTTGAAAGTTGTGGGGAGTGAGGACCTTGAGGAATAACTCTTGTAGCCACCCCATAGCTTGGTAGGAAAGAGTGTGGAAAAAGGGTTGTTGATATGAGTGCTCTTCCTTGATTGGTTCATTTTGACGTTTCTTTTTTTTTTTTTTTTGTATAAATGCAATACAAAGCATGAAAAAATATATATAACAAAAAAAATGAAAATGAGAAAAAGCCAATGGTATTAAAAAGTTTTGTGAATAAGTGCATAAGTAACATAATGTCAACTTAGCACAAGTTATCCCCTATGTATGATCTTGAAAGTGGAAAGATTTAGTATAAGAGTTTAGCTACAACTGCTACAGAACTTGCTACAGAACTCTCTAAGGTGATGACTAAGGTGGCGATTGGTATGATGGAATGAATTTGAAAGGAATAATATTAGATAGGGAATGAAATGAGCTTGGTGAATAAGGTAGATTTAGTATAGGAGTTTAGCTACAACTGCTACAGAACTCTTTAAGGTGGTAACTAAGGTGGCGATTGATATGATGGAATGAATTTGACAGGAATGGAATGAGCTTGGTGACTAAGGTGGCGATTGGTATGATGGAATGAATTTGACAGGAATGGAATTAGATAAGGAATGATAGTATAGGAGTTTAGCTACAACTATTACAGAACTCTCTAAGGTAGCTACAACTGCTACAGAACTCTCTAAGGTGGTGACTAAGGTGGCGATTGGTATGAAAGGAACTCCATAGATTCATACCTCATGATCTTGGAAAAGTGGAAAGACTTAGTATAGGAATTTAGCTACAACTGCTACAGAACTCTCTAAGGTGACGATTGGTATGAAAGGAACTCTCTAAGGTGGTGACTAAGGTGGCAATTGGTATGAAAGAATTTGACATTTGAAAGGAATGGAATTAGATAAGGAATGGAATGAGTTTGGGAATGGAATAGATTTGGTAATAAGTGTACCATGTTTGGTATAGTTGTACACGAATAATGGTAGGAATGAGGGTATTGATATAATGATATTAAATTTATGTTTGGTAATTAGTATACTAGCACAGTATTAAAATAATTTATATAAAAAGCCAAGATTAACCCTATACTATTATATCATATACATTATAGTAATAAAATTAATTATCCAAAATATTATTAAAATACTACCATTACTAATACAAAATATATTTATATTAATAACATGAATAAAGTGATAATGATGATAATATATATATATATATATATATATGTATGTGTGTGTGTGTATATGAATATATTAATTTGGTGAACTTTTTTATTTTTATTTTATTTTTTATTTTTATTTTTTAAATTTAAAATTTTATTTTCTATTTTTATTTTATTTTTTAAAAATTTTTATTTCTTATTTTCTATTTTTATTTATAAATTTATTTTTTATTTTCTATTTTTGATATGAAATGCTAAAATGTTAATTTTTGTAAGATTATTTTAGTCATTTAGCGAAAAATCTCATTCCTACGAACATGGGAATAAGTCATTCTCAAGGTTTACCGAGGAATGGCTATTCTTTTATAGGAGTGGGATTCTTTCGGGAATGAGATTCCTTGCCTCATTACATCATACCAATCGTAAAATTTAGAAAAGAGGAAGAGACGCAAGAATAGCATTCTATACCTTACCTATTCTTACATACCAATTACCACCTAATGGTTAAGCCACATTCTTGATGACAAAGCAATATGGATTCTCATGTTGTTAGAGAACAGTTGATTGCTAACACAAATTGGCCCTAATATACATTGCCTCAACTAATTAGGTAGTTAACTTATTTACCAAAGTGTTGCCTATTTCTGCCTATAATATTTGGTGTCCAAGCTTCCCGTGGTTACTCCCAACATTAGCTTGAGGGGTTCAAACACATATATTAATCAAGTTAGATGATAGCTTGAGCTCCAAGCGGGAACTGGTAATTTCAAGTCAACAGTTAGTTGAAGGGAGAACTTAGTTATGCTTAGCTATTTAATTAGGAGTTGAGCTTGCTCTTCGTATAAATAACTCCTCAATATAATCAAACTAATGCAATACAATTTAGCCATGTTCTGCAAAACTCTTTTCTCTGATACATACCAAAGTAAACTCTTGAGACAAAAAGTCCAATGTAGATGGATAATATTGGATACTGCACACTAATGTCTAGGTTCGAAACAGGAGTGGGTCAAACGTAGATTGATAACTTTGAACCAAGATTCAACTTTAATCTCTTTTCAAATATTTACCTGATTTTGTATCTTAAAATGAATTCATATTAGGAGGAGTAATCATGATCATTGGTATGAATTAGAAGTAACCAACATCACATACACTAGTTTCAAAATGTTCTGATATATTCATTTGCGACAATTGGATTGATCACAAATAGATAATTTTATGGATTAGTATATAGAGTAAAAGTAACATACTAAGCTAGCCGGAAATTTACACTCACAATTGTTAAAGTCATTGATCAAAATTTGCAGGAGCCCTCCTGGAAGTACTCAAATTACACTCACAGTTTTTAGTGTGTAATTATTAGCGATTTTGCTTCTCGATTTATATGACTTCTCTCACTATGCCTAAGTTGTTGAACAAATCATGGCTTCTGTTCTTAAAAAATCTGAATCTTATAACGGATCCAAAACCATCAATATTCTAAAGCCAAACATTTTAAAATATATGCTAATACTATCAGAGCTAAACCATATATATCACAAGAATATTTTTATAAGGTTCGTTTGAATTGGCTTTTTTCTTAAAGAAAAGAGTATATTTTTCCTTAAAGAAAAAAGTATCTTTTTTTTCTTAAAAAAAGCACCTTAATTTTATTTTACTATAAATATTTGACTTAATTCTCAAAAAAACTAAAACTCTTAAAAGAGTTCAATTTTAACTTTTTCAAAAGCCAAAAATTTAAACTTTATTAAAAAACACATTTTCTTTCAAAAGTTATAGAAAAACACTTTTCAAAAAGACCGATGAGAGTGGATCCATAATTGACATCATGTACTTGTGAGATGTGGAGAACATATACATCTGACTATTTGTTTGTGCACTTTCTCCAACTATGTCAAGCGGATTCGGGAATATAATTTTGATTCCCAGAATCGTAATACCATCAAGAAAGCAGATAGATCAATGAATGAAAGGCAAGCAATTTGTCTTGGTGTCATCCAGAAAAGCTTTTGACCAAGTTCATGGAATATCATCTTAGAATTCCTTTTCTAGGGGCATGTATCACCCTTTCTTTTTCTGGATGTTGCATGAGAGGCGTGAAGCCGGTTGGACCAGCTCTATCCTTGTCCAACAGTTGCTAGAGTTGCCCGGAAACCTCACTGATGATAGAAAGACCAAGGAGACAAACAAGACCGTAGTTAGCTAGCAAAGAAATTTATATGCATACATGTTATGAGCTTTCCTGTATACATGCTTGACGGCATAACCTTTTCTCTTGAGTTACCACTTCATCTAAAAATTTAAACTTGTAAAAAAGATATTGGTTTAGTTATTTATTATGATTAACACACCTCTTCACGTGCAAGGTGATTTGTTTAAAGTTTACACATGAATAATTTATTTATTTATTTTTTTAAATGGGTGGCGATAAGGAGCAAACCTGTGCCGCTTGGCTTTCAGGCTCTAATACTATCTTGAGTTATCACTACATCTAAAAGTTTAAGCTTATAGAGAGGATATTGATATATTTATTTATCATGGTTAACACTTTCTCTAGTTAAGAATTATTCTACAATATTTCAGAAAAAGTTTATCGAGATTATTCCGTGGAACGAATACTATCACAAGCTTAAAGGTGACTAAAGAATCAATCTCAACAACGAGATCTTCAACATTCATGAATCTGCAATATATGCGCAAGGATGACAGGCACAATAGAAGTTCGCCTCAGAAGCTTTGATTCGTTTGACATTCCGTCAATAGGAAAGTCAATGCATGACATTCTCTTGTTAATACAATAAATAAATAAACCAATATCCTCTCTACAAGTTTAAGCTTTTAGATGAGGTGGTAACTCTAACATGGTATCAGAGCTTGGAAGCCAAATGGCACATGTTCGATCCTTACCGCCACCCATTTAATTAAATTGTCCACGTGCAAGCTCTAAACAAATTACGCTGCACGTGAGGGGGCGTGTTAATACAACAAATAAATAAACTAATATCCTCTCTACTTTTAGATGAGGTGATAACTCTAACATCTCTTGGTCTAAAGGAACTTATTCCTCGGCATGGACAGCCACAGTTATGCAAACAGATCAAGGGGCAAAAGGAGTTGTGAATGAGGCAATTTGGCTAAGGACAAACAATTAACTAACTATATGACGTTTCGAATCTGCAAACTTGGCTATAAATGTACTAGAAGCATGTTCACAAAATTGTAACCATCCAAGTGAGGAAGCAAGAGGAAAAAGGGAAAGGAGGCCTTACATGATGAGAAGAGTAGTATTTTGTTTACTAGCCAAGGATGACTTGCCTAAATGCCACGCGATGGGGTCTTGTAAAGTTCCCTTGTCCGCAGAGCGTCAGCAAGTCATCCTGGCTAAGTTGACATGCTCTTCTTTGTCATGCTAGTCCTCTCTTTTCCATCTATAAGGTCTTCTTAGCAATATGGTTGACATGAGTGAGTAGTTATGCATACAAGTTTGAAGCTCTTGACGCACCATAGAGAGGCTTCACATATTTGTAAGGACTCGATTAGATTGGCTTTTCTTAAAAGTGATTTTTTAATAACTTATGAAAAAGTGCTTTTTTTAGAAGTTAATTTTGTATTCTGAAGAAAGTTGTTTTTGATTTTTTTTCAGAGTTTTTACTTATTTAGAAGTCAAGCCAAATAGTTATTATAAAAAGAATGTATTTTTGTTTTTAAGAAATAAGGTGTTTTTTTTTTTCGAAAAAAAAGTCAATTTAAACAGGCCCTAACATGGTTATTCAAGCTTATATATGATTACATATGGAGTAGTTGAGGAAACATTTTCTGTACACTCCATCAATTTGGCATTTATCAAGCTCTGGCTTCAAAATCACTGTTACGAACTTAAGTAGATATATACCAATTTGGTGTATATATGTATAACATAAAACAATCACAACTAGTTTTCTTAACAGTCAACACTGTAGATATGGGGTGAGATGATGCGATGTAAAACCCAAATTTCACATTTGCTTTTAAGGGCAAGTAGAGAGTCCTCCGATTCCAGTCCACCATTATGGATGGTCAAAGTATCACAATCTATACATCTCATTCAATTCATGGGAGAAGCATATCCAGACTGTAATAATGTATGCACCAAAAAAAAAAAAACAAGGAAGGAGATGCCACCAGGCTGCAATATCATTATATGAATTATCAAATGCAGTAAGGTTGAATAGCTAAAAATTGTAGGAATAGCACCCTACCTCTTAACTGGTGTTCTAATACACCTCATGGTCTTCTTCTATTGTTGATTTCTGACTTTTGTACCTCAAGGAATTGGCTAAGGCCTTTGTACTCTTGTTTGTGTTTTAATACAATTTCACTTTTGACCAAAAAAAAAAATGCAGTAAGGTTAAACATTAATCTGTCTAACAATTTGTACACCAATTAAGAGTCTATTTTCCGCAACAGTTTGTCAGCTTTGGCAGGAGAGCAATAGTAGTATCCATGGTGCCCTAAGTTGCACTGGAGGACATGTTTTTGAGAAGATTAATACTGATATCAAACTTACTTTTAGCATTAATCGTAAATATTCAAGTACGTTAGAAAATAAGAGACTATATGTAGCCTGTGGATTGATATTTGATATTTTGTACAAATAAAGTGTTTTTGATGAATGAAAAATAATACTTACCGATAAAAAAAATTATGCTCCAAATTTTACCAAAGCAAAATTGCATTATTTTGCATATAATGCAATTTTCATGCATTAAAGGGAAAAAAACATTTCTAAACATGCAAGATATTAAGCTGACATAAAATATAAAGGAGACGTTGTTAAATCGATGGGAAACCATCATGAGGATATCTAATCTGAATAGAGTAGAGTGTAGTCCAAAATCAATAACCAAACTCTTCAAAGTACCTAATTTGTTGCATGGTCTTAAACTAAAGTCTGGAATTATTATGCAATATCTAGGACAGAATAAAATGATTGTCTAGCTACGACTAGAGATAAATTTGAAAGCCTCATTCAAGCTCTTGTCAACAAGGTCTACAACTGTGTGATGAGGTCTAAATGATTCTCATTTCAAAGTTCGTTAATGATCAATGAGCTGAATTTGTTTCGAGTCTCAAAAACTTTGACAATTTTAATTATTGAGAAACAAATTTCGAAATGAGAGACCAAGATATTGCTAACCAATTGCAATATATCTACTCCTATTGAAAGGAATAGGAAATGAAAGCAATACAATTAAATGAAAGCCAGGAAAAAAGTAAGCTACTCATTTGAGCTTGATATATAAGCTGCTCGGTTATTATTCTTTGAGCTTGATATATATCTCAAATTAAGTACATGATTCTTTCTTTTCCATATCATATAGTATATTTTCGTAAGAAAATTGTAATATATATCCACATACTGACGTACATGCTCAATGGCGGATCGAATTTTTGTTGAGTTGGGAGATGTTAGCTTTTACCTCACAAAATATTTCAAAATACTCTTATACTTTTAATACGTAAAATTATTTTGCTCCCATTTACTCCCATACTTTTACTAATTTTAATTTCCAAAACTACATAGCAATGCTGAAAGCTCCGCAAAGTCATATTTCGAGTAAACTAGAGGCCACGTAAGTTGATGATTAGTGTTAATATAATAAATAAATATATCATTATAATATCTTAGATGTAATGATAACTCAATACGATATAAGAATTTAAAATTTTAAATGTTTTAGATTATTTGAAATTTACTGTCAGCCATTTAAAATATTAAAATTGTGTATCACGTGTAAAGCTAAAAAAAAAAAATTACAATTGTACGTAAGAGAACATGTTAATAAGATAAATAAGTAAATATACCAATATCTTCAAGCTTTTTCAGATAAGGTGGCAATACAAAATTAGGAATATTTGGCCACTTGACTTCTTGATGCTACATGCTAGTCAGAAGTTATAACAAGAAGCTATCTCATAAGATTTGATTCTTTTTTGACATTCCCACAAGTAGTAAAGTCAATGTATCGTGAAATTCCCTTCGTTGGTAGGAATTTATTCCTGCATGGATGAGGCAGTTTGGCTAAGTATGGATAAATGATTAATTAGATGACTCTTCAAATCTTCAAACTTGGCTATAAATACTAGAAGCATGGTCACAAAATTGTAAGCATCCTAAGTGAAGAAGCAAGAGGCAAAAAGCAAAAGGAGAGGCCTTACATGATGAGAAGAGTGTTTTTGTTTACTAGCCAAGGATGACTTGCCCACATTACTTGTACGATGGGGTCTTGTTAAGTCAAGATCCTTCATCGGCCGATTGCGAGTAGGTCATCCTTGGCTAATTGACATGCTCCTCTCTATCATATAAGTCCTGTCTTTTTTTTATTGTAGGGCTTGTTTAAACCGACTTTTAAAAAAAAAAAATTCTTGTATAATTTTTTGAGAAGACGAAGTTTTTGACTTCCGAAAAAAATTATATTTGAGTTTTTTTAGGATTCCAACTTTTATGAACGCTAATATAAATACTTATTATAAAAAAATTATTTTTTATAGAAAAAGAGTTCATTTTTCATGAAAAATGCCACTCCAAATAGGCCGCTGAGCTCGTTGGTATGATTGATGTAAGTAGCATCGAGTTTACTCTTTGAATTGCGAGCGTTTTGATCTCATTGATCCCATAAAATATTTTGAAGTGTATTACCATATAACTTCTTGATCCACAGAATCATTTCGTCTCTCTTAACCCCATATTATCACTGTTTTTAATTTCGGGTAAAATGCATCAAATCTCTCGATAGATTCTTATATCATTGTCCCTCATAAAGTGTTTCTCCTGCTACTGTTCACGCACAGTAAATATTTGTTTACTACTCTATAATTGTCTATTCACTAATTATTTGTTCACTATCCCACAACTATTTGTTCATTATCTTCTAACTATTTGTTCACTAACTAATTGTTCACTGACTTTCATATATACATCGAATATTTGTTCAATATACCAAAACTATCTGTTCACTGCTTCACAACTATTTGTTTACTGACTATTTGTTCATTAGTCCATAACTATTTGTTTTCTGACTTTCATATATACATTAAATATTTATTCATTACCCCACAACTATATATTCACTGCTTTTACATACATAGACACAAAAAATACAAACACATTTGCATGTATGCATACTTGAAATTGAAGGTGGATTTTATTGGTTGATTGATTTTAGAGTGTCCAAATACCGCGTGGGAGGTACGGTTAGAATTACAACGAGGAGAGGAAGAGATTGGCAGTTGCGGCACAATAAGATGGTGTCGGAATCTTTGTCGGCATGAAGAAGAAGACAATGGGTTTTAATAGTGGATCGGCACCTAGGAGGTTTTCTTGGACATAATGCATATCATTACGATCAACAAAGAAAGGCGAACTTTACAGTGATTTTTATTTGGCGTGAGATGATCGATGGTGTCCCTGGTGAAACAAAGAAGAGAAAAAGAGAGAGGTGAGGAAAAAGGAGAACTAAGAGAGAGAAATTAGAGGAGAGAGAGAGAGAGAAGCGTGTTCGTTTTATGTTTTTTTTTTTTTTTTTAACACATGAGAGAGCATGATGCTTAATAAAAAAGCATCTTATGAGGGACCATGGTGTAGTATGCGCCTCCTATGGTTTGTTAAAAATGCACTGAATCTCCTATGGTTTAAAAAATTTCTCATAACCTCCCATGGTCCATAAAAGTGTAAACACTCCTACCATTAAAAAAATCAATTATCTTTAACCATGGTTATTTGAATTACCTAAACTACCCTTCTCTCATTTATTAAAAAAATATATATTGCTAAAAAATTTGAACCTCAACTTCAAATTAAAAAAATTTTTCTAACCAACTAATCTATAAACAATTCATATTTTAACTTGATTTAAGATTAATTTATATTTAAAATATATAATGGTATAATGATGTATTTTCGATGCCCTTCATAAAACTTATCATTATCTTTCTCTCTCTCTATATATATCAACTCATAATTAATTTGACCTCCATAAAAGTTACTTCGTATCTAACTCCACTTTAATTTGTTCATAAGCAAATTATCAGCAACAACTTCTCAGACCCCTCCCCCACCCCTGCGGCCCGCTTAGCAATTTCAAACTCATAGACAATAAGAATTAATAGATTAGTAATTTTTTGTTGGAAATAATAATTAACAATAAAGTTAAACATTGACATATATCGCATATCACATCAATAATATTTTATCATTTTATATACAAAAAAGAAGTTATATCATGTAAAGTCGAATTTAATTTGTGAAACAGATTTTTTGTCAACCCTATATATATGTATTAACACTTCATTGTACCATTATATATTCTAAATGTAAATCAATCTCAAATTAAGTTAAAACATAAATTTTTTATAAAGTAGTTGGTTAGAGCATTTGTTGTTTTAATTTGAAGTTGACGGTTTAAATTTTTTTAGTAACATTTCTTTTATAAAAGAAAAAAATGGTAGTTTGGGTAATTTCGATTAATAATGATTAAAGATAATAAATTTTTTAACGATAGAATAGTTTGATACACTTTTATAGACCATAGGGGGTTTATAAGAGACTTTTTAGGCCAAAGGAAGGATTGGTTCATTTTTGATAAATGACAAAGAGATCTTATGCATTTTACCCTTTTATTTTCATTCAAGACCTAATCGAGAAACTTTAAAGCATCTTGACTTAACATAAAAAGGTGTTTGATTTGCCAAAAAGGCAATAGTTATGCTTGTAGGTAGTTACGAGATAAGTTATATTTATCTTTTGCTTCTTTTTTTTTTGCCCTTTCTCTTCCTAGCTTCCACCCTTTTTCTTTTTTACTTTCTTGTCATCGATATACATTCATATACATCTAATCACACACAAGTAACCTCTCTCAAGTTTTGAGTTGTAACACATCAATCTGTTATTTCTTGATTAGTATCCAGGGTGTTTTTTTTTTTTTTTTCAGAGTAGTCTGTGACGCTGTGTAAAGATTATTTTCGTACTATATATTTACGGTCCCACAGAAAAACTCAAACCATTAGAGCGAGGTATCGTGTTAGAATTCACCAACAATCTGGCTTTTCCCGATCATAAAATTGCTTTCATCCTCAATTGCAACTATCTAGGAAGCCTTTTTTTAGTGTAGAAAACACTAACATGGATCTGGATAGGTATTTGATTGCGCAACTCAATAGCAAATTAATTAAACAGGCCAGTAATGATAATCAGATTAGTCAGAATAGGATAGCTCAATTGTTTGAGATTATCTTCTCCAGGAAAAAAAAAAAAAAGAAAAGATAATCAGATTAGTTGTTGCCGATCTTATTATCATCATAATCCGCAAGATTTGTTTACAGGTTTTGCTGCATGCCCTCTGATTTTAAATGCCTAAATCACATGGAGAAAGATAATATAGCTTAAATTTCAAGGTGCTCAATACCTTTTCTGAAAAAAATTTTCTCCTCTTTATGCTTCATGCAGATGAATCAAGTTAATTTGGTTGGTAAAAAGCGAAATAAAAGCACTAATTTCAAACTCTCTGTAACATTCAACCAGAACTAATAACTGAATTATAGCTTACAAATAGGTAGGATTTGATAAGTGACCACTTTGATCTATTTCACACTCAAAACTTTTAGAGAGTATATCAGTAATTAGTTTGATGTCTCTAACAAGTTTCTATAAGGACGAAAGGTTTGTTATCAAGCATAGTAATGAGAAAATACCAAATCTAAACTTTGATTAAGTAAATTCTGCAGCAAAGATCCTCGCTCAAAGCCAAAAATACGCCTTGACACAAATCAAGATTACCTTGGATTTATTCATTCTTCCATGCATATAGCAACAGCGAAAACCCCTGTATCCACGGCTTGTAATCTGTAACCTTCCCTGACCCTGTCCAGCTCATTGGTGGAGACCTGGTGACAGACTCACCCATGCAAGATGCCTCCGGGGCGCGATAAATCCTGAACAAGAAAACTGCATTTCCCATTACATTGCCAAAGAGCCAACTATGGACATCCCAGTACACATCAACTGGAAGGCCATCAATTAAAACTGTATAGTTGCCCCTGAACTTCCATCTCAGATGCTTCACCTGCAACACAGTTTTGCCATCTATTCGGATCACAAGGCACGGATCATTAGTCCCCGATGTGTCACACTCGATTGCAATATCATGAACCTTTCCCTTGTCACACAACTGAGACTTTGCGTGATATTGTTTCTTCCCAAAGACGTGCCCTTTCTTAGCAACGAAAACCGCATTGGATTCGAATGGCTCGGCTCCTGTCTTCTTATAGACCTCTTTTTCCAGATCCCCTAATAGTAAAACAAGTTCCTGATTATACATAACAGCTAAGTAGAACCCCTCCAGAGGCTCGGGTCCAGACCCGAATTTAGCGCTGGAGAGATCCCAGTAGATGTCTATGATGCTAGACTCCATTACTAAACTTTTGAGTCCTCTCCTCTTGGAGAATAACCAGGGTTTGATTTCAACCTTACAGAGGCATTGATTGGTGGAATCTTCAATGCTGATGCTTAGTATTTGCCCCATCAAATTCTTGGCCCAAGTAATAATGATGAAGTGTGAAAGGCCTTCTAATTCACATTGGTAGACGCAGGTAACAAGATTATGAGCAGCTTTATTAGTGCTTGAAGATGAAGAATCAGCAACTTGAACACCACTTTCGCCAAAGCAAGAAGGGAAGTCCTTCATTTTACCATCAAATTTAACTTGATTTTTCTGTGGCCTGTGAAACTTCACAAGCCTTTTCGATCTCTTATAATTTTACCTTGTTTAAGAGCTTGGTATATATTTAGAAAAGGGTTTAATTTACCTTAGTAATTGAAGATGAAACGATGACCCATCGCTGAGATCTTTGGCATCAGCTTCTGATCTCCCATTGATTAAAAGCATACTCCTGGAGAAGAATATCAAGAAGTTGATGCCACCTCTCTATAGGCCAAAAGTTAAATCACGTTAAAATATTGCTTTTTTTTATCACGTCACGGCATGGGTAAGGCTTGATATCAAGATTTCTGAATTTATGCCTGGAGCGGTGAAGTTGTTTAAGTAACAAGAACTAATAAATCAGGTGTATTAATAATGATTTCGATATGTAGTGTGGTTCACGTTTAATTGATGTTCCCCAGCCGTGATAATTAATTGAAATGATCTTTGATGGGGTCATTGCATGAATCTGTGTTTATGTCTAGTTGGCTCCTTGGCAATTGGCATCGTCTAATCTTAATCTTAATGAATCCAAGACATTATAAATTAAATATATATATATATATATATATATATTTACAGATTTGAGTGGAACATAACGTAACACATTAACAAGGTTATTAGTTGAGGCGATAGTAGCCTTATCTTGTAAGGAAGAAAATATAAGCATAAATCTTAAAAAGCACATTTGTTGAGAGAGCTTTTCCTTCAACACCCACGACCCAATAGAATAGTTTCAAGTCTATTATAATTTGAAGACATCCTAACTCATAATGTAACACGCTCTTTCTCTCTCTTCTTTTATTGAGCTTATGTAAATCTTCCAAAACCAGGCAGCATCATCAGCTTGGGTAGCTTCTCATGTATACTTGTAACCAGGTCAGGGCCCCATTTTTGGCTCCCGTCCATTCATGTCCTCGTTCTGATGAGCATCAGCCAACTTGATAGACAATACAGAAATGGTAATAAATAAATTCACCCCCATCAGTGGAAGTATTCAAATTACAGAATAAGATGGTACTAAGTACATCATTGTATGTTCAAGGTTCCACCCATGTGAAGGTTCCAATTAAATAGGGATGGACTTAATAAGAATTTCTTTTTAAAAAAAATATAGTATCGGCATGGATATATTTCAATCCGGTACTAATATTTTCAAATCCGATAAAGATTCAATTGGAAGAGGGTTTCGAATGATTCAAACCTATATCGTCTCGTCCCACACATCTTTGAAATTATCGAGGTTGGGTCTAAAAACTTTGGATACGCTCTAGCTAACCAAGAGATAAGCAGCGACTGATGCGTCTGAATGGGGCTCCAATTCCTTTATTCTTACTAGGTAACCGACTTAAGTAAGGATCTATAAATACTCAGTATTAGCATCAATCAAGGTACGCAATCATCAATAATTTCGCTATATATTCAGTGTCTTTACTCAAGCATCTCGACTCGATTACTGAGTTATGTATCAGAATTCATTTAGTCAACACCACATCAGTGCTTCTTAGTTGACCCAAGTAACATTTCTGTTTGTTTTACAGGTTGATTTGGTCGGGCAGTCCAGACCCTATTTGAGAAGCTCTTACAGTAATCTTCTGGATTATCAAGCATAACACATGATTTGATTATTATGGAACTTTTTATCATAAAATATTAAAATTTTTAACATTGATAGAGATTACAATCCTTAATTATCGAGCCATATTGACTAAGCTCGTAACAACAAAGAACATATTAGTCGACGTACAATGGCTACTTAATTCCGACGTTACCGTGACGTCACGCATGTATAGCTCTTGTTTGGATGACTCAAATTATGTCTACTAATTACACCATGTGAGACAATCAATAAAATCAGAGAATAGAAAAATAATTAAGTACCAGTTTTTGATCCATGAAATTCTCTTGCCTGCCTCAATGATTTCTCTTTTTGTAGAAGAAAATAATTCCTGATATTATATTCCCACTAGCCCTGCAAACAGTACAGTAAGCACGTACTTTTAGGAATGGCAACAGGACGGGTACCTTACCCATGAAGGAATCCCAAACCCGCTACCCAGATAGCATCCTAATTCCCATTTCCGTCCCAAACCCAGATAAAAATTAAACAGGAATCCCATTTCCGGAACATCCCAAACCCTTAGGTACCAGGAACGTCCCAAATTCGGTTAAAAAATTTAAAATTTAAATAAAAAAATTAACAAAAAATGTCTGGAACCCAAATTTAAGACATGTTCTCAACTCCGGAAGCTGAATTAAATCAATAAACTTAAAAAACTAACAAATCAAATAATTTTTTCCAAAAAATCTAAACAATATCCCTAAAATATATTAAAATAATAAAATTTTAAAGAGTAAAAGGTTAAGGGTTCAAACCTTACTACTTTTAGAAAATTTTTCTTAGTCTTTAGTATATAATATGTACTTATGTACTTAAAACTATAATTAATTAATAAATGTAAAACACATATATATATATGCACACACACCTATATATATACACACATACACACACACACACACATATATATATATCTATACATATATGTATAGATATAATCGGGTTCGGGAATACGGGTACCCGAGGGATCAATCCCAATTCCGTCCCAAACCCTAACAGGTATTTTTAATCGTTCCGAATCCGTTCTAGGTTCTTAACGGGACGGATTTTATCAAATTTTAATCGAGTCGGTCGATGCCAGATACCCTAAGTCACTCGTCCCATTGATATCCCTACGTATTTTCACCTCAACAGTAAAAAAAGAAAAAAAATAAAATTTTAAAATGAATAATTGAGATTGATTCATCAACTTCAATAACTGCGAAGAATTTTTTTTTTAAAAAAAACGAAGCTATTTTTGGACTTCGAACGTAAATGAAGCTAGACTTCGTTAGAAACATTGGTATCCTAGCTATTTACTTACAAAAAATTAGAATTATTTTCTAAAAAGTTTTTTTATAAATAGAATATCTTGTTCACTAAGTACCATTGTCCAACATAAAGAACTAGAAAACATTTTTTCAATTTAAATAAGAGTTGTGGAAAATAACTCAAAGTTGTTTTCTAGAGTTTCCTTCAATAAAATTGAAGTGTTTTCTAATAATTCCCTACTTAAAAAATACATCTAAAAATTTAGAATTCTAATTTAATGGTTCTTGGTTCAATTCTTCTTATTCTCTATTTTGTTCTTACTTTTTCTTAGACTTCACCTAACCCTTATTCAACATATAACTAATCCTTTAATTTAATTTTGCACAATCACTTAACACCTAATCTCTAAGACTTATCCTTCTACACATAATTTTTACACTATTAATATCTAATAGTAACAAAAAAAAATGGAATAATTAACTTAATAATGACAACATAATTTTTGAAAGATATTAACAAATAAACAAGGTTTTTAGTTTTATTAAAGAGAAAGTTTTTTTTTTATTTTCAATTGGTGAATGCCTTTTTTTTGCAACTAGGCAAGTCCTCAATTTTGTAAATTTTTGTTAATATTAATATAAATGATCTTCCTCGTAAAAAAAAAAAAAATTTGCGACCAACAAATGTTATCAAGTTCTTGACAGTCTCGTCGGTCTACTTCTGCCTCCATGGAGTAAACATCCCACTTTGGCTCCATTTGTTTAACAGAAAATAACTTGTTTTAAAAATATTTTCCACGAAAAATGTTTCCCTAGAAAATGTTTTGTTTGGAAAATATTTTTTGAAACATTTTCTGGTTTTTGGTTGTCATAAAAAAAAATTGAAAAATATTTTTAATGACGTCAAAAAATATATTTATGTGAGTTGGTCAAGCCTGGGCCCCCGGCGCACCTACCTCTTGGCCCCGGCCCCTGGGGGACGGGTCTCAGGGGCCTGGGTCGAGGCGGCTCTCCTGAGGTCTAGGGGTTGGGGCTAGGACATAGCCTTGGGGTCATGGTGGGGTGTCGCATATAGGTGGTTAGGGAGTCGAGGCCGGAGCCAGGTTGCTGAATCCTAAGATTGGGGTTGGGGTTGGGTCCTAAGGACCACAGCACCTGGTACCAGCGGCCAGGCGCCGAGTCAATGGGCCCAGGATTGAGTTTAAGAGGTTGAGTCTGAGTGCGGGGGCTCTGGGCCTGGGGCGCTAGCCTGTGAGGCGAGAGGCTATGGTGATTATGGCGTAGGATTAGGTATTGGGGCGGGGTTGGGGTTGGGGGTGGGAAGGTTTGATAATTATGTGGAAAATGTTTTTCTGTTTTTAGAAAAGGAAAACATGTTTCAATAAAGTCACCTCATTTTGTATAGATCAAGAAAATGTTTTCTATTGGCTTAATCGTTTTTAGCAACCAAACACTGGAAAATACAGAAAACATTTTCCTGCAACAAACGGAGCCTTTACCTTAACAACCATGATAATAGTTTGTGTACTCTGATTTGATAATTAGCATGAGGTTAGAATTTTTTTTTTTTACTTTATTTAGTTCATTAAAGAAGATGATAGTTGTACTGTCCTGATTTTGTATAAGATTTATATTTAATTTTTAATAATTAGAATTTCTTATTACTATCAAAATGGAGTTTGTTTTACGGATTCAGATCCATCATGATATATAATATTATGAGGAGGATCTAATACATCGTTAGTATGAATTATCCAAATTATATACCTAATAATTGAATTCATAATTCACCCTGGCAAGAAACATTAGACGAGATCCAAGTCTATCAGGCCTCAAGAAACAAGTGAATGTTCTAGTATATTGGGCTACTCATATATCTTATGGGCCATAATACCACGTTCAATTTTCCTGAGGGGCCTTAACTGGAGCCCAGTAGGCTTCAATTTCACAGACCCAAAGTCCATAATTTATCATCTAGAGATAGTTTTTCGTCTGTTGATCCAAAAGTAATGGTGACAAAATCATGTTTGAATTAAGACCAAAAACCACGAGTTTCTGCGAAGTCGTAAGATCATGTACGGGAGATGACGCCTATCAAGTGCCAAAAGGTCAAGGAAATTGGTGACTTGATGACAGGAGAGTTGGTGACTGAAGTCCCAGGAAACAGTTGTCGTACCTATAACAATGATAGTGAAATTCTGGAAAGTTTCGACCTGCATAAAGTTACCGGTTACCTTTTGCGCATTCAATTTCACAAATATCTTTGGAAGAGGGGTAATGCAGCTCTGCTAGCAAGTGTGATACCATCCTTAAAAATTGTGGTACTTTAACATTTCTACTTCATAATAGATATATCCATGTGTATATTAAAATTGTGTGAATTCTTTGATGAAGTTTAACTCAAAATTCAATTCCTGACAGCTGCTCAAGTGTAAAGCTTCCAAGAGTATCTACAAAAAATTATATACTAACTAATGAATTCTAAACCACTAGTTCGGAAAAATTCTCATAAAACAGGACTAGAAAAGTACTAGCTTTTGGTTCCTGTCAAGCTCTATTTATAAAGTTCTGTTAATCTAAATCTCATATGCATTTAGTGGACTTGGATAAAAGGATAAAAAGTATAAATTACCTTTTATATATATATATATATATATATATATATATATATACACACACACACACACTCTTAAGTATGAGGCAGATAAATTATTTTTGACATATTGGCATGCCAAATAATTATTCAAGACTTATTATAATGAGCTTGTTAAATCATTCAATAATGTTGGCGTACTTCATTCTTCATTAGTACACTTAGTCTTGCTTCACATACATCTTTTCCGCTATATTGCGTGCGATAAGTCTGTCAGATATAATGACTTAGCCCAAAAAAAAAAAAAGCAAGAAAATTCGGATTTTCTTATCCTAATCCGCACGTTTGCGTTATACCAGAAGTTACAAAATGAAGGAATTAGATATAATACTCAATGAAAATCCTCCATTAGAATAAAAATAAGGAAATTGATAACGTAAAAATTATCTGTCTGGAATAAATTTGTTGAATCTGTCTTATAATACAACTTAAAAATAAAGAAAAATATGGATAAGTTATCTTAAAACATCGATGTAATACTGGTCAAAAATTTTTTACGCTCAAATCATTATTGAGCACGACATTAATTTTCTTGGAATCCATTATCATACTTACAGCGTACTGATGAAGAAAGAACGCATTTGTCAATGACAAGAACAAGAGCTTTTCGGTGAATTTTCAGAGCATTTCACCTCACGCAAATACCCCGATCAAGGGGATAAAAGCAATGGCCACCAATGGTGGCATCACTTCGTGTATCTCACCTATTGACTAAGTTCCAGCTTGAGAAACAAGGAAATCCTAGTGACATTTCTTAAAAGTGAATATAGTTGCACATACATTTCATCCTAACATAATAAAATGACAAGAAAAAAAAAATTGATTAATAAGAGAGAACATATATAGTAGACATAAATCTCCTCTTAATATTATAACATGACGAGAAAAAAATTAATAATTGGTGTTGGAGTTATCTCTTTATCTAAAATCTTCAACTTGTAGAGAAAATATCTTTGTATTTATTTATTACATTAACACACCTCCCCATGTGCAGGCGAAGTTTATTTTTGAATCACAATTTTAATGTTTTGTAAATGGCTAGCAATAAGTTCTTAACATGAGACTTTTTAATTTTTAGACTCTAATACATAAGTTATCACGTGATTGAATAGGTAAAAGTTTAGCTTTTAGATGAGGAGGTCACTTAAACATGGTATCAACACTTAGATATTGAAAGGTCATACTATTCACGTACAAGGTTCTAAACAAATTACGCCTATACGTGAGGGACTTGTTAAATACGAGAAACATATAGAACTAAACTGGTGAATTTTATATGAGGTGATCATTCTAAAAAATGCCGGCTAAAGTTGTACGAGGAGTTTGCCTACTTCAATGAGGTGGAAATTCTAGTCTAGTGACAATGATATGACACCAATAGGATAATGTTTTTGTATCAAAAGGTGACTGATTAATGAAAGTACCTGGAAAAATTATCATCTGAAATTTTCTTGCCTACAAGTTAGCCTGTTACTTTTACATAAGCTCCTTATTTCTTTCCAAACATTCACCTACCATGAACTAAAAAGCACTCTTCGATATCTCCTTAATGGGTTGGCTTCACTCCCTATTCTTCCCTTTCAAGAAATTATGGGGCAGGCTGCATTCAACTAGCAGAAAGCGTATAGTCACTTCTCTTTCTCAATTCTCTCAATGATAATATCAACATTTGAAAGCATTTACCTTCATTAATCATTCATCATCCATGTTTTACATTCATCATAACTTTTAGTTTAGGACTTCTACAGGTTCTATCTGCATTTTTATCGCCTCTATCGAATCACGAGAGCATTTTTTTTTACTTGCAAGAACTATCTTTTTTGAATTCGGATTCTCTCGTCACATTATCAAAACTACTGGTGAAATGATACAACTTGGTGTTGCATTTCCTCATTCTTGTATCATGTGGATTTTTCGGATTTAGTGTTTCTAGTAAGTTACTAAACATGATTTTGATAATGTCATAACAAAGCTTTTCTTTTGTTTTCTTTTCCCCTACTTTTTTTTCATTTTCAGGAAGGGGATTATACATCCTGTATGAAGATGTAAAGTCCTGCTCGTGTGAAGACGTGCACGCGTTATGGTCGATACTTGTTGATTCTCATACTGCTGGTTCACCACAATACTAGCTAGCGCTATATATACAAACATATATATATGTATGTATATATATTTATATATTTTCAGACGACATTTTAAAATGTTTGTTTTAACTCGTCAACTCTACTATAAGTATAAGCGAGTGGTATGGACAGGTTAACTTGAATGCTCAAGTAATTACTTATTATATTACAACACTAGTTTCACTTGCGAATTTGATAGTCCAAACTTAGATGTGCTCGAGAAATTCATAGCTTTTCTTCCAATGTGACTTCTTCTTCTTTTTCTTTTTCTTTTCTTTCTTTTTTCTCCCTCCCTTCTCTTCTACCTGATCCAACGTTTAATAGTTGCCTATGCATAATTTCCAATGTGACTTCTTCTTCTTTTTCTTTTTCTTTTCTTTCTTTTTTCTCCCTCCCTTCTCTTCTACCTGATACAATGTTTAATAGTTGCCTATGCATAATTTCCAATGTGACTTCTTCTTCTTTTTCTTTTTCTTTTCTTTCTTTTTTCTCCCTCCCTTCTCTTCTACCTGATACAATGTTTAATAGTTGCCTATGCATAATTTCTTATCTTATGATTTGGTATTAACCCCAAATGTATAGTCCTACATTAATCAATAAAAGAATTGGAGCATTAATATTAGTGAGGGTGATGCATAATTTCATACCTTAACATCGTATCATGAAAGGTGTATGATTTTGAAGGTTGCCATTTAATTATTCTCACTTTTGGCTTTCTTGAAAGTAATACTTTTCAGGATTTGATGGGAATTAAATTAATGATTAATCCGTTATCAATTTAAACGAATAAGAAGAATTGACTATTTTCTTTAATTCCTTGAAAGGCTTAAGACCATTTACATAAAATTCTTTTGGGAATAGTGACTCTTAATATATCATTCTCCAACATAGAGTACAATTACTATCGGATCTCATGAATTGTGCTAAATTTAAAACGCCAATAGACTAGAATTATCTAACCAATTCACATAGATATTAGCTTTCCTAAACACATACTTCAAAATAAAACCCCTCCTAGCGCTAAGAGGACTTCTTTGCAGTCCTTTACAAGGAAAGGCTGGCTATTTTTCCTAAATAATAAAGATAGACTTAAAGAAAAAAACTAAAAAGAACGAAAGTAGATTGAGGGGAAAAATAAAAAGAAATTAAAAAAATACAATAATAACGTTAGTGCAACTTGCCCATGAGACACAAAAAAAAAAAAAAGAAAAAAGAAAACAAAAAGTATCGAGAATATTAATACCAAACGTTAATGTTGAGAGATGTATCCGCTGCACTAAGAGTTTATCAGTTAACAGTCAGATTCCGTAAAAATTTCAATGATCGAATTTCCCTAGTTAAATTTCCTTGACATAAAAAACCATTAATCTTACCTAGCAAAAAAAAAAACCATTAATCTTAAATATTAATCCGCAACAAATATAAGTGCAGTTTGTGTAGATGATTACTTAACCAGGTATCTACTATTGAGGAAACTGTGAACCCACAATAAGAATATTCGAGCAAACATGATTGGGCTTATGAGCAGTCCTCCTTGGCTCCTTTTGCGTTCTTAGGCCCAATAAATACGTAAAGACACTAAACTAAATTCAGCCCATGACGGCCCATAACGCAACGACCTATATCTCCCAAAACCCTAATTCTTGCATCTTCTCTGCTGCACTCAAAAGCACACCTTCGCACAGGGAGAGAGAGAGAGAGAACAAAAATGGCGGACAAGGCAGTAACCATCAGAACAAGGAAATTCATGACAAATCGGCTCCTTTCAAGAAAGCAATTCGTAAGTAATTAAAATTTACGCATAACAAGAGTTTCGTATACGAACATGTCTATTTCTCCTTATCTAAATCTCATCTTTGTTTTGGTTTTTGATGACAAATGATGCAGGTCATTGACGTTTTGCACCCGGGAAGGCCCAATGTCTCCAAGGTTTGATCTTTAATGCTTCTTCTCTTTTATCATCTTGCTAACTTTTTCAATTTTTGCATTACTGTGTTTATTATGCAATTTCTCTGTGTTTTATTGTGTGACTTCTTTGAGTATCTACATTTAAATAGATATTTTCTCGATTAATCATTAGATGGAGCTCACTAGTGTCTTAGAAAATCTAGGAGAAAAATCAAGATAAGTTTACCTGTCTGTGAGCCTCCTAATGTCACCCTCTTTTTAGCTGCGTTAACCTTTTACTTAACCTGAACTTGTAATCGTCAATGCCAATGATAACCTTGCTGACCTTTTGAAATTATTTTTATAATTATATAAAAATAACATATCCATAAGCTCGCTCATTTTTGTTTACTCCACAACGATAAAGGATTGTCATACGGATTTTAAGCTAGCATTTCTAAGAATTCCTGCAGAGTCTTTTCCTATCGAGTCTTTTGTGCTATTGTTGCCCAGGCTAGTTGTCGCTCTACTCTACTCAGTTATTCAATGCTTTCACTTTTTTGAGACTTGTTGATCCGAAATGTTGATTCTTGCTTACCATTTGATTGGTTGATTTGAGTCTCCTTTTTCCCTTACCTTCCTTTGATTCTTGTTACTTGTTTCTTGTATTACTTAAAGGCTGAGTTGAAGGAGAAATTGGCAAGGATGTATGATGTGAAAGACCCAAATGCCATCTTTGTGTTCAAGTTCAGGACTCACTTTGGTGGAGGCAAATCTACAGGATTTGGATTGATCTATGACTCTGTTGAGAGCGCGAAGAAATATGAGCCCAAATACAGGCTTATTAGGGTAATTCATCGTTGCCAACTTCTGAATTTTTTGTAATAGCTTAGAAGATATTGAATTATAATAGTCCTTGCAAGAATGTGTTTCAGTTGTATAAGACAAAGTTAGTCCATAATTATTGTTGATGTTGATTTTCTTGGCTGAAAATACTAAGAGACACTCCAGCCTTACCTTTTTTCCCCTCTTTGGCAGTTTGATGGTTTAAAATTTTTTAGATTTTTAGGCTTTAGATATCTTTTCTTCAAGATTTAGTATTCCCATGTTTGTGTCCTATAACTAGTGCAGAAAATTTTTACTGTCCTCTTTCTTATTAGTTGCCTCTTAGGTTCCCCACCCTCCTCGCTAGGTAGAGCAAGATCAAATCCCATGAGGCTATACTGCAATTCTATGTATAAGTTTTCATGCTCTACTGCTTTCTATTGATACGTAGGAGCAATTATTTTTGGCCTTAGTTGCAAGGAAACTTGTGTTAGATAAAGTCTTTGTTTTTTAGAGAATGCTTGGTGCTAGAAGATGATTTTCTCTTCTGGTAAGATGCAAACTTAAATTTTGATAGTTTTGCGAGTTGGGAAAAAATCTCAATTTTGAAACTGAATAGTGCGTACATTTATCAATTTTACGCGGCAATTTCTTGCTTACTATTAAGGCCTAGTCTTCCTTCCCCAACCATACAAAGAACAATTGCTCCTCTTGTGCCTGTTTACATTTATTCTATTTTTTCTAGTTCTAGATAGAACTTCTTGGAACTCAGTTTATGTTAAAAATGTTTTGGTAAAATGTGCGAGTTACCCTTTATTTTGCATGAATCTTCAAGTCCTGTGTAGCTTGTGCTTTTGAAGGAGTTATTGCATGTGAGTATTGTTTTTGAGATTGTGTTTGCACCTAGAGGTCTTCTGAGGGTTTTCCAATTTGCACCTAGAGGTTTTCTGAGGGTTTTCCAATGTTTTTTATCCTCCTACACTGGCAAATGTTTATGTTTATTGCATTATAAACAGATGGTGTTGGTTTTCTGCAAGTAACTTGAAGATCATTAGTTATGCTGATCCCCCTACTCCTGCCCTACCCCTTCAGGCTTCATGAATCTCTGGATTGCAATATTCTTGTTTCCTTTTTTTTATTATTAATTAATACGGTTTGGATGTTGGAATTAGACGCTGATAATTGCATTTCTATGTGCCTCTCCTTGAATCCATCAACAGAATTATGTGATCACAGTTAAATCTACCAATTAATGTTTCACAGAACATATGTTCTGACAACCTTATTCCGCTATTTAACTACTTTCGCAGAATGGCTTGGATACCAAGGTGGAGAAGTCCAGGAAGCAGATGAAGGAAAGGAAAAACAGAGCCAAGAAGATCCGTGGTGTAAAGAAGGTAAGGGGTTAGGGGATAAAGATTGAATGTTCATATAATTGAGTCATGACTTGGTATTATGATGAACTCTTGATCTTTTGTATTTCGTTCATCTAAAAATCAGCCCTCTAGCAATTTCATTTTCCTTTAGATAATCTGTTGATTTTCACAATCATTCTCATTGCTAATCAAATGTTGCCTGCTCTATCTGCAGACAAAGGCTGGAGATGCTGCCAAGGGAGGAAAGAAGAAGTGATTATTTTCCTGGAATTTTGGGCTTGTTGAGTTTCTTCCAAACGGAGCAGACTTACTGTTATATCATTTTGTTATCATTTTAGTTTTCACTTTTGCAGTTTTCACTTTGAGTAGACAATGATTATATTCCAAATTTGAGTACTAGTTACAGTTAATACTGGTATCAACTAAATCTAGTAATTTCAGGTAAAGGAAGAATTTTTCTCGTGGGCATAATTATTTTTACTTTTTTTATCTTTTGCCTTTTCCATATGTTAGATTTAAACCCCATATTTGTGCATGGCTCTGTTTTCAAATGAAGGTGGATGTTACTCAGCATAAAGAGATTGGACTATTGGTGATTTTCTAAATTAACCACTTTCAGTTGCCAATTTTAGTAGAAGTATACTATAGCTTGATTATCCACACTGGGAAATAAATAAAAAAACTCTTTGTAAAACTTACTCATTGATTACTAAAGTCATTATTGAAACACAATATAAATTAGCCATTTGATATTAAAGACCTTATCAAGTAGATCTTGGAATGAACACTAACAAATTCTAAAAACTTAACACATAAAAGAGCTAAATGAAATGACTATATGTTTCTTTGGAGGGTGTACACCTTGCCTTTTAAAACTGTTTAAACACTTGTTGTTTATAAGCAGGGAAAAAAGTAGGGGGTTGTTATTTTTTTAGAGGGTGTTATTTTTTTTTACTCGTTTATAAGTAGGTAAAAAATTTTTATAAGTAAATTTTATTAAATATGTATCTATTTTTGTTCAAAAGTAGATTTGATCTACCTAGGTTAACTCTAATAGCCTTCCTAATTTTTCTCTATATAACAAGTTAAACTCATTCTCTCTGTGTGTAGGGACTTTTTATGAGTTTAAGAACTCTTTATATGAGTTTTAATCCAACGTCCTTACTTCTACTTCTTAGGGACTCCTTATTTTAATTTATTCTAATAGTCTCCTTATTTTTTCATTGTCTATCTAATTTCATTTTTAATATTTTCATATTTATTCTTAATATGCGTTATTCTATTATTTTTTATTAAAAAATATTGAGGATTTTATTCAAAAATAATTATTAATATTTATTTTTTACAATTATTTTTTAATTTATTCTTTCCATCAATCTTTTTTTGGTCAAATTGGTAATGATAATATTAAAAAAATAGTTATTAATATATAAATTTTATTTTTATTTTTTATTTTTTTATTTGATCAAATCAATTACGATAATATTAAAAAAATTAATTATTATAATAATTAGTTTAAAACAATTACTTATTATCTTAGATTTAAAATACAAAAATGATCCAAAATTAAATGACTAATCTAAATTATATCTAACTTTATTATACTAAATCAAAAAATAATTTATTTATTATTATGTTTGAATTAATAAAATATGTAAACAAAATTACTATTAGAATATAACTAAATAATTAATAAAATATTAAAACATAATTAATAAACATAAATATTTTGGAAATAGAATTAAAGTATGACTTCAAAATAAATATTACAAGTTAAAAGAATTTATTATAAAAATATATAATTATAAACCCCAATCTAACATAGAAAATAAAAAATAAAAAAAAATCTAAAACTACTCCACTAGCCGATTTATTTTCAGATCCCAACGGTTGATTTCTTGAATTTTTTTTATTTTTTATTTTAAGATCCCAAAGGTAGTTTGTACGGACCTCAAAATTTTGGGGAGGTTTTTGGCTTAACAAAATTGGCAAGCCAAAAATTAGTATAAGGACTACTCAGAATGGCGAGGAAGCTGGGCGAGCTTGTTGGAGTCGGATGCTGCTGCAAACTCCTTGAATATGGCGACTAAAGGCTCGTTTAGATTGGTTTTTTCTAGAAATATTTTCTCTAATCATTTTTGAATTAAGTGGTTTTTTTTAGAAGTTAGAATTTTTAAAAATTGTATTTGAATTTTTTTTAGAATTTTAATTTTTTTAAAATCAAACTAAATAGTTATTATAAAAATAAAAAACTTTTTTTTTTAAAAGTATTTTTTTAAAAAAAAAAAATCAAACCAAATAGGCCCTAAGATGTGTTTGGCCAGACTGTTGGAGACAACCTTATAATAAGCAAAGCCAAACACCTTCTACCTCGAGCAAATTCTTCGTTCCTAGTGAAACTTATACTGAGATTTGGTCACTCTTGACAGAATGAGTCTCGACTATTAAGAATGAACAAGTTGAAACATGAAATATATATTCCCCGTGCATCTTTGAAATTAATATTTCACATGCAATTTTGATTTTACCATCTGAGAATCTTGATAGACAAATTCCAACTTCCACAGGAAATTCAAGAGGAAAGAAAAAGCGAAAAATAAAACAAAAATAAGATTTCCTGGTTCTATCTGCATCAGTGAGTCGTTTATTATTGACTGTGGTTTGGCATCATCTTAACCAAGGCTCTGTCAGCTTTCTGAGCCCATTGCTGAATCGATGTTATGGTGATTAATATGGAGTCAGTGGTCAAGTTACGGATAATTTTTCTTTTTAACCTTATTTTTTTAAATACTTTCAAAATTAACCTAATTTTTAAAGGGTTTGTAAAAGTAGACTTTTCGAACTATTCGAACTCTGAAAATTCGGATTCGAACTCTGAAAATTCGAATTTCGAACTTCAAAAGTCCGATTATGTTTTTTTGCTCTCGTTCAAAAAAAAAAAAAGCAATTTCGAACAAAAAAATATGATTTCGAAGTTCGAAAGCTGGCTTGCATAGTTCAAAAAAAAGTTGGCTTATATGTAATAATATCTTTTTTTTTTGTCAGTTATTTTAGAAACCATGTGTAGAAATATCTATTTGTATATTATTATAAATGAGAGTTCATGCCAAATTGATCAATGCAACTTATAATTATGTCATGTAATTTTTTTCTACCCAGGAGATTTGCCTCATTAAATAATTTGTTAATCTAATAATTTTATTCCCTATTTATATATATTAAATAAAGTATATTACATACACCTCTCCTGTCAATACCACATGTACATGCATTTTTATTAATGTCCGTACATTTATTTGATTTTACTTTTTTAATCAAAGTATTATAATGAATTATTACAGATCGTATATTAAAAAATATAATCAATTTTGCAAACCAAGTTTTAACAATAAACAAAAATATTAAAAAAAAATCCTCATTTATTTGCATTGCCAACTTTCGAACATTGAACTTTCGAAAGTTCGAAATCGTAGTTTTTTTTTTTGAAATCGTATTTTTTGTTCAAAATTATTTTTTTTAATAGGGGTAAAAAAACATAATCGAACTTTTGAAGTTCGAATTCAAATTTTCGGAGTTCGAATTCTAATTTTGAAAGTTCGAAAAGTCTATTTTTGCAAACCTTTTAAAAACTGGGTTAATTTTGAAATCATTTTAAAAAATAAGGTTAAAAAGAAAAATTATCCGTCAAGTTACTTGGTGGTCCTTGTATGTTTTGTGCTTAATTAGGGCAATTTTCGGATGTTTAAACAGATGGAAATTTTGAGTTTAGATTTTGTTACGATCCCGAATCTAGACCCTGAGCTTAGGATTCAAGTCTGCGAACGAGACTAGTTATAATCAGAAAATTAAGAGTTAAGATTAGATTATGGTCATATGAGTTGTCGATATAGTTATAATGTGAACAAAATACAAACATTAAATTACGGATACAATGCTAACTAAGATATTAATAAAGACTCCTAACTAATAAGTATATGGCATGTATGCTTATCCTCCAAGAAGGGTATTGATATAATTGAAGAGTATAAGGCAACCAAATAAAATGTAAACATCCCAACACGTATTCATCCATGAAAGTCAACGTTACAAAAACTAAAAACTTACTAGGTTATCGTAATATTAAAGATCATGTAAACCACACATTGTATCCCCCAATTTTAGGTCTTAGTTTACATCCTATACATGTTACGTGACAACTGTTTAACATAAATGAGACGTCATTATTTAAAAAATAATGTGCATATATAAAAGTGAAGAGTAAGTAATTACCGACAGTAAAATAGAGCATAATTATATTAAACACGTTGGAGGGAGATTGGCCGCTCAAGTGCAAAGGCAGAAGGGAACTCGACCAGCTACAAGCCCCACCCTCAGAGGTTAAAATCTTACAATTATGGGTTTGTTTAGATTGGTTTTTCGATAAAAAAGTACTTTTTTTATAACAAGTATTTGCTTTAGATTTTTTAAAAAATAAAATTATAAAAAATTAAAATTTTTAACTTTTTCAAAAAACTATATTTTTTAATATATTAGAAGTAAAATGTTTTTAAAAAAACTAATTCAAACGGGATCTATACCTAATAAATTATCAATTTCCGGTGGCCGTCCCCTGCGGTTGGTGGCATGAGACTTACGAGAAGGTCAGCAAAGGCGCGAACGATGAACTTGTGAGTGCTTTTTGGGTTCAGAGTAAGATAACATAAAAGAAGCTCATGTAAATAATCCCAATCTTCTCTAACATCGATAAGCTGCTCACGTGCCTCCACCATTTCTTGCATGGAACGTCGAAAGTCCACAAAAGGGTCAGGCGAGTACGTCGGAACAGAAACGCCTTCGCCGATGACGGCGCCATCGCATCCCGGCAGAGATAATGATGAGGTGGACACCGTGGACGATGATGAGTCAATGATGGAGTTGGAGCGACCAGGGGAGGAGAAGAAGAAGCGCCGGGAGGCCACCGCTGTGGCGAAGTCCGGAGTGGTGGCTGTTCGTCGTCTGATTCCGATGAGGCGGCGGCGGCGGTGGTGGAGTAGTCTAATGTGAAATCATACAGGGAGTTGAAGTTCTTGATTATGGAAAGTGGACGGTTGTGATCTTCTGGGAAAGGAGATTGGGACGATGTGGGACGCTTGATCTTCGTGAAGAAGAGGTTAAGGTTTCTTCCTAATGTGCTAATTGCCATTGTTGCTGATCTCAAGATTGAAAGATTTGTGTTTATGGTGTGTGTTTCACTGTTCAAACAAGCTTCGAAGCCGCCCTATATTTATGTGTGTTCTCAGACACACACTGAGAGAGAGACACTGGAAAAGACAAACAAATTACTATAGAATGTATGACCCACCATTATTTGTTTATAAATATATATATATGTGTGTGTGTGTGTGTCTATATTTGTTGTATGTAGGAGCTTGATTATGAATGATTTGTCTATATTTATATCTCCATTTTTTATCGAACGGAGGGCCTAGGCATGTATTACAACCATTGGAGTGGAGTCTTGCCCTTCTAGTTTTCTTTAGTAAGATTAGGAGCGACTTTCTCCTAGAAATGCACAAGCAATAAAAGTTGAAGTCGAATACATTTATAATGCAGGTTAGATTTTTAATCTCTTATCTTGAGTGAGTGTTCTTCATTTATGTATTCAATATAGGGAAGTATTGGACACCTAAAGTTTGTCAATTAATGATTAGACTCTTTTAGTTAAATTTTTCTTATTGTAAAAAGAAAAAAATGGAACGATACAAGAGCTTCATGTTGATTTTTTTATATTTATCTTTCAGCTGGTTAATTTAATAATAATGCTCAATGAAATAACCATTTGAAGTTATAATTTCTTTGGAGAAAGTAATGTATATAATAGTACAGAAAAGATTAATATTGATCTTAAATGATCTGCCTTATTAATTTATTATTATTAAACTTTCCTCTTCTCACATGATCCAATGTCTGAGGAAACGAGAAACAGGTAATTGATACCTTGGGTGCTCGTCGTGGTTGGTGTACTTGTCGTTCGTATAATTTGTACTTCACGCTTAATTTTTGCGTAAAAGATGCTAGATGGTCGCTGAACCAACTTAAATAATTGGCTATGCGGAAATCTACTCTTCATGTTATTCAAACCAAGTTTAATGGAGCCGGTTAAATAATTATCTTCTTACACATTTTTTCTTCATGTTTGGGTGGTCAATAAAATAAAACTCAGAAGGTGTTTGATCTTACTTATTTGAGTATTTATAAACATCTAAAAAAATAATTTCTCACATGGTTTTTATTGTTTTATGCTTATAATCCTCAAATAAGCACCGTCAAACACCTTCTTAATAATTAAACGAACGGACTAGTTTGAAGATTTTTTGACATCGAATGAGTGTCGAATTCTAGATGGTAAAATCACTTTGTTCCATCCCATCCTGTCCTAATAACGGATGTTCACAGAGTAAAAGAGTGGTCATGGTGGATCCATCTAAGAATCTAAAGATGAGAAAGTGAAATATCGGATGGGGGTATGATTACATTTGAACTAGTAAGAGATCTCCTATCTGGACCTCTGTTTTTCAGGGTCCTACTTTTTTGACCCTTTTGTACACGACATAATAATAATTCACAAGTTCATGTTACCGCATCTTATGAATATATATGTCTTTTTTTTTTTTCTTTTCTCTTCAAAGAATAAATATACTAGTTTGAAGTTGCATCTAGCTAGCAATCATGCAACCATTCTTTTTAAATGATTATATTCGACCCAATATATCTTTATAGGGCCACTTCATATTTTTGTGTCAGTTTTTCGAAGCTCTGCATGCATGGGCTGTCATGGATTATCTGAATCGAGTACTGCTTCCGAGTAAAAGAAAATGCATGCTAACATGACCGTGAAGAATCTATATCTAAATAAAACAATAGAAAGAACCAACTCGTCAGATGATCGGATTTTCTTTTTCAATATCGAAAATATCACTTTGATTAGAATTATATTAAACAAATACAGCGTATTTATTTATTATATTAACACGTCTCTTTACGTGTACACTTTTAATGATTTTTAAACGGGTGAGGATACGAGTGACAATAAGTTTACAACACTAGTTATTATGAGGAGTTATCCATAATCTTATATGGTGAATTTGAGTTTTGAGAAATTTTCATATAATATTTTAACACCCCCTTCTCATGTGACACAAAATGATGCTTGTACCACTTGGACAGATAAGTTGAACATAGATGGTCATATCATATGACCCAAAACAGTGCTTGCACTACTTAGATGGACGTGCGAGTTGGAACAACAGATGACGACCATGACTCGGAACAGATTCAACTTTGATGGGTTGCTTGCAGGGAGGCCACAATGGTTCGATAGAATTCAACTTTGATGAGCTACTGGCAAAGATAGGCTGTGCGAGATGAACGAGTTGAACGGCTCACACATAGACATATATGCAAAGACTGAACCAAAAACCCAACTCTTATACCATATTAAAAGTCATTGAGGCCCTTTCGCAAAAATCAATTCATCAACATAAGTGTAACTCAGAATCTTATAGTGACTTTTGAATCTTGAGAATTTTTTTATGTGAAACATCTAGATGTTTTAACAAATACTAAAAGGGCAAATTGAGAGAGGAAAAAAAAAAGTGTTGGAGAAAAACATGCAAACATGAAAAATACGAGAAAAAATAACGGACACAAGAAATTACGTGGTTCGGTTTTGAAGCCTATGTCCACGGGCAGCAGAGAATAATTCTATTACTGATCACGAAAGCTACAAGGCTCTCACTTTGGTTTCTCTCACACACATAACATAATGAGTATTGCCTCATGTTTATAATGCAAAGGTTTCCTAAACCTATTAGGTAGAAAAGGCAATTAATTAATTATGTGCTACAAAAGGTAACAAGTGAATAAGGAAAAATGCTAATAAGGAAATCTGCTATTCTTGTTGCCCAAGAATACGGGCCACATTCAACAAATCTCCATCTTGGCACGTATTCGCTCCAATCAATACACCATCATCCCTGCAGCCAACTGCCTCTAAGAGCTCAATGCTCCGCACCGCAAATAGCAACCAAGTCCAAGCAATGCTTAAACTTGCTGACTGGAACCACCTTAGTCATCATATTTGCTGGATTCTCATGGGTAGATATCTTCTGCACCGATATAATTCCTTGTGATACAATATCTCTGATAAAATGATATTTGATATCAATGTGTTTAGTCCTCTCATGATGTATCTGATTCTTCGTCAGATGGATTATACTCTGGCTATCACAAAAGACTGTACTTGTATCTTGTTGTAGTCCAAGATCACGAATCAGGCCTTGTAACCACATGGCCTCCTTCACAGCTTCTGCAATTGCCATGTACTCCGCTTCAGTAGTCAACAATGCCACAGTAGACTGTAATGTCGCTTTCCAACTGATAGCACATCCAGAGAAAGTAAACACGTAACCCGTCAGAGATCTTCTCTTATCAAGGTCACCCGCAATGTCTGAATCACAATAACCCACCAACCTCGCGCAATCTTCAGTCATCTTCCTAAATAGCAAACCTACATTTACAGTGCCACACAAATATCTCATTATCCATTTCACCGCTTCCGAGTGTGCTTTCCCAGGTGATGCCATATACTTGCTCACAACACTAACTGCATGTGAAATATCAGGACGAGTGCACACCATAGCATACATCAAGCTACCAACAGCACTCGAGTATGGAACACGAGACATATGCTCCACCTCCTCCTCGGTTTTAGGTGACAAATCTACAGACAATTTGAAGTGAGCAGCAAGCGGCACACTTACAGGCTTAGCTTTAAGCATCCCGAAACGCTCCAGTACCTTCTCAATATAACTTTGTTGAGACAAGAATAGCTTCCTAGCGTTTCTATATCTGTGAATCTCCATGCCAAGAATCTTCTTTGCTGCTCCAAGATCCTTCATCTCAAACTCATCACCTAGCTGCTTCTTTAATTCGTTGATTGCAAACATGCTTTTAGCAGCAATAAGCATATCATCGACATACAACAGCAAATACACAAATGAACCATCTGGAAGTTTCTTAAGATATACACAGCTATCGTAGTCACTCCTTGTGTATCCAGTACCTACCATGAATGTGTCAAATCTCTTGTACCATTGCCGAGGCGACTGCTTCAACCCATACAAGGATTTTTTTCAGTTTGCAAACATGGTTCTCCTTACCAGGAACTACATACCCCTCCGGTTGACTCATGTAAATTTGCTCTTCAAGATCACCATGCAAAAATGCCGTTTTCACATCTAGCTGCTCAAGCTCTAAGTCATGAAGAGCAACCAAGGCAAGTAAAACCCTGATGGAAGTATGCTTTATAACCGGAGAGAACACTTCGTTGAAGTCAACACCCTCCCTTTGTGTATAGCCTTTTGCCACCAACCGTGCCTTGTATCGAGGACCCTCAACCCCTGGAGTACCTTCTTTTTTTTTGTAAACCCATTTGCAACCGACAACTCGTTGTCCGTTAGGCAATACAACAAGCTCCCATGTTTGATTCTTATGAAGAGACTCAATATCTTCACTCGTGGCACCCACCTACTGAGCAGAATCTTTCCCAAATATGGCCTCTTTGTATAAATTCAGCTCATGTCCTTCAATTGTTTCGACAACAGTCAAAGCATAAGCAACAAGATCAGCGTATTCGTACCTTTGAGGCTCTCTAATCTGTCTCCTTTCTCGCCCAGTGGCAATGCTATACTTTTGTTGTTCAAGCACATTTTGATCATGTGCCTCAGTTGGTTGAGTCGGCTGAATTTGACTACTACTATTGCTAGATGGAACATTTGGTACATCAGAAAATACCTCCACCTGCTCTTTGACACCGTGGTCTAAATCAGCTACCGCTTTCTCCTTTTCTTGGTCTAATAAAGCAGACTCATTGAACGTGACATCCTGTGATGAGGAAACACGAGACTTTGGATCTGTGCACCACAACCTGTAACCTTTCCTCTCGGACGCATAGCCCAGAAATATGCATTTCTTTGCCCTCGGCTCCAACTTGCCATCCTTCACGTGAGCGTATGCAGGGCAACTGAACATCCTCAATCGAGAGTAGTCAGCAGGTTTACCAAACCATAACTCAAAAGGAGTTTTCAATTCAATAGCTTTGGATGGGGACCTATTCACCAAGTAGCATGCCGTATTGATGGCTTCAGTCCAAAAGTTTTGACTCAAACCAGATTGGGAGAGCATACAACGAGCTCTCTCTACCAGAGTTCTATTCATGCGTTCTGCAACTCCATTCTGTTGTTGTGTCCCTATACATGTGCGGTGTCTCACAATGCCATGTTTCTTGCAGAACTCATCAAACTCTTTGTTGCAATATTCTAACCCATTGTCAGTCCTAAGACGCTTAATTTGTTTACATTTCTGCTTCTCAATCAACGTCTTCCACTCGACAAATGTTGGAAACGCCTCATCTTTAGTTTTTAAGAAGTATACCCACACCATCCGAGAGTATGCATCAATGAAAGTGATGTAATACCTGGTACCTTTCTTGGAAGGAACTTTATTAGGACCCCAAATATCAGAATGAATATAATCAAATGTGCCTTTGGTGTTCTCCTGCCCCTTACTGAACTTCACCCTGGTTTGCTTTCCAAAGACACAATGCTCGCAGAATTCAAGCTTTCCAGTTCTTTGTCCACAAAGCAAATCCCTCTTGCTCAGCTCGGTCAGTCCCCTCTCACTCATATGGCCCAACCTTTTGTGCCATAACTACGTAATGTCATTATCACTCTCCTCGGATGTAACAGCTGCAACACCTGTAACTGTACTACCTTGAAGGACATATAGGCCGCCAGTCAAGTTCCCTTTCAAGAGCACAATTGCACCTTTGGTCACCTTTAAGACACCATTCTCACTTCGAAATTGTATCCATGAGAATCCAAACGCCCAAGAGAAATCAAGTTTTTCTTCAGCTCCGGTACATGCCAACACTCGAGAGATCTTGTAATACCATCAAACATCTTGATATTTACTATGCCCATTCCCTCCACCTTCATCAAAAGATCATTGCCTAGAAAGACTTTCCCTTCTCTTTTGGAATAAGAAGAGAACCAGTCGCGCCTAGGACACATATGGAACGTTGCACCAGTATCAAGAATCCATTGATTATGACACTGTGATCCACTCACAGTCAAAACTTCCCCGGTACTACTCGAGTTTTCTCTATCACTGTCAGCACTTCTCTACCACATTAGCTGAATTCTCCATCTTTTTCTTTCCCTTTTTTAGTTTTGGACATTCTTTCTTAATGTGACCCTTTTCACCACACTCGAAACAGCGTAGCTTCCTTGCTCTTGATTTTGACCTTGATTTGCTTTTCTTTCTACTCAAAGATCCCCCTCTATTCTCCGATCTCCCTCTACTCACTAAAGCTTCCCCATGAACTTCTTCCCTATGTCCCAAGATATATGTTTGAAGATCCTTCGATTTTAATGAAGCAATCACATCTTCAAACGTAATTTTATCCCTCCCGTACAATATAGTGTCCACAAAGTTCGTATATGAAGGCGGTAAGGAGCATAATACGATCATAGCTTGGTCTTCGTCATTAATTTTAACACCCACATCCTTCAAAGCAATAAAACAAGAAGTAAACTCATCAAGGTGTTGCTTTAGTGACGTACCTTCTTTCATTCTAAGATGATACAATCGCTTCTTCAAGTAGAGGCGATTGGTGAGAGATTTAGATGCATACAATTCCACCAAAGTATTCCAAGCCTCAACTGCTATCGACTTCTCAGCAATCTTCAGCAATACTTCATTTGTCACAGACATATGTATTGCACTCAAGGCTTTCGCTTCGAGTTCTTCTCTCGCTACTGATTCCATCTTTACCGGGATCACTTCTTCGATGACTTTCCAAAGTCCTTGCATTGTCATAAATGCCTTGAATCTGATCCTCCAAAGACTGAAACTCATTCTCCCATCAAACTTCTCGATTTCAAACTTTCCACCTGTGGAAGACATCTTCGTTTGCACAAAACTCACACTTCAGGATGGAATTTGGCTCAATGGATCGCAAAATCGGATTCAGCACGTCAAAAAACCTTAGGAACACCCCTGGTCAACTTTGGTCAACACCGGTCAAAGTCAAACCTGTTGGTCAAAGTCAACACCGTCCCTAAACTCGTACTTCGGAGCAGAATCTGGAAAAACAGAACCCAAAAACGAACTCAGCACGTCGAAAAACGTGGGGTAAGGCTTTGGTCAAACTCGGTCAACGCGGTCAAACAGGTCAACCAGTCAGATATTTTTTTTAAGGACTAAATCTAAACCCAAATAAAAAATTCTTTTTTTTTTATTCTTTTGGCCTAAATTAAGCCCAAACCCAAAAAAAAAAAGAAATTTATTATTTTTCTGGCCTAGAACCCAAGCCCAACAAAAAAATTAATTAACTCAAGACCCAAGACCTAGCCAAAATTGGACAAGGCCACTACCCAGGCTCGATCCAAATAAACCCAAAGACCCAAAGCCTACAAACCCTAAACCTGCTTTACAAGCTTGAACCAATTTCCAAAAAATAATACCTGAATACCAAAAACCAATCTCAAAAGCATACGAACTCTATCTTCTTCGCTTGTTCTTCAAACCCAAACACGAACCACGACCCACCGACGCAAGCTTCCACTCCAGCCACCAACGCTCAACGTAGACAGCACCGGAGCACTCCTCGCCGAACAAAGACCTTTGTTTGGTTAGACACCGTTTGGTTTTGAGAAATTTTGGTTTCACAATGAGTTTTGATTTTTCCTTTTTTCCCTCTAAGTAGCGGATTAATACCTAAGCTCTGATACCAGTTTGTTGAAGAAAAACATGCAAACACGAAGAATACGAGAAGAAATAACGGACACAAGAAATTACGTGGTTCGGCTTTGAAGCCTACGTCCACAGGCAGCAGAGAATAATTCTATTACTGATCACGAAAGCTACAAGACTCTCACTTTGGTTTCTCTTTCACACATAACATAATGAGTATTGCCTCATATTTATAGTGCAAAGGTTTCCTAAACCTATTAGGTAGAAAAGGCAACTAATTAATTATGTGCTACAAAAGATAACAAGTGAATAAAGAAAAATGTTAATAAAGAAATCTGCTATTCTTGTTGTCCAAGAATACGGGCCACATTCAACAAAAAAGAAGGAAGGAAGAATCTTGGCAGTACTTAGCAAGGCTCCAAGTTGATAATAGAATGTGATCATTAATTATTTCACTTAATTACAAGGAACTCTGCTGTCCCAAATACACTGGTGCCTAAATAATTTACGATCTCTTTCCACTTAATAAGCATTTGCGGATGATGTGGAAGCACGTGTTACATGCTAAAATGACATATGATCTGAATGTTTCCAACTAATGAATCTTATTTAACCCAAAAAAAAAAAAACTCATGAATCTCATGATTAATTTTGAATTTACGAAATAATGCATTGTGATTACGCTTAATTTAGATAGCTAGGATGTTATTATTATTAAGTATATATATTCCCTAGAAGAAGGTACACTAATCAGTACGTTAAATATCACCTCCAGTATACTTGATGATGACAGATCTTAACCTAGATCTTTCAAAAAATAAAATAAAATAAAAACCAAGTAACCCATGATTCAACCTAAACTCCTAATTGTTTCTTAGGATGGGTTTGGTTTTGCACTTGAACCATAACCCGACAAAAACAGAACCAACAAAATAATAATTGGCCGTTTACACGACTAGCAGATTTATATATAATAGAGTAAATTACATATTATCCCCTGTATTCTAACCTACGTGTACTATACCCCTTATAATATTAAAACTAACTAATTACTTCTATATACCCCGACCTATATACACTATACTCTCTATATTGTCAAAACTAACTAATTACCTCCTAAAGTTCCTAAAAACGTGCAAAATATCCCTGAAATTTTTAAAAGTGTACAAAATACCCCTAAAATAAATGATGGCAGAAAGGTATTTTACACACTTCTAAAAATTTCAGAGAAATAATTAACTAATTTTAATATTACAAAAAGTATGCTACACATAAATCAGAATTCAAAGAAATAATTAACTAGTTTTAATATATCAAGAGAGTATAGTCAGAGTATAAAAAGTAACATGCAATTTACTTTACTCTAACAAATATTTCCACAATACATCCGCGTATAAAATCATAATCTCACATCATTTACGTACGTTAGGGAATTTCACGAGATGCCAGAAAACTTGAGTTTGCTCCAAACAACATTATAACATCACTAAAGGACACAAACTCAATCGATGCTGGGGCCTAAATAGGCTACTTACGGATTCAATTTCGATCGAGCTTTCTCCTCATTCAGCGCCGCGGCGGCGGTCATCGATGCACCCACACCACCCGGATGAGTTGCGAGTTGAGTTCCATACCTCACCTCAGCTCCAGAAATTCGTTCAGCGTCTTCCTTTGTCACCGGCTTGTCCCCAGCTGGTAGCTTTCTTTTAGCACCCTATACATTAAAGATCAACAGTTCTTATTTTCTTTAATTATGTTAAACACCATTTCATGCTCCAATACAAACATATATATATATATATATATATATATATAATGGTCCATATTATTTATATAAAATGACATTTTAATTCTTACTGTTTCAAAAATGACTTATTTTTGTCATTAACGTTTATAAAAAATATCATTTTAGTACTCATTATTTTAAAAGTAACTTATTTGGTCAGTGTTGGCAGAAAGTGTCAATTTCACTCTCATTATTTGGTCGCATGACCATTTTTGAGGGTCACAATGAGAATTATGTTGACACATTATATAAAAAATAGGAATTAAGTAGGCTATTTTTAACATAGTGGGACCAAATTGATTTTTTTTTTTATAAACAACGAGGACTAAATAAGTAACTTTCAAAGTAATAAAAACAAAATGATGACATCTTTTGTGAAGAATAGGAACTATTTGCCGAATTTCCCCTATGAATTTACTTCAATTTGTAGGGATGATCAAATGATATATTTGAGTGAAATATTACCTCTAGTATATCCGCAAGCTTGATTTTGTCCTCATTTTTCACAATCCGAGCATTGAGTTCAGCTGCGGATTTAGCAAGTGCCGCTATGCCACCAGGCCTTATAACGTCCAGGCCAGTCACTATCATTTCCGCCGTCTCTATAGCTGCTGCATCACCGTTATCGATTGGCTTATCGCCCGCGGAACGCGCGGCTGCTTCGAGGGCATCTCCGATCGTTCCTGTGTCATGGTCACTAGCCGAGGCCGGAATTTCTTCTTCTTTTGGATGCAGATACTCTGCCACAACCTGTAAATAAACAGGAATCAAAATCCTCAAGTGACAAAGTTCTTTGATTTATTTACCCCCATCCCCAACTCAACCACCACCACCACCACCCATGAGACAGAAATTCGGATTCTTAATTTTATTCCCACCTAGCCAGAGGCCCCTTAACCAGGCGGGAGGTAAATCGAGGGATGTGCGTGAGTGGCAACCCGACCAGGGAGAAGACCAACGGGCGTGGAAATCCAACAACAGCCCCGCAATATTTCAGCGGAGTACTGCCGCCACACGGACTCGATCCCGCGTTGTCAGGGTATCTCCACCCTAGTCACCTGGCCACTTACCAACTACAATTACTCCATTATGTGAGGCAACCAAACTTCGATTTTGATACTTCTGTATGTGGGCACATTCGTGAGAAGTGATTTACGAAGATAAGTGCTATGATTTTAGTTATAGTCTAATTATTGAATTAACATATAATTAAAACCATAACAGTAACCTTACGACACTAACCTTGCTTGCAAATTCGTCTACATCATAGATATCATCATTAATGATTCAAAATCTTCTGCCAAAACTAGTAATTAAACAAAGGATCAAAATCCTCAGGTAACAAATTAAAGTGACATAACCAAACCCCGATTTGATATTTTATATATGCGGGCTCGTTCGTTAAAAGTGATTTACAATAGTGTTATGAGATTTTTAGTAATAATATGGTCTAATTATTTGAATTAACACAAAGTTTTTTAAAGATAACTAAAGTTCTATCATAAACGTAACCACTATGTTGTAGGTAGAGCAACATGATGTTTTTAGGTTATTGTAGGTTTTATAAATTTTACACATATATAGATGAATTTCTCACGGGTTACATATTAACTGTTCGAATTGATTTTTTTGGAAAGCGCTTTTTTCTTACACTTTTTAAAAAATAATTTTTTTTGAGAAGTTAAAAATTCTAGCTTTTAAATTTCAAAATTTTAATTTTTTTGAAAATCAAATCAAATATTTTATTACAAATTTAATATAACTTTTTCAAAAAAATATTTTTTCTTAAAAAAAAAAACCAATCCAAACAAGTCCTAATGGCGTTAAAAGGATTGACTGCTTTTTCTAAAAAAAATTCTTTAAAAAAATACTTTTTTAAAAAAAATAACTAATTTTAATTACTTTTTTTGTTAAAAATGGGAAAAAGAAAATAAAATGCATCTTTTTTAAAAAAAATAAAAAATTTTAACTTATAAAGAAAATATATTTTTTAGAAAATTATTTTTAAAAAACACTTAAAAAAAACCAATTCAAACAAATCGTAAAATCAGGATCATAATCTTGTAACACGAATGTTGCTTGTAGACTCGAATTCTTTTCGATGTCTCTCATTTCGTTCAACATGTGTAGTGAACAAAAACAAGGATTTATATCAAGTGGTCAGCCCTCACCTCTCCGCCAATAGCTTCAACAATCATGTGGCGGCCTGCGATGTCTTCTTCAGTCACCGTGATGCCCTTATCCTTGGCGAAGTACGTAGCGTCCTCGTGGCGGACAACGCCTAGCCTCTCGTTGTGTTCCGCCGCGGACATCATAACCGCGGCAGGACCGCCCTTCAGGGTGCGCTCGAGCAACACGTTCTCGGCCGACTGCATGGTGGCTGCGTCTCGTGGTGCGATGGGTTTCGAGCCCAGTTCACCGGAGACGGCAAAAACGTCGGCGTATCTGATCACATGCTGCCCACCTTGAGGCCTAGCTTCTTGTTTCTGCTGGCTCATTTTTGAAAGCACAAATGGAGAATTGATTGACGTGGACAACAAAATAAGCACTTATCTCATCTTGCGTTTAAGCTCGTTGAGAGTGGCTTATCTTGCCCAGCTTGCATATATATACGAGTTGCATGTGACCTAGTACCCCTGTGGATTAGTAAGCTATAACACGTGGTGCAGTATATGGTTATGTGTTGCACTTCTATTGCATTCAGCATCTTTCTGGAGAAGAGTGAAAAATAAGCAGGAAGGTTGTGGATTATGCGAGATGCAACTAGTTCAATCACCACACGACATCGTTACTACACACCACTTCAAATAAGCCATAGAAAGTTGAATCATATATTTTCTGTTCTTGTTCGTCCCCTAATCAAAAATTTGTAAAGGAAAAATATTACAATAAAAGAATATACATATGATACAACATTTTTACTAAAAATAAAAATATATTAAAAATAAAAAAATACACATATACAACCAGATGAGGTGGGACAGATGGATAGACTCCTACCCTGCCCCTACCCTAGGGCAGGGGCAAAGAAGGAAAAGACGAAAGGGATTGAAATACATTAAATTCCTTATAATTTGCCAAAAGGATGCTGAATTCTAAAGTATTATCAAAATTTCCCTATAATTTCATCTATTTTTCAAAATTCTCATAATTCCTTTTTATTTTTTTCAAACATAACATTTATTCTTCCTCCCAAGAGGGCATGGTGCTTTGTTTTCAAAAAATAGAAAGGATTACAAGGTGGTCTTGAAGCAAAGAGTGCGACAGGATCCAACACACTTTAGAATAAGTCCAAGAGAGACCAATGTATTTTACCCTTTTGAATTATTTCTCAAATATTACAGATTATCGAATTATTTGTAAAACATTGCAGACTAACTTGAATGTTCATTAAAATATTTAATGATTAGTGTCTCTCTTTCCTTCTTCTTTCTTTTCTCTCTCTAGAAATCTCAACTCCTTTTACTATCAAGGCCGTATATTAGTCCCTGGCCTATGCCTTGGCCCAAACCTCTTTGGGTCCGCCAATTGCTTAGCCTGTGAAGTTAGGTTTACATGTAAAAACCAAGAATGTGAGATTTTTCAATTTATCAGGGAGAAGGTTACCTTGGAAGATGTTAAGTCAAGTATGTTCATACATGTTCCCAATTGGTCGATGTTTTCACCAAAGCTCTTCTATCAACTCGTTTTTCATGCACTAAAGAACAATCTTCACGTCTCATCCTGCTTAACTTGAGGGGATATTAGTGTATCATAGTACAATAGATTAGGGAATGTTATGAAAAAGTTAATTATGTCATTTTACCATTCTCCTACTTGTATAAATATCCATTGTACAATAGTTAAATATGTTATGGATATTGAGGTCTTGTGCTCAAGTGTGCTTAATAAACTTCAATAAAGCCTACTACACTTCAACCCCACACCACATATTACAGACTCGATTCTTACCACATCAAGTACATTAATATGATATACTATGGTTTGCCACACAAATAAAGAAGAGGTTCAACTCAATACAATTAATTGGGAGTTAAGAAAGAGTAATAACCCGAGGTAAAATTTTACAAAAGGCCAGGGTTGAATTGAAACTGGAAATAAAAAAGATTTAGAGAGTTTAATTAAAATATTTAATGGGGATCAATTACAAAAAAGAAAATTACATAAAAAAAGATAATAAATATTACCTTCTTCACATCCAATAAAATGTCTTCAAATGCTTAATAAGGGCCAATTAAAATGTTTGTAATAAAATGTCTTAAAACTTATAATATAAAAGAAAATAATAAATATTACTTCTTCACGTAGAATAACATAAACATCTTATAATTAACTTATTCCAAACCCGACATGACTTTTAAGACAAAGAGCCCCCCAATCTTAGTGAATCCCTCCGCCAATACCCTACACCATACATCTTACGGCATCAAGTACATTAACGTTATATTAACATGGTTTACCAAACAAATAAAACAGAAGTCTCCATCAAATTAAATAACGAAACATATGCAACAAATAGAGTGAAATTAAAATTTTTTTTTCGGGGTGTATGTGGCATCAAGTGTGCAGCTGCATTAATATAAAATATTGCATGATAATTTTTATTTGTAATCTTATTTATCGAGAATATTCAAAAGAATTCTGGGACGTTCTAATAGATCTATATAATGTTGAAAGTGGCAAGTAATAAGCATGGAGAGTACGATATCATTGAACAAATGCATCCGTATAGTATTAATTAATGATTATGTAAGTCAACCTCTAAACGCGGTCTAGTCACCACCAAGCTTTTTGTCCGTTAAACAAGTTAGTTTTAACATTATTAATTAGTAATAAAACCTAGGATGGTACTTATATGCGTGTCGGTATATATACGCGTGGGTTGGTTTTAAATTTTGGTTATTTTGGGATTTAACCACACTCTTGGCATTTTAATGACTCGCATAAAGGTTTCAAGATTATGAATTTGATATTAAAAGATAATTTAAATGGTTAAAATTACTTATCTTAGAAGTGACGACGGATTCAAATACCATAGAGGAGGGAACAATGGTTCAATGCATGTCTAAAAAAACTTTTTATCCGAGTAGCAAGTTGCAACTAAAGGTGAGGAATTTTCTTGCCTTTAAAATGTTAGGTTCGCGAAAAGAATATATAAATATATATTCCGAAAAAGTAAAGGCATAAAATTCTTTAAACCAAGATGAAAGTAAATGCTTTTTCTCCATCTTTCTTGACTTGATATTCATGGTGACCACCACTTTCAATATCTTTTTTTTATTTTTGCTACAATAAAACTGCATTCGACCTTTACTCTTATCAAAGAGAGGCCACGTTCAACATATTGTCGCATCACGCAACAAGGATAAGTCTGTGCAGTGGCACGGCAAGTACTCATACGCTGTGGGAATTGATGGAGGAGGAAAAGAAGATAACAAAATGACCATACCAAAGTTGTCCCACACGCGTATCGTATCGATTGATAAAGAGGAAGAACAAGACAACTAATGGAGCAGAGAGTCAAAATTCTTTCAAACAGAATCATCGCAAGCAACACATTGGCCCAACCAAAATGTTAGCCATCAATCTTTCACTAACCACCATAATGCTATCAAAATTGAACTATTGTATTTTGCTACTCATGTGCATATTAAGAGTAATATCTTATATCATCCTTCTATAAGAGGAATTTTGCCCTTCCATATCGACCCACATGCGCATTTATTTAGAAGGAAGAAGAAGGGCGAACTTTTTTTCCTTTTTTTTTTTTTTTCAATGGAGACTTCAGAAAATGTATGTACATAATCGATCTAGAAACGCAAGTAACACACTATTAGACCACAAGGCTAGTGGAGCGATGACATTATTTCAGTATAGAATCTTGTGAGTGGTCCTAAAACGAGTGTATTTTCTTTCCCTTTCAAAAAGGTCGTAGTTGAACAAAAGACAACACAGCTAGAGGTTTCATGTGACTAGACCTCTAGCACCTGTCACAAACAAGGGAAATTTCCAATTTCGGATTTTACACAAACATTACAAATCTTTTCTGAGAGGTAGCAGGAGGGTAACATTTAATTAGCAAATCTAATAGCAATTGTAAAAGGCCTGGGATTAGGACCTTGGCAGAACAGAGAATTTGAGCATCAAGTAATAGCTAACGCACCTGAGCATTTAGAACTTGTATAAACTTACATTTTAGCATATGCAGGTAGCTACAAAGGATAAGCAATGCATCTGGTAATGTTGGCATATACAGATTACAAATTACGACAACTCACTTTGGTGCATTATAGTGGCGAGATCGATCATGACCCCTTTACACGGAGCTGCAGCTCTGCCACCGTTCACCAGCTTCCCTGTAATCATATCTTAACAAATAAAATAGGATAAGACAACTCATTCTGGTATCAATTTGTAGCATGTTGCACCCTTTTTCTCTCCTATCAGTAACAAGTGCGGAAATATACGAAAAGGCAGAGCAAACCGTATGTCTTCCTTGGTGCACACAATGAACATGACCGAGCCGAAACTGGCTCAACTTTATTGCTAGAAATACAAGAAAATATAATGACGCCCCCAAGCCCAGATCCCCAAGCAAGACTGGTGGTCTAGGTTAAAGGCGTGACAACAACACTCCCTACAATAGTGCAGATACCAGAGAGCCAAGTCAATCATTAAGTCCCAACACCGATCAATCGTGATAAGATATCACAACAGCAGACAAGGTACTAAAGTTCTAGCACCTTAAGATAAAAAGGAGATTGGTTATGGAGTAATGGCCCAATTGCAAGCCATCCTTAATAGTACCTTGTCCGCACTTGAACCTATTCATAACACACAGCAACAGCTGAAGCCCTCAGAAAAACAAGAAAGCATAAAAGAAAAAAGAACAGTCCCTTTAATAGAAACAACTTTCTCAATATGCATTTGAAGAAGAACATGACTAAAGCCCATAGGAACCATACGGACAGAGGAGCAATTGATATTGTATCTACATGCAAAAGGTGATCACACTGCAGGTGGACTATGGCTGACTACATTACCAAGTTGTGGCAGCAAAAGAAAACATTAAAATACTATAAAAGGATTCCAGTGAAGAGTTCGCTTGCACAATGCTAGAGCAAATAAGCATCATCAAGTTCACCGACAAAAAGAACTACTAGTCTACTACTGATAGCAACTACGAATGTTCAATATATTATAGATGAGATACAGTGGAATTCAAGAGAGGTAGGGGGATGAACCAATTTTCGTTTCTCCAAGTTCTGAAATTTTACAAAAATATTTTAACATGCTTCGAACAAGAAATGCTCAACGAAAACTTGATGAAACTGCTCGCGATTATCACAGTCTAATTTCAAAGTTCTCATTTGCTAATCATAGAGTAAGCAATTGGTGTAAAAGCTACTGCAGAAACTTAATTCTCAACCAACCCAATAGTTATAAAATCGGACCCAAAAAAATCAAACAGAGACGACATCTACCGGACTTTAGTATGCAACTTTGATATCTAAGAATACAACACCGGTTTCACTAGGGCCTGAAAGCAATTGTTCGTATCAACTTCTTTACGATTCAGCAATCACAATTACCTTACCCTCTTACGAAGTAAAACTCAATTGAAGCAAAATAATAACTGAAAACATTGAATTTTCCGGAAGATAAGCATTTTATTTAACCATCAACCGTCTCACATCGGGGCCGATACTCTTCTGGACCACGCATAGCGAGAATTTTGTACGCTGAGTTAGCCGTTGGCCACTGGCCATGAGCATTCATAATCCTAACTTAAAATTTCACGAAAATACAAACTCTTTAGAAAGTGAAAAAGCGTGAGTGATATTGTTATTTTACTGTACAAGAACAAGCTGGCCAGCTCCAACATCACCGCCCTCATCTTCGTCCACGTCATCAACACCTTTCGGCACAGTCACCACCAGCTCGCCGTCGACGTAATCCGCGGTGGCGAGCTCCGGAAGAGTGGACTCCGGGAGTCGAAACCGCCACACGTCAAGCTCAAGCTCGAGCTCACCGAGCAGCAACTCCTCCTCGACGACGCCGTTTGTCTTAACCACAATCTTGGTGACGCCGGGGTAGATCTCGACGGCGTGCGCCCGGACGTCCTCGCTGATGTCATCGGTGGCGACGATAAACCTGAGATAGCCGGCGGTATCCTCGACGGAGACGTCCGCGTCCGACCGGAAAGGAAGCTCGAGGACCTTGGCGAAGATGTGGGGGAGTCGCCGGAGCTTCTTTTGCCGGCAGGAGATCGCGGCCGCTGACGTCAGCGCCGCGGCGATGTCGTATCGGAGCGTCATGTTTCGCTTCATCGGCACCGGATGAACCTTCATGGTCTCCGCGGCTCTCGCAGTTTGCCAAACGAGTGTGTGAAAAGATAAAAGGGAAAGGAAAAAGGAAGGAAATGAAAGGAAAGGAAAGGAAAACAAAGTTGTAAGCTTAGAGAGGTGAGGAGAGAGCAAGGCGGGGGGGGGGTGAAGGAAGGACGGATTTATTTGATGTTGAGAGGAGGGGGGGATTTAGAAGGAAATGGGGGGGTGGGAATAGAGTTGCTGAGAAATTCTATCGTAATTTCATTTGCTTGTTACTATGGCTAATGTAATATATTTGATTTTTCTTTTCTTTTTTTTTCATTTACTTGACAGGGAAGCACACTGGTGAACCTCAATCATTCAAGTTTCGACATAATTTGATCGCTGTCAACTCGAGAGTGGTGAAGAAAAATTTTTTCTATAAATGTATTTTACAAAATTTTAACTTATATTTTCGTCATTATAGAGGTGAGACTAAAACTATCTCAACGAACTACTTGCTCATTTATTTGCACTTCCTTTCGATATAAATTTTATTTTTAATCTTATTTTTTTAAGGCTTTCGAAATTAACCCAATTTTTAAAGGAGTTACAAAAATAGACTTTTCGAACTTTCAAAATTCGAATTCGAACTTCAAAAGTTCGATTATATTTTTTGCCCTCGTTCATAAAAAAAAGAAGACAATTTCGAACAAAATATATAATTTCGAACATTGAAAGTTCGATTTCCGAACCATCCAAGTTCCAAAGTTCTGTTAGAAACCAAACGAGAAATCCTAATTCAAATCTAAGACAAGACTGTGACAATATTTTAAATAATATTTTCTTAAACATTTCTGAACTTTAAAATATTTTAGCTAACATAAATAGATGTATGATTGTACCTTGTAGAAATTACCTTACACATAAACCGTGTGAAAAAATTATACATAATTCTTGTAAAAATAAATATATTCACGAAATTTGTGAAGAATGCCTTGATAAAAGAGAAAATATATTTGATTTGAACTATAATCCTAACACATGTTTTGAAGAACTATGTACTTATAAGGTTTCGAACTTTGAAAGTTCGAATCGAATTTTTTTGTTCGAAATTATATATTTTTTTTAAATTATCTTTTTTTGTTAACAGGGGCAAAAAAACATAATCGAACTTTTGAAGTTCGAATTCGAATTTTCAGAGTTCGATTTTCAACTTCGAAAGATCGAAAAGTCTATTTCTGCAAACCCTTTAAAAATTGGGTTAATTTTAGAAGTATTTTAAAAAATAAGGTTAAAAATAAAAATAACCCACTTCCTTTCTATGTTTTGTTAAATTCATGAGAGAATGAGTTAAACGTCCCACTTAAAAAAAACACAAAATGTCATACAATGAGTAAAACGTCACAAAATACATCTTTGAGTTTTGAAAACTCGTAGATTAATTTTTTTTTCTTTTGAAAAACAGATCTTCGAATTTCAAAAATTCAAAGATGCAAAAAATCAGAAAAGATCAAACTCAAAGACTTTTAGTCTTTGAGTTTTGTGACATTTTACTCATTAATTTAAAAAACATGGTATTTTAGTTTTTTTTTTAAATAAGACATTTACCTCATTTTCTCTAAAATCACATAAAACGTCTATAATTTTAAAACTCTCTAATACTGCTATATTATTTTTCTAAAACAAAATATTGTTGAGTAGCCCCTATGCATATGAATGTTTTGGACAATCACCCCAAAAATTGAGGTTTAGTACAACAATCTTTGTAGAATAAGGGGTTATCTATGAATTTAGAAATATAAGAAATTGTATAATGTTGATAAAAAACAATTCGATATAATTAAATCTGAGTTTAACGTGCAACTTTTTTCAGTGTCAAGCTATTTTTTTTTTCTCCTTTTTCTCCATTGCATGAGGTCAATTTAGTTTGATCAATTATATTTGATTCTTCTAATTTTTTTACATGTATCTACATTATGTTTCGTATTACAGTCGACGTAGTCGTAGCATAGCTCTATGCTTCGTTAATGGTTCTCCAAAGTTATAAACACCAATTATGTCTTCTTCATCCTAGCACTAGAGTAGCCATTAAAAGTGAGACAAAAGAATAAGAGATTCCAAATTTTAGTGTCTCAATTTTCATAAATATATTTATATAGTTATATGTGTGGTTTTTTTTAATTGTATTTTGACTTATTCTTTTTTCCCATTAATTAATTTATTTTGCCTGAAACTTTCAAATATTTTGTTACAATACGAGAGTTGTTAGGTATCTCAATAAGTAATTAATACTCTTAAAAACAAAACAGAATGAGACAATAAAACATATGATACATCAACACGAATCTTTGAAGTTATAGAAAAAGATGTTGTCAAAGATAAAATCACACGAGCAAGTGAAAGATAATTGTCACATGATAAGTAATGGAAAGATGAACAAAGGCATTCTTTTCATATTCGGCCAAAAAGAAAGAAAAGAAAAGAAAAAACATGCTTATATACTATGTTTTCAAATTAATATCTAGATTTTATTCGTATACTACTCAGTTACTATCACATAAAAGTCGGAATTATTCATTAATTAGCCAATTTAGTCAATTTTTAAAGATACCCCTCAAGCATAAAGTGGCACCCTTTTCGAAAGTAAGTAAAAAAAAAGGAAAAATAGCTAATTATTCTTTACGAGGAAATTGCTTTCGTATATTTTAATTATTAATTTATAACTGCCCGTAAGCACTTTTTATTTATTTTTTAATTACAATGGAATTGGATTTATAACAATAAACTTTTTTCATGAAATTAACAAATGTTCTTTTGTCATTTAAGGAGTGTTTGGCTTTACTTATTTAGTGTTTATAAGTATTTAAATAATAAAAAATATGTGAGCAAGTGTTTTTTAAGTACTTTTAAAATAAGCAAATTCAAACACCCTTTTAGTCAAAGTTCAGAGGTATATTTATCTTTGAATATTTAGTTGTATCTTCTTTCTAAATTAATATATAATGCAAACAATTAGGTCTAATCACGCCAACAAACCCTTTGTACTGATCTTCTTAAGGTGAGGTGTCTCTCTTACCGCGTACAAAAAACTTTCTGGTACTTTTCAAACCTAAAAGAATCTATTCCCATTTTCTGTTGATGACAAAAAAATTAATTTTAAATGGGATTAAGTTGAATTTACTCTAAATTTATAAGTTTCGTAACATAACAGTATATTTCTATACATAATTTATTTTTTATAGTGCAATAAGGGAATACAGTTTCAAGTTGAGACCTTTATTATGACTAGTCGTTATCATTATATCTAATCTTTAAGAGCTAATTTACTTTTAATATCATGGAATTTGAAAAGATGTTGCGGATAATTTTTATTTTTAACTTTATTTTTTTAAATACTTTCAAAATTAATCTAATTTTTAAAGAGTTTGCAAAAATAGACTTTTCGAACTTTCAAAGTTCGAATTCGAACTCCAAAAATTTGAATTCAAACTTCAAAAACTCGATTATGTTTTTTTGCCCCTGTTAAAAAAAAAAAATTTCAAACAAAAAATAGATTTAAAGTTCTAAATCAAACTTTCGAAGTTTGAACATTGGCATGCATAATTTAGTTCAACAAAGTTGGCTTACATGTAATAATATCTAATTTTTTTTGTTAGTTATTTTAGAAACCATATTTGGAAATATCTATTTGTATATTACTATAAATGAGAGTTCATGCCAAATTGATCTGTTGAATGTGGCCCGTATTCTTGGGTAACAAGAATAGCAGATTTCCTTGTTAGCATATTACCTTATTCGCTTATTACCTTTTGTAGCACATAATTAATTAGTTGCCTTTTCTGCTTAATAGGTTTTGGAAACCTTTGCACTATAAATATGTGGCAATACTCATTATGTTATGTGTGAGAGAGAAACCAAAGGGAGAGCCTTGTAGCATTCGTGATCAATAGTAAAATTATTCTCTGCTGCCCGTGGACGTAGGCTTCAAAGCCGAACCACGTAATTTCTTGTATCTGTTATTTCTTCTCTTATTCTTCGTGTTTGCATATTTTTCCCCAACATGATCAATGCAACTTATAATTATGTCATGTAATTTTTTTTTTTTGCACAAGAGATTTGCCTCATTAAATAATTTGTTTATCTAATAATTTTATTCCCTATTTATATATATATTACATAAAATATATTACGGACACCTCTCCCATCAATGCCACTCGTACATGCCTTTTTATTAATGTCCGTACATTTTTTAATTTTAATTTTTTAATTAAAATATTATAATGAATGATTACAGATCGCATATTAAAAAGTATAATCAATTATGCAAACCAAGTATTAACAATAAACAAAAATATAAAAAGAATCCTCATCTATTGAAGTTTAGCTTTGGCATAATTTGTTGAACTAAATTATGCATGCCAATGTTCGAACTTTGAAAGTTCGGTCGAACTTTGAAAGTTCGGTCAAACTTTCAAAGTTCGAAATCTATTTTTTGTTCGAAATTATTTTTTTTTAACATGGGCAAAAAACATAATCGTGCTTTTGAAGTTCGAATTCAAATTTTTGGAGTTCGAAAAGTTCGAAAAGTCTATTTTTGCAAACTCTTTAAAAATTAGGTTAATTTTAAAAATATTTAAAAAAATAAGATTAAAAATAAAAATTATCCTGTAGTTGCTATGCAAGTCCACAATGGTTGGAGCTAGAAGCGTAATGCAGACAAGTACCTTTGTGGAAAAGAAATTACTGACAAGTTATTAATTAAGACAATAACAATTTTACTTTTGTAAGAAAGAGAAATTGAATCTAAATCTTGAGAAATGTACTTATTTAGAGGTTAGGGTTTTTCATTTATCGCTTTTGGCCTATAAAGATTAGTATGCAATATAATTTGATGATATTCTAACTCAAAATATTAAAAAAGAAGAAGGAAAAAAGAAAAGCTTCATCCATTTAAACAAAAAAAAAATCACAAATCTTAAGAAGTGTACGGCTTTTCCTTCACCGCTCTAATAAGAATTAGTTGTAACGTGACTTGAGATATCATAACTCAAAATGTAAAAAAAGAAAAAAAAAGAAAAAGAAATTTCTATCCATTTAAACTAAAAAAATTATCACAAATTCAATCGATTTTGTTAGTCTATCGAGAAAATTTTTAGTGACGATAACAAATATTATCTATAGATGTGATGTATGAATTGACGTTTATTTTGATGGATGTGATGTAACATCTGTGTTTCATGGAGGACGAAGAAGGAAGTTGCGTGGAGTTTTCCAGACTTTTGTAAATACATAGGGAGCCTCAACGGCTATCAACATCAACCGTTCGCAATAGCCAAAGGCAAACGATTCCATTTTTGGCTAACATTTGGCTCTTGTTACTCACGACAAAAATACTTTTTTTTTTCTTTTGTGGCTAAATAAGTGTTCTTGTTATCACCTTATTATCACAAAAATTTAAATTAGTAAAGAGGGTATTGATGTGTGTTTATTTTAATGAAAAAAAGATAACGTGTATTGTATTAACACAAGGATATTAGTGTGTTTATCTTGATCGAAAGATATAGTGTGTATTGTATTAATACGAGAATATTTGTGTGTTTATTTTGATCGATACGACAAGAAAAAAAGGAATGTTTTATATTCTATTAACACGCCCCCTCACGTGTACATGGACAATTTTTAGTGTCTTTTTAAAGGAGTCGCAGTGATTTTTAGATTCATGACCTTGGCTCTAACGCCATGTTAATGTACCACATTAATTAAAAACTTAAGTTTGCAAAGGATAGTAGTATGTCTATTTCTTGTATTAACAATATGCAAGTACATGAATTAAATTAAAAATATTTACCGTGCACCAGAGGCACAATCTTTGCTATGCTAAACTTGCTCCCAAGAGCATGGTCGGGAACCCCACCATGGTCGGTCTACATCGGTGGATTGCCTACCCTAATTTTGGTTTAAATTAAAGGGTACAGCACCATGTCGTTAAATGTGAACTAATAACCGATTTACATCAAAATACTATGATCAGCGTTGGTTACGCTACTCAAAAACCTATTGAGGTTGTTACTCACGACAAAAATACTTGGTTAGGTAGTGCTTTGCTTTTCCTAATTACGTAGTAATTCTGGATGCACAAACCATATTCTATATGTGGCGGTTGTGCCACTTGGATCAAGTTAGGCAGCTGCAAAATGATGACTAAATTAATCACATAGTTTATGACATATGAATAAGGGGAAAAACTGCACTCAAAAGAATAATTGTATGGTCGGTTTTCACTTCCTTTGAAGCCAAAATAATTAGAGGGAAAAAGAAAAACAATCACGTTAATAGGTTGCTGAGTTAATCATAATTATTAAAGGCCTTGAGTTTGAATTTATGTCGTTTCGTCATAAATATTTTTTGACGAGATTTAGGGAATACATATTAAGGCACCCCGTTGAGACTTGTAGCTTGGTGGTAATTTAACATGGTTTTGCAAATGGAGCTTCTCGTCATAAATAGTAGCATCGATTTAAAGTTTTCAATGTGGAATAATGGTTATGGTATTTGATTAAGTAAACGTTCAATCATTGGAGCATTAGTAAATTTAGCTTTAATTTTGTAATTTTCGTGGGCTCCAATCTGTCAACGGTCATAACAAAGTTTAAAAAATATGAAAATTCTTTGTATGTCTTCTAATTTTCCTTTCAAGAGAAGTCCTTGTGGGAGAGAAAAGCCCAAAGAATCAGACAACAAAACCGAATTCAGAAATATCAGAGCATTCGTTTCCCGGGCCCGTTTTGGACAAAGTGGGATTGATTCTAACACGCAACTAAAAACTTTCGTCTCTTTGGGCTGAAATTGCCCAAAAAAAGGAAAAAAAAAAAAAAACCTTCCGCCAACGGCATTTTTTTTTTTGACGGGAAGATGTCTAAGCCATTTGAACCATTAGCCTTTTAGGGAGAATTTTCCCTTTCTTGTCATTTTCCAAAAAAATTTGGAGCGGCCAAGTGATTTCCGACCTTTGCTCCATGGAAGTGATTAGGCCTGTAAAATATACCAAGTTCCTTACACCATTCAACTGACGCAAATTATATCATATACTACTAGGGCACATAACATAGTGTATTAGACTATTTGTTCAGTATTTATAAGCTGTTTGTCCAGTAAAATCTACATATCATCACAGTATCTATTGACAAGTGTAAAATTGACAAATACTATACATGAAAATAGTCATAGATTTTTTTCAGAATAAAAAAACTATTTGTTCAGTATTTATAAGCTGTTTGTTTAATAAAATTTACATATTATCTTGCACCCGCAGATGCACATTGCACTGTGCACCTGCGGGTATTTTGTATATGTGTTCGTAGAGTAATATATGGGCCACTGAGCCCTATGGAAGACTTTAACAAACTTGGTATTTTAAGCTATTAATGTCAGCCCATGAAAATTCATTCCAGCCAATTAAAAGAAAATACATGCTCTTAATACAAAGTAATTCAATAGTCATGTTGTGTCTCCGAAGCTACTTTTGTTCCCAAAGATGTTCTCATGATAAGAATAACAGAAGAATACTATTCATAACTGGTTCAAGTTCTATGCTTGCTGAGATAAAAGATTTGATTGAATCAGTTTATAAATGTAAAAATTTATTCATTAGTGTTCAAGCTCCGTTGGCTGATTCCTTTGTCATCCAAAAGGAAAAAAATTATAGCATCGGTAATTTATAGCTTTAACTTGTAAGTTTTATCGTGCTCTTAGGGTTGAATAAGTGTTACACTCGATATCTAATTAGGTTTGTTTAACCCAGGTGATTAAGCGCTCAAATTTGTTTTGCACAAAAAGGAAGACCGACGATGCAAGCAAGCGTACCATATGGGAAATTGGGAATCGCTTTCGGCGTGCAAATGTAAAGTTGGAATAAAAATGTCCCCCACGACTTTAGCTTTTCCTTACCTTTTTTGAACCCTACCATAAGCAAAGAACCAAAATCATCACTACACTTTTGCCCAGGACATCAATAAAAATAAAAAATAAAAATAAAAAAATAAAATAAAATAAAAGCAAGAAAGCTTCTTGCCTTTCACTTTCCTGCTTTTGGTGACCTAGGGTTGGAGAAACCTATAACTGTTTGACCAAAAAAAGAGAGAGAGAGAGAAAAAAAGTACCTTGCAACTATTTTTTCTCAATTGTCTTTAGATCGAATTTTAAATGTAATATTTATCTTCGGACCCATCTTCAATCCCGGACATTTTCCCATAAGTACTTTCAGAAGACTACATTTTGGGTTGATTTAGCACTTATTGAACTTGAATAATTATAACTTTTGTGAATTTAAACATTTCATATTCATTTTTGTCCAACATTCATATTTATTTTCAAATTTAATCTAGACTAGCATATTATCATATAGTGAATGGCCAAAAGAATGAATAAATAAATAAATAAATCTAAAACTCGAACATGTAGAATTTAAAAGCCAAATGTTCGAATCCAAATCGAATGTTATGATGTTAATACCGTTTTAAATAAAAAGAAATCTGGTCCAATTTCCACCCAAACACGCCTAAATGATACATATGTTTAAGCTCTACACCTAATGCTATAAGCTATATTATTAAAATTTTATGTTTATTTGTTTTTTTTTCATAACTTATAATGTTAAGGAATGATCTAAATCACATTATTCAATAGACATTTTAAATTTATCTTTTGTGCAAATGCGCAGAACACGCAATTTATAGCACGACTGGGTGCGGCCCGCAATGATCTGCTTTCCAGTTACAAACACTACCCCACGAGGCCCTTCACGACCACACGATGAGTTGGGGTTTCAATCCAAAAAAGAAGTAAAAGCATTGTCCCAATTCTCAAAGGTGCTTACGAGAGTGTTTGGTGTGACTTATTTTGATGCTTATAAGCACTTAAAAAAATTACCCTCTATCATATATTTGACTAATAAGTCACAAATAAGCAAAGCCAAACAGCCTATAAATGAATTTCACCTAAAAATCTCAACTACATAAATAAGATTCCTCTTGCTTTAACATGGGATAATTTTGGTCATAAAGGTGTGAAAACTGTAAAACAATTCAACATTGTCTAAATAGATGAACAAAAGAAGAAAAAAATAAAAAAAGAAAAAGATAGAGAACCTTCCTTGGTAAATGGTAATAGAGATATCCATTGTTTAAATTTGAAAAACATCCATGCATTTTAACGTTGAGTTTGGTTTAACTTTTAACCTAGTCAAATTAGCTTCAAATTCGATTTAAGTTAGTATAGGAGCTTGTTTGATTGATTTTTCTTAATAAAAAATTATTTTTCTTAAAAAAGTAAATCTTGTTTAATAAATATTTGATTTAACTTTCAAAAAATTAGACTCGACAAAAAAGAAATTAAATTTTAACTTTTCTAAAAACTAAAAATTCTAACTTTTTTTAATAAAAAATTATATATATATATATATATATATTTAAAAGTCAATCCAAACAACCCTTAAAGGAGAGATAAAAAAGCTCCTTTGATGTGCGAGTCTTCAATGTCAATATGAAGACAAATATTTTGATTTTCAAGAAAGAAAAAAGATGTACCTAGTCAAAAAAATTGAAACAATGACTTATTTTAGTTTGCAAAAATATCTAATTTTCTACCATCATTCCATTGCCGATAATATGATTACCAAATAACGAAGACATATTAGACAACAATTAAGTTGAAATTTAAGGGTAATTCAAATTATTAAAACTATTTTTTTTAAAAATGATAAACTGTGTCCCAATCCCTCGAAGGATTGAGAAAGAGGTTGCATTGGGGTCCGAAGTTAAAAACAAAAATTGATTAGCAATTAAATTATAAATTTTGTCCAAATTTCATCGTAAAAGAGATAAAATTAGGGGTGGGGTAACAAAAAAGTCATATTCATAAAAGTCATAGAGTAGATGATAAGTAATTAAAATATCTCCATGGTCATAATTGAATATCTTTCAAATGGAAATAATGGCACATCAGTAAATAGAGAAGAAACTAGGGCTACTTATCCATTAGACCAATAATCATATCCAGTTGCACACACACTGTCACACCACAAGCAGCACACACACAACACCCCCATCAGCTTCCACATTTTTAAATACAGCTCTGAGTCTCATTTTTATAGCTGCTTCTCTTCATTAGCTTCCTTACACACAGAAATTGGCTTTGTGGTAGATACCTTTTTGCTTTATATATACATATATATATATTTATACACACACATACACTTGTATATTTGAGCAAAAGCTCATACGCCTGTTTGCTTGTGTTAATTAGGTAATGCAATGGAAATTTTTTGGGTTTCTGAATATGTTTTTCTTATTGTTTTTGAATTTTTTTTCTTTTTTCTTGTAGTGTGATTGATTTTTGCTTATGTTTTTTTGGTGGTTTGTTTAGATCTGAGAAGTGAAGCTTTGTTGAGATCGATAGATTTATATATACATGTGTGTGAAGAATGGTTTGGGAACAGTGAAATCAATGTGGATCTGCTTAGATTCTGGTGGTTATGGAGAAGATCTAAAGGTGTTTATCATTTCATAGCTGTTTAAAAATCGTAAAGACTCGACTTTTTGCTGAGTTTTGGGGGTAAAATTTGTTGAATCGGTGAGTGAATCGAGTTGACTCAGTTATCTAGACTTTTGCATTTTTTGATTGTTAGATCTTGGAAGGGTAGAGTAGTGTTTTCGTGGGGTGAAATTAGTGTAGCGAGTGGGTTCAGCGAGTTGACTCGGAGATGGAGACGCTTGTGGCGGTTGCTCAGCATAAGAATCAGTACTATAGTAAGAATAGGGCTGGTCATGGTTCGGGCCGAGTCGGGCCGTTTGGTTCCCCTCCATCGAAAGATTTCCGGGGGATTAATTGCCGCAGCTATCATCATTCCGGTGCTGGATTACTCCCAACTCCTATTAAAACCAAGCCTCCGATAACCAGAAAGGCTTTTTCGGGTTCATTTTCGCCCAAAACTCTATCACCGTCGGTTAATTCGCGATCAGAAGAACCTAAGAATTCAAAAAAATGGACCAAAAGTGGTGCAATCCCAATCCCAATTAAGATGAAACTCGACCTGAACGGAGAGTTTTGTTTCTCTGAGCTGTGGGCTGGACCTGCTTATTCGAATTCCCCTCCCCCAAGTTCTTTGCCCATACCCAAATTCTCCCTTAAGCCAAAAAGGACCGTTTCCCTCGAGTTACCATGTTCAGCATCTGAAATTGATCTGCATCCTATTGCCAAATCTGCACCTGCTTCCCCCACCCGAGATCGTAGCCTTTCTCCTAGAGATTTCTTTGATGATGCTGATTCCGCAACAAAAACCCTTCGTCGCATTCTTAATCTTGATGTTTCTGATGAATGAAGAAGCGCCGGGAGCATCTCGGGGCTCCTGTAAATAAGGAAGTGGTTCTGTTTAGGTTGGTCAGCAGTAGATTGTATATACAGTGAATAAATCAGGCCGTAGTGTTGCTGGTTTCTAGCACTCCTAGTTTCTTGTAGTGTTCGTGTGAAAGCAGTGATGGCTGGTCAGTCAACTATCTCCGGGTAGCTTAGAACTCAAAGTGGGATTCTTGTTGGACGGTGGAATATCACATGGATGATTGCGGGGCAAAGTTGGAATCAGTTGTGCGATTCTCTCTTAGTGGAGCAGCAATGGGAAGCATGCAGTTCTTTGGCCTGAATGCAAAATTAACTGCTCAATTATCTAGTCATCTCGAAGCGGTGTAAACCCATTTGACGGTTGACGTCTTAATTCCAATTCCCATATGTTTACCTTATAGGATTGTTCATTCTTGGCTTGTGTCATTAGATATAACTGTATATACCATTAGCTCCTGATTTAATTTCTTCTCTAGGGTTCATCTTTCCTCGATAGCATGGTCATAGCACCTTGATCAGTTGCTTATTGTCTATTCTTCTTATTGATGTCCTGATTAGTTTAGTGTCTGACTTGTTAGCTTTTTCGTATCATCTTCAACTCCGTAGTCCAAAAATGCTTATATGGTAGCTTTTCTTTTCTTTCTCCTTAACCTAATCATTTTGCCTTTCCTCATTTGGTAGGATTTTACTTCTGACTCTGAAAATGTTGTTTATCCCTTCACCATCTTTTTCTGGTTTTTTGAAAGAAAAATGGGAAGGGGAAGTAGTGGTATATCGATTTCTCTTCTTCGCTATAGAGTTTCAGTTTAATCCATGTTGTGCCATCCTTTTGAGATCCCCTGTAGTTGTTCATGGGTTATCCCTCTTCTCTCACCTGAAGTGTTCCATGTTAGTCACTGGAGATTGTTGATTATACCAAGCTATTTACAAGGTACTTGCAGTATGCCCTTTTCTCGTTTTCTTACTTTCATGCAACAAACTGAAATCTAATTCTTTTTGGACCAATAGTTCCACTGTTGTTTCTAACTTGATTGTCGTGTGTGCCCTTTGTGATCTACTGCAGATAGGGGGAGCTGATGGAAGAAGCATTTCCAGCAGGCTGTTTCGGAAACCAGGTTATGGTCTGGACGCGTGGAGTCGCCTTTTAGTTCATGCCACCTAGTCTTTAATGTGTTCGGTTTCATTCTGTGTTTTGTGTCCTTCAGTCGATAGAGTAACGAAATGGTTAATTGTTCGTTGTAGTACTGTTATAACCCGTCTGTTTGAATACGTCCGGACTCTTGTGGTAGTACTTCTTAGTATGGTGTCCGATCGTTTATGTTTTAGTCGCCTACTTTTTAGACTATAATTGTATTTCTGTTTTCAGTTGATGGAAATGCTTGGTAAATTATAGTTGAATTATCATTTGTATATTGATTCAGTTCACTCCTCTTCTTAGTGACCGCGCGTCGAATGTTATAGTGGATTTAGATCTAATGATGGTAAACTATCCCAATCATTCCATTGTCACGTATGGTTATTTCACCAGCGTTTGATCCAGCGCATGCTTGGTAAATGTTGGTCTTTAGACCCATGTGGAAGGATGTAAAGATGTTCTCTGTTAGAAGAGGAATTGTATCTTTAAACATATTTGTACAGAAGTAAACAGCAGTTGTGTGGATTGGTTTGCTAATTCCAGTCTTGGTAGACGTATAGGGAAGTAAACGATGTGTGGATTGACTTGTTAATTGCAGTCTTGGTAAATGTATTGGTTTTGGAACGATGAGGTTCCAGAACAATTTTCCAATTATATCCTTTGTTAGAGAAGGATAGTAGGAGAGTTACTATCCCCAGAAAGATTGTCACTTAATTGGATTTAGATTTCTCACCTAACAAGGAAAGAAGAAGAATATCTAAAAACTGAAATGCAGAAAACTACAATCATCAATTTACGGAGATCTTGAGAATAACACAACATTGACATCGTATTGCCTCTCTTTATACAAAATATGGAGGGGAGAGGAGAATTTTGAGAAATCAACTCGGAGAAAAGATAAAGACTTCAAAGTGAAAAAGTTGAAACACAAGTAAAAATTATTTGATCCCCTAGATAAAGCCAAGCTTCCTCTGATGTCGATCAAGAAAATTGAAGTTCATCTCATTTGATCTCATCCATTTTCTTCAGGATGCTTACTTTCTAATGCAAGAAAAGAAAATGAATAATTAAGTCCTAATTTCGTTAATAATCCAGCTCTGAGTCCTTTTCTCCTTCAGAAAGCATTCCTTGGCAGCGGCATTCATGACTGCAGAAGGCCTTTTCACCCCTGCAAGAACGACAGAGTTAGTGATGGATCTACTCTAAGGGTTGCGGAATTCCATCCCTATTAATTCCGCAAAATTTTTAAAATACTTTTAACATTTTCGGTCTTGAAAATCACTTACGACAGGCTGTATTCATTTGGGTGTTTATAATCACTCAAGATTAAAAACAATCCTGATCGCTTTTTCTTTCTTGCTAAGGTATTCTCAAGTTGGACTCAGGCTACATTGTTTTTGAAACGAATCTCTATTGGCTTGAGAGTGGTGAAAAAAAAAATTCTCTTAACAAGTGCACTTCTCAGGATTTAAATTTATATTTTCTTTCTTACAAGGGTGAAGCCGCTATTAATTCAATCAATAATTTGTTAGTCTTATCGGGATGGAATCATTATCATCTCAATCTCCAATTTATTGATCTCATCGGTTTTTTACCAATCGTGTTTATAAATACTCCAAATAACCACTGTCAAACACCCTCTTCCCAAAGGAAACGCAATCAATGATAAAGAGATGCCCAATAATGATACCTAAGGGATGCAACATCATAACATGCCCATATGTTATTATGAGGTAGCATTATTATAACACAAGATAAAAGATTTAGAGAGTCATCCATCGTGGTTGGACCAGTCTATAAAGTAATCCAATTATAACATCGCAACATTATTATAACCATTCATGGCTTGCATTAAATGATTAATTATTGCTATCGTATTTGTACGAGGTCAATCATTGAACTCCAAAACCTTCTCCAGGAAAAATAGGAAAAGAAAGCTTATGTATACCCTCAAGACCAAAATCGCGCCTAACATTATAATAGTTTTAAAACTTTATTAATGTTAAAAATATAGCCAGTCAAGTTCAACTACTGTCCTGTCCAACCACTACAAGTCAGCTTAATCTACTATGTTTAAACATGTGATGATAGTAATTATAAACTTAAATCACAATCTCAATTGAGAACTGAAATGAGAATTGAAATGAAAGGTCGTTACAAAACAGATAATATTTATGATGAAATAATTTAAACTATTTATCGGTAGATATGGACTAACCTGTACATATAGATGTCTTTGCCGGCTTGAAGCTTGTCCTTGCACGTGTGGCAGAATCTCAAAAAATTCAGTGTCTGATGACGAGGTGAAGTGTTGTGTGTCGATGACAACCCATGCTCCTTTTTCAGTTCAGACAACTCCACAACACCACAGCAGCTATCCACAATGCAATTATCAAAGATGTGGATTTTTTTTGGGTTCGGGCCATGAGTGACCACACAGGTATAGTCCTCAGACAGCTCCATCTCGCTCAAAGAAAGCCTCCCATGAGCATGATTTCGGGCCGTGTTTGGCCCAAACCGGCCTGAAACATGCTGGCTTCGGGTCTTGATACCGAAATCAGCTGGAGATTTGGGCAGTTCACTTGGTGATTCTGCAGACGGAGTTAGAGGAGGGATTTGTACCTGTTAAGCAAAATAAATAAATAAGTCAATATCGTTTTTATAAATTTAAAATTTAAACTTTTTTATGAAGTGGTGATCCTAAGTATTAAAATCTAAAATTATTAGAACGGCTGGAAACTAGCTATCAACCATTTGAAAAATATTAAAATTGTTGATTCTAAACAAATTACACCTACAAACGAGGGATGCGTTGAATACAATAAATAAATAAACTTTTAAATGAGGGGTACCTTAAGTTTTGCTCCAAACAAAACCATTTTGCTACTTGGCTTAGAGAAATTTTCTTCAAGCATTGCAAGCCCGATGCCTTCTGAGTCCAGCTTTTCATATGGGTGTTTGTTTTCTGAATAGACAAACGAGGTTTTTCGAACGTTTCGATCATAGCCAAAAGGGTTTTTAAAATTGGAGAAGTGTTTGCTTTCAAGAATTGAGTTCGGGCTCATGCCATTTTCAGGATCGGAGTGGTTTCTTGCTAAAAAATCATTGAAAATCAATCTTGGTGATCCCAACAAAGATGAAATGGAGGCTATCTGATTCTGGTTTGGTGGTGAAGAAGATAAAGAAGAAGTGTGGTCAGCCATTGGAGGAGCTTGCTTGCTACTAGTAGTAGTCACTGCTCTAGATCTATTCCTCAGCATTTGTAAACTCTTGTGAGATCATCAAAATCCATCCAAAAACATGTTTTAATTCGTTCACACTGCAAAAACAATAAAAAACCAAATCGTTAAAGGAAAAGGAAACCGATAATATAACGCATAGCTAAACTTTCGTACACGAATACCGCGTAAGTTAGGCTGGAACGTGCAGTGAAAGTTCCAAAGCAAGCAAAATTTCCTTATTTTGATGCTTATAGAAGGATGGCAAAAAGCTACTTTTCTCTCAGAACAGAAACTTTTATCAGAAACCAAAATCTATAAAGATTAAAAAAGCTGTTTAAACTTCTGTAGCTTCCATGTTTGAGCAGTACTTAACTTACTGGAAAGAATGAAAAGAAACAACAAAGCTCAAATCTGTCTTTTTGTGTGTTGATTGGTTTCAATTTCTTTTGAATCCAATCACAAGCTGGCTTTGATATTCAAACATTCTAAAAGGGTGGTCTTTATTCGTATGCGTTCAAGAAACAGATTTTTCCTGCAAATGTGTGTGTTTGAGTGTGTGTTTCTTTGGTGGTATTTATGATTGTCTAGGTTTGTTTGGGGACGTGAGGTGAAAATGAAAGGCTAAGCACTGGTTGGCTTTTAGTAAAGAGGCGTGTGTTTCGGTAAGCTCTTTGTTTTGACAAAATTATAACCAGGCCCCATCTAATTATATAGCCTTTTTTTATATTAGAATATATTTTAGCTTTTTGTGTTATAAAAGTCGTGTAATTTTTTGTTTTAAAATCTGCTAAGATTCTTTGTGGTTTTAAAAACGTTGCATGCTAAATCCTATAGTGCAAATTGAGAGGATAAAATATATTTTATTTTTTTATGATGGGCAACACACTTAAATTGAAAGAATTTAATTTAGATTCACAAATTCCTTGGTTAAGTAGGTTTTATATTAATATACATTTTTAGTTTCTTCTTGATAAAGAATAATAATACATTTGGGGCACTGTTTTTTACTCAAAAAAAATTCAATTAATAGAGTCTGATCACTGAACATCTGACAGAATTTAATCATGCAAGAATAGTACACCAAATGAGGCAGCACACTTAACTTAATAACAATCGACATTATTTGAACCCATATACAAATGATGTTTTCTCTAGAACTTTACCACCAAGACGTCTCTAAAGGACTGCATTTATTGTACTTTACTTAAACTAAAGAGTTGGACAATTTTTATCTATTACAAGTTGATAAAATAAAATATAGGGTTAATAATAATTAAATTATACTCAGTTCATATTAAAATATTTTGTACTCCTTTCTCTTTTGTCGTTACTCCATAATGTATGAGTGATGATTAATCTACTGTGTCTTCACTGTTCCCAAGTTAAAAGGCACGCACTTGAAGGTAAATTATGCGGATGTAATCATCAATTTTTCACTGCTCTGACTCAATTACTACGTCGGACGAGAACACCTTATTTCGAAGCCAGCGAGCGTCGTATTACTTTTGCCAGCCCATTTAAGTATTAAATTCGGAGAGAAAATATTAATTCATTTATTTGTTATATTAATATTCCTTTTGACATTTATATTTAAGGTTCGTTTGGATTAATTTTTTTTAAAAGTATTTTTTTCTAATAGTTTTTAAAAAATAGTTTTTTTAATAAGTTAAAAATTCTGGCTTTTAAAAAAAAGGTGTATTTAAGCTCTTTTCAGAGTTTCAGCTTTTTTAGAAATTAAATTAATTAGTTATTACAAATTTAATGTAACTTTTTTTTAAAAAAAATGCTTTTTTCTAAAAAAAACCAATCCAAACACGCTCTTAATTTGTTTCCAACCTTATGTGAGTGCAATTTTAATATTTTTCAAAGAAAATTATGTCGTTTACATAACGATCAGTCTTTATAAGGTAATTCCTCTAAGCTCTTCTCCAAGCACCTGTTTTAGTTGATTTGGTGGATCATTCAAGTAGTAAATTTCAATAGAAAGTTGTATACCAAAGTTTGCAATCTAATTTTCACTCCTGTTTATTTATTTATAAATATGCCTCAAAGTGAATTCCGGATTATTAGCCAAAATTCATCGTCATTCTTCGATTAAAGGCAGAATAGTTCCTCTTGGGCAAGATCTTCTATTCATCCAAAAGGCTAGGATATGTGAATCTTACTCAACTTCCAATTTGAATGTTTTTTAAATGATTATTAATGAGTGTTAAAATTTGAAGGTAGGACCCTAGTTAGTCATGAAGAAAATCTTTTGACTCTTTAAATCTATGAATGTGTCTTGCTGAATTCTGATTTTGAATTATAGAACAGATTTGTAAACTTTCCTTTCATTAAATTACGAAATTACAATTTATGGAACAGTTTAGTTATACATCACAAAGTTTGTAATTTTAATAAAAAAATAAGTGTTTTGATTAAATAATCACGGTCTTCTCAAGAAAAATTAAAATGGTGACCTCGAAGTCCGGGCCAGCTACCCTGGCCCTTCCTCACTTTGAGGCGTGCCCCATTTGGATGCTTTTCCAGGTCCAAAAAAAATAAAATAAAATAAAAAAATTTTGATTTGATTTCTTAAAAATCATCTTCTTCAAACTTTCAAGGAAAAAAAATATTTTTTAAAAAATTACATTAAATTTGTCATAACTATTTGTTTTAGCTTTTAAAAAATTAAAAATTTTAAAAAAATTTAAATACAATTTTTTTAAAAGTCAAAAATTTTAATTTATCAAAAAAATTATTTTTAAAAATCTGTTAAAAAAATACTTAAAAAAAATCAATCTAACCGGACCCAACATCTCTCTGACCCAACTTGACCTTTGCGACCCCTTTCGCTTTATGTGGTGTGCCCTGAAAAAGTGCTTCAGGACTGATGGGAACCATTTATATTTATCATGGAGTAGTTCCACTTGCCGGCCCTTATGAACTTGTTGCCACACCATCAAAATTGCATTTATCATAAATTGTTTGGCATTGCTTATTTGAGTGTTTATAAGTATTTGAGTTAAAGGGTATTTAAAAGTATTTACTGTTTGTTAAGTTCATTTATATGTAAAAAAATAAAATTTTCTTATTTAGTAAATTGTGCTTATAAACAAATAAAGTTGGTTTATAAGCAAGAAAGGCACCCTCAATTTAATTTTAGCTGCTCATAAATAATAAGAATTGACCAGATAAAATTACATGTATATCCCTTATTGAAAACACAAAAAATTATTCCTTAATTAATGAATAATCCTTTTCAGTCATTTAACAAATATTGTTACTTATAAGTATATAATTATCAAACATATCAACAGTTTATAAGCACATTTTATATATATAAAAGTTTCTCTAATAAATTTGTTATTTACTTATAAACGTCAATAACTACTTAGCAGATTAAAAAAAGCAAAGCCAAACACCCTCTAAATACCTTTAGACACCCTTATAGTCTTGTCCATCAAACTTTGATTTGATAACAAAGTAAAAGTATAACACCACCTTTCTCCAAACTTGCAGCTTAAATACAAATCTTCTACTGTTTCACATATAGTGAAATTAAGTTTTATGGATCAAGCTGTTTTATTGTTTCAATGGTTTAAAATTATTAAGTGATTGTTTATGTTAAAAATTTAAATTGTTAGTAGTGTACACCTAATTAGTTCGATTGTTATTTTGATGGTTGAAATTATTAATTCATTACTTTCAGTTTAACATCTTCAACATACTTTTTCAAGTACAAATGAATTTGTTGAGTTATGGATGTTGTAAACGAGATTAAAAGCTATACATGCGATAAACGGGTGATTGTAATGAATAATTTCTAAGAATATTATGTAATATGTTACTTGTTTAATATTAATGTCTTTGACCAAAAATAGTTAAAGTTTTTCTCTCTCACATTAGGCATAATTTTCATGACACAAGACTTTGATTTCATGCGCTTAATGATTGCGTTAGATGCGTGCTAGTGGCAACTTTTTATAAGTAGTAGTGATGATATTAACAACAAATGAATCATCTTAAAGATTATATATTGGTGAGTCAAATATCTGGATTTTTCACAAACTAATAAGATACCAACTTTGTAGATAAGCATATGGGGTTAGAGAAATGGTAGGAACTCTTGGTGATGTGACTCGTGGATAGAGATGCATACCAAAAGCCAAAACAAAACAACCACCATCACCACCTCTAGGCTTTGACGACCCCAATTGTTTTTCCTTTCATGATAAATGGAATTAGAGAGGACCCCTCCCCTATAATAACCTTTACCAGTGAGGCTGTCCCTTCAGCCTGAAGCTTTGTTTTTTGCTAGCATGATCTTGTTGTTCTTGTGTTTTAGGCTACTTTGAATTAGTTTTTTCCGAAAATATTTTTTTCTGTAACAAATTATTAGTTGAAGTGATAGTGATTGCACTCCATAAGGCAAAGTCGAGAACCATAAAAGTTTGATTGCTAGGAAGTACATTGATTAGGAGGCATTTTTTTCATCGCTTCCAACTACATAAAGATTAGTTTTAAATCTAATGTATTTTGAAATATCCTAACTCAAAGCCCCAAAAAATAAAATAATAATCCAGACAAACCGAAATTATCCCTCTCTTCCACCATATGAAGTTGGAAACCTATTGTTTGTTTATATCTCGAAGACTATGGGGTTGTATGATATCTTAGTTATGTGTATCTTTTAGAAAAATATAATGAATGCTTATATAAAAAATGCTAATACTTAATCTATGCCTTTTTATTATAAATATTACTTGACTGTTTCCTAACTTCACGTATGTATTCAAGTCTCCATGAACTATAAGGTTTTGGTCTTTTGATCAATTTGAAGTGATTCTAAGTGATTATGATGATTTTCGAATCTAGTACTTGACCTTGCCAATTTAAGTCATGTTACTTGCAATTGTAATTTACTAGTTTACCATCAGAAGTAAGCTCGTTCAAAATGCTTAAATCCTATTATATTAGTAATAGTAAATTCATATCATTATAAACTCAATACAAATCTCACAAAAAAAATAATATGGGGCAGGGCGTATAATAATCTTCCCATTGTAGGAGTGAGGTAATGTAACTTTGTCCAACTTAGTGAATGTCAATTTTTGAACCCAAAAAAAAAAGAAGATGATTAAGAAGGGAGAAAAAAGGGAACATGATTGATCGATGTTCGTAGGTCGCCAGCCGTGTTGTCAGTACGGGAAATTCGGATACCCAAATTCATATCCGATCAAATGGAAAATTTACAAAAATTTTAAGTTCGGATATATTCGAATTTGATATCCGATAAAATTATTGGATATTAGTAATAGTTCAGATAATTTTTCCCATCTGAACCCAATCCGAAAAACCTAAAAAAACATACACCACACATCACTCTATAGTGAATCATTCACCATAATATTCTAAAATAACACATATATAAATACACATGTTATATAATACATTAATATAAAAACATAAAATAAAAAAGAGATTAAAATCATTCTACAAACGTAATGAGAAAATACATAACATAATTGAGCTTTTTGTGAATAAGTTAGACAATTAAATTTAGTAATATAACTATAATTGACAAAATGTAACATTTAATTTAACATAAATATTTGTAATATTTAAGTTAGTTAAACGTGAAAATATATTTGTATAGTTAATATCTATTAATTTTTCCATTTTGTTTGGGATGTCTTTGTATTTTAAAAAGATTTGATTTGCTATCGTCATTTTGAACAATCTCTTTACTTTTAATGACAGTTAATTAATAACTTAATACTTTAAAATTCTAATTTGCACACTAAAATTAGTGTTTTAATTTTGTCTATTTTTAGTTACTAAGATTTATTGTTGTTGTACTGATTTCAAATTAATTATGTTGAATTGATCAATAATTAATAAGTAACTCAACATTTTTTAACTTAACAAAGTATCCGAAAACTTGAACCCGAAAAAATCTGACATAAAAAAATCCATTATTTGGCGAGATAGTTAATTTTATACTACCCGATTGAATTTTAATTTTTCTCATCCGAATCCAAAAAACCCAATAATCCGAGAAGCCGCGCCGATTTCCACCCCTAGTTGTCAGTGCGCCATTTGCATGATAGCATTCATAATACTATCTGATATTAACATTTTTTTTAACCCCATCTCGAACCTAATCACATATTTTCGACAAAATTTAAACTCATGTTATCATAAAAATATTTCGAATTACTTGAACTATTCTTTTATCCCAACTTTACATTTTAGCTTATACAAGCATCCTTATGCAATCTACTATTTTTATTCATATAATAATTTACTTAGACTCCGTTTGTTTTGTGGAAAATAACTTGTTTTGGAAAATATTTTCCTTGAAATTTTTGTTTCATCGTTTAGTTGTTACAATAAAATGAATTGAAAAATATTTTAATAACACCAAAAAATATATTTGTGAACGGCCCCTGGGTACAACCTCGTCGTCCCGGCCCCTGGGACCAGCGCCTTAGCCCCCGACCCGCCCATCTGAGGGCCGGGAGCAGGGTCACGGGTCCCGAGGGTAACCAGATGCCGGGGCTCTAGGTCTAGGGTGCTGGGGCACTAAGCCGAGCTTGGGGCGCTAGCTCAGGGGCAAGAGGCTAAGGTGGGTGTAAGGGTGGGGTTGGGTGCTGGGGTGGGGGGTGCGGTTGGGGGCTGGGTGGAGAGGTTTGATAATTGTAAGAAAATGTTTTCCTAATTTTAGAAAAGAAAAATATTTTTCGGGAAAATCCCTTTATTTTCTATTGATTAGGAAAATGTTTTCAGTTGACTTTTTTATTTTTTACAACCAAACACCAAAAAATACAAAATGTTTTCCACGAACCTGACGGAGCCTTAATCTTCATTTCGCAATTAAACTCAAGAAGAGATCTCATAAACATATGTAATGGCTAATGATAATGCGACATCTTTCGGTGTATATGAATTAATTATTGTTAATGATGTCGAAAATGATAATGTTTACGAGAAAAAAGCTCTCTCTTTCAGACACACCCATTATTTTTTTTTCTTCTTCAATGTTTATCTATATATCGTTTCTTGCTCGTTTAGAGCGGTGCTTGGCAATGCTTATTGGAGCGCTTATAACCGTCTAAAACAAAAAATAATCCTCTCCCTAACTTTTTATACTTCAATTTCTTAACATGCATACGTCTAAAAAGATCCAAGAAAGCACAAGCTAATCAGATAATCAATCAGAGGCAAGAAAAAAAGAAGAATCATCTGAAAATTTAAATAAAGGAGAAAAAAAGAGACTGCTTCATGCTAATACATTGTAAATTCTCTAGTAACAACGGTTTCATGCCCGTCTCAACGGTACCAAACAGACCACCTACATATCCCCGAAAAACTCTTCTAAACTGACTGCAATATGGTCTACATGAAAACACAAGTGCAGGCAGAATCTGATGCTTCTCCTGACTTCCATACACTGCACAACTTTAATTAGAGAACGATTCCCTGAGCGCGTTAACTGTCTAAATTCCCAACTGCGTACAGCCAAGGATTGTTCCCCGACACTGTGTCATAGGAGATACCTTGCGCCAAACCGGCCTCTCATTCCCAAGCGTCAAGACATCAACATCGGAGATCAACTTAATGTTCCAATTCCACCGGTCGGGCCCAATTACGCCTCCAATTACATAGATGTCATCTCCCAACCCCATCATAGCACAATCGATTCTCTTGCGAAACTCAGATGCTGAAACTACCACCTTTCTTGATTCTTTCTCCTGCTTGTAGATAAGGTTTTGGCTCATTACATAAAGTTCTCCTCTAACAACAGCCATGGGGCCCTGGAGCCAGCCATAGTCATGAACTGTCCAACCCTGCTTTATATTATCCAATACCTGCACGGTGGAGAACCCCTTATGCAAGACATGAAGCTTACCTCCAATAACCACCCCTGAGCATGCTGAATTGTGAGTATGATGGAGATCGGTTATTGATACCCAGATGTTCTTTTCGGGATCATAGATTTCTGCTTTGGAGATTGATTGCCTGCAGGTAGTAAAACCACCAGCAACAACTATTTTTCCATCTAACACACAGCAGGCAAACATGGCACGTGGAACAACCATGGATGCCCTAAGGGACCACTGTCGGGTGACAGGATCATATGACCAGACCTCATCACTGGCAAAACTCCCATCCTGATCACCAGTTAAAGGATCCACAGCATCACTCCCTCCACCGAGTACAAACAGCTTTCCTGCAGTAGAGACAACACCAAAATGGGCAAGGTGTCTAATGGTGGACGGGAGAACAGGAAGAGAAATCCAAAGGTCATGCAAAGGATCATAAAGCTGCCACAGATTATCTGGTTCAAATGCACACACGCATAAAAACTCCTCAGAGGCATTCACCTCCTCACGAGCTTTAAATAGTTCAGCACTACGAATGGCAGCTCGCCAGGAACGAGAAACAAGCTCTAATTTGGGATGAAGGTATAAAGGCACCCTTGCAAGGCACCTGATGGCAACAGCATCAGGGAGACCTTCAATAAGTCCAGACATAATTGTCACTCTTGCATCTATTTCTAGTGACCTTTTGCTACGGTGGAAATATATCTCAAACACAAAAACCTGAAACATCAGGTAGATAGATATATGAAAAAGGATAAAATGTCTGCAGGATTAAATGCATATAAAACTAAATGAAAACTATTAAGGAAACAGATCATAATCAAATTCAGAAATAAAGATCTCCAAATGTATTCATATGTGATACATGTGAAACTCATCTCTGCAAAAATCCTCATGATGTTAAAAACTTGGCAGACGTAGATTATGAATCAAAACAGCTAGATGATAGGAAAGAGGAAACTAAAGATGATTTATTTATAACAGCATTATGTATCAGGCCTATTTATCTCAAGGTTGGACCTCATAAAAAGACTGTTTTAAAACCCGACGGAGTTTCAGGCATACTATTCTTTCTCACAGATATTAGTGAAAGAGGAAATCAAAATGAGCAAGTTGTCCGGTGCTTTGATTGGATCAAACCAGTCTAGAAACTTTTTGTAGCAAAACATTCATTTCATCTCCACATGAAAACAAATTATAAAAGTCCAACATCTCAAAAACCATTAGCATGTGCTGCTATTATTACCACCAAAGAAGATGCTGAAAACATTGAAAAACAACTATAACTTCTTTTCTCTCAGGCATGCTACATGATCTTGCATAATCAAATGTATTGGCATGTCGCTCACATACACTATGACAAGTATTATGTAAACCCAACTGGTAAACTAGACAATGAAAAACCAAAACTGACAGTAAGAAAGAGCCTCCACAAAATACAGAAAAGACGAAAACAGGAGGAGAAGATGAAAGAAGAGAGCGAAAGACTGCTAAAAATGATGCAGTTCTAATCTAAACTCAGAAGATGCACAATTGCCACTGTTTCCTTTTCTGTCCTCGTTTGTCTTCCTTCCCTGGTTTTACCTTTTCCTTTTCCAGTTAGGTCAGTGGTTGGAGGATGGGAGTATTCAAGTGAGGGCATTTCTTTAAGATAAACAAGAATGTGAATTTCTATGCAGTACAATCAATGCTTGCATCATACTCTAAATGCAAATCAAATTGATGGAAGATTCACCTTCAAAAAGGAAAGAGAATATTGAAGGAGCATAGTTGGAAGCCAAACTTATCAGAAAATGGCATTATATATATGTCTTTCTTGGTTGAAAAGTTCAATAAGCAATTCAACCAGTATTTTGTAATAAATTCTTGAAACTCTTTTACAGTGGAATTAATCATTAGAGCCTCCAACCCCTACCACCGCTACTATATTCAAAGCATTTATGCAGTTTCTTTCACTTTTTCTTTTTCCCTTTTCTTCTCCTTTTCCTGTTTTCTTTTCTTTCTCCCCTCACATCAATATGTGAAAAATTGATAGTTAGCTTAAGTCCCTCATTTTGTATTTCTCACTACTTATACCACATAAGTTACAATTCAACATAATCAAATAATGAAAAGGATCATCCTTCCTATAACAAGACGTTTGAAGACTTATGGTAAGAAAAACTCTTACAGAGATTGAAGATAGAAAATATATGGGCTTGGAACCTGTCATATCATGAAACTAAACTCATATTCAATGCATCTGTTGCAGCAAGTATTGTGGATTCCTTAGCATGATCCTCGCTGCATCCTGTTACTATTTCAGTTAAGCCATCAAAATCTTCATCAATAGTCTGATAAATCAAGCAGCTTGGCTGATTGAAATAGGGATATATTCTAGATTCACTCGCTCCCAACAGTGAATCAATCCTATGGAATGCCAGAAAGACTGCACAAAGGTGACAAAGTTTCAAAAGAACATCCCTACATGTTGTAGTAAACTAGAAGCCTGACCAAGGGATTGCCCCCTTTCCTTACTATGATAATTCAGGCTTGAGTAACTAAAGCCTAGGCAACTTGGCAAAGCCTCATCTATATGAATGGCAGTTTATAACTCAACCACCCATGTCAAAGTGTGACAACGAACCTCGTCCTTTTCTAAGTTTACTACTTATCTTACCTTTCCTATTGGTAGCTTGGCTTGGATTTTTAGAAAGCCGAATAATACCTAAGAATTGTAAGACGTAACCATCACATGACAAATTATAGAAAGACCTTCTATTATCTGATTATCTCACATGTGGAACATAATCCTCCAAGAAAATTAAATGTCAAACCTTAAGTTCCTATGAGTAATCAATTAGCTTTCTCTCACTGCATCTTCTTATTCTTATGAAATATCTTTATATGGACAAAAATGATACATTCTCTAGCGATTCTCTAGCTGGTGATAAAACAAAGGATGAAGGCTACTGAGAGGTAACATTTGGCCCTACAACTATTGCTCAGTCACGTAATAAACACCAATGCCAAAAGGAATTTAGTAAAACAACGGATTTAACATCGTTCCCTGCAACTGCCTGGCATAACAACTAACTAACTATAAACTATTTTTCTCATGAACCAAGTGCAAAATTCAATTTCAAATATAACATCCCTTTATGGCTTGAAACTCGAAAGCCATAATCCAAATTTCAAGCAATCAAATGAAAAAGCTCACATAAAATTCACCACTAAACAAAACACTACATTGCACCACAATCTGATCAACACATGACCTTCTTCATCAGCCAATTGTGGTTAAACTAAACAATATCCACATGCATTTACAACAGATACTCATAACTAGAACCAAACATCATAGCACATAAAATCAACATTTCAGTGGGCCGGCCCGAGCGGTCTCAAAGCCGGCCTGCCCGCCCGTTACACATGTTGACCATATACTGAACATTCATGCTACAAGTACAATCAAATTCTGCGAACACAAACCAACCACATAATTTTCACCATGAAATCATCTCACAGGGGAAAAAATCAAAAATTGAAATCAAACCCTACTTCGTCGAACAAATTAAACAGGCAACAAAGTATACAACTTTAAGCATTACCCACTTTAAGGTTATACAAAAACAACAATTGGGTTACATTAAATTTAAAAAAATAAATGAAAATTCCGAAAATAAATAGACAAATAAAGATTCTTTTACCTGAAAAAGAAAATGGTCGACGAGGAAAATTAGCTGCGTTCTATAAGAGTTTCTCGAAGGGCCTCAAAATTATGAGCGAGATAATTTAAATTTTTTTAATTTATTTTGATTATTTGTGTGTTTTCTTCTCTTTGCTCAAGATTGCTGGATACTGCAGGCATTACTATGCACCTATTTTTTTGGAATAAATATAAATATGTATGTATGTATGTATGTATATATACACGCGCACATGTATGTATAGAATAGAACGCTTATAGAATTTTTAAATTAGTCTTTGATATTATAAAACTAATAGTACTGAGCGTTTTTAAATATACCATGGGTTGGAATTTCCTTTCTATCTTCTCTTATCAAATTTGGACAAAAATTCACAGTAGTTTACTTTAGACCTTGCTAAATTAATTTTATTTAAGGTTAATTAAAAAAACTATATTTATATGAAAATTTGTTTATTTTTATTAATTTTGTATTAAATATGATCCAACTCTTAAAACAAGAGATTATTGAAAATGGTAAGTTTAAAGTAAAAAAGATTAAAGATAATAAATTATTTTTTATTTTTTTAACAAGTGCAACATTACAATTATTAAGGTTAAACTGATATTTCCTTTGATATAAAATTTACTATTTTCAACCCTTCTCATGTTAAATTTACTATTTTCAAAAATTCCTATCTCAAAAAGATGTATTATATTTGATATGAGAGTGATTAAAAATAGTAAATTTTCATATCGATAGAGTTATTTAATTAACCTTGTTGGGTGCACATTGCACCCGGCTAAAAAACTGTAATGCATTGGATTAATTTTACTATTTCTTAATATATTTATTCTAACATTAATATCATTTTCTTTTCTATTTAAAAAAATAATTTTGGAAAAAGTCAATCATCCAAACGAGCTTGTAATGTTGCACTCATTAGAAAGTTCATTAATTTAAAATTTTTTGTTTTATAAGGATAATAAATTGGCATTTTCTTTCTTTCTTTAATCAAATTTGGATAAAAATCCACGAATTATTTTCACACCATGCTATGTTATGTTTAAAATGTTTATTTAGTATCTAACGATTGCTTAATAAAATTTTAAGTTATTTCCAACAAAAGAGTCCATATTTGCAAAATGGCAGTTTCACTTGACAGGAGGTGAAGTGTGAATTTTTCCATGGTGGTGGCACAAGGTGAAGATGACGTCAGAGATAGTGCCGGCGTAACGAATGTGTTGTGGCCATGGAGGTGGTGTTCGACGGTGCTAAACACGCGCACACACAAAACACCCACTGTACACACAACGATGGGGGTAGGGGTGCTAGGTGGGGGTGGGGTAGGGGTGCTGGGTACTAGTTGGGAGGTGGGTGAGAAAGCAAGGGTACGTGGTGTCGTTATGATGGGGAAGAGGTGGGGAGGGGGAAGAAAAAGGTTTTTAATTTTTTTTGTAATATTTAAAAAAATATTTGTTAGGTAAATGAGATATTTTTTGCACACTAATGGTTAAAAAATTAATGGACGTTAGTTTTGTAAGGCATATGCACTATTTAAAAAATCACAGGAAGTGTTTTAACTAATTTCATAGTTATAGGGTATGTGGTGCACATTTTGAAAATTACATGGAGTACATTTGCCATTTATCCTCTAATTAAATACAAGCTCATATTAGTAATTTAAGAAATAATATAAGGGTAATATAGTCTTTTCATATATTCTAAGTCAATATTAATCGGGTTGTACAAGGTACCAATTTGGTCCTATTTAATACATAGTAGGGTCTGATTTGCACTTTTTGGAAACAATGAATATTTACTTAAGAAATAGCAAAATAATCGAAACAAATTACTGTATAGCTAACCCTAAAATATAAGCGTTACTAGTGTAATGTATAAGAGTGATCCTACCAATTCCCTAGAAAATATATCAGCCAATCCAACATTTTTTTTTATGTGGCACTTACATAACATTAGTCTCTGTGCTTTACCATTAATTTCTTAAAATTTGTAAATAACATTTATATATGATGATACTCCCAACAAAAAAGTAGCACAAAATAATAGTTCTAAGGATTAATTAATATATATGGGCATGTTCAGCATAATTAGTGTGAACCATAATAGCCATGTGGGGATATATATTCCATGCTTTGATGTTTTTGGCGAGTATATATACTCCATGCTTTTGCATTTAGGTTTTAGATTTTATTGACAACCGAGTTGGCATTGACTTAGAAAAAGAAAAAGAAAACAAAAAAGGAGTGATGTGAATTTTTCTTTCTTTGTTCTTGTTCATATTCCCCTTCTTCTTATTTATTCATTTATTTTATTTTGAGTTAGAGTATTCCAAATCATATTCAACTTGATATTAATCTTTATCTAGTTGAGAGCTGTGAAGGAAAAAACACCCCTAACAAGTGTATTAACGTATGGAGAATCGAACTTGTATTCTATGTCGCTTTTAACTCAATCATTTACTTGTTGATTCTATTTGATTTATTTATAGATGCTTTTGGTCATTAATTGGAACCTCTCTTTAGTCGTTTTCATTTCTTAAGTGGACCTTAAGCTCATTTTGACGTTTGCTTAACGGTGCCTGCAAGCTGGTTACCATCTGTATCACACGAAATCGACTTAAAATGTGAAACGGGAATGGGATTATTGTGTCACCAATGAGAGTGCTTCACGCCTGCTGCCTCAAAAGTAAAAGCAGGCTTCCAAAGTTAGGTATGAATACATCAAATGCTATGATACCTATACTTTGTGTTATTTTTAGGTGGCCACAATTTTCAATCTTTTTGGTACGAGTAAATTCATAAGCAAGAGTATGAGTCTATCATAAACTCTTAATGTGCCACTTTGCATTGGCTAATTGGTCATCATGCAATCGAAGTTATGCTGCAACCCTTGCCCGTTCTTTTGAAAAGAATAGGAGGAGCAAAACGTCTGATTCCATGCACGGTTTGAATATTATTGTGACTTTTCTTGCTTTCGAAGGAAAACGAAAACTATATAGTTAAGACAATTTTAGATGACTTTAAGCAAATTGCCACTAAATTCAACTTTGTTAGTTTTCAAAGTATAAAGAGGGGGAAAAAAAGGTATAAAGAGGATTAGGAACTAAATTGTAAATTTAGTTGCTAAATACTGTGATAATGATTGTGAAACACACCACCTCAATTACAAGAAATTTTGTTTTTAAAGAGGGATTAAATTAACTTGGTGATGACCATAACATCAAGGAGTAAATTGCATATTACTCCTCTGTATTGTGACCTATATGCATCATATCCCTTATAGTATCAAAATTAGCTAATTATCCCCTGTACTTTGACATATGTGTACCATATCTTCTATAGTATCAAAACTAACTAATTACCCCCTTGAAATTTTTAAAAGTGCGCAAAAAATCCCCTGTCATCCATTTTTAAAAGTGTGCAAAACTAACGAAAAATGGACGGTAAGGGGGCGTTTTGCACACTTTTAAAATTTTTTAAGGAAGGGTAATTAGCTAGTTTTGATACTACATGGAGTATGTTGCACTAATGTCAGAATACAGGAGATAATTAGTTAATTTTGATACTATAGGGATATGGTACACATAAATCAAAGTATAAGGAATAATATACAATTTACTCTTACATTAAGAGGAAGGCCTATGGATGAGCAAAATTAAATAACAATAAATTGCCCTTGTTATTGGTAAGTTAGTCTTAACACGCTTCATTTTGGTTTGTGATGAACATTATTAGTTAAGACGGTTAAGCCATCATGTTGGAAGTTGATGAGAGTTTAAGTGTCTTGAAAAAGTTTTGAGGAGTCAAAGTAGTACTAATTATTATTATATTCCTTCTTTCATGAACTTCTTAAAAGTCTTTCTTTCTAAGGGTCACTAGCTATCCGTAATTACAGAAATTAACCCTTCCTCTTGAATGGTTTATATACATTGGTATATTTTTTTGGCTGGATAACAACTTTATATTAAACGGTAAAATATATAAATATAAGACTTGAGTTAACTGATCCAAATAAGAAGAATGAATTGCTAAAGACTCAAATCTAACTAGCAGATCAAGCACGTAAAGGCCTATAAAAATGGGCCAAAGAAAATATAAGAAGTAAAAGGCACGAAAGATTTACATGGTTCGGTGATAAGGTCTACATCCACGAATAACAAAAAATAATTTGTTATGTTGATATGCGAATACAACTAGACTATCAGTTTTGGTTCTTCTTTTACACACAGTGTAATGTGTCACCATATATATATAGCCGACTAAGCTTCCTAATGTCTATTAGGTTAGGAAACCAGCTTTTCCAAATGTTAACATTCTCGATGCATGTTACCAACACTGCATTCATCTAAAACCCATTCGGTTTGGTAGAATTTTTCACAATTTTTATTAATAAAATACCTTTTCAATTGTACTTTATATCAATCCGTTAGTGGAGGCTGCTGAATTTCTTAATCCGGAACTCCACATGTTTAACAAAAAATTTGTAGAATCAGTGGAAACTACAATCCTATCGGTCGTATATGGATCCACAAGTGGAGCCAAGTAGCTCAAATCTGGTCTAGTGAGATCTATATTCAAACTTGGCTCATTTTTTTTAAACATAGCTATGTTCATGTTTGGTTTTTTTATTTATTATAGTAATATGTCTCTTTACGTGCAAACGTTCACGTAATTTGTTTAAAGTATTGCACGTAAATAATTTTAATGTTATTTTAAATTGGTGGAGATGAGTTTTGAACATGAGATTTTTTGGATCTAAACTCTGATACCATGATAGAGTTATTAGAATTGCCCTCAGTTCTGCTTGCTTTACAAAATGAGCAAGCGGGCTCTCCTTGATGCCATGAATGAAGCTTAAACTCGAAGCCTTTTTGCATAAACTATTTTATTTTCTCTGCATATAGACTCAAATGGAATGTTGGGTATAGTCAATTTCCTATGGCTAGCATTACACAAGTTGATAAAACTCGATTTGATTTGGTTTGATTCATATAAATTTGGTAGTCGAATACACAAAATACAAGAATTTTCTGATACATAACACCAGAGTCCCATTGAACTACTCATCAAAGAATCGACTTTAAAGAATCAATCACTCAAAAGGCCACAAAATTCACTATCGTAATATGTAGTCCTAATAGTAAATCACACAGTAACTGTAAAATGAATAATGGGAGAAAAGTGTTTTTCTCATTCAATACAAAAATGACGTTTACATCTCTATAAATAATAATGTATAACAGACTAACTAAATATGAGAAAAGATAGGAGAGAATAAATGCATAAAAAGATTACAACAACATTGATTCAAAAATTGAAAAATATATCTCTGTTATCACGCCCCCTCAAGCGAAACCACATCCTGAATGGTGAGATTGGAACGCAAGAATTTAAAACGAGAGGCAGAAAGAGGTTTTGTCATGATATCAACAATCTGATCAGCTGTAGATATGAATTGTACTTGAAGTTCTTTAGAGGCCACCTTCTCTCGTACAAAATGCACATCAATCTCAATGTGTTTAGTACGTGCATGAAAGACTGGATTTACTATTAGATAGGTGGCTTCTATATTGTCACACCAAAGTACAGGAGCCATCTTCGGTGAAAAACAAAGCCCCTGAAGTAGAGACTTCAACCAGCACAACTCTGCAGTAGCAAACGCAACTGCTCGGTACTCAGCTTCAGTACTTGAACGAGATGTAGTTGTCTGCTTTTTATTCGACCAAGAAACAAGATTAGGTTCAAGAAAAATACAATATCCATGAGTGCTCCGTCTATCGTCAGGGCAGCCAGCCCAATCAGCATCAGAATATGCATGCAGCGACAAATCAGAAGAAGACATAAGATAAAGACCAAAGAATGAGGTCTCTGCCAGATATCGTAAGATACGTTTAACTGCAATCCAACGTTCATTAGTAGGGCTATGCATAAACTGACAGACTTTATTTACAGCAAATGCTATATTTGGGCGAGTAATAGTAAGATACTGTAAAGCCCCAACAATACTACGGTAAAAAGAAGCATCCAGGAAAGGTTCGCCAACATTTTGAGAAAGATGCTGAGTAGTAGAGATAGGTGTAGATACACCTTTGGCGTTTTCCATATTCGCACGCTGCAAAATTTCCAAAGCATATTTTCTTTGATGAAGAAGCAAACCTGTTTTAGATTGCTCCACTTGAACGCCTAAGAAGAATGAAAGCACACCCAAATCTTTAATAGAAAATTGATCATTCAAGTTCGAAATCAGTGTCTGAATAGCTGCAGTGTTATTCCCAGTAACAATGATGTCATCGACATAAACAAGGAGAATGGTGTAGTCAGCTGATGTATTGCGAATGAACAAAGAGTTATCAGATACCGAAGCAACAAAACCCAAAGTATAAAGGTAGGAATTGAGCCGAGCAAACCAAGCCCTTGGGGCTTGTTTAAGACCATAAAGAGCCTTCTGAAGTTTACAGACATAGTCCGGATATGAGCCATTTACGAATCCTGGAGGCTGTGCCATATATACATTTTCTTGTAAAATCCCATGCAAGAAAGCATTATCAACATCTAACTGACGAATAGACCATTGTTGAGATAATGCAAGTGAAAGCACAACACGAATAGTAGTCGGCTTAACCACTGGGCTAAAAGTTTCTGAGAAATCAATACCTTCTTCTTGACTGAAGCCCTTGGCGACCAATCGAGCTTTGTAGCGATCAACAGAGCCATTCGATTTATATTTTATTCGAAAAACCCATTTACACCCTATAATATTAGCGTTAGATGGTGTAGGAACCAGAACCCATGTACTATCGCGCATAAGGGCATTATATTCTGAGTCCATAGCTTCTCGCCAATGTTGAAATTTTGATGCCTGCAGATATGTAAGTGGTTTAGACTCTTTAAGTGTTGGAGCTGACGAATTTGTTGTTGAAATAGAATATGTAACGAAGTTTGAGAATTTTTTCATGGAACGAGTGTTGTCTCTGTGCCGCGTGACCATAGGATGAACTGAATTGGAGGATGACTTATTTTGACCAATGGAACCGTGAACAAGTGATTCCAAGCAATTTCTAGAAGGAGAAGAAGATAGGACAGAAGGTGAAGACCTTGCTGGCGCAATTGTGTTCTGGACATCACATGGGTGGACAGCTTGCTCGTTTAATAAGACAGGTGGTGAATTTGTCAAATTATGATGCTGAGTTGGATTATGTGGTGATGACAACAAGGGAGAAGATGAAGATTGACACACACCTAAATTAGATGAAGTATCTGACGACGTCATCGGCATTGTTAACATATTTCCAACAGCTGAACTTGCGGATTCAGAATTTGAATTAAACTGAAAAACATGGCAATTAGGATTAGATTGAATTTGAGGTTGGATCAAATTGCACAGAAGTAGTGGAAGGTGTTTTACTTGACTTATCCGAAGAGACCATAGAAAATGAATTATCTAATATTTTATTTGATGGACCGTTTGAATAAGCAAATGGAAAATGAATAATAATGTATACCATGTAAAATGAATAATGGGAGAAAAGTGTTTTTCTCATTCAATAAAAAAATGACATTTACATCTCTATAAATAATAATGTATAACAGACTAACTAAATATAAGAAAAGATAGGAGAGAATAAATGCATAAAAAAATTACAACAACATTGATTCAAAAATTGAAAAATATATCTCTGTTATCAGTAACTCTCAGAAGAAAAAAAATGGGAAATCTCATCTCGCTGGGCCGGGGCCGGGCAGGGCCCGGGGGTGTTGGCAGGGTCAAGACTCAGAATCCAGTAGCAGGGAGAACATATGATGCAATGAAGAGCAGGAAAGCTGCAAAGCTGAATGGCACTTTCATGTAATTTGCAGCAGAGACGCCATCTGTTGAAGGAACTGTTTTAGACCCTGCTTCGGTTTTCGCAAGAAAACAATTCAATTAACTCTTTTTCTTCACAGAGATCAATGGTACAATTTAAACTAACTCCCAAAAATATTAGGGGCTCGTTTGGATTGGCTTTTTTAAAAAGTATTTTTTAATGGCTTTTTTAAAAAGAGCTTTTTTGAAGAGGCTAAAAATTCTATCTTCTAAAAAAAGTTGTATTTGAGTTTTTTTTTCAGAGTTTTAGTTTTTTTTAAAATCAAATTAAATAATTATTATAAATTTAATATAATTTTTTCAAAAAAAAAAGTGATTCCTAAAAAAAAGCCAGTTCAAACAGGCCCTAGAAGGCATAAGTGTTAATAATTGTGCTACAAGTCTTTGTATCTGGTAAGTGTATTGTCTGGCAATATAATTGTCGCACATGGATAAATCATGTCGTAATACGAATACGAGTACATCTTTACATATACCTGATGGAAAATCTGATGATGGTGTAGTTGGGATGTCAGAGGAATCTGCTGGAGAATTAGTTGGAGAGCTTGCTGGAGCCTCTGATGAAGAGGATGGTCCATTTGCTCCTGGCCACGGCAAAGATTAGGAACACATTTTGTTTAATCAGTGAGTTAAACAGCTATCCGCTAAAAACTAAAATATAACAACTATCGACTATCCAGACGGCTAGTTGTGCCGAACAGACCCGAGATATGTGCACTATCTAAAACTAGAAAAAGTTCAGACACAAACTTTTCCGATTGTATCTCACCATTGCACCCGCTAACGGGAGGGGTTTGCACATTGCAAACAGAGGGTAATCCAAGAGCCAGAGTTTGATTTATAGCAACGCCGAGCAAAGAACCAGCACCACCCAGAGCCGCGCAGAGGCATTGCGGCTGTAACTTAACTGTATTTGCAAGCTGCGAGCAACACGATGATGATGGCGAAGATGAATTCCCAGTCACAAAGCTTAGACATGGAGACAACCCCATGAGCGCCCTTGTGCAGTCTGATTGAGCATAGGCTGCACCGCAAAGCATGACCAAGAGAGCCAGGACTAGACCTGTCTCTGCTACCCTGGAAGTCATTTGCTGCAGAAGTTTCGAAATTTATCCGAAAGTATTAAATTACCAGGAGAGATGAGATTTCTTCAGGGGATTGGAAAAAATATATATATATATATATATATATATATATATATATATCTTTCTATAAATATAAAAGGACAATCAAGAAACGAACGTGTCTGTCTTGGTGGCCAACTCTTATCTAATTTGTTTTTGTATGTTTAAGGTACAGATGCTGGTTATAACGACAAAGGGAAACTTTATTCATTACTGAAGTCATCATAATTTATTTCAGATCAAAGAATCCAGGCTTCATAGTCTAAGATTTGTTGTTATGCAGCACAATTTATATAGCATTTAGAATTAAATGAAATTAGTGATGTATAGGCCTCTGCTATGCAGCAGTCTTCGTATAATAAGCTTCAAGATCATTGCTAAATAGACTGCAAAAAGACTGGCTGTGCTGCACAAGTATTAAGTTTTATATATGTTAGTGAGAGAACTACTCTTTACGTAAAATTAACCATAAAATATATTGCATTGGGCTATTTTTAAACATGGAAAGATGGGGCCCGTGATACTCTTTAGGGGCTCATTTAAAAAAACAAAAAACCAGGATTAAACAATCTTTTACGCAAAATCAACAAGAGTGATTTAAACAAACAATAAATAGAATTAACAACAAGAGAGGAGAAGACCAACCCGACGGAGCTCATTCTTCCATACTCAATTGGTATGGCTCATACCCGACTAAAAAAAAAAAATTTAAATTTTATCGTCGCAAGATCTTAATTATTATACATTTGAAGATCTATGTGCATATAAAACGCGGAAAGTACTACACAAGATCTGTACTAGATTTAGAGAAATGAGGTGGACAAGCAGAAATGATGTATCATGGTAATTGGTCAAAACTTGTCCAAGTGTACAAGGTGACAGACGCAAAAGCGGTATAACTATAGGCACCTAACAATGACCTCCCAAATCCTTTCCATGTCAAAAGAAATGGATGATGAAAGCTTTCTTAATTAAGTGCAAAAATTAGCTCAAAGTGGTTGAGCTCCAAACCTTATTTAAACCAACATGGTTTTTCTTCATCAAAATGTCCTAAACACTTCAGTTATCTCAAATTCTTGATGGGGAAATTGAAGGCTTTTTCTGGTTATTTAAGCTTAACAATTGTTATAATTAGTGTAGTAATTTTTTCAGTTATTAATGGAGTAAATGGTCAGATTAGCACACCATGTACGAGTTCAATGATAAAGAGCTTCACACCATGTTTGAATTATATCACTGGGAGTAGCAGTGGTAAAGGTTCGCCCTCTGAAGATTGCTGCGATGCGTTGAGGTCTCTGGTTGGGGGCAACAAAGATTGTGCGTGCCTCTTGATCACTGGGGGTGTTCCTGTTACTCTACCCTTTAACCGAAACTTGGCAATTTCACTCCCCCAGATGTGCAATGGTGGCGTGCCTTTACAATGCCAAGGTAACACTTAGGTTCATATATATCTATATAATCCGACCCTACAAAAAATTAGAGAATAGGCGACCATTGTTATAGATAGTAGTTTTTTGAAAAACTGCCGCCTATGCTCAATTTTTTTTCTTTTTCTATTGTGACAACTCTGTATATGAAAGGGTTAATTATTTTAGAGGCCCCTTATCCTTTCTGCATTTGACTATTTTATCCCTTATCTTTCTAAGTTACACTTTCTCGTTTTTTATGTTTTCCCGTCCTACTAAAGTTAAACCTTTCATAAATTGCCGTTAGAATTTGAACGGAATTTAATGTATGATTGCTTTTTTTTTTGTGCCACATTAGTCCCCTATGTTTTTACTTTTGTGTCAATATTAGTCTTTTCTCGTTATTTTTATTTCCAAATTCTAACGGCTCATAATAATGAAATGTTTAACATTCCAGAAAACAAACGGGATTGAAAAGTGTCGCTTTAAAAAATAGAGAATGAAATTGTCGAAAACAATAAAAATAAGATACTTTGAAAATAATTAATCATATGTAAAAATATGTGTTACAATTCTATTTAAAAGAAGTTTTAGATTCGCCCCTAAATATAGGTACAACCTCCCTTCATTTCTATTAATTAGTATAGTTTTCCTAGATGTGTTTGTCTATATTTATCAAGTTATTGACATAGATTTCAAATCATGTTTTGCAGCTTCGGGTGCTCCACTGCCACCTCCAGGTACTGGAAAAGAAAAGTCTCACATTCGGCATTACATCATACACTCTGATTTTTTTAAAACGAACTTGGTTTTGCACGACTTCAAAATTGTAGGCGAGTCTATTTTTTGTGAATCTATTTTTTCTATCACTTTATAATTACTTTTTAATTTTTAATATAATTTTATTTTATTTTTTCAGTAATATTCTGTTTAATCATGCGTTTTAAATCTCTCATAAAAAATATAATTATTATAAAAAAACTTACAATAAGTAAAATTTTACAAAATATATTTATATTTTATTTTATCATAACCTATAACGATTTAGATAAAAATTCTCATTCATCCATGCATCACACGTGTTAGTTCTTTGACTCCAAAATCATAGGCGAGTCCACCAATGCATCATTCTTCATTATGAAGATCAAATTAGGGGTGGATTAATTAGTGCTGATAATATTGTTAGGTCCTGCCTTGTTTGGACCAACTCCAGCACCTACTGCCGCCTCTTCTCCTTCCAGTCCAAGATCCAGAGGTACTTTACGTCGTTATATATTCAATGTTATAGCATGTGATATTATATCTATCAATGACCATTAAAGTGCATAAAACTCTGAATATATATGAATTTAAGAAAAAAAAAGATTAAACTCATTTTGAATTTTTCGTACAAAATCCCATTTTGCATATCTTTATAAAATATCGTTTCTACAATTCAGATTCCATAATTTCAAAATTACTTGTTGATAACTTTACTATTATGTCAAGCAGTAACCGGAGGCAAGTGGGTGTAACCTCACTGATCCCACAAAAGCCCTAAAACTTTTCAAACATAGATAGTTATATTTAAAAAAAAAATCAATTAGACAATCAATATTACGTTCAAAGTTTACTGTCTTAATACAATAAATAACTAAACCAATATACTCTGAATGAGTTTCTGTATATGATGCGTTTACACTCTTTTTTGTCACTTCAGCTTCAAAGGCGAGAAGATAAACAAACCAATATTTTCTTAATAAGTTTCTTAATATGATGCATTTACACTCTATTTTGTCACGTCAGCCTCGAAAGCAACAAATGTCGCACCACCACCGGAAGAAGCTACACCAGCGCCTTCCCCAGTAACACGAATAGCTCCAACTGCACATCCGGGGATCAGACCTGTGGTGAACCCTAAATCAGCTTCGAACCCATCTTATGTAATCGCACCATCAATTCTATTACTAGTACTTGGAATCATCGTTTTCTACTAATTACTACATCAAGATTTGTTCAAATGCTTAGTTTGCTTTGGTAAAAAAAGACCTCTTGTTAAAGCTTGAGGTGCACCAGAGAGTTGAATGGCCTGTTTCATATTATGTTGGTCATGCAGTCGAGAACTTCAATACAAATTTAATGCAAATCACAGAAGTTACATATGAAAAATGTGGTGAATTTTATGTATGCCAATCGCTTTTCAATGAATATGTTGTTGGCTTATGGGGATTTTTTAGCATGCTCATAACAAATACGAGCCACAAGCTCAACACTATTTCTGGGCAGTATCTAATGTCTAGAAAACTTTTTCCATCACTAATCGGTAAAATAAAAATGATGACCTTGAGGAATTAGCCACCAAAATAATTGAACACTCCTCTTTTGGTTAGATATTGATCGCGTTATCACATTATATAAAAAACTTAAATTATATTTGTAAAAAAATTTAGTTATTGTGATAAATATGCCTACTCATGTGCTGGCGTAAAAATATCGGACACAAGCTGAACGTATTTGTATATAAGCCATGTCCAATTCTTGAGAAAATTTTTTGTCATTACTAATCAATTACATAAAACAAGTAGCGCCCGGATTCATCTTTCAAAGAAGAGGGAAGTAAAATTAAAAAAAAAAAAGAAAAAAAGAAGCAAGAGTGCTGCTCAAAATGATTAAAATGTTTTTTTTTAAAGTTTTAACTGTACATTAAATACTAGAAAAAAATATCGAAAGGTCATACTTACATCTAAAATTATCTTCTTTTTTTCCTTCTTCAATCCAACAAGGACGAATATGCAAAAGAAGTCATAAGACACACACATACCCAAAAAAAAAAAGAAGAAGAAGAAAAAAAAGAAAGAAAAGAAAAGAAAAATTATCCAGATACAAGACATGGAAATTCATCAACTGGGCTTCGTCAAAAGACAGTTGGAAACTTAATATAGATGGGTGCGCAAAGGGCAATCCAAGTCCTGCGGGTGCTGGGGGGGTCTTTAGAGATAAGCATAGCAGGTGGATGAAGGGTTTTGTAATAAACTTGTAAAACTCCACCAACAATAATGTAGAAGCTAGAGCGCCTTATGAAGGCCTCGTGATAGCCCAATAGAGCAAGACTATTACACTAGAAATTGAGATAGACTCAAAAGTGTTAATAAATTGGATACAAGGGAACCAATACCCGAACAATGAACTGCGCCCAATATTGGAAAGTAGTAAATGAATATTAGCATCACAAAATGGGTACTCATTGAAGCATGCCTATAGAGAAGCTAACAAAAGCTCGGATTGGATGGCAAACTTTGGCCTAACATTACTATTGGGAAGTCATCACTTTGACACTCCACCCGAACCGCTAAGAAGAATCTTAGGAAAAGGCACAAGAGAAGTACCCTCCCAAAGATTAGTTCTTATGTAATATAGTAGGTTTTACCTCTTTATTAAAAAAAAAAAAAATTATCCAGCACGTGGTCATACATTCACATCGGGTTGGTTTCTTTTTCTGCCTCTTAAATTTATGGAATTAAAATAATGTTCCCGTTAAGAAATTTACTTGCGAGGGAAAAGATATAACGTCTCGTAATCTCATTTAATTTATTAATTATTACACATTAAATCATTATCTATAGCATTCCTGCCTTTTTAATAAATATTGTCATCATGTTCAAAATATTTCCCTTTAAAAAAGATTTTGAATCCATTCTCTTTTATTTATGTAAAAATATTTCGTAATCAAACTTAAAAGGAAACATAAGTAGTGGAGATTTTTGATATTTAGATTACGAAGAAATTGAGGTGATTTTGTTTCTATAATAAATTCATTTTCTATTACTATTTCAGATATTTCATTCTCATGGTGCATCCATCTATTTTATTCATAATTTTTTTAAGATTGTTTGATTTTATAAAATGTAAAATTATGATTTATTTTTGAAAAATTATTATATATAGAAATTATTATTGCTTAGATTATTAAAAATGATCATTACAAATAAAAAGACATAAAAAATATTCATTAATTCAATAATGTGTATCACACGGGTACTATACTATCTATGAACCTCTCTCTCTCTCTGTCCATATACATACATACGTACATACATACATACATACATACATACATACAAACACACACATATATATATATATATGTATGTATATAGAGAGAGAGATAGATAGATAGATAGATATATTAAACTTCTTCTTTTTCTAAAGTGCCACATCATTACTTTTTTTTGAAAAAAAAAATCCATTTAAGGTGTCACATTAGTGTTTGCATGGCATATATTAATTTTTCAATTTTTAAGTTATTTTTATTAATGCTTTTATAATATATTTAATGTATCTAAATAAAAATAAAACTACAAATTCTTAAAAAATAAAAATTAAAAAAATTGACTAAAAAATTTAAAAACTAAAAAAAATTGGGAAACAAAAGTAAAAATTAAAAATAAAAATTTAAAGATTAAAAAATTAATCAAAATATTGAAAATTAAAAGAAATTTTAGAATGTTATATAATCTTTTTTGCAATTTTAGAGTCACACATCATTATTTATTTTTTATTTAATCCGCCTAAGGTACCACAGCAGTGCTTTCATTGCATATATTAACTTTTTCCATCTTTTAAGTCATTGTAATATATTAGCGCTTGACAATATATTCAATGTATTAAATAAAAATAAAATTTAAAAAAAATTAAAAATCTAAAAAAAAGAACAAAAACTGGAAAACTAAAAAAATTTAAATGTTTGAAAATATTAAAAGGTTATTGAAAAGACAAAGAACTAAAATATAAAAAATATTTAAAATTAAAAGCTAGAAGTAAGAAATAGAAAATTAAAAGTAATAAATTTTAAAAAATAAATAAATACAACTTTTATATAACAATTTAACTGAATATATTGCAAAATCATTTTTCACGCAATAATAATTTTTCATTTTTCCACCAAAAAAATTGAACAAATCACTTTTAGCTACAAAATTGTGTTTAACACTTCTTAAATTGCAATAGGAGATTATTACAACAATAATACCAAATTGACCAGTAATCATCAATTACTTAATGATTAAAATAAGATTGGTTTGTGAAATTTTTTCAAAAAAAAGTTTCAACTACATTCGACGTTTGATATAAAAGATAAAAAAAGCGGTGTAAAGCACGGAATACAATCGCGCTAGCATTAATTAATTTGGACAAGGATGTCCTGGTTGTGGAAAGAAATAGCAATAGCAAACAGCCATGGGCCAAATTGGTCGGCATTCTGCATGGGTGCCTCTGTAGTTGTTGATGCAGTCTTGCTTGCAAGATGTTATGGATTTGCACTCCCAGGTCCTTTGGCACTCCCCTCCCGCAGATTCTTCTGTCTCCCCTGCAAAGTGAAAAAAAAAAAAAAAAAGACCAAGTAATTATTTTGTTATAATCGATTTCTCAAACTGAAGATTTCAATAAAATTGAAGTACTATCTTGTAAAGTCAGAAGGGTTAGTCGTCAAACATATTTACACATGGACGGAGAGAAAAATGTGCTTTAAGTCTAGCGACTAGAAATCAATTTAATAGAGTTCATTTGAATTGGTTTTTTTTTAAAGTGTTTTTTTTTTAACATTATTTGGAAAAGGTGATTTTATAAATCTTTTACAAATTAGTCATGAAAAAAAGTATGCCGTATTTTGTTTTTAGTTTGACTCAATTGTTCTGAAAACTATATACACATGTGTATATATATATATATATATATATATATGTGTGTGTGTGTGTGTGTGTGTGTATATGTGTGTGCACGGACGCACATAGATCACTTGACTGAGGATAGGGAGAAGGGGCAGCAGACTGATAAGAGGGACAAAAGGCAACAACCAAGACCAAAAGAAGAAGCAGAGAGCGGCAAATGTTTGTCAAACTCGCCATCTGAAAGATGAAATTTTAGGGTACGTTTCATTATCCAAAAAACATTGTCTCCCTTTATAATGGGGGCGCCTCGGGGCATATTTAATAACGTCATCATTAAGAGTAGAGTGCCAGATCTTGACCAACATTTTTCAGTAAACTTATAAATGAGTTCACGTTAAACAATGAATGTATTAGGTGAAAATTTGAATGGCAAAGAGGTTAATTATGGAAACAATATTATCAATTTGAGTAGTTTGGAAAATTGATATAATTATATCCCTTATTTTCTTTTAAAGTTATTACTTATCTTTAGTTGTCTTTTTTTTTTTTTTTAATTTCAAAGGAGAATTTTATAGCCAAATAATATATATATACAACGAGAATTGATCTTCAAATCTCTTAGATACAAGGTAAGTATTATATAGTTTCAACTTCTTAGATTTACAAAACATATACCACATCAGCTTTCATTTGTTTGCCAACTCAATTAAAATTATATTATTACTGTTTTATTGTAGAATTAATAAAATACTTAACGTATGCACTCTAAACATGCTCTCGTTTTTTGTTTAATAATGGTATCCAATTAGTTAACATTTGATCTACCCTGCAAATTATATCATGCACTTGTAGGAATACAGAGCATGGTGTACTAGATTATTTGTTCAGTATTTATAAATTGTTTATTTAAAATCCAGAAAAACATTTATACATGAAAACAGTCACAAATGTTTGTTTATAATAAAAAGACTATTTATTCATTATTAATAAGTTGTTTGTCTAATAAAATTTACAGATCATCACAATATCTGTTGGTAAGTGTAAAATTGACAAGTATCTATACATGAAAATAATCACAAATATTTGTTCAGAGTAAAAAGACTATTTATTTACTATTCATAAGTTGTTTGTTTAGTAAAATCTACAGATCATCACAATATCTATTGACAAGTATAAAATTAATAAACATCTATACATGAAAATAACCACAGCTATTTGTTCAGAATAAAAAGACTATTTGTTTAGTTTGTCCAATAAAATTCACAAATTATCTTTGTTCAGTACTGAAAAACTATTTATCCAGTATATTTATAACCACAGGTACATATTGTGCTCTACACCAATAGTTGCTCGTTATAAGTTCTCGATCTACCCCACCCCAACCCCTCTCCCCCCCCCCCTCGACCCACGCGCACACACACACACACACACAAAAAAGGCTCTCTCTTTATTATATATTGGTGTTACCCCCCCTTCTTTCTCCATTACGCATGAAAGCATCTTGTTCTCTATAATTAATAAAAATACTTAATATGCACATTTTAGCCCCCTTTTTCTCCGTTACACACAAAAGCTTCGTTCTCCGTTAAATGCAGACTTTACCCCCTTTTCTCTCCATTACTTAAAAGCATCTAGTTCTCCATTAAATACAAACGTTACCCCCCTTTCTCTTCATTTGATACAAAAGTAAAAAAATTCAAATTAAAAACTAATAAATAACAAATTCAAAAGATAAAATTATAAAAATAAAACATTAAAAATGAAATTAAATAAAAATTTAAAAAATTAAAATATTAAAATTTAAACAAATAAATGATTAACAATTAAAAATTTGAAGAATTAAAGTATCAAAATATTAAAATGAAAAGTTAGAAATTAAAAATTAAAATAAATAAATAGAACTTAAACAAATTTATGATTATATTTGATGTTTGATTTAAAAATAAATAAAAACCGCGCAAAACACAAATATAACTGCAATAGTATAGCACTAGACCACAAAGCTAATAGCAATTTTTAGCTTCCATATTTTTTTTCTTTTGTTTTGTCATTAAAATTGTCCAAAATCAAAGAGTCCAAAAGCAAGCATCATCATTTAAATTAGGATAAAATACACCACACTCCCCCGTTGTCCATCAAAAGTGTATAAGAATCCTCTGTGGTCTAAAAAGTTCCACATAATCCCCCTATGATCTATCAAAAGTGTATAAACTCCCTGTTATTAACAAGTCCATTATCTTTAACTATAAAATTTTTTAATTATCCAAATTACTCTTCTCTATTTTATAAAAGAATTTGGGCTAAAGGGATTTGCACCTTCAATCTCAAATTAAAAAAACAAATACTTTAACCAACTAAACTGTAAACAATTAAGTTTTAATTTATTATCATAAAATAGGTATATCATATATATTAATAACTAAAAAAAATCACAATCTTTATAGTTAAAAAGAAAGACTTAAAAAAGTAATTTTTTAAAACGATTAAAGAATTATTATCAATAACTGATTAATTCTTTTGGAATTAGAAATATTTCAAATTGCCATGAGTTAATAATTAGATGGTATGCAGAACTTGTCAGCGACGACTAAAGCCGAAAAAACAGCGCGACAAATTTTATTTGACAAATTTGCATAGGCTTAATTAATAGAGCATTTTCTCAACGCTATTTACCTCATAAAAAGCTTTATATATAGGTGATAGCTGTTTAAGTAGTGGATAATAGTTAGGGTAGTGAATAGCTATTTTACTAACAAATTATTTTAAATATGTTCGATAAAACTAGCTATTCGATTAGCTGGTGAATGCAAAATGACAAAAAAGACATCGATATTGAGTTATTTTTGTTGTGATGATGATGATCATGATGATGATGATATTATTATTATTATTATTATTATTATTATTATTAACATAATTAAGATAATTTATTTTATAATTAAATATATTATTGTTAAAATAATATTTTATTAATAAGGCATAACAAAATTACTTTTTCTAAAGTTAAATTTATTAATATTATAAACAAATATTTTTTATTATAGAAATATTTTAATTGATTGAAAATTTATATTTTCAAAAAAATAATGAATGGACAAATAAGACCTATACTTTTAATATATTTTGATATAGATAAAATTTTAAATTAATTTTTGTGTTATTTTGTATTTATATTTGTGAAAGAAAATATAAAAATGTAAACGAAATTGGATAGATGATATCATTACCAAAAAGATGTTAGAAAGATGGTAGTATTGCCACAAAAAGGTAAAACACTGAACTCTATTTTGAAATGTTTATAATATTAGCTTTTCACAAACATTACTTAAAATACTATTTAGAATAAAAATACTACTTAAAACACTGTTTTACCAAACAATCAAAATGGGAGGAAGAAGTGTTGACTTGGTCAAGACACTAAACACTACTTAAAATACTGTTGCCAAACAGGACCTTAATATTTTATAACACAAATTAAATTGCAAGAGAAAGGTTCAATTATTGAGTATGATCAGTAATCTTGAATCTAAAGCCAGGAACAATATAATCAAACACTTGTTTAGGAGTATCTAATGATTGAAGTTTTCAATCAACGGCTTAGATTCGACCATGATGAAACCATTAAATTCGTAAAATAATTTAAATAGTTCACAACTATTAAACATCAGTCTTAATGGACACTGTATTCGTGCTAAATACTATTTCTTCCTCGTTATCGCCTTATCGGACAACCTTAAAATATGGACCAAGCTTCTCCCATTAGCTGCCCTTCATTTTAGCAAGACTAATTTTGTTAGGAACAAATGGAATCCCGGCATATGCGATCTACATACGGTTTTTTCAGCCCTTATAAATCTGTCTAAGCTTGAAAACACTGAAATCACAATAAATTTAAGAGAAAAATCAAAGAGAAGCAAACAAGGAAGGAAAAAAAAAAAAAAAAGATGGCGAAGAAGCTTGTTGCAATGTTTCTCATGTGCATGGTTGTTATCGCAGCTGTGCACATTCACAAGGCTGAAGCTGAAGATGAAGATGATAAAGAGTATGCAGCTTGCTATAATAAATGCCAGACAAAATGCTCAGATGAGGGCAAAGGCCCCACCTTGTGTGAGATGAAGTGTGACACAGAATGTGGTGCAAAAGAGATCAAGGGTATGTCTAGAAAAATGCATTGATTATATGTATTTTTCCTTTTAATTTATGCTAATCTATAAAAGAAATCGACAAATATTAAAAATATGGTTTTGGAAAAGACGACTTTATAAAGAGTTACTAGGAGACAATACAAGAGGAGCTTATTAGCTTCTCTCTCAGAATGTGGTGCAAAAGAGATCAAGGGTATGTCTAGAAAAATGCATTGATTATATGTATTTTTCCTTTTAATTTATGCTAATCTATAAAAGAAATAAATATTAAAAATTTGGTTTTGGAAATGACGACTTTATAAAGAGTTACTAGGAGACAATACAAGAGGAGCTTATTAGCTTCTCTCTCAAAATGATCGATACTTAACTTACAACGTTGTCTGCTTTAAAAAACAAAACTTACAACGTTGTCTGCTTTAAAAAACAAAAAGACAAAAGAGTTATTAGAAATTTGGTTTCAAAGAAGACGACTCTATAAAGAGTTACTAGGAGACAATACAAGGAGAGCTTAGCTTCTCTCTTAGAATGATCGATACTTAACTTATAGCGTTGCCTCCTTTAAAGAATCAAAAAAAAAAAAAAAAAGATGACTTTATGAAGAAAGATTATTCCTAATATGTTCAGCTGAAAATTATTACTCATTTAGAATATATAATGAATAAATAATATTAAAATTGTAGGCCTATTTAGATTATTCTCTCTTGTAAATATATATCTGTGTATGATTATGAAGAAAATATGGTCAAATTATTGGAATATCAAATATTTTTATGCTAGAGATTAACATGATTTAACTCTATTAATACATCAAGGTTTTAGAACTGAAATGTTTCGTCTATATGTATATACCGATTTCATCACTTTGACGTTCCTTTTCCTTGAAAGTATATTATTTCTGACAATATTTACTTTCAATTTTGCAGCCAAACTTGACAAGATCAAGCCGTGAAGCTGGACCAAGAACATAACTGGACCTCCAATTTGATAGAGTAGCTTCAGAAATTATTAACTCATCACCCAATTTAAAAACTTAAGTTTATAGAGCGAGGTTCTTAATTTTTTTTGTTATCTTAATACGCCCCTTTATGCAGAGGCGAGTTTTGCTTTAAGTCCTATATATATAGATAATTTTAATATTATTGAATGGTTAGTAATAAGTTTTGAATCCATGGCTTGGTTTCTAAAGCTTATATAGAGGAATTTTGTTGCCTTTATTTATTATCTTAACAGAAATAAAATGATGCCAGGAAAAAATCCAAATGTGTGATTACGCCATCAATTTGAATGTAGAACGTGTTTTTGGTAATAGGGCTCATGTAAGTGATGATTGAATAGAAAGATTTACAAGTTCATTTAATTTAATTCTCTAATATGATATATTTTTTTTTACCTTCACGTTTCTAATTTAAAGTTGATTAAATTTCCTCACTCGTGGAGTTATGTGGGTGGGTAATACAAACAAATTCCCCTCTTTTCTTCTTCTTCTTCTTCTTTTTTTTATTTTTTAAAGATAATATAATATGACCCTAACGAAGGTTTATCACCTTCATACTGATTCGCGAAGAAGAAAAGGATGAATGGAAATTAAAAAAACGCCATGGACATACTCGAAAATGAAATATCAGAGGTTGCTACGTGATTCGAAACACATATGAGTAGCGATATTAAATTCATACATCCAACTCAACTTTATGTAAATAAGACTTGATTTTATTTGGTCTAAAAGTTGATTTTATTTTTTCTATTTAACATGCAGTGAAAATCATCATCATCATGCGTTGGGGCAATTGTAATTGCAAACGCAGATAGGGCCATTGAAACCCAGATTCTCATAACATTGTTGACCAGCCGAACGAGAATTGAATTTATTCTCGGATGTAGCCACGCATTGTACACTAGGAGTATTATTTTGGTCACATAGGATTTCTGGATGTATTTCGTAGCAAATATTATTGATGACGTCAGCCTTCGAGCTCATCATCTCAACTGCATAACAAGGCAACACCACGAATCATTGTACTGAGTTTTCGAAAATCTTGAGCCATTAATTCGAAAAAAATGAAATAGAAAGAATTTTTTTTTTGGGTCGGAGAGAACACTGTTGAAAGTACTACTGACTCAATAAAGATTTAAATCTTGAAACATATGACTTTATTTGAAAAATAGTTGGGTTCAATAGGAAGAAAAATCTATCAAGAAAGATACGATAAAAAAAGACATGATTAAATTCCTATCCTGTATTCTACAGAAATTGAACTGTTGTGATACCTGAGATAAGTGCAGCGAGGACTAAAATGCAGCAAAAGAAAGTGGAGAACTTTGCCATTCTTAGTTGATGGATGCGCTTATACAAATTAAATGTTCAATGAGTCAAAACTATTATTGCCATTAGCTTTTTATAGGACATAAAAGTTGGCTTATGATATGTCGTATTGTAGTAACTTCTCTCTTATCTTCTGATTGAATCGTAGTTGGCCATAGGCCACCTTACTGGATGACCCTGAGTGGGCCCAAGGAGGGCCCGGGCCCGAGTAAGGCATAGCTGGTTGGCGCAACGAGTTGATTCATGTCTGATCTGAAGCGAAATTCCGGGGAGGGAACCGATCCAGAGTAAGGATGTCGGATTCATACGCAGTCTCTGGGCTGGTTTCATAGAATCGAGGATATTGATTCAAATATTTGTGTCCACATGGCGTTTTTAATTAGATACATATATTTATGATCAAAATAACTTTTTTATTAAAGTATGAAAAAGATAATTTTTTGATAAATTATTTTAGTCAACATCATTGAAAAATATATTTTTTTGGTCAATAAATTTATATACGAAGTAATAAGTTATTTGCATAAAAAAGTTTATGTGGGATACACTGGAATAGTAAATTATTTATATAGAAAGGTTATGTGGGATAATAGATTGAGGGGGGGGGGGGGGGAAGAAGACATATATTATAAGATTGAGAAAAAAAGAAGAAGATTTAGAAGGAAAATATGAAACACTATTTTTTATCCAAGAATGCTAGTATTTATAATGTTTTAGAAACACTGATTAAAACACTAAACACTAACTAAAATGCTCTTTTATCGAATAATATTAATTAGACAAAATAGTATTTTGATCCAACCATAATACTAAATACTATTTTAAACACTATTGTCGAACAGCGGTGGAAGATCATGCGATCTATCCAATCAAGAGTGGATCACCAAGTGTTTGACGCCTCACCATGGTGGGAGTGGTGCAGGAAGAACATTTATGATAAGCAATGGAGTACAACATTTGTAATAGCTCTTTGGTGGATATGGCGATGGAGAAATGGAAAACGTTTCCAGCAGATTCATGAACCAAGTCCTAGTGTCAAGGCGGATATCGTAAGGAAATTTTGCAATGAGAATAAGGACGCCTGGAGGCTCGATGTATACACTGGCAAAAGCCAAAAAAGTGGTATAATATTAGTTGGAAGGCTCCACAAAAAATGATGAAGCTTAACATTGATGGTTGCTCTAAATCAAACCCAGGTGTGGCGGCAGCAGGGGGTTTGCTTCGTGATAGGCAGGGAGTTTGGGTGATTGGTTTTGCCATTAACCTTTGCATAGCATCCAACAATATGGCGGAGATTAGGGCGTTCCTTGAAGGATGAAATTAGCAAAAGAACTTGGCATTGCATAGGTAGAAATTGAGACCGGTTCTTAGTTGGTGAGTCAATGGATTACAGGTGCAACTAAATATGGTAGACCAATTTTACCGCTGATAGAAGAATGCAAGAGGCGTCTAAAATCAAATATAGGTTTCTCGTTGAAGTACATTTATAAAAAACCTAGTAGAGGCGCTGATTGGAGGGCAAATCATGAACTACAACTCCCCCTTGGTGTGCATCGTTTTGCTAGTCCTCTGTAGCAATTAAAACCCATACTGAGAGATGGTATGGGAGGAGTCACCTCTCAACGAATAGTTATGATTTAATTTTGGATTTGCCTCCCTATATATAAAAAAAAAAGCCATTAATAGCATACAATATCTTTTGGTTTTAAATGTCATGAATAACTTGGCTCTTCTAGCAAAAAATCTTCTGTGTAGTTTTCGCTTTTCGTTATTCTTCTTTTGCTATTTGGATAGAACCCTCCTTCTAACATTTTTCTTATAATCATTTCTTTTTCTTTCTCATCTCATTCCTTCCTCTTCCCTCACCAATGGAAACATGTAGTGTAGATCTCAATGGAATATGTATTACAAGTTGTTGGTTAAAGTGGTAATGGCCTCACCCCTATAAGGAAAACAAAAGGTCGAATCCCGCATAACACACTTGTTGGGAGGACTTTTCTTTAACGACTCCTGGTCTGATAAAAATTAGTCTCAAGTCTAATATGGTTTGGGAAAACCTAACTTAAACACACACACACATATATATATATGTATATATGTATGTATGTATGTATGTATAAGAAGTCGAAACAGGAAAAAATAAAGAAAAAGAAAAAGAAAAATTATCCTCCACATGGTCATAACATTCTTATTGGGTTGATAATTTCTTTTTCTACCTCTTAACTTTTTTTCAATTATAATTATGTTGCTTTTAAAATTTACTTGAGAGGGAAAAGATATAAAGTTTCATAATCTCTCTTTCTTTCACTGCTTTGAGCTAGTGTGTCGTCAAATTATAATAAACTTGAGACTCATACCTATCAGGCAAGGAGTGAAGGAAAAATCCTTCCAATGAATAAACTTCTTGGGATTCAAGTTTTTGTTCTCTTCGTTATAAGAGTGAGATTGCAATTACCTTAACCAACAATTTATATCTCATTTCTTAATTATAAGACATTAAATCATCATTAATGTTAAATTAATTTGAATAGGAATGTCCTGATTGTGAACTTACTGGTATATCATTTCTTAATTATAAGACATTAAATCATTATTTATGTTCATTAATTTGAATAGGAACGTCTGGTCTACTGGTCTATCTCTCACTTTTAATGTGAGTAGTGCAGGGATCAATTCCCTCTAGTTGTATGTAATTGGCCTCCCTTAAAGTGAACAAAAAAAGAAATGCAATAACAGCAAATAGGTACAGGCCAAATTGGCAACATGCTGCACTAAATGCCAGAACGAATGCTTAACGAGGCAAATGTTGCAACTTGTGTGAGATGAAGAGCCTATTTGGCTCAACTTATTTGGGGCTTATAAGCCCCAATAATAAAAAGTTCTTCTCATATACTTTTTACTGTTGAGACTTATAAGCCCAAAAGACTACAGCTTGTGTGAAATGAAGAGCCTGTTTGGCTTAGCTTATTTTTCAGGCTTATAAGCTTCAATAGTAAAAAGGTCTTCTCACATGTTTTTTTATTGTTAGAACTTATAAAGCTTAAAATAAGTGGAGCCAAACAATTTGGAAGTGTGACACATAATGTGGTGCGAAAGAGATTAAAAGGGTATATATGTTCCTTTTAATTTTGTTTTGATAATATATAGACAAATATTAGAAATTCGGCAGGGGAAAAGATGGCTTTATAAAGGGCTACATAGAGACGATGCGAGCGGAGTCTCTCTCCCAAAATTATTAATACTAAACTTACCGTGTCCCATCCTTTAAAAGCAAAAAGGGAGAAGAAAAAAAAAAAAGGAGAAGAGAGTTTATGAAGAAAGATGATTCCTTATATGTATAACTGAAAGTTATAGTCATTTAGAAAATAAATGAAAAGCAAGTTAAATTGTAGGCCTAATTAGATTATGCCCTCTTGTAAATATATCTCTCTGCGTATGATTATGAAGAAAATATGGTCAAATTGGAATATCAAATATTTAAACACTAGAAATTAACATCATTCAGTTTTTCATTTTGTTCCTTTTCCTCCAGAGTATATTGCTTCTGATAACATTAACTTTCAAGTTTGCCTCACAACTCGAAAAGGACCAAGAATATGAATGGAGCTCCAGTTTAATAGACCGAGTAGCTTCAGAAATTATTAAGTAATCACCCAATTTAAAAGCTAATTAAGCTTATAGAGCGAGATTTCTGATTTTTGTTCATTATCTTAAATTCTTAATACACCTCTTCATGTGGAGGCGAGTTTTACTTTAAGGTCCATATATATATATAGATAGCTGTAATATTATTAAATTTTCTTGCTCTTGGAGTCATATGCTGCAATACTGCTATGTGCATGGTAATGCAAGCTAGTGTTTTCCCCTCTCTTTTTTGGATAATAATGATCCAGCGAAGGTTTATTATCTTCAACTTTGCTGGTTCATGAAGAAGAAAAGGATGAATGGAAATATTAATAAACGTCATGGACACATAATTAGAAAATGTAATATCAGAGGTCATAACGTGACTCACAACATATATGAGTAGCAACATTAAAATCATATATATAATATATAATAAGACAACTAGTCTTGTTTGATTTAGTTTAACACAATAAAATTATATATCATCAGCAATTGTATCTGCAAACACAGATGGGGCCATCGAAACCCACATTCTCGTAACATTCTTGACCAGCCGAACGAGAATTGAATGTATTTTCACATGTAGCCACGCATCGTGCACTAGGAGTATCCCGGTCACATAGGATTTCTGGATGTATTTGGAAGCAAATTTTAGCGTCAGCCTTCGAGCTCATCACCTCAACTGCATAATAACAAGGTAACACCACGAATCATTGAACTAAGCTTTCAAAAATCCGAGCCATTAATCCAAAAACAAGGACTATAAAGGTATTCTTTTGATCGGGGTTTGGGAGCTACAATACTCTCGAAAATTATTTCTGCCTCAACAAGGACTTAAAAATTTTAAGACACGTGACTTTTTCTTTTTCTTCATTTTCTTTATATACGAGAGATATCCAATTGGAGTTTGGCTATTGGACCACCAGTTGGTAAATCTTAAATGAAATGACTGACCCTACAACCCAACTACCATGTAAGTCAGGTACTCAACATGGAGCAGGAGATAAGGATTGAACTCAGTTCCTTAGCCGCGTCTACCCCTAGTTTTTACTGGTAGGGCATCTGTACCAGACTAAGAATCTGTTTAGCTCTGCTTATTTTGGGGCTTATAAGCCCAAACAGTAAAAAGCTCCTCTCATATGCTTTTTACTGCTGGGACTTATAAGCTCCAAAATAAGTAGAGCGAAACAAGCTGTAAGACATGACTTTAGTTAAAATAATAATAATCTTATTTAGACTCGAAGATCTACTGGGAAATATACAATCGAATTCCTATAGAGAAATGGCTTATAAAGATCTTTGAGGACTGAAAATGGAAAAAAAACAATTCTAAAATCATCAGGTAATAAGTACAACAGCTCTCAAGCAAAAATTATCTACAGAAATTGAACTGTTGTGATACCTGAGATAAGGGCAGCGAGGACTAAAATGCAGCAAAAGGAAGTTGAGAACTTTGCCATTCTTCGTTGGTGTCTTTTTGAGTGCACGTATTATTGCAAATGTTCAATGACTCAAAACTATTATGCCTTGGCTTTTTATAGGACGTAAAAGTTAATTTATGATTTGTATAGTATTAATTCAATCTTAAATATTTTCTAATTCTAGATAGATTTGACATTAATTATTTCTTTCAAGTATTATGTGTATACAGTAGACGAATTAAGATTGTCTCCGCGGTGGAGACTATATATGGTGACTTGACCAAATTGTCCTTCCAGTTTCCTGTGTTTTAGTAATTCAACTTAAAGTCATATATGATTAATGCTCTGTTTGGAATAAATTTATCATAAGATGCATTTTATTTGATTTTCTATATAAAGAAGTATGATTTTTTTTTTCGAGTTTTCATAAGATACTTGTGATAGATGTTCTGTCCATAATTGTAACAAACAAGACAAAGATAGATTGCTTATATATTAAAAGATAAAAGGGATCACAATGAGGATCTTTTGAAAGTTTAATTAGTATAATGGAACTTATATCTTATAAAATATCTTACCTATAATTATAAAAGTATTTTTAACAAATAAGATAAGCATCTTATAATAAACTTATTCCAAACATAGTATAAGTGTTATATATTGTTGAAAGAAAAAGAAAAGAGAAACATAATGAGAAAATATAGGTATATTGAAGACAATTAATTGAAGAAAATTAATGGGGGCATCCAATATTCAGGACTAGCTCCAGAAGAGAGAATAACGATATGTTGAAACTTTGGTATGGTAAATTATAACAAGGTAGTTTATTTATAAGCTTTATAATTTAGTGACCAATAACAAAGAACTAGACTAATTAAGAAAGTAGAGTGATAAATAATCAATTTGAATATTTATTAAATTTAAACCATTGCCTAATCCACTGTCATTACATAAGGAGTTATGTTAACACCTTAAATATACTAAGACATAAAAATGCCACGTACAGTAGATTCAGGTATAGTTATTGCTCAGTTTGTTTATCAATCTTGAATTTTTGTACGTAAATGAGTTCTTGTTGGTCGGGAAGGTCTTAACCGTGGTATTTTTCCTTGTTAGTTCCAAAGCGTCCATATTAATGTTCAAATACTATATATGCAATGTGTGCCACATAGATATGAAGCCCCAAATATACTTTCTAATGAAACATGATATTGAAACGGTAGTTGTAAACTCCAAGCGTGTTTACTCGTAGGGGTTAGAGCATGCGCTTTTTAACATGTTGCCAAAAAGTTGTCATTAAATAGCTTTTACTGAAATAAAATTTGTGAGTGTTTGTCCATACAGTAAAATGGCAAAGCAATATCTGTATGTGCGTGGCTTATTTGCCTTTCTTTAAATTTCTGTATACTTAACATGATGTTCTAATATTATAGGAAAAGGTTCCCATTGAATATCCATATTGTATATTTCATTCTATTAATGGTTTTTTTTTTTTTTTGGCCTTTTACAATTTTATAGGCTCTTTTACATAATGGTAACCAAATTCGAGAATTTGATAATGCTCACTTTTTGAATGTTAGTCGTAACGTGCATGGTAAATGACACCAGTGGAGTAACGTCCTTTCAGAGAATGTGGTTGATAATTTATACACTAGAAATTAACATCATTTAATTTTTCATTCTGTTCCTTTTCCTTCAAACTATATTGCTTCTGACAACATTAACTTTCAGTTTTGCACCCAAACTTGACGAGATCAAGCCTTGAAGGACCAAGAATACGAATGGAGCTCCAGTTTAATAGAGTAGCTACAAAAATTATAGTGTAATCACCCAATTTAAAAGCTAATTAAGCTTACAGAGAAAGATTTTTGATTTTTTGTTCGTTATCTTAATATGCCCCTTCATGTGGAGGTGAGATTTCTGATTTTTTTTTTTTTCTGTTTGTGTGACAACAGCTTTTCAAGTAATTTTTAGCATTTTGACCAATCAAAACACTATTGCTCCAAATTATTGCTATTTGGTAAACTAGCGGTTCAAGTAGCTTTTCAGGTAGCGTTTAGCATTTTAATTAATGTTTATCAAAAGCTAAAAATTTTAGCCTATCATGTAGCTTTTACCTTTTTATTCTTTATTTTCTAGCAATTCTACCTTTAATTCATTTTCTTTTCATAATTATGTTCTTTCACTTATCTCTCTCTATATTTTTATATTTTCTTTAACAAATATAGATAAAAAATAATATAAAAATAAATTTCAAATTCTATATGATCAACATTCCTAAAGAAATAAGTTTTATTAGTACTTTTTTTTGGCAAATATTATTGAATCTATTAAAATTAAATTTTATAATATTGATACAAATGTGTTATTAAAAAAGTAGTTATATCTTAATATTAAAATATGATTATAAAAAGTAAATATATAATTATGGAATATATTATTATATTCCTGTAATAGTAATAATAATTATAATTATCATGACAACAGCAACAATAACAATAACAAGGTCTCAATGTTCTTTTACGTCATATTACATTCATCAGTTAATTTCACTGTACACAATTGTTCAATCAGCTAACTAAATACTATTATCTAACGACTATCAGCAACCCAAACAGCTATCATCTGTTAATCAAATAACTAATTTCACCGAACGCATTTGTTTATTCGGCTAGATAAACAACTATCAGCTAATAACTAAAATACAGCAACTATTAACTACCTAAACAACTATCAAGTATTCGAACAGCTATCAGCTACCCTAACAACGAAATTTGTCAAACCGACCCTAAGCTTACAGAGCGCGGTTTCAAAATTTTTGTTCATTATGCAATCTAATTTTGCTTTACGTTTCATATATATAAATAGTTGTAAAGTTATTGAATTTTCTCACTCTTGGAGTCATATGCCGCAATACTGCTATGTGCATGGTAATGCAAACAAGTGTTTTTCCTTCTTTTTCTGGATAATAATGCGAAGGTTTATCATCTTCAATTTTGCTGGTACGGTTCATGAGGAAGAAAAGGATGAATGGAAATATCAATAAACATCATGGACCATATAATTAGAAAATGAAATATCAAAGGTCGCAACGTGACTCATAATATAAATGAGTAGCATAATTGAAAAAATCATATATCTAATGTGTAATAAGACAATTGGTCTCGTTTGATTTAGTTTAACACAGTAAAAATTATTATCAACAATTGTATCTGCAAACACAGATGGGGCCATCAAAACCCACATTCTCATAACATTCTTGACCAGCTGAACGAGAATTAAATGTATTTTCGCAGGTAGCCACGCATCGTACGCTAGGTGTGTCCCGATCACATAGGATTTCTGGATGTATTTGAAAGCAAATTTTGGCATCAGCCTTTGAGCTCGCCATCTCAACTGCATAAACACCATGAATGATTGAATTCAGCTTTCAAAAATAAGAGCCATTAATTCGAAAACAAGCAATAGAACGGTGTTCTTTTGGTCGGGGTCTGGAAGCTAGGATATTGTCGAAAATTACTTTTGACTCAACAAGGACTTAAAAATCTTAAAAACACGTGACTTCTTCTTTTTTCTTTTTTTCCCTATATAAGAGATATTCAAATGGCGGATCTTAATTACTATATTACCAATTGATAAATCTTGGATGGAAGGGCCGGTCCTATAACCCAACAATAACTAGGTAAGTAATGGTACTCAACATAGAACAAAGAACAAAGATTGAACCCAGCGCATGAGCAGCGTCCAAACTCATTTCTTACCTTTGGGGCATAGACTAAGACATGTAACTTCATCTAGAAAAAAAATAGTCCAATTTAGTTGAAAATAAAGATCTGTTGAGAAAGATACAATTGAATTCCTACAGAAAAAATGACCTATAAAGATTTTGAGGACTGAAAATGGGAAAAATAATTCTAAAATTATCGTAATAAGTGCAGCTGCTATCGAACAAAAGTTATCTCTGTAGAAATTAAACTATTGTGATACCTGAGATAAGGGCAACAAGGACTAAAATGCAGCGAAAGGAAGTTGAGAACTTTGCCATTCTTAGTTGATGTCTTGATGAATGCACGTATTACTGCAAATGTTCAATGACTCAAAACTATCATGCCTCGGCTTTTTATAGGACAAAAAATTTAATTTATGATTTGTATGGTATTAATTCTATCTTAATTATCTTCCAAATCTAGATAGATTTGACCTTAATTAGTTCTTTCAAGTATTTTGAGTATAGTGTAAAAGAAAGATTGTCTCCATGGTGGAGGCTATATATGGTGATCTTGACCAAATTGTCCTCCCAGTTTCCTCCGTTACAGTAGTTCAACTTATCAGAAGATGCATTTTATTTGATTTTCTCGACAGAAAAGAATGATTTAATTTTTTTGAATTTTTATAAGATACTTGTGATAGATGTCTTATTTATAATTATATAAAATAAGACAAGAATAGATTGTTTATATGTTAAAAGAGAAAAAAGGCTGCGGTGAGAATCTTTTGAAAGTTTAGTATAATGGAACTTATATAATATAAGATGTCTTATCTATAGTTATAAAAGTATTTCTAACGAATAAGATAAGCATTTTATAGTAAACTTAATTGAAGACAATTAATTGAAGAAAATTAATGGGGGCATTAATTATTGATGACTCTAGAAGAGAAAGATAATGACTATATGTTCAAACTCTGGTATAGTAAATTATAACAAGGTAGGTTATTTATAAGCTTTATAATTTAGTGACCAGAAACGAAGAACTAGACTAATTAAGAAAGAAGCGTAGTAAATAATCAATTTGAATATTTTTTAAATTTAAACTATTGCCTAATCCACTATCATTACATAAGGAGTTATTTAACGTCTCAAATATGCTATGACATAAGAATGCTAGGTGCAATAGTGTCAAGTACAGCTATTGCTCAGTTTGTTTACCAAATCTTGAATTTTTGTACGTAAATGAGTTCTTGTTGGTTGGGAAGGTTTAAGACCTGTTTAGATTGATTTTTTTTAAGAGTATTTTTTTAACAATTTCGAAAAAAATAGTTATCTTTTTAGAAGCTGAAAATTTTGACCTCTAAAAATATTATATTTGAGTTTTTTTTAGAGTTTTAATTTTTTTGGATGTCAATTCAAATGGTTATTATAAAAGTAATGTAACTTTCTCAAGAAAAATAATTCTTTTTCTTTTATAAAAAAATGTGAATCCAAACAGGCCCTTCGTCATTGTCTTTCTTTTCCGTTGTTAGTTTCAAAGCGCCGGTATTAAATCGACACCTAATTAAGTGTTTGCAATTTAGATTGTATGCATTGACAACATTGTTAGTAAAGTGATAGGATGTAGAAACACAACTATTTAATTTCCCTGCCCATTTGATCTTAAAAGTGCGTTTTTAAGGGTTCTTGAAAAATATATTTTTTTAGAAGTTAAAAATTCTAATTTCTAAAAAAAGTTATATTTAAACTTTTTCCAAAGTTTTAGTTTCTTTGGGAAATTAAATCAAATATTTATTGCAAAAACAATGGAACTTTTTTTTTAAAAGAAAAAGTGTTTTTGTTTTAGAAAAAGAAAAAGGCAATCTTAACTGGTCCTTACTCATGGTCTTTCTTTTTCCTTGTTTGTTCCAAAGCACCAATATTAAATCAACACCTAATTAAGTGTTTGCAATTTAGATCGTATACATTGACAACGTTATTAGTAAAGTGATAGGATGTAGAAACACAACTATGTAATTTCACCACCCACTTGATCTTATTAGAACTAGATTTTAGGTCGTTACTTGTTGTGGCTTGAAGGGCAATTACTAATATAGATTGGGCCGTGGAAAAAGCTATGAGTTTTTTGAATTTGGCCAATGCAGTATGCTACAAAAACAACGGGATGTTTGTGTCTCTTATGGGATACAACTGTTTTAAACCGTCACCTATATAATAGTGACAGAAACTACTCTTGTATAAAGCATTGCCAATTGTTCAAATACTATATATGCAATGTGTCTCACGTAGATAGGAAGCCCCAAATATACTTTCCATTGAAATATGGTATTAAACGGTTGTTGTTAACTCCTATCGCTTTTACTTGTGGGGGTTATAGCTTGGGCTTTTTGCATTTTGGCAAAAAGTTGTCGTTAAATAGCTTTTACTGAAACAAATTTGGTAAGTGTTTGTCCATACAATAAAATGGCAAAGCAGTATCAATGTAGGACTGAGCATTCGGTTATAAACGAACCGAATTAACCGAAATTTGTTTGCCCATACAATAAAATGGCAATGCAATATCCATATAGGGTGAGCAATTGGTTATAAACGAACCGAATTAACCGAAATCAAAATAATCGAAAACCGAAAATTTATCAAATTTAATAACCGAAACCAAACCAATTGAATAGGACAAATAACTGAAATTTTGGAACCGAGTGTTTTTTCAGTGTGGTTCGAATTAATAACGCAATGCCTGAATTTAAAAAAAAAAATCTAGATGACTAGATCTAAACTTAATTTAGCCTTAGATCTGTAGAAAAATAGATATAAAAAATTAAGAAAAAATCTCAAAAGGAAAAACCTCACCGGACCGTGCTCTTAATGACTTAATTCTTGAATACTCCAACAGCTTTTGCAAGTTGCGACAGTTAGGTTGAGGCGTTGAGCTTGCTGTAACACTGAGTGGTGAGGTTGAGCTGTTGTTGTGGTGTGAGCTGGATTTGAAAATTTAGCTATGATGTTTCTTTTCTGTGATCTAAAAATATTAGAAGTGCTTTTTATGTTTTTGGATAAAAGGTCTGAGAGTGTTATTAGGATTTAGATTACATATATAAGCATAAATCAGAAAAGCAAAAAATATGCAATTTAGCTAATTCGGTTATTAACTGAAATTTTAAAACAGTTACAGGAACCAAAACCGAAAAAATAAAATTTTGCTAACCGAAATTGAACCCGAATATCTGAATAAACGAACCAAATTATTAATTGGGTTCGGTTCTGATTCGATTTTTGGTTATTAACCGAATTATGTTCAGTCTTAATCTATATGTGCGTGGCTTATTTGCCTTTCCTTAAATTTGTGCATAATTAACCTGATGTTCTTATATGTATACAGGAAAAGGTTTTCATTGAATATGTATATTGTATATTTCATGCTATTAATGGTTTTTTTTTTTGTTTTACAATTTTATAGCCTCTTTTACATAAAGGTAACCAAATTCTAGAAATTGATATTGTTCACTTTTCCGAATGTTAGTCGTAACATCCATGGTAAATGACACCAGTGGAGTAACGTCCTTTCAGAGAATGTGGTTGATAATTTATACACTAGAAATTAACATCATTTAATTTTTCATTCTGTTCCTTTTCCTTCAAACTATATTGCTTCTGACAACACTAACTTCCAGTTTTGCATCCAAACTTGACGAGATCAAGCCTTGAAGGACCAAGAATACGAATGGAGCTCCAGTTTAATAGAGTAGCTACAAAAATTAGTGTAATCACCAAATTTAAAAGCTAATTAAGCTTATAGAGCGAGATTTTTGATTTTTTGTTCGTTATCTTAATATGCCCCTTCATGTGGAGGTGAGATTTCTGATTTTTTTTTTGTTCGACAACAGTTTTTCAAGTAATTTTTAATATTTTGACCAATCAAAACGCTATTGTTCCAAATTATTGCTATTTGGTAAACTCGCGGTTTAAGTAGCTTTTCAGGTAGCTTCTAGCATTTCAATTAATGTTTATCAAAAGCTAAAAATTTTAGTCTTTCATGTACCTTTTAGCTTTTTATTCTTTATTTTCTAGCAATTCTACCTTTTCTTCATTTTCTTTTCGTAATTCTATTCTTTCTCTAATATCTCTCTGTATTTTTACATTTTCTTTAACAAATATAGATAAAAGATAATATAAAAATGAATTTCAAATTCTATATGATCAACATTCCTAAAAAATAAGTTGTATTAGTACTTTTTTTTTGGCAAATATTATTGAATCTATTAAAATTAATTTTTATAATATTGATACAAATGTGTTATTAAAAAAGTAGTTATATTTTAATATTAAAATATGACTACAAAAAGTAAATATATAATTATGGAATATATTATTTTATTCCTATAATAGTAATAATAATAATTATAATTATCATGACAACAACCACAATAACAATAACAAGGTATTAATGATCTTTTACGTCAGATTACATTCATCAGTTAATTTAACAGCTAATTTCACTGTACACATTTGTTCAATTAGCTAACTAAATAGTATTATCTAACAACTATCAGTAACCCAAACAGCTATCATTTGTTAATCAAATAACTAATTTCACCGAACGCATCTGTTTAATCAGCTAAATAAACAGCTATCAGCTAATAACTAAAATATTGCAACTATTAGCTACCTAAACAACTATCAAGTATTCGAAGCTACTCTAACAGCTAAATTTGCCAAACCGACCCTAAGCTTGTAGAGCGAGATTTCTTATTTTTTGTTCATTATGCCGTCTAATTTTGCTTTAAGTTTCATATATATAAATAGTTGTAAAGTTATTGAATTTTCTCACTCTTGGAGTCATATGCCGCAATACTGCTATGTGCATGGTAATGCAAACAAGTGTTTTTCCTTCTTTTTCTGGACAATAATGCGAAGGTTTATCATCTTCAATTTTGCTGGTACGGTTCATGAGGAAGAAAAGGATGAAAGGAAGTATTAATAAACATCATGGACCATATAATTAGAAAATGAAATATCAGAGGTCGCAACGTGGCTCATAATATAAATGAGTAGCATAATTGAAAAAAATCATATATCTAATGTGTAATAAGACAATTAGTCTCGTTTGATTTAGTTTAACACCATAAAAATTATCATCAACAATTGTATCTGCAAACACAGATGGGGCCATCAAAACCCACATTCTCGTAACATTCTTGACCAGCTGAACGAGAATTAAATGTATTTTCGCACGTAGCCACGCATCGTACGCTAGGTGTGTCCCGATCACATAGGATTTCTGGATGAATTTGAAAGCAAATTTTGGCGTCAGCCTTTGAGATCGCCATCTCAACTGCATAATAAATAACAACGCAACACCATGAATCATTGAATTCTGCTTTAAAAAATATGAGCCATTAATTTCGAATTTTGGCATCAGCCTTTGAGCTCGCCATCTCAACTGCATAAACACCGTGAATGATTGAATTCAGCTTTCAAAAATAAGAGCCATTAATTCGAAAACAAGCAATAGAACGGTATTCTTTTGGTCGGGGTCTGGAAGCTAGGATATTGTCGAAAATTACTTTTGACTCAACAAGGACTTAAAAATCTTAAAAACACGTGACTTCTTCTTTTTTCTTTTTTTCCCTATATAAGAGATATTCAAATGGCGGATCTTAATTACTGTATTACCAATTGGTAAATCTTGGATGGAAGGGCCGGTCCTATAACCCAACAATAAGTAGGTAAGTAATAGTACTCAACAGAGAACAAAGAACAAAGATTGAACTCGGTGCATGAGCTGCGTCCAAACTCATTTCTTACCTCTGGGGCATAGACTAAGACGTATAACTTTATCTGCTAAAAATAGTCCATTATAGTTAGAAGTAAAGATCTGTTGAGAAAGATACAATTGAATTCCTACATAAAAATGACCTATAAAAATTTTGAGGATTGAAATAGGAAAAATAATTCTAAAATTATCGTAATAAGTACAGCTGGTATCGAACAAAAGTTATCTCTGTAGAAATTAAACTATTGTGATACCTGAGATAAGGGCAACAAGGACTAAAATGCAGCAAAAGGATGTTGAGAACTTTGCCATTCTTAGTTGATGTCTTGATGAGTGCACGTATAATTGCAAACGTTCAATGACTCAAAACTGTCATGCCTCGGCTTTTTATAGGACAAAAAAGTTAATTTATGATTTGTATGGTATTAATTCTATCTTAATTATCTTCTAAATCCAGATAGATTTGACCTTAATTAGTTCTTTCAAGTATTATGAGTATAGTGTAAAAGAAAGATTTTCTCCATGGTGGAGGCTACATATGGTGATCTTGACCAAATTGTCCTCCCAGTTTCCTGTGTTACAGTAGTTCAACTTATCATAAGATGCATTTTATTTGATTTTCTATGTAGAAACGAATGATTTTTTTTGAATTTTTATAAGATACTTGTGATAGATGTCCTATTTATAATTATATACAATAAGACAAGAATAGATTTTTTATATCTTAAAAGACAAAAAAGTTCGCGGTGAGAATCTTTTGAAAGTTTAGTATAATGGAACTTATATATTACAAGATGTCTTATCTACATTTATAAAAGTATTTTTAACGAATAAGATAAGTATTTTATAGTAAACTTATTCCAAACATAGCAGATATGAGAAAACATATGGATATTGAATACAATTAATTGAAGACTATTAATGGGGGCATGCATTATTGACGACTCTGGAAGAGAAAGATAATGACTATATGTTCAAACTCTGGTATAGTAAATTATAACAAGGTAGGTTATTTATAAGCTTTATAATTTAGTGACCAGAAACAAAGAACTAGACTAATTAAGAAAGAAGGGTAATAAATAATCAATTTGAATATTTTTTAAATTTAAACTATTGCCTAATCCACTATCATTACATAAGGGAGTTATTTAACGTCTCAAATATGCTATGACATGAGAATGCTACGAGCAGTAGTGTCAAGTACAGCTATTGCTCAGTTGTGTTTATCAAATCTTGAATTTTTGTACGTAAATGAGTTCTTGTTGGTTGGGAAGGTTGGGAAGGTTTAACGCCTTTTTAAATTGGTTTTTCTTAAAAGTGTTTTTACAATTTTTGAAAAATAGTTATCTTTTTAGAAGTTAAAAATTTTGACCTTTAAAAAAAATTATATTTGAACTTTTTTTTCAGAGTTTTAGCTTCTTAAAAGTCAAATCAAATAGTTATTGCAAAAATAATGTAACTTTATCTAGAAAAGAAGTTCTTTTTCTTTTATAAAAAAAAAAATCAATCCAAACAAGCCCTTTATCATGGTCTTTCTTTTTCGTTGTTAGTTCCAAAGCACCGGTATTAGTAAACGGTTTTGAAAAATGACCCAAACTAATTCTGGGAACGCGTTTCACGCATTCCTAGAACGCGGAATGCGCTCTAGGAATGCGGCCACGCTCCAGGAGTACGCCCGTATTCCAGGAGTGCGTTCCGCACTTCTGAAACCCCTTTTTCTGGGTTTTCCCTGTAACCCTGCCATATTGATTTGATTCCAATTTGATTTGACTGCGGAGAGAAAATATTCTTGGCAGCGCATTCTGGGAGTGCATTTGCAGTATTCGGAACATATTCCCTGCCATTAATCATGCTTTAGTCACTTCACGTCACGGGAAATTTCAGAAATCGCACTCCCAGAATGCATTTTTTTGCCTCTATAAACCCCAACCTCTTCCTCCACCGGATCATTCAATCCATTTCCAAGCATTCCACTTTCTACCAAATTCATTCAATTTGTCAGTATAAGTTTCTACCAAAGCACCTGAAAGAATGAATTCAACCGATGTTTTTGTTCTTTTATACTACGGTAGTCACACAATAATAACCGATTACGGTATTGATTATAGAAATCCAAATATACCACGTAAAATCAAAATTCATCCCGTTACAACTTACGATCAATTTGTTTCTCGTGTAATTAGAAAACTAGGGTTACGTCCGACCATCGATAGGGTTAACTTATGCTATCGTGACCCTAGATAGGATGCTACATTACAGCAGATATATTATTATCCAAGTGCAATAATTGACAATAACGATATGCGGGAGATATATGGCATAGCTCGCTGTGAATGGAACCATTGTGTGGCGCACATAATAGTGGATGCTCAGTCCGTTTAGTTTGACGACTTGTATGTGCTGCAACAAATGCCCGACGTCCCGTACCAGTCCAACATGTCGGACCTAAATGCAGCACTATCGTATAAAGAATATGAATATATCAATATTGCAACAACAGCGGCAGAGTTTGCCACTTTTTCCTTTTCTTCGTAACCACAATCCACTTTTGAAGTTGGAGGACCCTCTCATTATGGCGGTAGCACGGAGGAGAGACGTGACATCGTAGCAGATGTTGTCTTGTCAGAGGCAGACGAAGAAACGAGGACGGTGAATTGAACGAACAAGAAGAAGATGCAGTCTAAGAGGCAAGTTTGAACTACCAAATTGAGAACGAGATATATAGACCGGATGTCCATGTCGAGGCGGAGGTAGATACGGAGGAAGCAGTGGAGTTCCATACTGCTAGGACTGAATTCTACACAACAAGCAAGTACGAGATCAGCAAACGTCCAATATGGGACCCCGACAGGATGGAACTGGCTAAAGGAATGGTGTTCCCATCCAAAGTGGATGGGATAAGGGCTGTTCAACAGAACACAATAAAAATACAAAAGAATATAGGGTCGTCAAGTCAAGTAAGACCCCGTAGAAGGCGCAATGTAGGGAAACACACAGTGGAAGTGTAGCATTCCCATGGTATGTACGCGTCATAAAGAAAGCAATGCACAAGCAATGAGAGATCACGCAGTATGACGCCAGACATGTATGTATGGCGCAAATAACTGCGTCGGGCCACAGAAATTTGACCTCGGGTTTGGTTGGATATTTGGTTAGGTATTTCATAGCTAAGAAGGCTGATTACGAGGTCGAGCTTATCCAAGCTCACATGAAAGAGAAGCTTAAAGCGGATGTCAGTTCGAAAAAGCATGAAACGGCCGGAATAAAGCAATTGAACTAATGTATGGCAATTGGGACACGTCGTATCAAATGCTCCCATAGTTTCTTAGTGCCATGATGGCCAAGAATCCAGGAAGTGTTGTGAGATATAGGTTCGCTGAGGGTTCAACGCAGGTTGAAAAAATTTTCGACATGGTTTACTCGGCGTTTGGTCTATGCATCGCAGCGTGGAGCCATTGTAAGCCCGTTTTTTCGTTGGACGGCACACACTTGCAGGGAAAGTACAAGTGTCATCTCCTAGTTGCATTAGCCACAGACATCAACTGCCAAGTGTTACCGTTAGCTTTTGCGGTTGTGGACGCAGAGACAACTCGTACTTGGTCATGGTTCTTACATTAGTTGTGTGAGAACTTTTTCATCAGGATGCGCCAAATGTGTATCATTTCAGATAGGCATGTAGGCATCGCATTTGCAATCGAACGGGTTACTCGTGACGATCAACTTGAAATAAAACATCGCATTTGCTTGAGACATCTAAAAAGCAATGTGATGAAAAGATGGCGGAATCAATTCATTAAAGACATGTGTTGGATAGCTGGCCGAGAATGTCAAGCACGCAAACATGTGCATGCAATGAACATGATCCTTGCTGTGGACCCTAATCAGAACAGTGTTGGCAAACAAGTACACAAGTTCCTATCCGATATCCCTGCCGATACATGGACCATGAGCGCTGATGGGGGATTCAGATGGGGTGTGATGACCACAAATAATGTCGAATGCTTCAATAATGCTGGTCACCCGACGGTACCAAGTCATGTAATTCCTCAGTGCTGCTGCCGTCAGCGCGTCCTTCACCTGTCTATGTAAAACGTGCTGCTGCCAATTCCCCCACATCACCACAGCCCCTGTCAGCACATATCCCTCAACCTTTTCCTTCCCGTCCCTGTGTTTCTTATGTGTAGGCGGATTACGAGGGATTACCAACTTTAGTCCAAACTGACGCAACACACGATCCGGACGGTGCCACTCAACAGTATGCCCAAATATCAGCGGGATCCGGGCACACTAGACGTCACTGTCGGCAACACAATACAGAGGGAGGTTGCCCAATATTGTCCTGAACGGCTGCCATATGAACTGTAACCAAAACAAGCATGTGTTCAATAATACAGGATATGAATATTTATTAAAGCAACTTAAGTGTACTATACCTCGTCTGGCTACAGATGGTCTATAACATCTCGACACTCAACTTGAGCTGACTTTCCGGATTCATCTGTCATTTCCTTTTTCACGTAAAACAGTGCACCTCGTGGAGCACCAGGGAGATAAAAGATAGGCTCCAGATGATGCTGCTGTCTCTGTAGCTGCTCTCGTGTGGGATATAAGAGCTGAGGCCGAAAAGCCGTAAATCTATCCCATGCAAAAAACTGCAAGCATTAAACATGTGTTATGTTATAATAACGCTTGTAATAATAAAGTTAACATACATAAAATCTAAACGTAACTACATGATACAAACCAATACCTGGACTAGTGTCACGGCTCCGCATACACCCTTACACTGACGGAAGGAGGCGCGGTCAAGCTGCTGGTACAAATATGATAGTACAACCGCGCCCCAGTTGTACTGCCGGATATGCTCAAAGTCTGCCAATAACGGTAACCAGGACAAATTATCGTCATTCATACTTGTGTTCACAAAAAGGTGACAGCAAATCACGAGAAATATCCACAGCCGTACTCGTTGCTACGCCTGGTACTTAGTGGGGTTATCCGGAGTGCCCTGCATCACAAACCTGTCCCGCAACTGGACGAAATTTATCGAGTTCCCCACAATGTCAATACGGCCGGTACCGTCGTCTGCAATCGTATTCGCATCGATCCCCAACAAATCACGGATCGTGATAACCCAATCGTCCCTCGAGCGTGGGACCGTATCAAGCACCAGAATAGGAGTACCAGTGACGGGAAGACCCCAATACACGACCATATCCTGTAGGGTGATAATAGCCTCCCCTACGAGTAAATGAAATGTGTGGGTCTCCGGCTGCCATCTCTCTATCATGGCAGTAATCAATCCGCGATTAAGCTGATGGTAACAGGATTTATAACACCGGTAGAATCCTGTCCCCACCAACTACTGCTGTACTAATGGATGCTCTGAATCATTAAACAAAGACCGATCTGACCTATAATACCTAAAAGTGCCCAAATAGTGTGGATCATGCAAATATTGCACCCGGTGCTCCAAAAAGTGACACAGTAATGTCATGTCTATTGGTGTAGGTCGAGTATCCATAATGAGTTCTAAACAAAAAAATAATAATAACGATTAACTAAGTACACTTGTCTCTAAACATTAAATCTCTAATTTTAGCAAATAATAATAATGATAACACTAATCTTATTAATAATAATATCAATAATAGTATTAATAATAATAATAATAATAACAAAAAGAAAACATTAATCATCCATCATCATCATCATCATCATAATAATAAATAATGATAATAATATCAATAATAGTAATAATAAATTAATAATAACATCTAACATATAACATTAATCATAAAAATAATAATATTGTTAATAATAATGATAATCTTAATAATAATAATTATGATAACATTTATTATTAATAATATTCATATAGTAATAATACGATTAATAATAATGATCATACTAATAATAATAATAATAATAATAATAATAATAATAATAATAATAATAATAATAATAATAATTCTATTTCTATGGATCATGCTGAAATTATGTTAAAAAAACTTAATTTATAATTCTAACAACAATTAAAATACAAATTAACACAAACTAAAATTAACTATCAAAACAAAAATTACACAATCTAAAAACAAATTATATAACTTAAAACGTTAAATACAATTGGAAAAAACAACATAAAATAAAGATAACTTACAAGATCAAGGCTATATCCTCGCAATGACGCAGAAAAAAATAAAAATTTCGTATGTGGGAGGGGGGGTTGGGAGAAAAATTTTCAGAATGCAAAGATCGGAATAAGAGGAAAGGGCTGAAACTTCGAATTTATGGAACGCGGTCCGCGTTTCTGGAAAGCGGTCCTGTTCATGCTTCCGTTACACTTCTTGTTTCGCATTCTGGGAAGGCGTGAAATGTGTTCCTAGAACCAGTTTGGGTCATTTTTCAAAACCATTTACGAATGGGGTTAGTTTTGCATTCTCTTTTAAATTTTGGGTCAAAAAAAATCTGTCATATGCCGCAATACTGCTATGTGCATGGTAATGCAAACAAGTGTTTTTCCTTCTTTTTCTGGATAATAATGCGAAGGTTTATCATCTTCAATTTTGCAGGTACAGTTCATGAGGAAGAAAAGGATGAAAGGAAATATTAATAAACATCATGGACCATATAATTAGAAAATGAAATATCAGAGGTCGCAATGTGACTTACAATATAAATGAGTAGCATAATTGAAAAAAATCATATATCTAATGTGTAATAAGACAATTAGTCTCGTTTGATTTAGTTTAACACCATAATAATTATCATCAACAATTGTATCTACAAACACAGATGGGGCCATCAAAGCCCACATTCTCGTAACATTCTTGACCAGCTGAACGAGAATTAAATGTATTTTCGCACATAGCCACGCATCGTACGCTAGGTGTGTCCCGATCACATAGGATTTCTGGATGAATTTGAAAGCAAATTTTGGCGTCAGCCTTTGAGATCGCCATCTCAACTGCATAATAAATAACAACGCAACACGATGAATCATTGAATTCTAAAAAATAGAGCCATTAATTCGAAAACAAGGAATAGAACGGTATTCTTTTGGTTGGAGTCTGGAAGCTAGGATATTGTCGAAAATTACTTTTGACTCAACAGCAACTTAAAAATCTTTAAGACACGTGACTCCTTTTTTTTTTCCTATATAAGAGATATTCAATTGGCGGATCTTAATTATTGTATTACCAATTGGTAAATCTTGGATGGAAGAGCTGGTCCTATAACCCAACAATAACTAGGTAGTAAAAGATTGAACCCAGTGCATGAGCTGCGTCCAAACTCATTTCTTACCTCTGGGGCATAGACTAAGACATATAACTTTATCTGGAAAAAATAGTCCAGTTTAGTTAGAAATAAAAATCTGTTAAGAAAGATACAATTGAATTCCTACATAAAAATGACCCATAAAGATTTTGAGGACTGAAATAGGAAAAATAATTCTAAAATTATCGTAATAAGTACAGCTGCTATCGAACAAAAGTTATCTCTGTAGAAATTAAACTATTGTGATACCTGAGATAAGGGCAACAAGGACTAAAATGCAGCAAAAGGAAGTTGAGAACTTTGCCATTCTTAGTTGATGTCTTGATGAATGCACGTATAATTGCAAACGTTCAATGGCTCAAAAATGTCATGCCTCGGCTTTTTATAGGACGAAAAAGTTCATTTATGATTTGTATGGTATTAATTCTATTTTAATTATCTTCTAAATCTAGATAGATTTGACCTTAATTAGTTTTTTCAAGTATTATGAGTATAGTGTAAAAGAAAGATTGTCTCCATGGTGGAGGCTATATATGGTGATCTTGACCAAATTGTCCTCCTAGTTTCCCATGTTACAGTAGTTCAACTTATCATAAGATGCATTTGATTTGATTTTCTATAAAGAAAAGAATGATTTTTTTGAATTTTTATTAGATACTTGTGATAGATGTCTTATTTATAATTATATAAAATAAGATAAGAATAGATTGTTTATATCTTAAAAGTGGAAAACGGGCTCGGTGAGAATCTTTTGAAAGTTTAGTATAATGGAACTTATATATTATAAGATGTCTTATCTATAGTTATAAAAGTATTTCTAACGAATAAGATAAGCATTTTATAGTAAACTTATTCCAAACATAGCATATATGAGAAAACATATGTATATTGAAGACAATTAATTGAAGAAAATTAATGGGGGCATGCATTATTGACGACTCTAGAAGAGAAAGATAATGACTACATGTTCAAACTCTGGTATAGTAAATTATAACAAGGTAGGTTATTTATAAGCTTTTTAATTTAGTGACCAGAAACAAAGAACTAGACTAATTAAGAAAGAAGTGTAATAAATTATCAATTTGAATATTTTTTAAATTTAAACTATTGCCTAATCCACTATCATTACATAAGGAGTTATTTAACGTCTCAAATATGCTATGACATAAGAATGCTACGAGCAGTAGTGTTAAGTATAGCTATTGATCAGTTTGTTTATCAAATCTTGAATTTTTGTACGTAAATGAGTTCTTGTTGGTTGGGAAGGTTTGAGGCCTATTTAGATTGGCTTTTCTTAGAAGTGTTTTTTTAACCATTTTTTAAAAATAGTTATCTTTTTAGAAGTTAAAATTTTTTATCTCTAAAAAAAATTGTATTTAAGCTTTTTTTTAGAGTTTTAATTTTTTTGGATGTCAATTCAAATGGTTATTATAAAAGTACTGTAACTTTCTCAAGAAAAATAATTCTTTTTCTTTTATAAAAAAATGTGAATCCAAACAGGCCCTTCGTCATTGTCTTTCTTTTCCGTTGTTAGTTTCAAAGCGCCGGTATTAAATCGACACCTAATTAAGTGTTTGCAATTTAGATTGTATGCATTGACAACATTGTTAGTAAAGTGATAGGATGTAGAAACACAACTATGTAATTTCACCACCCATTCGATCTTATTAGCACTAGATTTTAGGCCGTTATTTGTTGTGGCTTGAAGGGCAGTTACTAATATAGATTTGGCCGTGGAAAAAGCTATGAGTTTTTTGAATTTGGCCAATGCAGTATGCTACAAAAACAATGGGATGTTTGTGTCTCTTATAAGATACAACTGTTTTAAACTGTCACCTATATAACAGTGACAGAAACTACTCATGTAGTAGGCATTGCCAATTGGTCAAATACTATATATGCAATGTGTGTCACATAGATCGGAAGGCCCAAATATACTTTCCAATTAAATATGGTATTAAATGGTAGTTGTTAGCTCCAATCGTGTTTACTTGTGGGGGTTAGAGCATGAGCTTTTTTGCATTTTGGCAAAAAGTTGTCATTAAATAGCTTTTACTGAAACAAATTTGGTGAGTGTTTGTCCATACAATGAAATGGCAGAGCAATATCTATATAGGACTGAGCATTCGGTTATAAATGTACCAAATTAACCGAAATTTGTTTGTCCATACAATGAAATGGCAAAGCAATATCTATATAGGGTGAGCATTTGGTTATAAACGAACCGAATTAACCGAAATCAAAATAATCGGAAACCGAAAATTTATAAAATTTAATAACCGAAACTGAACCGATTGAATAGGATAAATAACTGAAATTTTGGAACCGAGTTTTTTTTTCCAGTGGGGTCTCAATTAATAACCCAATGCCCGAATTAAAAAAAATCTAGATGACTAGATCTAAACTTAATTTATTTTTAGATCTGTAGAAAAATAGATATAAAAAATTAAGAAATAATCTCAAAAGGAAAAACCTGACCTGACCGTGCTCTTAATGACTTAATTCTTAAATACTCCAACAGCTTTTGCAAGTTGAGATCGTAAGGTTGAGGCGTTGAGCTTGCTGTAACACTGACTGGTGAGGTTGGGCTATTGTTGTGGTGTGAGCTGGATTTGAAAATTTAGTTTTGATGTTTCTTTTTTGTGATCTAAAAATATTAGAAGTGCTTTTTATGTTTTTGGGTAAAAGGTTTGAAAGTGTTATTAGGATTTAGATTACATATATAAACATAAATCAAAAAAGCAAAAAAAAAATGCAATTTAACTAATTCGGTTATTTCAGTTATTAACCGAAATTTTAAAATAATAACCGGAACCAAAACCGAAAAAATAAAATTTTGCTAACTAAAATTGAACCCTAATATTGAATAACCGAACCAAATTGTGTCATCGTACTCGACACAAAGCAAGGAACATAAATTAAACCCGAGTCATAAGTTGTGTCTGAACTTAGTTCTTATCTCTAGGGCACAGACTAAGACAAATGACTTTATTTCCAATTTAATTAGACACGAAGATCTACTGGGAAATGACTTTATTTCCAATTTAATTAGACACGAAGATCTACTGGGAAAGATAAAATTGAATTCTCACAGAGAATGACCTATAAAGATCTTTGAGGACTGAAAATAGAAAAAATAATTCTAAAATTATCGTAATAATTACAGCTGCTCTCGAACAAAAATTATCCATAGAAATTAGATACCTGAGATAAGGGCAGCAAGGACTAAAACGCAGCAAAAGCAAGTTGAGAACTTTGCCATTCTAATTAGTTGATGTCTTTATGAATGCACGTATAATTGCAAATGTTCACTGACAAAACTATTATGCCTTGGCTTTGAATAGGGCATAAATGTTAATTTATGATTTGTATGATATTAATTATATCTTAATTATGTAATTTATGATTTGTATGATTTTAATTCTATCTTAATTATCTTCTAAATCTAGATAGATTTGACATTGATTAATTCTTTCCAGTAGTAGAAAAGATTCTCTCCATGGTGGAGACGATATCTGGTGATCTTGACCAAATTCTCCTTTCAGTTTCCTGTGTTACAGTAATTCAACTCAAAGTTATATATGATTAATGCTCTCTTTGGAATAAATTTATCATAAGATGCATTTTATTTGATTATATATTAAAAGAAGTATGATTTTTCTTTTGTGTTTTTACAAGATATTTGTGACATATGTTTTATCTATAATTATAAAAATAAGATAAGGATGGATTGTTTATATCTTATAAAATAAAAAGGGTCATGGTGAGGATCTTTTAAAAGTTTAATATAATGAAGCTTATATCTTTTATCTCTAACGAATAATATAAGTATCTTATAATAAACTTATTCCGAACATAGCATAATTAAGTGTTATATTTGGTTGAAAGAAAAAGAAAAGAGAAAACAGAACACGAAAACATAGGTATTTTGAAGACAATTTGAACACAAGAAATGGGGGCATGTATTATTGACGACTCTAGAAGAGAAAGATAATAACTAGATGTTGAATCTTTGGCATAATAACTCATAACAAGGTAGGTTATTTATAATTCTCATAATTAAGTGACCAAAAACAAAGAACTAAACTAATTAAGAAAGAAGATTAATAAATAATCAATTTGAATACTTATTAAATTTACACTATTACCTAATCCACTATCATTATGTTAGGAGTTATGTTAAAATCTTAAATATCTTTGACATAAGAATGCTATGTACGTGCAGTAGATCCAAGTATAGCTGTTGCTCAATTTATTTATCAAATCTTGAATTTTGGTATATAAATGAGTTCTTATTGGTTGGGAAGACCTTAGTCGTGGTATTTCTTTTTCCTTGTTAGTTCCAAAGCGCTCATATTAAATTGACACCTAATTAAGTGTTTGCAATTTAGAACATGCATGTTGACAATATTTTCAGTAAAATGATGGGATGCAAAAACACAACTATGTAATTTCACCACCAATTTGATCTTATTGGCACTACATTTTAGGTTGTTATTTATCATGGCTTGAAGGGCACTTGCTAATATAGATTTGGCCATGGAAATTAAAAAGCTACAAGTTTTTTGAATTAGGCCAATGTAGTATGCTACAAAACGATGCAATGTTTTCATATATTATTGGATACGAGTGGTTTGAACCGCCACCTATATAACAGTGACAAAGGCCACTGCTGTGGCCAACATTGCCAATTAATGTTCAAATACTATACATGCAATGTGTGCCACACAGATATGAAGCCCCAAATATACTTTCCAATGAAACATGATATTAAAACGGTAGTTGTCATCAACGCCAAGCGTGTTAACTTAAGGGGGTTAGGGCAGGAGCTTTTTTGCATTATGGCGAAAAGTTGTCATTAAATAGCTTTTACTGAAATAAAGTTGGTGAGTGTTTGTCCACACAATAAAATGGCAAAGCAATACCTGTATGGGCATGGCTTATTTGCCTTTCTTTAAATTTATGTATATTTAACGTGATGTTCTAATATGCATATAGGAAAAAGTTTTCATTGAATATCTATATTGTATATTTCATGCTATTAATGGTTTTTTGGAGGTAAAATATATCAAACCCCCTAGTGATTTACTATAAGTGCACAATATCCACTTGTAATGTCAAAAATTTCACAACGAGCCCTTGTAATGAGTAAAAGTTCCACTCACACCCTTTTATTATCTATACACCCCTAACAGTGTTAAAATTTATCTCATATATATATATATATATATATATATATATATATATATATATTATAATAGTCTTACCAATTCATTTAAGTTTCTTTCTTTCTTTTTTCCTTTTTGTCAAATATGTGCATAATAATTAACAAAAACAAAAATTTTGATTGTTCGTTTGACGCTATATTAATTAATGCCTAATTAATTTTTAATTATTTGCTTGATCAAAATGCAAAAATTGAAAAAAAAAATACCAGAATACATTTGGCGTAAGGACTATGCAGTCCACCCGTCGACGTCAAAATTTACATTAGATTATAAAAGCATTTACAAACGCATATGTCCAGCTTATAAACCCGAAGACCTGGGTGGAATCAATTATTAAATTGTTAAATTTCTTAGAAATAGTTACCTTTTATGTTGGACGTCCCGATGGAGCCTATGATATGTGTTTTAACAATCATATAAAAAATTTTAACACTACGGAATAATTTATTTTTTATACTAAATATACGTTTGAATTTTAAATATTTACTGAATTTGTAATTAAAGATTGCCCCTTTAAAGGGTTCTCCTTATTAGATTTTATCCTTGAGCCCTCTAACCGTCTAAAAGAATTTTTTGATTCCATATATTATTTCTAAAGAATTTTGTACTAGCCCCCCTTAAATTGATTGCAAATATTCTTAATAATATCAGCATGAGTTAGTAAGGCTATTAATATCTTTTTCTGCTATAAATTTTAACGAAGTTTAGATGATAGGAGATATACATAGAATTTTTACTCACTACAAGGATTTGTTATAGGATTTTTGGTACTACAAAAGATACTGTATACTTATGATAGACCACAGAGAGTCTGGTACATCTTATTATTATTTTTTTTTCTTTTACAAGTTTAAAGCCTCTTTTTACATAGTGGTAACCAAATTCTAAATTTTGATTACGTTTACTTTTTCGAATGTTAGTCGTAACATGCATGGTAATTGACACCACTGGAGTGACGTCCTTTCAGATAATGTAGTTAATATATAAAAGTGTAATAATTATATAAGCTTCTCAGCTCGTCGTTTTAACTCTCACCAACAGGAAAATAGGCTAGAAATAGTGGCAATAAGACGTAACAATTATTGCGCGGGATGTAGAACGTTGCACTAATGGCACACCACGCACAATCACTACAATTTTAGATTTGAGATAGAAAATTTTTATCTTAAATTTAAAAAATTTTGTCTCAAATTTGATATAAAAATTTCTTGTCTCAAAATCCCTGGTCTCAAATTTTGAAACGAAAAATTCTGTTTCCAATTGAGACGAATTTGAGATGAAAAATTTTTCGCCTCAAATTCCGTCTCAACTATATATTAACTTATTAAAAAATTTTGTCCAATTTTTTTTTTCTCAAATCCGTCTCAAATTGAGACAGAAATTTTTCCTCTCAAATCCACAATTTCTATTAGTGAATGAATTTAGGTGAAATACAGTAGACCTCCTATGATTGCCTAAGTGCATTGATTTTTCTATATTATAAAAACTCTCTCATAAGCTCTCTATGCTTTATAAAATTTCCTTATAATTTCTTTTTATTTTATGAAACAAAACGTACACCCTTCCCCTTTTTGCGACCAAAAAGAAAAAAGATAAAAAGGGTACGGTACTTTTGACCCAAAAAGCGTTATGGCACTTTCGACCAAAAGAAAATGGTATGGTACTTTATTTCAAACCGGGAACAGCCTAGCTTGAGCATTAAGCAGTTCCATTGTTTAAATTGTAGTATGGAGAAATATCCTCAGCAACGATTAGAGCGCATTGAACAATAAATTTTGAGAATAAAATTAATGTTTTATTTCATATATTTTCTTATTGTTTTATTTCATATCATTTCATTTGATGAGAGAATCCGGAGTCAGCTTTTGTAATTCATTTCTCACTCTTCCAGTCATATGCTGCTGTCTGCATGGTAATGCGAACAAGGTTTTTTCCCCTCTTTTTTTTGGGGAATAATGATCCAACGAAGGTGTTGGTATAATTATAAAGATTGTACAGTTGTAATTAATTGATTGATTTATATAGTTAGATATTTTTCATAATTAGAGATTTACTATATCTAGGATTTTCCTTTTGTAAACTGTTCTGCTTGGACACCAAAAAACTTTTGGCTTATATAAGGCTCCTAGAGTATGCACTGTAAAGTACCCTTCTCAATGATATACACATATATTATGAGTTCTCTTGGCATTGTAAATATCTCTATGTGTTCTCTTAGCTTTCTCAATATTATGTGTTCTCTTGGCATTCTCAATTTTTGCTGGTTCATGAGGATGAAAAGGATGAATGGAGATTAATAAACGCCATGGACGCATACAATTAGAAAATGAAATGTTACGGGTTAGCTGACTTGCAACATATATGAGTAAATTCATTAAATTCATATATTCAACGTGAAATAACACATGGTTTTTGACGTAATGAAATGGGGAGATCTGTAAAGAATTAAATGTGGATATTATGATTTTGGCCTAGACTCTTCATGTTGCCCTAACGGACGTTTGTACATATTTTTTGTCGTAATGGAAATTTATTACGTCCGCAGCAAAAAAAAAAAAAAGACATAGTTCCATTTGATTGAGTTTAACATTGTAATAAAAATTATCATCAATTTCTTGTGTTGGGGCAATTGTATCTGCAAACACAGATGGGGCCATCAAAACCCAAATTCTCGTAACATTCTTGACCAGCTGAACGAGATCCAAATATTCCTCGACATTTAAACACGCACTGTGCAGTAGGTGTATTCCGATCACATAAAATTTCTGGATGTATTTCGAAGCAAATTTTGGCATCAGCCCTCCAGCTCATCATCTCAACTGCATATGTAATAACAAGGCAACACCATGAATAATTGAATTCAACTTTCAAAAATCGCAGCCACTAATTCAAAAACAAGGAATAGAGAGGTATTCTTTTGGTAGGGGAGGTAGAATATACTCTAGAAAAAAATTTCGACTTAAGGCGTTAACAATCCTAAGACACGTGATTTTTTTTCTTTTTTTTATATATAAGGGAACTTAATTTGCAAATTCAGACCACCTTCGTATCCTAGGGTAAGCACCAACCTAATAACCCAACTACCAGATAAGTAAAGGCATTTAACTCCCACCAATTGATAAACTTCGGCTAGAAATATTGGCTTCACAACCCAATTACCAGGTAAGTTAAAGCACTCATCTCAGAGTAGAAATAAGGATTGAACTTGATTCCTGAGTCACATCTAACCCTAGTTCTTATTACTGGGACATTTCTATTGGACTAAGACACATGACTTTATTTGAAAGAATAACCCAATTTAATTAGGCATAAAGATCTACCGGAAAATATACAATTGAATTCCTATAGAGAAATGACCTATAAAGATCTTTGAGACTGAAAGGGAAAAGATTCTAAAATTGTCAGGGTAATTCTCGAGTAAAAATTATCTACAGAAATTAAACTGTCGCAATACCTGAGATAAGGGCAGCGAGGACTAGAATACAGCAAAACGAAGTTGAGAACTTTGCCATTCTTAGTTGATGACTTGATGAATGCACGTATTGCAAACGTTCAATGACTCAAAGCTAATATGCCTTGGCTTTTTTATAGGACATAAAAGTTAACTTATGATTTGTATGATATTAATTCCATCTTAATTATCTAATTTATGATTTGTATGGTATTAGTTCTATTTTAATCATCTTCTAAAAATAGATCGATTTGACATTAATTAGTTCTTTCAAGTATTATGAGTTATAGCGTAAAAGAAAAGATTGTCTCTATGGTGGAGATTATGGTGATCTTAACCAAATTGTCCTTCCCGTTTCAGCGTTACAGTAATTCAAATCAAAATTATATATGATTAATGCTCTATTTGGAATAAACTTAATTATCATAAGGTGCATCTTCTTTGATTTTTTTATTAATTTTTTGAGTATTTATAAGATGTTTTATCTATAATTGTAAAAATAAAATAAGGATAAATTGTTTATATCTTATAAGATAAAGGGGCATGGCGGGGGTCTTTTGAATATTTAATGAAGTTTTTATGTTAAAAGATGTCTTATCTATATTTTTAAAAGTATCTTTGATGAATAAGATAAGTATGTTATAATAAACTTATTCCAAACACCACATAAGTAATATGGATTATATATGTGTTGGAAGAGAAAAAGAAAAGAGAAAACACAATGAGAATATCTATACTATATAATAAGAAGAGTCTACTGCATACACTATATGGCTGTCAAGTGTCACATTAATATCAGTTTTGTTATTTTTTTGCCACGTGTCATGTTTTCTACCCATCCTTTTTAAAAAAAAAAAAAGACTAAATATGTTTTTTGAAAAAAGAAAAGGCAAATTTATCACCTTAAAAAGATGCTCAATAAATGACGAAAGTATATCAATTTGTATCATTCATGATTCTTTTTCTAAAATTATTAAATTTTACAAAAATATAAAAAGTTGTATTCGAAGTCAAAAATTTAATATGACAGAAGATATTTATGTTTTATCTTTTACATCAACTGTCAAATTTGACTATTAACAATTATAAAAATATAAAAATACTTATGTCGCCCGTCTATCATATTATATAAATATCAAAATAATTATCAAAAATACTTTTTAATTTTAAAATCATTACATAATTTTTAATTATATCACATCATATAAATATCAAAACCCCTGCATTTCAATGGGTAGATACACTAGTATAAGTATATTGAAGACAATTAATTGAAGACAATTAATGGGAACCCATTATTGACGACTTTAGAAGAGAAAGGTAATAACTATATGTTATAACTTTGGCATAGTAAATTATAATAGGAAAGTTATTTATAAGCCTCACAATTTAGTGACTACAAACAAAGAACTAAAGTAATTAAGAAAGAAGAGTAATAAAGAAAACCAATTTCAATATTGACTAATTAAATTTAAAATATTGCCTAATCCACTATCATTACATAGCGAGTTATGTTAAAATCTTAAATATACTTTGGCATGACAATGTTGCGTGCAGTAGATCCAAGTATAGCATGCTATTGTTCAGTTTGCCTATCAAATCTTGAATTTTTGTACATAAACGATTTTTTTTAGTTGGGAAGGTCTAACACTGACACTTAATTAAGTATTTGCAATTTAGATCATATATGTTCACAATTAACGGGATCCGAAAACACAACTATGTAATTTCACCACTATTTTGGTCATATTAGCACTAGATTTTATGCCGGTATTTGTCGTGGCTCGAAGGGCTGTTACTGATATAGATTTGGCCATGCTAAAAGCTATAATTTTTTCGAATTTGGCCTATGTAGCATGCTAAAAAATAATTCAATATTTTCGTCCGTTAATAAATACAACTGTTTTAAACCACCAACTATATAATAATAGCACGAGGCGACCACTATAGCCAGCATCACCAATTGTTCAAGTACTATATGTGATGTGGGCCACATAGATATGAAACCCCAAATATACTTACCAATGAAACATGATATTAAACGATAGTTGTCAACTGCAAGCGTGTTCTTTCATGACGAAAAAAAAAAAACACTCCAAGCGTGTTTGCTTGTGGGGGTAAGAAGATGAGCGTTTTTGCATTTTGATGAGAAGTTGTCATTAAAAAGTTTTTATTGAAATAAGATTGTCGAGTATGTACATCGCTTATTTGCCTTTTTTAAAATTTATGTTTATTTAACATGATGATTTGCCTAAAGTGTGGTCTGATTTCTCTATATTATTAAACTCTCTCGTAAACCCCCTCTACTTAGAATGAAAGAGTAACTCAAGTCATTGAGGCTTCTTCCTTAAGAATGAGTTCCAAATTCAAATCTTGTGAACGATGGGGGTTGAATTGGGAGTGAGAAGGTTTAAAAAAATCCCTCTCTACTTTATAAACTTCCTTATAATTACTTTTTACTTTCTAAAACAAAACGTACATCCCCTTCCTAATTAAAAGGTCAAAGGATAGTAGTATTGCATGCCTACTTTGATTCTAACTGGGCTAGATGCCCAAATGATTGAAGAAGCACTCATGACCATTGTGGGTTCTTTGGTCTGAATCTTATATCATGGTCTACAAAGAAGCAAAGGATAATTGCCAAATCAACCATACAAGCAAAATACAGAGCTCTTGCGTTTGCCATGCACAACAGAAATTTCTTGGAAACAATCTTCCCTCGCTGAGTTACGTGTTCACTCTACTTCATTGCCAGCTCTGTGGTGTGACAATGTAGGTGGCACATACCTATCGACCAATCTGGTGTTCCTTGTGCAGCACAAAACACAATGAAATAGATATACATTTTATTCGTGACAAAGTGACTTCTAAAGCAATTCAAAAAAGGTTCATCTCTTCGGTTGATCATTAGTAGATATAATGACAAAAAGGTTGTCCACAACACAGTTTCATAAACTCGACCCAAGTTTATTGTCTGTATTACTTTTGTCTTTATCGATATCTATGATATTATTTTTCATGTCTAGGACTCTTGTAATGTAAGTCAAATCTCAGTGTTGTACGTTATTTATATTGTAACTCTATAGAGATCACATACATGAATAAAACATGCTTTTTTACCTACTCCTTTACTTATGTGGCATTTTTCTGCTCCTTTCAAATCTTAGATAGTATTTTATTTTTTTCTTAGATTTTGCTTCGTGCACGGGGCATTCCAAATCCATGTAGCATGTATATTCACAAACTTATAAATTCAAAACTATCACATATATGTGCATATATACAAATTTTGTTCATTTTTTTGTAGGCTATAGTAATATATATTAATCTACATTTTTTTCTTTTGCTAAGTAAATTTATAAAAATATATATAATTTTTTGCATTAGCAAAAGAACAAATGTATATTAATTTATAAATATATTCTCATACCCTAAAAGTATTCAAAATTTTTATGTGTGCACATAAACGTGATAGCTTTGAATTTATAAGATTGTGCATATATAGTATATACCATAGAGATTTGGAACGCCATATATGTAGAAAATCCGTTTAAGCTACAAAGAAAAAAAATGCCACCTAGGACTCTGTTTGGCCTAACTGTGTGATTTCAGCTGTTGAGTTGTAGAACTTTTAGCAGTAGAGCTTTGGGTAGAAGTGTTGTTGAATAAAAGTTGTCGATTATTTGGTCCAGTATTTTAGAAGTTAAGCTTTTATTTGTTTTGAAGGTAATATTAGACTTTAAAAAATATAAAATAGTATTTTTGAGAAAAAAATGAAAAAAAACAATTTTTGACATGACATAAAAACAGTTTTTTAAAAGCCTTTTTCGAAAAGCTCCAATTCGGAGCTTTTGGTTTTTCAACTTTTTTCAGCTTCAACTTTTATTTAAAATCTCTTTTAAAAATGGGCCAAACAGGTCAATTTCAGCTTTTAAACTCACAGAAAGCACTTTTAAGTCTCCAAAAGCTAGGCCAAACAGACTCTAGGCCAAGAATTAACACTATTACTCAAGTGTGTAAAACATCATTTTTTATAAATTTAAGCACTTGTTTCAAAGATTTTAAAGTTCAGGCTTTTAATTTCATATTTTGTAGAGTTCAAATTCTAAAACTACCATTTTTCCCCCAAAAAGAAAGGGTATAGTACTTTATTTAAAAATTGGAAAGAACTTTGCATAAATTATAGGAGTGTCCAACGTATTATTGCACTCAAGAATTTCTTCAGACTGTTTGACTAATGGGGTTTTATGTAGTTATACATAGACCTGGAAATTTTACAGTTATTACTTCGACCGTCCAAATTAAAAGATAAAAAAGAGCAAGTGAAAGAATGACTTAAACAATTCGAGAACGAACTTTTATAGTCTAAATTATATAGTAGTATGGAGAGGTGTCCTCAGCGTCGAACAAGACCCATTGAACAATAAATTTTGTTTCAAAGAATTATCTAATGCCAAAATAAATTGCTTTTATAGATTTTATAGATCCAACATAAATTTTCCCTCGCTTTTTGGATAATGATCCAAGTTGCAATGAAGGTTTATCATCTTCAATTTTGCTGGTTCATGAAGAAGAAAAGGATGCATGGAAATATTAATACACGTCATGGACAGATATAATTAGAAAAAATGAAATATTATAGGTCAGAACGTGACTCACAATATATATGAGTAGCATCGCCATTAAAAAATCATATATCTAATGTGTAATAAGGCAATTGGTTTCATTTGATTTAGTTTAACAAAATAAAAATTATTATCAGCAATTGTATCTGCAAACACAAATAGGGCCATTGAAACCCACATTCTCGTAACAATCTTGACCAGTCGAACGAGAATTAAACGTATTTTCACAAGTAGCCACACATCATACACTAGGCGTATTTCCATCACATATGATTTCTGCATGTATTTGGAAGCAAATTTTGGCGTCAGCCTTCAAGCTCATCATCTCAACTGCATAATAACAAGGCAACACCATGAATCGTTGAATTCAGCTTTCAAAAATAGGAGCCATTAATTCAAAAACAAGGAATATAAAGGTATTCTTTTGGTCGGAGGAGCAAGGATACTCTCAAAAAATACTTCTAATTCAACAAGGACTTAGAAATCCTAAGACACGTGATTTTTTTTAATAGAAGGAAAATCTAGTTGGTGGAATCTGACCACTAGACATTCAACGAAGCACGACCACTAATTAATAGACCTTAAATGGAATGGCCGACTCTACAACTCAACTACTAGGTAAGGGTATTTAACATAGAACAGCAGACAGTAATTGAGCGTAGTTCCTAAGCCGTGTTCAACCCCAATACTTATCGATGGGGCATTTTTGGTGGACTAAGAGGGTGTTTGGTTTAGCTTTTTTTTTCTGGTCAAACCTACTTAAAGCCTAATTTAAGCTAATGAAAGTGTTTGTTTTAGTTAAAAATGTGCTTTTTTAAGTGGCTTTAAGTAGAAAATAAAAAGTTACCCAACCCCAACTTTTATTTTTTATGGCTTCAAGCACTTTGAAAAAAAGCAAATTTGACCAAATCATTTACTATCTTATCCTTACCTTTTTATTTTTATTACTAAAATATCTTTACTCTTTTATCTTTTATCTTATACTTACTTTTTTAAATTCTATTTTAATGTCCTTAATAGTTATTTTAACCATATAACTTACTTTCTAACCCACTTTAATCAAGCATATAAATACTTATTTTTATAACTACAACTTTTTATTCAAACACGTAACCACTTAAAGTTAACAATAAAAAAAATCACTTAAAACCAGAAATACTTTAAGTAGCTTTTTTATAAGCCAATCCAAACACCCGCTAAGACGCATGACTTTATCCGAAAAAATATTCCGGTTTATTTAGGCACAAAGATCTACCAAGAAGGATACATTTGATTTCCTATAGAGAAATATATATAATAAAGATCTTTGAGCACTAAAAATGGAAAAAAAATAATTCTAAAATCATCAGGGTAATCGATACAGCTGCTCTCGAACAAAAATTATCTACAGAAATTAAACTGTTGCGATACCTGAGATAAGGGCAGCGAGGACTAAAATGCAGCAAAAGAAACTTGGAAACTTTGCCATTGTTAGTTGATGTCTTGATGAATGCACGTATTGCAAATGTTCAATGACTCAAAACTATTATGCCTTAGTTGATTGCCTTGATGAATGCACGTATTGCAAATGTTCAATGACTCAGAAATTATTATGTTTTGGCTTTTTATAGGACATAAAAGTTAATTTATAATTTGTATGATATTAATTCTATCTTAATTATCTAATTCATGATTTGTATGATATTAATTCTATCCTTAATATCTTCTAAATCTAGAAAGATTTGACATTAATTAGTTATTTAAAGTATAATGAGTTATAGTGTAAAAGAAAAGATTGTCTCCATGGTGGACATTATGTCAGGAATTACGATTAAGGGGGCCGAAACTTAATTAAGAAAATCAATGATATTAAATAGTTTAATTATTTCAAAGTTTAGAAAAATATTATTTAGAAATAAATTAAAATTACATAACAGAAAGCTAATTGACTTAAGTAATCAATTTGCACTCGTCTAAATGAAAAAAAAAAAAAAAAAGAAAGAAAGAAAGAAAAACAACAATGGTACTTACATTAACACAATAGTGATTTTTTTATATAAGAAATCAAGGCACTTAGTATCATGTTCAACCTTGAAAATTCTATTCAAGGTTCTAAGGACCACTCGGACTGTCTCTTAGAAAAGCACTTTCTTTAATAAAACTGGAAAAAAGTATTTAAAAGGGTTATCTTTTTAAAAACTACTCCAAATACTTTAAGAAGTATTTTTCATTAAAAAGTTATTTTTTATATAGAAAATTCTTTCTTTAATTAATAATTTATATAGCCAAAAAAAATATTTTTTTATAAGAACTCTGAGATTGCCTAATCAAAAGAAAAATTAATTAAGTATTCCAAAAATTTTGTCCTCTAAAATTATATTTTCCTTGCAAAAATTTGACCACTTATCTACCATTTTAGAAAGCCCAACAAACTCATAAAAATATCATGACAATAACTCAAAGTTTCAAAACCGAAAAATTAGAAGAAAAAGATCACGTAAGATATTTGGGACAAAATACTCTTAGGCATTGTACTAGTATTGTGCCTTAAAATAAATACAAAAATTAAAAAATTACAACAAATATTCGGTACAAATTACTACTCCTAGTCATTGTAATGTTATCATGCTTTAAAATGTTTGCCTACTATCTAATAACAAAAAAAAAAGGAAAATTCTATATAAAATTATTGTATAAAAAGTTAAAATAAACTGAACATAATATAATTTTCTTGATGTTCATTAATGTGTTAAGCTTTAGGCACATGATCATGTAAGCAAATAAAGAATTTTTGTTTTTTTTTTTGGGGGGTGTAAAATATTTTTTTACTCTGTAAATACAACATCTATACATATATTAAGAAAAAAAATACAAAGAATAAATTATTGAAGATAATACCTTAAATTAATTAAGCATTCCTAAAATTTTTAGTGCTGTTTTTTTTTTTTTTAATTTAGGTGATATTCTAACATGTGATAAACTTTGAGGAGGAAAAAAGTAAATTATTTGAGAATATACCTTAAAATCTTAAATGAGTAAAATTTAAGAGCTAAAGTTTTTAAAGTTATAAATATCTCTGTGTTATTTTTGAAAAAGATTTTTTACATGATATTTTTTTTAAATATATATACATGATTAATTAAATTTGTATTAGTTAAATTCATGCGTCTAATTATTCTATTAACTAATTGACATTAAAGTTATTTCACTTTTCAGGCTAACATATGCATAAATGTAAAATAATTTATTATTTTTAAGAAAAAGAAAAAAATGTTGACTTAGAATCTCATAAGCAACATTTGGCACTTGATATCCACACAAATATAGTTTTAGAACCTTAATAAAAATCTTCAAATTGAACATAAAAAAGTTGACATTAATTCTTTAGTTCGTGACCCAAGATTACATTCCCAAATCGATGAATTTTATAACATGAAAACAAGATGGGCACAACTTAATTGATTGAATCAATAGTACATTATTTTTACTCTTTACATATATTACATTAAAATTTTAATATGATAGTTTTTCTTTTTTTTTCTTTTTTGATAAAAGGGTAGGTAGTGAGCCTATCCTAAATTTATTAAAACATCCAAAGTTTACAAAGCATGTTTATAAATCAAAGAAGATTTCTAAGTTCTGAGATTAATATGATAGTTTTTTCTATTATATCCTTGCCTCCCAAATTTAAATCCTGATTCCGTCCTTGAATATCACTAATGCATATGGATATCTCTATACTCTTCTTTCTAATATATGAACCAATTTAATTTGCTGGATTTTTATATGCATATACATTTACATATACATTATATTTATATATATATATATATATATTAACAAAATTAAGTGACACCTCCAAATACATAAAACTAATATTTCACTATTTCATATCATTTCATTACATTTGGTGGGACAATTAATATGGAGTCAGCATTTGTAGTTACAAACACAGACGAGGCTGTCGGGATCATCGCCGGCACATTGTTGATCAGTGGAATTTGATGCAAATTTGTTTTGGCAAAAGGCCACACGTACTTGGCTTGGGGAATCATTGACACATGACAAATTGTTTCATCAGCTTGCAAACTCATCATCTCAACTGCATGAAAAGGCAAACATATGAAGTGAGCATCCAATATCTCAGCCATTAAATGGAAATTTAATTTAAAACGAAAATTGGTTTATAGTTTTGGTTGTAGAGTACTATAGGTTTCGAATTTATTTAGATGATTAGTGTCGAGTCTTGAGACATATGATTTAATTTGAAAGAAACCTATTATTAGGCACAAGGACGACTTCCAGATGATTATGCAATCTTCTGCTTTGCACCGCGCGTGCTTTGTACAATTTTTATTTATTTTTATGTTTAAATGTCAAACGTAATCATAAGTTATATTTATTTAAATTCGTTTTAATCTTTTAATTTTCAACTCTAACTTTTAATTTTAAATATCTTGATATTTTAATTCTTTAATTCTTAATTTTTTTTAATTTGTTAGGTCTTTTTAACTTTAATTTTTAGTTTTTTAAATAATTAACTTTATGAAGTATATTATGCAAGTATTAATGTGTTATATTGACTTAAAAATGAAAAAAAAATGCTATTATAATGTAAGTAATACTGTGGCACTCTAAAATGACTTGAAAAAGAAGAACATAAACTACTCGAACCCTGCCCTTCAAAATGAAGAAGGAAAAAAAATGAGGAAAGCGAAAGGGGCTCATGCAAATACCAGAAATAAGAGCAGCAAGGACCAAAATGCAGCAAAAGAAAGTTGAGAACTTTGCCATCTTCTTATTATAAGTTCAATGAGCTTATAGCAATTTGCAAATACTCAGTGAGTCTACCTTATCCGATCCCTCGGTGACAGATTTTTGCTTTAAAGGTGGAAACGTTGGCTTTTTATAGCAGGTAAAGTTGGTATACTTTTTCGGGTCAAGATTACAGTAATATTACTTCATGTGCAATATTACAGTAATATTATTCAAATTACTTCATGAGTACAATCTGATATTATAATACCCCATCCCCTTTCTCCTATTTTGCATGAGTGACATGTGTAATGTATTTACTTCTGTGGGTGTACTTTATCTAATTTTATGACATAATTCTGGGGTTAATTTTACAACATAATTAAAATTTGAGCATCTAGCTCGGGTGCAAGTATTTAGAATCAGTTATCAGTTGAATGCTGAAGCTAAGCATTATGCATTGCAGTAGGAGACACCTCTTGAGCTTGTAGGAGTCACCTAGAGTCTTGCACCACTTGATTTTATGATTATGTTTGTGTACCATTGATGAGGACATTAGGTCTTTAACAAAGAGTGATAGTAATGTCTCACATTAGTTTCTAACTGCTAATTAGTTAGAGACAGATTAATTAGCACTAGCAAATTCAGTTTGCTTCATAAAATTATAATTGTAAATGAATTTATCACCTCTCTCACAGAAGTTCTTATTATTGAATAAAGAGTGATTAGTTAAAGGATAATACGATCAATTCGATCTAATCTCTACTTTGGTCATCAACTATCCATTCTTAGAACTTCTAAAAGATCCAGCTAGAAATTACTAGCTAGCTTGTATAATATAATTAACAAGAATATTTTTCCAAAAAGAGTAAATTTTTTCCCTTAACACTGAAGTTACATTACTGGTCTCATTTACCGTGGTACCAATATTTTTCCACACATATAACTCCCTTGGAACTATTATTATTGGTTGCTTGACCAATTTATTTACTAACCATCGTTTAAGTAAATTTTGACTGACCCTCAGATGAGAGTCAAACCATTAGGTTGGACTAAAGTCCACTACCCGAGGCTCATGATGCCCCGAGGATTGGTATCGACCAATTACCCTAAATAAATATCTCCAATTTATGGGTGTTTTGGTTATTTTTTTCTTTTTGTTCCTGAAAATGCCACCCACAACTCAACTCTAATCCTCTATAAAATTCGAACCAAAATCACATATAAAATAAGCAATTTCAATTATTTGAGATACCTCCTAATTTCCAGTAAGGTCCAAAATAACATAAACAAAACATGAGTTGACAATCGGATTCTCCACTATTGCACCAACTTGAGAAAGAGCGTCGAAACTTAGTAAACCCATTCGTCCACATGTAAAGATTGAACCTCGAGTACATCGAAGTCGGTTAGTCAACTTGATTTAGGGTTCATTTGATTGGCTTCTTTAAATTTATTTTTTTGGAAAAAAAATTTTAAAAATATTTTTTTAAAAAATTTAAAAATTCTAATTTAAAAAGAAAAAAATTGGAGTATTTTTTTGAATCAAATTCAAATACTTATTACAAACATGAATACTTTTTTCAAAAAAATATTTATAAAAAAGTTAATCCAAACAAATCTCTAGACGACCGACCGCTTAGTCTCTCGTCAGACCATCGGACCATAATAAATGTCCATATCTGAGGGGAAAAAAGTGCAATGGGTTACATGGGTCACACGCAAAATCTTCTAATATGACAAAGTTTCTCTTGACAACCTTAAAAAGAGCATTGAGTACTCATAATCTCTTCACAACATTCTAAATCACATTTTCCAAAATTATTCCTCCATCTTTGCCAATCCTCTTACTACCCCCAGGCAGCTTATACGCTAGAGCTAGCTTCTACTCTGGACGTGAACGCATCGAAATTCGTATTCTCAGATCTACTAATCAAGCCCCATTTTCGGCCAAGACAAGTAGACAAAAGGTTCAGCCTAGGGTTTGAGAATTATTTACTTGTACTCTTTGCTTAATTTTCGTATATCTTCTTTTAATTCCGAATGCTAATTTGATATTTGGTGTCTCTTTGACTTACACATGCTACATTCTAGTTTCAACAACTAGCATACTCCTCTACCTTTTGAATTTGTCTTAATTTTCGTATATTTTCTTTAATCTTTGAATATTAATTTGATATTCAGAGTGTTTTTGACTTAGAGTGTTTTTGACTTACACACGTTGCGTTCTAGTATTGAACGACTAGCACGCTCCTCTATCTTCTGAATTTACAGGTTGTAAATTCCCATTCTCTAGCTATTAATTTACTTTTCACCTCTTATTGATATAAATTTTGCCTGGCAACTTAGATTTTGCGATTTAATTTTTGTGAACTGGATATGATCAATTTGAGTCTGCAACAAAGATCTGGACATTGAATTTTACCGATACGACTATCCTTAAACTTTTTATGCTTACATGGTTACTAATTTATATCACCATTAATAAAAAAATTTTGCACCCGTTAATCTATTTATACTATGAAAGAGAATTTATGCCCATATTAATTAATCTCGCTTATCATCGAGTCATATAAATTGTCCTGCCTAAAAGAAATTCCATTAATCAAAATAATTTATTAATTTAATGAATTTATTCTCAATCTATATATCATGTAAAGTAGAACATATGCATTTTTTGTCAATGCCACATTTCTATGTCTTTTTTTTAATTGATGTCTGTGCATTTTTCTGATTCTATTTCCCCAATTAAAATGTTATATGTAAATACTACAAATCTCTCATTAAAAAATATGACTAATATTGAAAATTTACCAACTATTAAGTTTCACAAAATATATTTATATTTCATCCTTATATAAATTATATGTACATGTCTATAAAAATAAATAAAGACATTGAAAATACTCATATTTCTGTACTCACACGAGAATTATACTCTAGTATTAATCAAATGACTCTATGTAGATCAATATTTGTCATTTCTAATCATTCTCACATTAAATACAAGCTAGCTGTAGAAAGAAAAAATTATTAAAAATATTAAATCTAACGTGGCAATGACCGAAATAATTAATGAAAATATTAATATGTGATGTTATTTTCGTTAAAATCACTGGAATAAAATTTTAATACTCCTGTTTCACAAGAAACAAAAGAGAGAGTGTGTCACCATGGGGCCCACCCAAGCGTAGCGCATAAATAACTTTGCCGTGTTTGAGCTTCGCCCTTCGCTCTTCACACCTGGTTTGGAGCCCAAAAAAACCGTGTCCGTACAGACACGATTTTCACTCCTGAACTATTCTTTAACTCAATTCTCGCGTTTTCGGTGAACGTTTTTCAGGTACCCTGTCGCGAGGAAAACAATGTCGTCGAAGCGGTCGCGAGTCGGCAGTGGGTCCTCCGCCATCTTCAACTTTGATGCGGTGGCTTCCTCCGCCGCTGCCGCGGCTGCATCACGGCAGCAGAACAATCCTAACAAGTGTATGAAACCGTCTCCGCCGTTCTTCATCGCACCTCCGTCGCCACTTTCGGACATTGCCCGGCAACCCGTGGTGGGGTTTCTACAGAAGTGTTATTATTGTGGCAAGAATATTCTCCCGGATACTAAAATCTTCATGTATAGGTATTACCTCTTACCTTAATTATTATAAAAAGATAATTTTTTCGTAAAAAATTTGCATGTCGATTACGATTAGTGAGTATTGATCTCAAGAGCTCTCACAACTAAAACGAGGAATGCGCTAATAAACTACCAAGTCATGATAAACACAACAAAAAACAAATTCCATTGTATCATAAATAGTAAAGATAATTGTTTTTTTAATTTGAATTAATTTGAGATATAATGAAAACTACGAATATAGTGTTTTATTTTCCTTTTCAATCGTTTGCTTAGCTCATTCTTGTTTCCTCTAATTTTTAATTAGTTTGCCGAATATAATGTCCATGAATTTGTTTGTGTTGTATGATGTTTCAAGCGTGATTCAATTCTTTTTTTCCTAATTTTAAGTTAGATTGAATTTCTGTAATAATATATTGGATTTTTCATTTTTAGTTATGACAAGAAAATTTGCGATACTCCTTTTTCCCCTCTAATTTAATGAGCTTGGCGAATATAATGTGTCCATCAATTCGTTTTTGTTGAATGATGTTCTTGAGCAATTGATTTTTTATTATTTTTATAGATTAATTTTCTGTAATAATATTGGAATTCTAATTCTTGCTTGTGACAATAAATTTTACGACTCTTTCTCTTTTATTTCCCTTCTCCCAAAACTTGATATTTAAAGATTGTTTCATTTAACTAATTTATTTGACCCATTTTAAAAGAGTTTTTATATCAAAGCAAAGTTAAAAAAAATTAAAAAATCAAAAACTCTAAATTAGAGATTTTTTTAAAAAAGTACTTAAAAATTGTTTTTAATCATATCAAAATTTGTTCCATTGCTAAGATCTCACAACCTGACAAACAGAGCTTTAAATTTTCTTTTCACTAGCATGCATCATATTTTCATTTAAAAAATGATACATAGTCTGTGACCACTCCACTTCCACTACAATTTATGACAAGTTCTTATTTTTGTTTATATTGTTTGCATGAAGAATTGACTTTAATTATTTTCACCAGAGATTTTTACCATTTTCACCCAAATTTCTCTTTTCTTTTCTTCTATACATGTATCAGTGATCATCCTTTGACCATGACGAATAATATTGATTTGCTAAATTCTTCTACTCTTTGATGTCATGATACATGCTTCTCCTCGTGTTAAATTGATCCACGACCTAATTAACTAAATGATCACAAAATTAATCATCTGCAAATGTAGATCTTATTTAATCTCTTCTTTTTCCTTTATATTGGAGAATATATCTGCACGAGAAGAACTAAAAAATTGATGATCCCGAATTAAATTATGCATACTATTATACGTTTTCGTAGATTAGATGTTGCGTTCTTTGCTTTAATGATTACTGATGCTTTCAATCTTACAAAAATAATTTGGTACTCTTTTGTTCCATTATATCATGATTTGGTGATCTTTAGCTATGTTTTCTGGTGAATTTTATTGTTGCAAAATTTCTAGCAGAATTTATGCGACCAGAATGTATAAAGCACTTTTGAAAAATGTAAGGGATAAAATGCACATTACCTTCCTATAGTTTGTCAAATTAGTTGATTATCCTATGTATTTTAAACTTATCATATTATTCCTTGTGCTTTTCTCTCATAATTTGTCTAGTTAGCTAATTGTCCTCCTATGTTTTTAAAACTTATTATATTATTCTCTTGTACTTTCTAAAAGGTGTCATAATTTTCTCTTTTTCTGTTATTATCTAATTGTCCTCAGCTGAAAATAAGGGTATTTTGTAGAAATACATAATACATTTCAAGTTTAATGCTCACAAATGGAAAAAAAAAAAAAAAAAAAAGACGTTTACGATGCACAATAAGTTAATTTGAATGAAAAACATCAAGATAGAAAATTGTGTATCATCTTTTGAAAAGCATAGGGGTTAATATAGTAAGTTTCAAAACACAAAATAACGAGTTATAATTACACAAACTACAGAATGATAACATGCATTTTATCCAAAATATAATCATAGGGGGTTAGTTGCTAGTTACAGGAAAACAGGAAGCATTATGCCATTTCGGCAAACTACAGGAAGAATTACGCGATTTCGAAGAACTCCAGGAAGGGTTTGTCTGATAAACCCCTGGATTAGTTCTCTTTTCGCTCATACAATTAAGATGATTCTTGCAACTTTTGCAGACTTTTAACTAAGCAATACGGTGATGCAGAGATTTCTGTGCATTCTGTACTGAGGAATGCCGGGGCTTTCAGATGGCAATTGACGTGAAGGAGTCGAAACAGAAAGATTTAATCCAGAAGGGCATCAACTTCGTACCAGATGATGTTGAATAAGCTAATGTGTATATATACACATAAGTGTGTGTGTGTGTGTGTATAGTGTAAGTAGAGGTACTGCTGCTCTCAAATGTTTTACATTAGCTAAATTTCTCATAGAATGCGTACCATTAAGTTCGTGTTTCATATATATGCGAAGTCCATGGAACTTGTCTAGATTCCAATTATAATATGAGTTTAGAGATTAACTTATGAACCACACCTATTACATATAAACTTCAGCTCATAAGCTATTGTTTACTTTTTTTATGTTTATTTGCTTAAGCTGACTCATAATTTCTTTTAGGAGCATAATTTTTCCTGCTTTACAAGAAACTATTAATTCAATTGTGTGTTAACTCGATTATTATCTTATTCTAGCCTGCTATTCGTTTAAACTTGATCTACAAGTTAACCGATTTTCTCGTAACATTATAAAACTCACTAGGAGAAATCATCAATATACTGATATGTGTTAAATTGACACCACATACTTTATATTTAATTTGTTTTTCAAATAATAATGCCTCATTTATTTTCTTGTTCTCATATCTTATGGGGAGTTATCAAGCTAGCATGCATGCAAGGTCTGTTTCTTGGGAGAAGATCATTAGAATTTCATTTGTCCTATGGCCAGTTATTTAATTATCGGTTTCCGTAAAACCGAAAGTTTGCTCTAGGGCATACGTAATGCTGATTCAACAAACCCTACTTTGTGTTCGAGTTTGTAAACCTAAAGGTTATTGGATTAAATCATATAAAAATAATTTCTCATCACAAAAAAATGCTGGATACCTACACATGATGGATTCAACATGGTCTAGACTCACCTAGAACCGTTCACATAGTGACAATTTCGTGTCCCGATATACAGAACTATCTTTTCTTATCAAGACTATATATCGATTATAAGTTGAATTTATTGTTTCTATCTGCTTCAAACATATAGTAAGTTGGCTTCTGCAACCAATAGTGCCTGGAGTCGTCGTTGTCATATGTTATCTATTAGCGAAACAAAATGGAAACTTTCGCTCGCTGAAGGAAAGAATAGGGAAAAGGAAAGCTTGTTGAAGTGGCTTCTGCACTTCTCTTGCTAATTACTATGTCCTGTTTACCATTAATATAACAGAAATAAGGTAGAATAAAACTATAATGTTGCACTCCACTCTGGTGTCCCAAGATCCGTCCAATTGCAAACTTGTCATTGATATCGTGATTAGAAGTGACCACCTCAGTTAAAAGTTAAAACTATTGAAAAGTATGAACTAATTAATTAGTTTGTGTCTTCCCCACATTAGTTCAAAGGTATTGATAGCACGTACCTGGCGACATTTGAATTTTGGGTTAATTAGATTTTCTTGGTAACATATATATAAAATGATCATATCATTGTATCAAAATATTTAGATTGTTAAAGAATTTAAGTACACATGCAATTGATTAATCCGATATAACTTTCTTTTTATGGTCCAAACATCAATTTCACTAGAACTATAAACATTATAAAGAAGTCCAAGTCCAAAAAGGACTGGACAGAACATAAATCCAGACACAAGAACAAAGTGGGTAAACTATATAACCAAAGCCCAAAAAGAGAAGAAAAAAAAAAAAAAAAAGAAAGAGGGCGTGACCAAGACACTGGGCCGAAACCCAAACCCAAAACCGGAACACAGGCCAAGGGGAACTTATATAGTAAATGTACTGAACAAATAACTTATTAGTACTGAACAAAGATGATCTATCAATTATATTGAACAAATAACTTATGAATACAAAATAAATAGATTTTTCATTCTAAACAAACATTTATGGTTGTTTTCATGTATAGATGTTTGTTAATTTTACACTTGTCAACATATATTGTAATGATTTTTGGATTTTATTGGACAAACAACTTATGAATACTGAATAGATAATCTTTTTATTTTGAACAAATATTTGTGACTAATTTCATATATTGATGTTTGTCAATTTTATACATGTCAACAGATATTGTGATGATTTGTAGATTTTACTAGACAAACAACTTATGAATATTGAATAAATAGTTTTTTTATTCTGAACAAACATCTGTTATTGTTTCCATGTATAGATGTTTCTGTAGATTTTATTGGACAAAAAGCTTATAAATACTTAACATTCATCTGTGACTAGTTTCATATATAGATATTTCTGTGAATTTTATTGGACAAACAGTATTTCTGTGAATTTTATTGGACAAACAGCTTATGAATACTGAACAAACACATCCTAAGAACCACATAAATGAGGGTGCACCTTATAATTTGCGTAAGCCAAGTACTACCAAGTCCAACCTATACAAAAACCCTAACCCTAGACCAAATACCAAGGTGGCTCTGGCAGCCATTGATGGAGAAAAACTACAAACATGCAAAAATCCATCAATAAGGAAAGGGACAATGCATCGCCATTGTTCAAAAATCTCACCAAAGATACCAAGGAAGTAGTCGCATCAAAAGGCTCTCCGAGATCCAAGTCGTTCGAAGGCAAAAAGACACACACCAAGGATTTTTTTTTTTGGTTGGCTAAATAGAGCAGTAATTATTTCATTTCTAAAGTAAATATATATATACACACACAATATGATCATTTTGAGTACATCAAAACCTACTCATCAAGTATGAATGATAGTAGGACTTCTTTGTCGATACAATACAATAAAAATACATTAAGCTTTACTGATGGGAATTTCTTGATCTTCGAATGTCCAGAAAAGGTAGAATATATCTAAATTAATTAGACTTAGGTCTTCCTGGAATTAACTTAAAGAAAACTCATGACTGATTCAAATTAGGGTGCGAACATATTTTTATCGATGTCCTATATGCTCTACTTTTACACTAATCCCTTGATAGACTAGAACCCCTGAAATTATAAAGATATTTACGGAAATTTTTTTTAACCCTATTTTTTTAAATACTTTTAAAATTAACTCAGTTTTTATGAGATTTGCAAAAATAGACTTTTTGAGCTTTTGAAATTCAAATTCGAATTTCGAAAGTTCAATTTTTTTTGTCCTTGTTAAAAACAAATTAACATTTACAATTTCGAAGTTCGAAGTGCCCAAGAGAATGCAACAATTGTACCAAAAATAATATTATTTTACCAATATTTAAAGGAATAAAGAAAATAATGCTCAAGTTTTAAATTAAAAAGTTTGATTATTAATATATATATAAATTAATTAAAAGTTTGATTAATTAATATATATAAAATAATAAAAAGTTTAAAGTAACAATTGTTGCATTCCCCTAGGCAACTTCAAACTTTCAAAGTCCAAAATTAAATTTTTTTTAATGGGGCAAAAAAGACATAATCGAACTGTCGAAGTTTGAATTAGAATTACAAAAATTCGAAAAGTTTATTTTTACAAACTCCTAAAAAACTAGGTTAATTTTGAAAGTATTTTAAAAAATAGGGTTAATAAATTTTTTTTCGATATTTACTTATTGTTGTAAATTGGCCAGCCACATTTTTCATTGCATCGAGGATACTGTCAAATCCCAGATGCTGTCGGGTGCAAATTAGGCTAAGAAACTGTAAGCAGTAGCAGTGTTCAACATGCCAATTTGCCAATCTCATGTTAAGCTTTAATTCTTTGACGCATACTCTACGCCATAACTGCAATAAAAATAATGAATTGAAGTCAAACCATAAAGGATACCAGAGCTTGAATTATTTTTTGCCTCGTTGATTACACTACCCCAAGTATCGAAGTCACCAGACCCTCGTGTGCCTACTGAGACCAATGCAAAAGTCACTGTGCAAGTCTCTGTGTTGACATCTGACAACTTCTTTGTCAAGCAAAGATCACCACATGATGGTCCTAAATTAGCGAACCGACTCCACAAACAGTCAAACGAGTACGCAAGTGGGTCAATTTCGGAAAGTCTCCAAAATTTTAAATTAATCTCTATAATTTAGAAAAGTTTAAATTAATTCTTAATTTATCAATATACAGTCAAGTTAATCTTTGTTATCTTAAAAATTTATAGTAGTCCTCGATATTTTATAAGTTTATTCAAATTAATCTCTATTGTTTTATTTTATTTTTTAAATTAATTTGAATAATTTTATGAAATGCTGAGAACTAATTTGAATCTTTTTAAAGAATGCCTAGATAATGGAATAGAAATAGCAGACCAATGAAAAGTTCGGATGTATTGAACATTATCCTCTCAACTTCTCTCATTTGTCTCCAAGAGAGAGCATTTCTCCATTATCCTCCCATGAGATCTTATCTAATATTTTTTGTGTTCGGGCTGAGCCAGTAACTCTGTTCTCTCGTCTTGGGCCCACTGGCTTGTATCTTTTACTATGCTTTCTCATTGGTTTTTCCCCCTCTTATGTGTTTTTTAATGTTTATGTTTGTTTATTTTTATTGTTTTCTTGGTGTGTTTGTATTAGAACACTCAAATCTGGGTTGTGCCTTCTTGCTTTCTTAGATTTGAGATTTGATTTAGTGTGATGGCTGGCTGTTATTTGCATCGTGGCCCGCTTCGGTGTTATTGTTGGAATTTTAAACCTAGATGCTATTTGTGTTTTTGCTCATATTGTGGCTACTTATCTTCCGATAATTATCATCATAAGATGCTAGTAGTGTGGTATGCTTTTTACTCCAAATCCTTTACTACCTCGTGAGTGTTGCGTTGATAAGGTGGTCGTTGTTACCACTTGTTCAAGTTAAGGACCTAATAGGTCTGTCTTTTTGTTTGGGATGTTGAGACTAGCTAGGGTTTGGAGTTCCTTGGCCCAACCTCTGCCGAGGTAGGTTAGTCCCGAAAATCTCATTTTCAATTGTCTTTATGTTGTTTCTTTAGTGGTTGTTACTTTGCCACCGAAATTGTTGGATCTCAGTGAACATCTTGATGTTCTTACCTCCACGGTATTTTCGGTACTGGTTAAAGGTCATGGTGAGGCTTGGTTGATGTTGATTCTAATAGGTTCTCACCATTGTTTGTTGGTTGGTTGGTCGTCGATGGTTGCCAGAGTTTCCCTTGCGAAGGCTTATCATTTTGTGATTGCGCTAGACCTAGTTTGGCTTTTGGTCCAGTTCATATTTTAGGCTTTGGCCTATGTTGTCTGTCTTGTGTTTCTTTTCCCTTTTGGGCGTAGGTTAGGCAGCCCAAGTGCTATGTTATGTGTCTGGTCTAATTCTAGTGGCATTAGCCCCCTTGTAATTCTCTATTTTAATTTAATGATATTCAGCTTTTTTCGACCTAATAAAAAAAATGTGTGGGCTAACTTAAAAATTTTAACAACAATAGGGACCTTTCATATAATTTTTCCTACGTAAGTCATTGAAAGAATAGGTAAAATCCTACTAATAAAAACAGTATCGGCGGCGACGTGTGTTAAATTTAACTTGGATAAAAAAGCATGAGAATAGAATGCATTTTATTCCAAAGCTTGTATATGGGTTAGCTGTGTCTCTTCTCCTATCCTTTTGGCCAAGCTTTGCATTTCATCCTGCAAACACTACAAAAAATATTTTTCATCTCAAATTTAAAAAATTTTGTCTCAAATTAAATTTGAGACGGAAAATTTCATTCCTCACTAAGATGGAAAATTTTTCATCTCAAATTTTCATCTTAAATTCCATCTCAAATATGTATTAACTTATTAGAAAATTTTGTCAAAATTTTTCATTTTAAATTTTCCGTCTCAAATCCACTAATTTCTAATAGTGAAAATTATTCCTTCGATCAATTAAAAATGAATGCCATAAATTAGCTGCATACAAGAATGTAATTGACAAATTTGACTTCTTAATTAAAAGTACAGCAAATTAAAACAAGTTATTTAACATATAACGAACGATTTTTAGCAAAGCTGAAAAAGTATTTTTGGATAGATATTAGCTACAACCATGACATGCATTACAATCTAATATGATTTTGTTTCCCTACCTCTTCCCCACCTGAAGACATGACTTTAATGTCCTACAGCTAGCATGCATTTATTTATTTATTTATTATCTATCTGAAGCGATCAGAATCTTTTTACAGCAAAAGAAGAGGCAGTTCAAATTAAATAAATGCTTGTAAAAACTAAAAAGAGGCGAAATTTTATAAGGAAAAGTCGAACAAGTGGGGAACTGGATCTCACTCAAAGGTCGGGAACAAAATCAACATTTTTGTTTAGTAGAGATTAAGATTGAAGTACAAAATGTGATGTTTATATACAAATAGTTTTATGCAGTGGAAACTAGATTAACTTTTTTAATTGAAAACATACTTCCAAATAGAAATTTAGGCCGTTGCCGAGGATGGTCTAGTCTTAGGGCTTCTGGACGTTGGAAACAGGTTGAAATGGAGTCAGCTCGCGGACATCGTTGTGGTACCAATTAAAAAGACTTCAAACTCAAGTTAAAGAAAACTATGGAGGCTTGAGCAGACAAGAAAGCTATATATTCTAGGTGTTTAAGAATTGCATACCTTAGATCCTTCGGATAACTTTGTATTTATAAATTGAATAAAGAAAATTTTCTATAAAAAATTGGCCGTATAGACCAATCGGGTATATGCTTATGTAGTGGAGTCCAATAGAACTTGTTCGAAAAATCCTTATAAGAATAGCACACTGTCCATTTAGAGTAAAGACTCGGATCTTCTCTTACTTTTTATTCTCTTCTATATAAATAAATGGGATGATCTCGTGTTTAACCCCGATAATGTGGAATCACGTGGAGCAAAACTTCAGGACCTAACCAAGTCCATACCCCCTTCAAAGCAGGCATTGCCTCGACCTTAGATGTACGGTTTCAAGTCAGGGTTGCCGATATGAGACATATAAGGTGTTTGACTTTACTTATTTAGGACGCTTATAAACACTTAGAAAAAAGTAATATTTCACATACTTTTTACTATTTAAATGCATATAAGCATCAAATAAGCAAAGCCAAACACCCTCATAGATGCAAAACTTGCTTACGTCTTGCGTTTGAGTCAGTCGATATAAACAAGTGTATTCTTGGGACTAATTTCACTAAGTTTTGTGTTTGATTGGTTTGAATTATATCTCTTCTAAGCAAAATCATGTAACATAAAATTTAGACTTTAATGTAAATTTTTGAAATCTTTTCACATTGACGCTGTTAATTGAGAAAAGAATAGAAAAGAAAGTGTACGTTGCGATACACATCGTTGGGCCAATAATTCGAGAGTTCTTATGCATGAAAATGAGGTTCAATCAGGGAGTATTGGTAGAGCAGTCTATGATCCTATTCTGAGAGGGGTCTGACATATATATATATATATATATATATATTATATTTCTTCTGCTCCAGACTCAGATCTTCTTCAATCTGAAACCTGAAGCATGTCTCCTCTTGTCCTAATCTGCAGGTTTTTTTTCACCCTTCTCTACCTCTCCAAGCTCTCATTTCTCCGCTAGTACGTTTCATGCCCCCCATGTGCATTTCATTTAATTGGTGACTGCAACCTATAAACTGCATAAGATGATTCAATGAAAAATCAAAAGTCAAAATAAAATAAAATTACCGTCTTGTTAATAATGCGTCTACATTGCATTAAGTAGATTTCTTTGTTTATATACATTTAATTATAATTAATTAATATATTTATATTGATTAATAAGGATTCATTTAATTTCAGAAACCTACATAATTTACAAGATATATTTTTTTATTTTTTTACTTATTTAAGGGTATATTTGCACCTTATTTCAAATTAGAGATATGAATATGCATCATTTTTAAAATCAAATAAAAAACTTACACCAATTTACTTGAGTTTTTTTATCATTCACGAGTCAAATTATATTGCACTGTAGGTGTGTCTTTTTACCTCACCATTAACTCAAATAGAAAAACTAACGCGGGGTATCAGTAAATTTTGAAACTTATAGAGTTTTATTCTAACCTTCACAAAACAGGAAAAAATAAAATGCAATTTACTCTTAAATTTATTTTAAAATGAAATCTCATGTGATAACTTTTTAAATATAAAAATAATTTTGATAACTATCAAATTTCAGTAATAAATAATAATACCACGAAACATTCATAACCCACGAATTGTACGGCTTTTCCTGCGTGCTACTGCGCATCGTGGCCCTTCGTTATCTCTGAGGCTGATTAACAGGTGGAGGTCAGTTCTGCCCACTACATTTCGCTAGCTGTGTACGGCCAATACTTGAGATGTTGCTCCAATTATTGCAGAGAGTTTATTGTTCCCGAATGATTTTTTTTTTTCTTTTGGGCCAATATTGTTTACAAATGATGTGGCAGACAATAATGGAAAAAAAAAAAAAAAGATCTCTCATAACATTGAAAATTATTTAAATATGATAATAATTTAAATAATTTACTATTACAGAATCATTTTTACGTAATGTTATATTATAGTGTTACGAATGAACAAAAAATGGGAAAAGAAAAATTTGCAGCTTTCGTATAAATAATTTTGCAAACCTTAGGTTGCTAGAATATGAAACATTAATGCAACGCGACCAAATTGCAGGTAACACTGGTTGCTTTCTCTTGCAAAGCATGTGAGAACTGCGAAGGGATGAAAAGGACGATTGGTAATTGCATTGTTTATGAGAAGACAAGATTCATCTCAAATGGCATGGGTGGAGGTGGACCATTTCTGATTGACCCAAGTTGCCAATTTGATGTTGTAGCTAAGATGGAGAAAGTCTTTCGTCGGTTAGGCTACACTCTGACACAAATTTACTGAGAGACTAACGAATTCTCAAATTAGTTAATAATAATTGACAATTGTTACTTGAATTTCATATCATGAATCATCTAGCAAACCCTCTCAAGATGCTTCTAAGAATCAATCTTAGAGAATCTCTTCACCTAGATTAATTTCTATATAATTGGCTTTGCCTCTTTTAAAGAGGGAAAAAGAAATGGGGGAAGGTAATCTAGCAAGCTACATGATTAGATATCTCTTCTTTAAATCCTAATGAAGCATTATTTATATAAGAATGCATTTTTTTCATAATTTTGTAATTTTATTAGTGACAAATTTAATGGTTGTGAATTATTAATTCAGTTATAATAAATTGACATAAATAAGTCATAACTGATAAGACTCACCTTCATAGCTTGGCACCCATTGGGGTAGGATTGATATTTCTTAATCCAATTAAAATAAGAATGGTGTTAGGGATTTACCCCATTAAGACGCCTAAAGATAGGTGCAAGAATTTCATACCAGAGGGATGCCATTGGCTGTTGAATGTAGAAAGATGATCAATCTTTTAAGGTTTTGATTTCTTTATATCTACAGAGAAGTCAACAAAAATACACGAACTAATCGACAAACTTTGGACTTATTCTAGCTTTACGGATACAAATCTTCACGAAACCACTTCACTATATCAAAAGACTAATTTGAGAAGATGCTAGAAGGATTTCTTTGTCTAAGATAATTCTTAATTAATTTTAACGCTACCTCTATTTTTTTAACGAAAATAATGGAACCCACCAGAGACGAAAGGTAAAAGATAAACAAACCCCGGCCCAACCACGCTGCATTGTCAATTTGTCATCCATAAGGAAATTAGCACAGAATTCACAATTCCCCAAGCAAATGCCAAAAGCCAGATTTACCCAGAGGTCACTTCTGTCTGGATCCAGTCTATCGAGGATTCTTCAAGCTTTGGTATTTGTAAACATCCAAACATGTCTCTTTTATAATATTTGGCCGTTGGATTTACACAAAACTGATTCTGCTTTGCTACTTTTGTGTAAAAGCAGAATCATATTCCTAAATATTCTTCCCATTCCAAATCATTCATTTCTTTCTTCTTATGACAATACTAATTTGTGTTTTCAGAAAAATTGGTCTGACTAATTTAAACATAAACTAATTTAAACATAAAGTAAACACTCTATGGCTAGACTAACCTCGCAAGTCTTAAACCCGAATAGTTTCTTTTGTAATTTGGAATCTTATGATTTCATGATTTCCTCTTAAAACTGACGTGCAACATCTACACATTATAGGAAGATTAGACTACAAAATCTTGAAGGCTAATGAAACTTTTTTTTTTTTAAATAGGAGAGAAATCCATTTGTCGAACCCGATCGTTAGCATCTAGCAGAGCTGACCACTAATTAGTAAACCCCAACTAGAAGGATCGACCCAACAACCCAACCACCACAAACGTATCTGTATTCACACAAACTCACTTTTCATTGACTACACTGAAATGAGTTCCACTTTTTTGTGCAACTTCAAATTTGCCCCCTTAAAGCTTGTCACTTGCGGCGCGCTCAGTCCACCACAGTTTCAGCTTCTCTTAAAGGGCAGCTCAGTGCATGAAGTATCCTGTCTTCTCCATGCATTCTTGGTTCAAGTCTTTAGAATAAGCGAATCTCCTGAGTCTCATGAACCTTTGCTGCAAAATAATGGAAAAGATTAAATACGTTGAACGTCAGATTTAGATTGACAAATATAGTTAACCGTGAGATGGAAGGTAAATCAATAGACTGCTTACCTAGTTATGTATTAGAATTTCTGAACTCAAACATCTTACTAGCAGAGCTCAATGATCTCTCCACCCCAATAAATGGAACGGTTCAGAGTACATGCCTGATTCTTCAATACGGCGAAAACTGAACGTTCACTTTTATTATATCTACAGCAGACATATTTATTCCATGATCAGAAATGAGCAAGTCCAACAAGAATGATAAATAGTTAAATGGCCAATAATATCATCATCCATTTCAATCTGTCTACCTGTCTCAAGAAATCATCTCTGTTACAGCTTGGAAGCAGATTAGGACTGCAAAGTATCACCCTTGATCTCCTTGTTGCTAAGATAATTTTTGCCACATTTTTTTATGAAACTTTTAGAGGGCAAAGGATTATAGATCAAGAAAACTGAAAATTAGTGATTACCCGAATGAGTGGAGGATAAGCTCAAGTTATCGACAAACTTGATCCTGCTCATGCCATGACTTCTCTCATGGTATCCTGTTAGGAGAGGATTTTCTTTAATACAACACAAAGCCACAAGGAAATTACATTTGAGCTGAACTGTTGATGTATCCACCTTTTCAGCGTGACATGCATGTGTAGCTTTGTCTTTAACCATTCCTTAGTAGAAAAACAGTTCACTCCTTCAATAAGGGTACGGCAGCAATTCTTCAATCTCGACTCTAGAACTATTATGACTCATGCTCCTTCTGAATCGACAGCAATTAACAGATTCAACCTCTGCCAAAAATAAACTATAAACTGGTCTATGATCTGAGAATCTCGATTCTCCACGAACGTAAGACACTTGACGGAGCCCTCCACCATACCATAAAATGCGATCACACCTAAACAGACACTATTTCCATTAGTGGTACATCCAAAAATGTCGAGAAAGACAGAAGGTTATACTCCCTTCAATTTCATTTACTAAATGAGTTTACTCCATTCACTCTCTTCTGCCTTTTTGAAGAGGATTACCATGCGGGTGTCCTTCTTTTCTCTTTTGCCTGCATATTTTCCCCAGCATATCTGTCGGAATTATTTGAGTACTTGTATGTTGGAGGAAAATATATCTTTCCTTCACTCCATCCTACGAAAACACGTCCTGCTCTTTGCTCTATCCGAAGCTGCAGAAAGCGCAAGAAACGAAAATCACCAACAATATTAAGGTTAACTCATGGAATTGTAGACGCCCACTAAATTATAAAAAGAAGAACGAGAGTCAAAAAGTTCAAAGGTTCATGAATTTGATTCCTTGCCTGGTCATTGTCCAGTAGTGCCCTCCAATTACGCATCTCCACCAGTGCTTTGGCATGTCGGTATGATAGAGCAATGCGATAGTTTAAATCTCCAAGCCATATGATTCGACTACAAAGGCAAGTAATAATTCAAAATTTTGGACACTATCGAACCTAATAAAATTTTCATCTAGATTAGCAATATCATCTTAAACAGGACAACCAGAAATATGTGGGGGAACTTGTCCATCAATAGATAAAGGGGTTATGGCCTTACTCATGCTCAAGGATTGTTTGTGGGGAGTTTTCGTCTCCCTTGCCTTGAACCCTAGGAAACCTCGTTTTCCTTAGAATTTCCATGACATCCGAGTTCCTTCGCAACTCATCACCCTCCTTTTCTCCAGATGTCAAATGACTGCATATGAAGCAGAAGCTTGTATGGTGCAAGCACATGCTAATTGAAATTGAACCCTGACAAGTAATGAGATAGCAACTTTTATTAATCCTGTGCTATCTCAATAATAATTTTTAATAACACTTTCAGAAAGAATATATGCAAACCTTGTTTCCAAGATAACCCATTAATCCTCTTCCAATACAAGATACCTTCAAGTTGCAAATGTTGTCTCTTAGATCACTCCTTATCCACACAGTGAGGAAAATCCCAACCATTTGTTTGCTTGCTACCAAACAGTACCTTGACTGCCCTGGCTGTCTCTGTCGATCTTCCATGAAGACTGAACTGTCATATGAAATTGGTGAGTAATGTGTTGGACTAGGTGAATCTCCTGGCCCATTTTCATCATCAGAGAGACCACCCCATCTGACATTCGGATCATAATCACTTTGGCTCCGCCCAAACATACTCCTTTCACAAACACTAAATCTACGATTGAGTAGGGGGTGTGGGATTGATGTATAATTATCAATCAGGCTCATACTATGGTTTCGTGACAGGAATGAATGACAATGAACTAAAGATGAGGCCTTTTCCATGGTAGATCCTTCAAAATCAGCATCCAGTTCCACAAGAGGATTAGGGGTAGGGGATGGGGAACGGCAACCACCACTTGTATCAGGAAGACTATTGAGAGTCTTTCTAATGAGGGCTAGCCATCTTTTTGCTGGACCATTATCTTCTGTACCCAAAACATTACCAGCATTCAGAGGAACAATCTCTTGAAACCTAAATGTTGAAGAAACAAATAGTTGCATCATCAAATACTTCAAATAGTTGACAAATCATCCAAAATGGCTATTTCTGATTAATCAAATTTTACCCGACAACATATATGTCAGCAGGAGGCGAAGCGTGCAACCAATCATCCAGACTTATATTACTAGGTGGAGATTTTCCAGCCACATTCCATGTAGCTACAAAGATCCTGTATCATTATGAATAAAAGAAACTATCATCACCTGCTTTATTCAATATACCGAAATTGGACAGTAGATAGAAGACTAACAAAAGAACACACCTATAATTTTGCAACTCCGAAGTCCGGAAATCATCAAGTTCAATCTTGTTTCGCCTTATTCGATCAGAGTTTGGATATCTTGGCTTTTCTGTTAATATATTAAACATATTAAACAAAATTTGAAGGGGGGGGGGGGTCATGTAAAGCTAAGTGACTAGAAGGAAACCCGTGGTCCAGATACCGAACCTGTTTTGCTCTTCATGATAGTGCATTCCTCCCTCTCACAGAAGCTGTTTCTCCATTCTTCATCAACACCTGAAAAAGCAAACATATAAAGTTTGTTAAAGCTGCCTCATTTCACTGTTACTGCACCAAACCAACATATTCAAAAGATAATACTAAAGACACTGATTAAATTTTCACCACCACACAACAAAAATTGACCATCTCAGAAACAAGAAAACAATAAAGATAAGATCTTTAGCTGCACCCGTGCATACAAATTGCAGATAAGATATAATCTTGTTTCAAAATATAAAAAGCCAAGGACCATAACATCAAAAGATCACCTCTAAAAGATAAATCATCACCATGAAAATCCTCAGCCTTGGTCTTGATATTGAGCCATTTTTTCACCAATGCTTTAGGCCATGAAAGCTTCATTAGGGAAAAAGGAGATAAATCAACACTCTTACAAACAACAAATGCAAAGAAGTATCAAATATATGAAATTCTTATGTGGCAGTTTCTGCAACAAACCTTGCTTTTCTTAAGACTCCCATCTCTCATTGTACCACAACTTCACATCTAAATTTCACACTCTTTCACCTAAAAGTACTTAAAAGATAAGAACTTTATGGTCTTCACTATAAAACGCCAATTGAAGACTTCTTCTCTTAGTCAAAGACAATATAAACTCAAAAGGAAGGGTGAGTACTTCTTTCGCTGTTTCAATTATTGCATTCACTCTCTTTGCATAGAAATGAAGAAAGAAGGTTTCTTTATGCTTAACATAGAAATAAAAATTGACTAAATAGTGTTGTTAAGAAAAGAAGGAAACAGAATACTCTGTTTTTTTCTGGTAATATAGAGAAAATAAATGAGTTGAAGATGAAAATTCCATTTTCTTGGCATCTTATTTTGTGGGTATTTATACACAAGTCGAATGGAAGAAAATTCTCTCCCTGGCTTAGACTTCTGTGATAACTGCAGACATAAACAGAGCCAAGCAGGAAAAAAACAAAAGAGAATAAAGAAAGCTATGGGAACAAGACAACATTGGGTTTTTTTTGTGTGGGGGTGGGGAGGGGGGGTATGGAGGCTGAGAGAGCAAGTGTGTGTGAGAGAGAGACAGAAGTGTGTTGTTTTCTGCGTTGTTTTGGTTTTTGATGTTGCCAATGTTGTTTGCTTCAAAGACTCTGTGTTTATTGGAACAGAGCAAAGTATAGAATTTGGAAGAGAATAAAAGGGTGGACAGTAGCTTTTATTTCTCTCTCAATTTGAGTATTTTTTGCCTTCAAATTCAAGACCTCTATCACCCCAAGATTGAGACAGAGAGATGGGCATGGTTATTATGGTCAACCAACAGGACCCAACTTACCAGAGCAGGGCAGGGTGGGGAGTGTTTTTGAGTTGGGGGTGGGGGCGTAGGGTTGGGTAGGTGAATTGGGGTTAGTAACAGGGAAAATGGTTAGGAAGAATTTATCTCTGATAGGTTTGGACGGCTTAGAGTAGGTAGGATTGTGGAACTGTAGAAGGATGGATAATGAAAGAAACATAATATAGAAAAAAATATAAAATTTACCCTTTCCTTTATTTATTTTCGTAATAATGTTCTATGTCATTTTTTTTTACCGGTCTTTTACGTGACTAACTAATTGTCATGTCAATTAAATAATTTTTATTTTTATTTTTATTGTTTTAATTTTTCTCCCTCCTTCTAATTTATTTTTCTAATATTTGTCTCTCTTAATTAGATTTTCACTCAATTCTTTCCTTCTTTATTTAACTCATATAAGTCGTTATCAAACTTATTTTTCTTCCATTTTTAGTTCTTGACTCAATCGTCAATTCCAATAGCAAAAACTTTTATTTTCAGCAAACAAATCACATTGATATGATCATTCAGCGTCAAGCACATGATTTGATATTTGAGATTTGTGATAAGAGTTGATATAAAATTTTTTATGGGTTAAATGATATTAAATTCTCTTAATTAAATGATATCAATTACACTTGAAAACTTCACAAAATAGAGAACTTGAATCCATATTAAATGCAACTGTGCTAAGCGTTTAATATATCAAGTTTAATATATAGCTTATTATTATATATCCAGTTGATTTGGGTTAATTAAGGAATATAGGTAATATGAGCTTACATCAAATATCATGAGGATTAAACAACATCACTCTGTTAACTGAACGATTTTATATAGTTAACCCAATGATGGAGATCACACACGAAAAGTTTCTGGTGATGAAATTGATCGTGAGTTGATAATATGATAATAATTGATATGGGTTAATGAAAAAGAAAAGATTGAGTGAAAATTAATTAAGAGAGAGAAAATAAATTAGAAAAAAACAGATTGAGAGGAAAGAGAAACATAAAATTTATTAAGAGTGAGAAAAATAGATTAAGTTAATGTCTATCTACGTGACATGACAATTAGGACACTAGGTAAGAGGAGATAAAAGAGTGATAGAAAAAAAAGTAATGTATAGCATTAATCTTATTTTCCAATCTGAAAAATATGTATTTATAGTCTTTCATAATTATTTTCTTAAGAATATTTTCTAATTTGAACAAAGAATGATCATTTATTTCCTTTATAACTTTATCATTTCCAAACACATTGTAAGGGTCTATCTAGACCAATTTTTAGGCAGTTAAAAACACTTTATTGTATTAAATTTATCATCTTATTTAAAAGTTTAAGATTGTAAAGGAGATGTTGGTGTATTTCTTTATTGTACTAACAATATGAGTTAAGAAACTGAAACAAATTTATTTAGCCTATTTTTCAAAAAAGGTTTTTTCAATTGGAGCTTTAAAAATAAAAAATAAAAAAAAGGAAGAAGAAGAAGGTTTCTGTTAAGCTACTTTTTCATCATATGGAAGTTATTCTTTCAATCAAAAATATTATTTTATATTTTAAAATGGCTAAATATTATCCTAAAATAACTGAAAACTCAATAACAAAAGAGGGAGGAAGATCAAGTTGTCATTAGTTTTTGTTAAAAATTTTATAGTTCAACAGTTAAAAATTGCATAATTAGGCCAAATATATCCCCAATCTACTAGTTTTCTTTGTCTCGGACCGCAAAAGTGAAGAGATTTTCTTCTTCTTTTTTTTTTTTTTTTGGGTTTGTCTAATCAAAGCAAATTGAAGTTTTTGATTAATTAAAATCTAACGAGGTGAAAGCAATTATAACTTAGCTTGAGAGTCAGCTTCCTTTGCCCACTTCTTTTTATTTTATCCTCCTATCTTTTCTTTTTCCTTTTTTGTATATATTCCTAAACCTTTTCAAAAGCGTTTGTTTGTTTCCTCTTTGTTGGATTTAAGGTACAAGACAATATTAATTTTTAACCATATAAGAATAATCTTGCTTATTAACTGATAAGCTTATAATTTGAGGTGTGTGAAATTACTGCGGGTATGCTTATAATCTCTTGAAGAATGTGTACAACTTTGCAGTCTGCTAGAAAGATTATTATAGGAATTGTTTCATTAATATTCTTGAGAAACTTATTACTTTTATAGGATTTGACACCGTAGAATTTTTGTCTCCTGCCTTAATTAATTCTCTATGAATTTTAGAAGAATAATGTGCTCTCTTTTGCTTAGCAATTTAGAGGTTGTCTTCATCTCAATCCAGACTTGTGTCTAAGGAGGCGTAGGCAAGCATCCTAATTTTGAGGGTTTGTGTTAATTAGGTTCATTTTAAAGCACTCAACGCATAGGCTCATGCATAGACTTATGCGAGTTTTATTGTGCTTGAAGATGAGAGAAAAGCACGTAGGAATTTGTAGGGCAAGCAAGAGGCTCCTAGGCTTAAACTCCATGCATAGTGCACGATCTTCTAGGTTTCCGAAAAACGCTTTTTTTTTTTCTTCTTTTGAATTAACATTTTATTTAGAATTTTTTGTCTTTGACCCTTTTAACAATTTAGACTCCACGCATAATACACACAATCTTTTAGGTTTTTGGTAAATACTTTTTTTTCCCTTCTTTTGGGTTAATGTTTTATTCACTTTCTTATTTTTTAACCCTTTTAGCAATTAAATTCCTTTATTTAAAACTTGACTACTCAGTTACTTGTTTCTATATATACGTTATAGCATCATTAGTTTTTAGGTCAAAAATCATAAAAGTATTAACAATTTGAACACACGAAAAAGTCAGCTCTTGTAACTTTTCCTATTTTAAACCTACCCAACCAATTGTCTGTTCTCAAAATCATTAATGGAGACTTTGCTGATGATTTACTTAATTAAGCGCGATACTTGGTTGTATGAAGATTTGACGGGAATAAAGTAACTTGTTGGGTTAAGCTCTCCAGCCCAGGAATTTAAAATTGACTAATCCACATACACATGCTGCATCTTGGAGACTGTGTTAATGTCCTCAAGATTTGTGTTTAATTTTCATATTTCAATACAATGTTCTTTGCAATCAAACGGTGTGCCAGCTTATAAGTTCAAGGTTAAGCTAAACTGACTTAAGATCGGCTTAGCCTCATCTCCTTTTAACTAATCACTAGCATATATAGCGGATATATAAATTCATAATAACCCATAGTTTTTTCTTCTTTTTACAATTTTTTTTTTAGTGTTTACTTAAGAAGTTTTTTGTCGCAAATTATATATCAAAATGGGATATTCATATGTTATATAGATATATAAATATTACCAATTATTCATTTAAATGTGTTATGTTAATTTATTTGAACTTGTCGATCTATTAGAATTGGTTATTTTAATCGCGAATCTCTAGAGTTCGAGTATTACACTAGATTTTAATTTAATCAATCCATGACACAGTAATCTTAATTATAGGTTGTAAACACTAGTCTATGTAATGTTAGTTGTCAAGCTAGCTAAAACTCCAAATATTAATAAGGCCCTGTTTGGATTGACTTTTTTTTAAGAAAAAAGTACTTTTTTTCCTGAAAAAGTTACACTAAATTTGTAATAACTATTTGATTTGATTTTCAACAAATACAGCTTTTTTCAAAAGTTAGAATTTTCAACTTCTAAAAAAAAACTATTTTTTAAAAATTATAAAAAAATACTTTTAAAAAAAACTAATCCAAGCGAACCGTAAATCTTGGTGAACAACATAGAAAAGGACAGGACAATAATAAGTTTGTGGTCTCCAATTTTTGTTTACCAAACCATCTTATCAAATATCAATCAAGCATCATGCACATCAAATCCAATTATTATAAAAGCCTCCATTACTTAGATCATATGTACGTGCTGCTTTCTCTTTTTATTTTGTTTGGCCCTTTTGGGACATTGAACACGTAAAATAGTTATGAATATTTTCTTCTATCTTCTTGCATGTTGTCATGATGGGAATCAATATTCATGCGATGCAAAAAGGCAGTCCTCACGCAATTGGGAAAAAGATAAAGCTTTCTAATCATTAGTACAGGCTATTAATTAGGCATAAAATTCATTTAGATTGTTATTATTTGAATTGTATTTATTGCTATTATTTGAATTCTAAATCAAACGACAAGTGAATGGAACATTGAAAAATTAAGTTGGAAAATAAATTTTGCAAAAGAAAGTTATAATTAATTCAGTAAATGTATCCTTTCATAAATGGTCGTGGCTAATGAAAAAGATTACATATTGGCACCAAAATTATATGTTTTAGCTTAACTGTGGCTGCTGGGATTCGAGCCCAGGTCTCCACAGCCACAACGTGGAATTCTTACCACTAAGCTACAGCCACAAATTTGTTAAAATTTTTAAGTTTGCAAAATTAGTGATTGTTTTAGTTACATTTTTTAGTTTCATTAATTTATTTAAAATAATTTACACTCGCACAAGTCCTTTGACTTTAGTGCCATACTCCTAACACTTTTTTCGATAACGATTTTAAAAATGTATTTTTTGGAAAACTAAAGTTTTTTTTTTTACTTTTGAAAATAGTTGAATTATTTAATTTAAACTTTATCACAAAAAGAATGTATTCTTTTAAGAAAAAAAAATCAATTTAAACGAGCTCTTAAAGCAATGTAATTTACACCCTAATAATTAAGTTGTTAGCCCCCAGGGGCATAGGTGAGTTGGTAAGTGGCCAGGTGATTAGGGTGGTGACACCCTGACAATGCGGGATCGAGTCAGGTGTGAGGCGATCTTTCATTGAAATATTACGACATTCTTTGGATTTCCACCGTTGGTCCTCTCACAGTTCGATTTACTCCGCAGTTAAGGCGCGCGCGGGGTGGGAAAGGGGTTCTCCTTTGGTTAATCCTTTTAAATAATAATTAAGTTGTTACATCAAAATCATTAAGTACATCTACTCGAACAGGATGTCAAAGTAATAAAAGCAGTGGGGGTTGGCCCTATCGGCAAAAAGCTTATCACTGAGAGCTCAGGAGATATTCGAGAAAGATTAGATATTTATATAGATAAATAGAGAGGAACTTGATCTTGATATCACATTTCCATGTGATGTAATGGGTGGTTCTTAGATTAAGACATTGGTGTCTGGAATGTCACAATCAATTTATGATTCTCCTATCTTCTTGCATGATTTGTACCCTATCCATAAGTTGATATATACCATTCCAATTTTCACCTCTTCACCGCTCGTAATTTTTTTCTGGGCAAATGTGTCATGTAAATAAAATCTTCTTATTTGGAAAAAGAGATAAGTGTAAAATCATAGAGGCAAAAGATATGTATAAAATGAGTTATATATGCTACATATACTAGTGTGTGACCTAGGCAATGTACACTGCACAGATTTTAATATTAATTTGATATTATTAAATTTTATATTGTAAATAATATTTAAAACTATACCTAATTTAAATTAATTTATAAAATATAGTTAAATATAATCAAAATATTAATAACATTAATATTAGAAATGGTACTTTAAATAAATAATATTAGAAATTTACTTGAAAGCTTTGATGAAATCAAATGTTTCATTCACTTTTAGATATATGTATAAAGACCCAAAAATTGTATATTATAATTATAGAATAAACTTAAAATATACTATTTTGAATAGATTAAATATTCTATGTTGGCGTGATGTGATCAACAAAATAATAACAAATGGTGTAAGAAGTCTTGAAAGGAAAATTTGAGCTAGTGAACTTCAATAATATATATTATAAATTAAAGGTTATATATAATATTACTCGAAAGTCATATGCTATGAGCGAAGAAACTAGAAATTGAATCGATTCCATATAAATTTCTGAGCAACTTGCACAAAAAGTACTCTCATCGTCGCCTCTATAAGTGGAGATCATGTAGAAAAGAAGTTAACCCAACAAGTTGTGATTGTCACCGAGAACATGCTTAATGCATGCACGATGAATCTCACATACGAAATATCGAGCTGGAAAAGCGATGGATTGAGTGAAGCGTAAACTAAAAACTTTGACAATCGTTGATGGACTGAGGACTTTTTGTTCAGGTGCAAAATACTCGTATATATATATATATATATATATATATATATATATATATAATATTTGCAAAAAAGAAAAAATTGGACCACCTCTAGCCCTCTTCAGCCTAGCTCCACCCTTGTTGACGGCTGTAACTAAATTCTTGAGCAATTTTCCGACACGTATATGCCATATATATAAATTAATGATCATCTTGTTTAAAAACTTAAACTTCATTAATTAAGTTTGATATATAAAATATTTTGATTATGTATTTAACTAGTGCAAGGATTTCATTCTTCTTTCTATTTCTATCGCTTTTCAGATTCTATAGTCCCGGTTAAGGCTGGGTTGTTTCTATAATGGTCTATAAATAAATATATCTCTTTCAACAATTAATAAGATGTTGAACTTATGCAGTTTCACTCAATCAAAACACATGCAGATGTTACAGAAGGAATCGGAAAATAAATGGTGTGTGACTCATGCACGATTCCTTCTTGTTTATAGCATTTCTTTTACGGTGAGGAATTTATTCTTGAAGAATAATATTATATTCTTTATTAATTACAAATTCCGTGTCACAATAATATGTCCCGATACATAAACCAAGTCAGTCAATAGACAGGTTCAAACTCAGGTGAAATCTTTGATCCCAGCACTTGGAGGGTTTATCCAATCATTTAATTTGTCATAGCTACAGTTGCTCACAGTTGTTCTATATTCTTAATATGATGAGAAACTTAAACAAGATGATGACATTAAATTTACTCTAAAATCAATTGTATAAATCATTTGCGTACTAATTTAAAATCTTGTGAAGTTGTAATATTATATAAACCACAAGGTTATACAAATTTATAGATATATACATACGTTTGTATATATGTGCACGAAACCCAAATTATACAAATTAAAAAGACAAGTACACGAAAGTGAAAAGGCGGGCCCATTGAACGCAAAAAGTGGAACAAGTTTCCTTTAAAAGGGTTAACCAAAGGAGAACCCCTTTCCCACCTGGCCAGAGGCCCCTTAACCAGGCAGGAGGTAAATCGAGGGATGTGCGTAAGTGGCAGCCCGACCAGGGAGAGGACCAACGGGCGTGGAAATCCAGCAACAGCCCCCGGAAACAAGTTTCCTTGAGTTTGTGATCGATGTGTTAAGCTTGAGAAAATTATGTGTCGTCCTGAAAAGAAATCTTATTTAGTTTAATACGACTTGCTAAGCACCATAGTGCAACTCACAAATATGTCACGATTTAAATATTTAAGGCAGCTGTACATGGTAAATACAGTTGCTACTTGTTCATTTCATATCAACTAGGAATGTTCTTCTTTTAAAAGGTATTTTGAAGGCATTCACCCCAACACAACTCCTCATGTTTATGGAACTCAAATCTAGATCACTACTCTTAGAAAAAAGTAATTTCAATAACGTAAGTCACACCCTAAACCTCAACAAAGAAAATTTTGTTTTACCATGTAAAATGAAATAGAAGTACTCGATCATGGTGCAAAAATAAAGGGAGTTAGATCTTCTCTTATTTTTAGTTCTCTCTAGTACATAAGAAGGAAAATCTCAATCTTTCAAATAAGATTAATTTAATCTGACCTTTTATTTTAAAATCTTAATTGTTTATTAATATATTTATTTTCCCCTTTTTGTTTTGAAATAAAAGATTAAAATTAGTTCAATCTTATTTGGATAGTTGAGATTGGGAAAAATCTCAAGCAGAACATAAACAAAATTCCTCATTATCCAAAATAGATCAAGATATAGAACTATTTAATAAGCAATTTAAAAAGGGTCCAACCAGCTTTCTGTTTATATAAGAAATAACGAGAATTTAATGCGCTAGAGTATGCTTTTAGTAATATTCCTCAAGTTTATATCCAATGATTTAATAGATTTAAATTGGGAATATCGACAAATAAACGATTCTTGTTCGGTGGAGACTAGAAATATAATATTTAGAGAACTCGTGATATACCGATAAGTGATGATAACATTCTTAATTGGGGACTAAATTGATCTTTCAACTAAAAAATATGTTTAAATACAACTATTTTCAAAAATACACTTCCAATTTACTCTTTAAAAATTTTATTTTTGGAATGGGTGAATTGTATCACCTCTTTATAATTTATCATATGTGTATGTTAACTCCTTGTGATTTCAAAAGAGGCGGAGATTTCCTGTGGTCTTAAAATGTATAACACACATGTTCCTAAAAATAGACACAAGATATGCTTGTGATCTCAAAATGTGTAACACATATGTCCTTTAAAATGGGTGTCTATACCTATTTTAAAACTATAAGAAGATAACATGTAATTATGATAAACCATAAGGGATAAATAACATGTAAATATGATAATATATAAGAGGTTCGGTATAATTTAGGGCATGTTCGACTAATTTAGCTGTTGGAGTAGCTGATAGTTGTTTGAGTAGCTGATAGCTGTTTGGGTAGCTGGTAGCTGTTGTATTTTAGCTGTTAGCAGATAGCTGTTTAACTAGCTGATTGAACAAAATGTGTTCGGTAAAATTAGCTGTTAGATTAGCTGAAAAATGTTAAATGACGTAGAAGGACATTGATATCGTATTATTATTATTATTATTATTATTATTATTATTATTATTATTATTATATTATTATTATTATTATTATTATTATTATTATTATTATTATTATTATTATTATTATTATGATAATTGTAATTACTATTACTATTATAGGAATAAGATAATATATTTCATAATTAGATATTTATTCTCATAATCATATTCTAATATTAAAGTATAACTAATTTTTTGATAAAACATTTATATCAATATTACAAAAGTTAATTTTAATAGATTCAAAATTATTTTGTAAAAAAAAAAGTACTAATAAAACTTATGCTTTTAGTAATGTTGATTATATAGAAATTGAAATTCATTTTTATATTATTTCTTATTTATATTTGTGAAAGAAAAGGTAAAAATATAAAGAGAGAGATGGGAGAAAGAATAGAAAAATCAAAAAATGCAGAAAGGGTAGAATTGCCCAAAAAAACATGAAAAGCTAAAAGCTACCTGAAACGCTAAAATTTTTAGCTTTTAACAAACGCTAAAAGCTACCTAAAAAGCTACTTGAAATGCTAGTTTACCGAACAGCAATAATTTAGCAAAATAACGCTACTTGAAAAGCTGTTGCCGAACACGCACTTCCTCTTTTTGAAGTCACGACCTGTAGAGACATCAACCCATGACCATTGCTACGGCTAATCATGTGTCGTATGACCATATACAACTGACAAATTTCTTGTTAGCCTTCAAGGCCCTTAAATATTGACAACCAATAAACAATAGTAAGCACCTAAACAGGCTTGTGTTGCAGCATAAATAATCCAATTTCAACACCCTCTTAAAGACTTCTTCAAAAGTGGCTCATATCTTATACCAATTGAAGATAATCCAAGTATGAACATATATATATTGATGCCATATATATGTAGCAAAGCATTTAGAGACTGTCTATCAGTTGGTTGCTATATTTGGATAGATTTCCAAGCCTGGGCTCTGGTGACTTGCTTTCTGAGTTCTGAAGATCATTAGACTTTCAAACAACTGCATATTGAAAAAAAGACAATTTAGGTTCAATTACTAGTTTGTCAGGACGTTTAACTTGTTTAAATACTTAAACTTGTGTGAATAATTATTTACGATTCAAATTGTTATAAATGAAAACAAATATCCCCTATACAATCAATATGGGATGCAATGTTACAACATGCACAACCCTCCAAAGACTTGTCATGCTAGTACGTCACAACTCCCAATTACTAATTTATAATCTATTTTAACCTAATGATCAAGTGTATGTCCATGAATACTTAAACTCATATTGACAAAAAAGTAGGAAAATTGAAGTTTTTTATAAATTGAATACCATAGTTCTTTACATAATTAATGTCGAATAAGCCCAACGTTAGTTTATTACTGATGTAGTCGAAGACTTATTTGGGTAACTTGTACATTTATCAGCAATAAGCCCATCAAAATGGTCCATATATGGTGCGTAAGCACACTCGAAGAAAGTAGGCGTCAATTCTCGAGATCGATTCGCGAGATCAATTCTCAATAAATGTAATTATTATGCTATCGACTTTTTTGCCCTTCTTGTTAAATTAATTTTTTTTTAAAAAAAAAGGTGTAATTGTACTCGTGGTCGGGAACAAAATTTTCAACTTATTGTAATAATGTTAGAATTGAGAACATAGTTGGTAGGCCGAAACAGTATTGGGTAGGTATATGGGGGTAGAAACTTTATGGGCTTAATTGGACTCTTAGTGAGATTGAAAGTTGGGCAGACCAATAGAGGTTTTATCTGATTTAGTGTTTCTAACAAGTGACAATATTGATGCACGAAACATTGAGCACAAAATAATAATAGAATTGTTGGAAATCTTTGAAAGCTAAAGCAAACAAACATTTTAATTTCTGTTTCTTATTTCGTGTGTGTGTATATATATCATTTATGCAATGACAGAATTGAGAATTTTCGAGGTGAAAAATAAGTTAGGTACCTGGATTCTTATTTACTAGTTCCATTTTCATAAGAAAGTGGTCATAAAATTTGAGTTTCAAATTGTGTAAACTTTTTTCCGTTTTAAGAGCACTAGTTCTGAATGCGTGAAAAACGAGGCCAAAATTTTTTGAATAAAGGGTCTCAAATTATGTATTCTTGCCCCTATGATTGTTAAACGTTCATAAACAATTAAGTTATCAATGATAAAAGAAATAAAAATGAAAAGTCTTCGACTTTGTCATGAAAACAAATCCTGTTACATGTAAATTCCCTTAGCAAAACTATATTCTTCAGATGGATCTACCCTAGAAGAATTAACAAGCTGCTTGTACTGCCAAAAATAGTGATGTGATAATCAAAATTAAAGAACTCAATATATACATATGAACTCTGTCGGCCTACCACGTTTTGATAGCATTGAATAAGCTCACTAATTAGAGGTCCACTTCATTTTCATATGGCAGTGACTATTCCCCATGGAAATCTCCATCTTCAAACCAGAAAAAGAAAAAGCGCCATCTGTGTCTATTAGGTCCACCATAGAGTTGGATATTAACATCAATCAGGAATTTTTATCTGATCCTGGAATTGTATGAAATAGCGGTAGTTCGGTATAAGAAATTCTTATTGTGTACAAAGTGCAAAAAATGTCAAAATTTGTTATATTATACAAAATATAAATAAAAAATATGAAGCGAGAGCATACTTTTACCTAACAAAGGTTAAAATTTGGCCAATTATCAAGTTCTTTGTTCTTTTCTAAATAACAAGGAAGTCACCTTAAGAGCTTGTTTGACTCGTCTTATTTCGTAACTTGTAAGCTCTTAGGAAAAAATTCCCTCACATACTTTTTATTATTTACAACGTATAAGCCCCACATAAGCATAGCCAAACAGGTTGTAACTATGATAAGGCACATTAGATTTATCTTAATTAAGAGTATAAAACTCATAGTGCAGTAACACGTTACATTATGTGTTCCAAGCCAGTCAAGAAATTGAACACTATTTGTGATATAAAGATATAAATTTGAATGGTTCAATTGCCATGTTTCTTGAGCCACTTTATTATTTGTCATTTTTCTTACAAAAAGTAGAGGAGAATGTCATCCTTCTCCTACTTTCACATGCAACGCATGTGAACAAGATGACAAAGTGTGTTTTCATCAAAAGGATAATAATTAGATACAGTGCTTACAGAAAACATATGTAATAATACTCATATTTCTAATGAAGAAAAAGAATTACATTTCTGATGAGCCAAAAAAGAAAAAAAGAAAGTGATTGTTCTTTTTCTAGTACTTTGTACTGGAGTAAAAGAACAATTGAAAGTTTTGAGGAGGAAGTTTCATTCAGATTCATAATTGAGTCACATGCATCAATCATGAAATTGATTTTAGTGGGACTATTAATTTCCCTATAACAGATCATCTAATTACAGTGATTGAACAATCAGACCCCACCTTTTGATTCAAAATTTTTTGGGTTATATATACAGCAAATTAAGACAGTTTAGAAGATTATGTTGAGATATCAGATCAGGCGTCACAATATTAATCAATCCAATGTTGCGAATTTAATCTTGCACCCTTTTACCTAAGAAAAAGGTGTACAATTTGGTCCCAAATATTAAGTAGTGTAATTGAAGAATATAATAACCCGTTATATATGATAAAGAATTTTAAATTTAAATTTATACTTTTAAATCTCAAATATTGTACTGACTTAGAATATATGTTTCGAAGCATAGCGTGTTTGGAAATAACTTATTTTCAGATACTTATTTTATTAAAATAAAAAAGACGACATCTCATCACATGCATCATATGAAAACTCAAAACAGAACATACTTTTTATCTTATAAGATATAAACAATTTATACTTATCTTACATCATATCATAAGCATATTATAAACCTCAAAACAAACCATACTTTTGTATAGAAAAAAAAAATCTTATAATAAGCATATACCAAATCATAAAAATTTGTAGTCATATATTAAATTTAACAAAATACGTCTAGAGTGAACTCAATCTTGCACCCTCTTAGGTAAGGGCTAATATTAAGGTACACAGTATTCAGCTCTATATATTAGACGAAATGGTCGAATACTAGCTTGTTAAGATTATAAATTGCAAATTTGAATCTATTATTTTATATCAGATTACAAATATTATTTAAACTCATATTAACTTAGAAAATGAGTTGAATCACATTATGGACCATAAAATTTAGAGTTAAATTCAGTAGTCGAAGTGAAATATTTCTGTTCAATTAGAAATTAAAACTTCTCAAATTCTTTTTTCCTTTTTGGGGTCATTAAACTTCACCAATGGTGAAAAAGAAGTGGAGTCTTTTTCGCGGAAATCAATTTGTTTTGTTTTTCTATTGGTAAGGTGGAATTTCTAGCTTGAAAAGAAAGAAAGGGAATCTACACATAGCATGACACACGCGGGCCATTTTCTAATGGATGATTTCTTGTGTGTGTGATAAACAATGATGGAACATAGCCACCGCCTCAGCCACCCCCCAACCCATTTTAAACTTTATCATAATGAGCAGACCATGCTTTTGCATTTGACAACGACAAGAATAAAATTTTGCATGACCTCCATTTTTTTTGACTCGATCTTACTGTAACAGATATTTTTGACAGATAAAATCAAAGTAAGAAACACTAGGTAGACTCTGTTTTTTATTCTGTTCTTTTCCGTAACTTTCATTCTTTTGTACGTCCACAAAATTATAAAAAGAGAGAGAAAAAGGTGACCACAGTTTAGAGGGCAAAATCTTGATTGGGAAATTTTTTACTAGCCTTAGAATATTCAAACACAAAGTCTTGTAAGATACGGCATAATTTTAGAAATATTAGCTATACGCTTAGGGTTTTCTTGTTCCCCCTACGCTTAGGTGAAGTAACTTGTATTCTGTTTTATAGAAGAAACAAAAGCAAATCGAATGTTGGGTTCCAATTACTCCATGCTTACCAAGAAATAAATCGTTGAGTGAATTGGCTCATCAATTTTGTCTTCGACTTACCAATTGATTATCATGATATAGATCACCACACCTCCTGCTTTGTTCTTCTGAAGAAGGATAAAAAAGACGAGGTATCCCAAATAATTACTTTATACTCGATGTTGTCTTTTTCCGAAAGAAAAAAAAGAAGAAAAGAGAAAAGAAAAGAAACAAGAGGAGCTCTTTAAGCATGGTGCTTGCAAAGCCGCAAAAGACATTTGTGGTATTCAAGAAGCCATTAATTGGATCGTCACAACCATCCTGATCCCGAGTTGCTTTTTATTTCCTGATCAAAGATTCAAGATGCTTGGGAAATCAAGGAAAAGAATCTCAAATGAAAATTTAGTCATCTGGCTTTTTAAACTGCTTAAAAGTTCTTTTCATTAATCTGCGAAAAGATTTCTTGAAGCACTTAGCCCACTTGTGACGTTCACCATAGAAATAATCCTTATTCGATTCTTAATTTTCGTATTAAGAAAAGGTCACCTCAATACTGAACCAACAGATAAGTAGAAGGTTCTTGACCATTATTTAATTAATGAAAAGCTAAGCAGCCTCTTAAGTCCTTATGTTGAAAAATACATTAACACCGACTGTCAACATTGATGTAGGTAGTCAGTCAGCTGCTAGTGAGCCCCGAAGAAACAAAATATATATACATATCATGACGAGGAAGATATATTATAACTAAGAGCATATTTGGCTGAACTTATAAGCTAATCAAACTAGTTTATAAGAAAATAAATAATAATAATAATAATAATAATAATAATAATAATAATAATAATAATAATAATAATAATAATAATAATAAAAACGTTTGATTCAAGGACTTATAAGTCATTTCAGATGGTTATAAGCAAGTAAAAAACAAGTCATATAACTAGCATTTTCCCCTCAGTCTATAAGCACTGATTTCTTCTTTTTTTTTTTTCTTTATTGTAGATTAAAAAAACTGAAGAAAATTACACCATTAATTAGTGAAAGGTCTTTTATAATCATTTTAGCTTGCATTGCTACTTATACATGTCAACTATTTATAAGTATATATTATCCGAACATTTCTCTACATATTTATCAATTATTTATAAGTATCAACTACTTATACATAAACACGCAAAAATAAACAAAGCCGAATAAGCTCTAAATTTCCATTAGATTCATTTAACATGTTTTTTGATAAAATAATTATGATAGAAAAATATATTTTCGAAAACTTTTTGACTAACACTAAATTACAATCAATGAACAGACATGCTTTCACAACTCCAAAGGACAACCTTGAAAAAAAAGGATAAATTGTGTAAGGACCTTTTGTGATTAATTAAAAGTGTATCACATATCTCACTATGGTATATTAAAAGTACATTAAATTATTCTACTGTTAAAAATTTGTTATCTTTAATTATAATTGAATTGCACACATTCAAATTGCACATCAAGAGAATTTTTTTTGTCTAAATTATTATTTGTTGGTTCAAAAATATCCTTCTGATTCCAACAAAGGATAGAAAAAATTCTCATGACATGCAATGCGATTATAGTTAAAGGTAATAAATTTTTTAGCAAGTCATATACCCTTTTAATGGACTACATAAAAATTATGAGAAATTTTTTATATTATAAAAGGGTCCGATACACTTTCATTACATCCCAAGAATTCCTTACAATTTACCAAAAGAGAGAAAAAAAAAATCCAAAGGACGACATAGTCAATTTGCAGTGTCCCCACCATTATTGACAAAAACAAGTGTGTTTTTCTGGTCGGAAAAATTTTTTACTACAGCTAATCATAATCTGAATTATTATTCTAGTGAATCGAACAAGCATGCATTGAGAATCTCAAAGGACAACATAGTCAATTCGCACGTGTCCCCACCATTTTTGACAAAAACCCAAGTCTTGCTGATCTGTGTCAGTAGCAATTTCATCATCATACCAAATTGACTGTCCAATAAGCAGCTCGTATTTATTTCCAGAATAATACAAATTGTACAGGTAAATGACTTATTTCACTTTTGCAGTACTTGTCTTTCATTATTTTGTCTTTTCTCACTTTTTTTTTTTTCCCAATTGCTACTGATTAAGTATTGAATTTGTATCATAAGAATATTTTTTCTTAAATAACTTTTTCGGGGACGCAATATTAACAGTTTAAAATTTTACCATTTTAATCCCTATCACATTAAATATAATTTAATTCTTAAAAGAAGGAACTGTTTTCAATAATAAATTTGATGTGAGAGTGATTAAAAACAATAAAATTTTATATTAATAAAGGTAAATTATACCGAACTCCTTATAATTTATCATAAGTGTGTTATTTCCTGTAATCTCAAAATAAACACGAAACTCTTTTGTAATTTTAAAATATATAGCACACGTGTCTAAAAAAATAGGCACAAGATCTCTTATGGTTCTCAAAACACATATGGTCCTTGTTTGTACCTAGTTTAAAACTATTAAAAAAAAATGCACTTATGATAAACAAAGGAGGGAGGGGGTCTCTAAACAATTTACCCTATTAATAAACTAATAATATAACATTAACGGGTATAATACTGTACTTCTTAAAAAGAACATCATAAAATAACATGTCAATTTATAATACATTTAATTGACTCCCAACCTTCCACTAAATAATATTTATAACAAAATCCTTCTCTTGCGATTCTATTTTGACTAAAAATGAAAATTATATATAAAACTATTTACTCTTTTTTTTTTTTTTGGGGTCCGGTATGAAACTAGTTACTCAATAATTTATTATTCAATAACATCACAGCAAAGCATAAGAAAAGACCAACAAAATTGTAGAGAAAGAGTGAGGCTTAACAGCAAAGAAAAGCAAAGCAATGGGGTAAGACAGAGACACAGAACAATACCAACTGAGTTGTCTTGGTGGAAAAAAGAAAGAAGAAAAGAAGAAGCTGCAAAAAAATCAAAAATCCCAAAACCAAAATTTTCTTCTTGGTGAGTTTTTTTCCCTTGTAAAGTTGCAATCTTTACATGTTCAGCATGTTGAATTATACGTACACATACATGTAGAGAAGCATACGTGAAGTTGGATGTGTATACAGTATGCGTATATATGTTTGTGTAGTGTATATCACTGAGTAAAAATCACTTCTTTTGTGTGTTGATGATCAGTTTTTTTAAGTAGAATCCTATTAATTGCTTTGATCATATGTAAAATTTTTGACTCTTTCTAGTTTTTCATCATATGAGTTTTTTTCTTTTCTAATTTTAGTTGTTTAAGTAAAATCATTTAAGGCTGTAGATAACAAAAAGCAAAGTATTTTCAACCTTTATCTAGACCTGTCCATCATAGGAGTTTCGTGTATCGAATTGTCATCTGAGCCAAATAATGATTTGGTCTGAGATGCATTTCTTTTTTGCCCCCTTGTTTGTGTGCTATTTGGATTATGATGCTGCAGTAGCTGAATGAACAAAAAAAAAAAAAAAAAAAAAAAAAAAAAAAAAAAAAAAAACAACTTAATTTTGGAGGTTTGGTGGCCATGTAGCATATGATGCTTCTTGAATTTGAGAGATGTAGTCAAAATTCTGATCATCTGGCGTTTTCTCTGTTATGGTTTTCATGGGTTTTTGTCATTGATCAGGTACTTTAAGATTCGGATAAGAGGCAGCAGTTGCAGTTTCGACATAATCTCAGACTTGGATTTCATTAACCAGGTAGTTGGCTTATAGATTTTTATGGTCTTGAATCTTGATTATGATTTCCTGCTATATATGGTTTGTCAAAATGAATTGCTAAATTTGCATTCTTGATTATGGAGTAGGTACAGAGGATTGATTGATCACCCAATTCTGTTTTATTAGTGTTGAATTGGGTGTCTGAAAGAGTCATTTAGCTTGTCCTGTAGCAGGCACGCAGAAGATGGCGACTCTAATGCACACTCAATCTAGGCGAATGTACTCTTGGTGGTGGGATAGCCACATTAGCCCGAAAAATTCAAAGTGGCTTCAAGATAACCTCACAGGTATTTCTGATGTTAAAAGGATGGTAACGTCACTTTTTCTAGAGCACATCGAATCTGCAGATTCTCCTCCCAAATGACTGAACTATTTGTGGAATCAATCTTGATATCTGAGTTGAAATTCTATTTGTTGTGTTGGCTGAATTGCTTTTAGTTGTGTTTTCATAAACTCTCTGCATTCTCTTAAGCTAGTATTTTTCAATGTGTTTAGCAGGAGAATGTAATTGCTTGGTTGTGGTGGCTGCTAAGTGTTTCCTTCTTAAGCAAATTTTGTCAATGTTTGATCCCAATCTTGATATTCTCGATGTCTTAGTTGAACAAGTTGGCATGACACACATGCATACTTTAGCCATTTATCCTTATAGTTATAAGCCTATATTCCATATGCATGGTTTTTTCACAAGAAGTGGTTGAGCATTTTACTCATAAGATTTGATTGTGAAAAAAAAAATAAAAAAATTTGAAATATTGGATCCAAGAGTTACTATTGAGCAATGACTTTAATTTTCTCAAATGAAATTACTTTCCCCCCGCACATATACTCTGGTTGTGGTTACTGTCTCAATATTACAGTCCTTTTATTTAGTGTCCCATATTGTGAAAGTTTGGACGAAAGCAATTAATTTTCTTAACACTTTCTTTCTTATTTCTTTCTTGTTCTCTCCAGATATGGATTCCAAACTCAAAACAATGATCAAGCTCATTGAAGAAGATGCTGATTCCTTTGCAAGAAGGGCAGAGATGTTCTATAAGAAACGTCCGGAGCTTATGAAATTAGTTGAAGATTTTTACCGAGCATACCGTGCTTTGGCGGAAAGATATGACCACGCAACTGTTGTGATTCGCCAAGCCCATCGGACTATGGCAGAAGCTTTTCCCAACCAAGTTCCGCCAATACTTGGAGACGATTCGCCAGCGTATTCTGCTTCTGAAGATGATCCTAGAACGCCTGACTCAATCCACACACATGCACCGTTTCAAAATGAAGATGTCCAAAAGGATGCTTTCGAAGCCTCATCGTCTCATTATTATGATGTGAAAAATAATGACGAAAATACAGAAGATTCTGATTTTGTGGCTAGGAGAAAGGGTTTTAAACAAAGCCATAATTTGTTTGGGTCTGACGACTATCATAAACTTGGAGAACGGAGGGTTAGGAAGGGCCTCAATTTTCAAGACATGGACGAGAATGAACAAAGTGGGGAAAGTGGTAAGGATCATAGCTTTCAGCCCTTGCCTGAGTCTGGGCAGGTCCATGAACCCGAGGAGATTCTGAAATTGAGGAAAGCACTTGCAGAATTAGAAGCTGAAAAGGAAGCTGGCCTTATTCAATATCAGCAGAGCTTGGATAAGTTGTCTAAGCTGGAAGCAGGAATCTCTCTTGCCAAAGAGGATTCCCAAGAACTTAGCAAACGAGCAGGTATAGCCGAAGCTGAAGTTCAGAACTTGAAGGAAGCCATCACCAAATTAGAGGCTGAGAAAGACGCAAATCTTCTGCAATATCATCAGTGCTTGGAAAAGATTTCTAGTCTAGAGGATGTCATATCTCAGGCTGAAACAACTGCAAGGGAACTTGATGAAAGAGCTAGTACAGCTGAAACTCAATCTCAGTCCTTAAAAGATGAACTTGCGAAGTTAACTTCTGAAAAAGATGCGGCTCTTGATCAATATGTCCTATCCCTTGAGAAGATATCAAACCTTGAGAACAGATTAGAACTTGCTGAAGAAGATGCCAGAAAGTCGAGTGAGCGAGCCAGAAAAGCGGAAAGAGAGATTGAAACTCTAAGGCAAGAAATTTCCAAGTTGTCCGAGGAGAAGGAAGCTGCAGCCACCCAGCACCGGCAATGCCTGGAAACCATTTCCAGTCTAGAGAATAAGCTCTCAAGCTCCCAGGAGGAGGCTCAGAGGCTCAGAATTGAAATTGATACTGGAGTTGCGGAGTTAAAGGGTGCTGAAGAGCAGTGTGCTATGCTAGAGAGATCAAATGAGTCACTTCATGCTGAATTGGAATCTTTAACACTGAAGATGGGGACTCAAGGACAAGAGCTTTCAGAGAAGCAGAAGGAAGTTGGTCGTCTATGGAGTTGTGTACAAGAAGAGCGCTTGCGTTTTGTGGAGGCTGAGACTGCTTTCCAGACTTTGCAGCACTTGCATGCTCAAGTTCAAGAGGAACTACACACTGTGGCTTCGGAGCTGCAGAACAGAATCCAAATGTTAAAGGATGTAGAAGCTCAGAATCAGGAATTGCAGAATGAAGTTTTGAAAATTAAGGAGGAGAACTTGAGTCTCAACGAGCTGAATGTATCTTCAGCCATGTCAATAAAGAACATGCAGGAAGAGATCACCGTATTAAAGGATGTGATAGGCAAACTTGGGGAGGAGGTCGAGCTTCGAGTGGATCAAAGAAATGCTCTTCAGCAAGAAATTTACTGTCTAAAAGAAGAACTAAATGACTTGAACAAGAAACATCTCTCCATTTTGGAGCAGGTGCATGCAGTGGGCTTCAAACCAGAGAGCTTAAAATCATCTGTAACTGAACTACGGGACGAGAACTCGAATTTGAAAGAATCATGTGAGAGAGAAAGAAGCGAAAAACAAACTCTTCTAGATAGACTCGAAATCTTGGGTCAGCTTCTTGAGAAAAACTCCATTCTGGAGAATTCGCTTTCAGATTTAAGTGCTGAACTAGAGGGTGTTAGAGGAAAGATAAATGCTTTGGAAGAATCATGCCATTTTCTTCTGAAGGAAAAATCAGTTCTTCTTGATGAGAAGGCCAGTTTAGCAAGTCAGCTCCAAGCCGCAAATGAGAATTTGGAGAAACTCTCTGAAAAGAACAGAGTTCTTGAGAATTCACTTTCTGATGCACATGATGAACTTCAGACATTGAAGGTGAAATCAAAAAGCTTGGAAGATTCGTGCCAGCTACTTGTGGATCAGAAGGCTGGTCTTGCCATTGAAAAGGATAATCTCGGTGCTGAGTTGGAAATTACTCTACTAAGATTGGAAGAACTGGAAAAGAGACTTGCAGAAGTTCAAGAGAGATACTTGACGGTTGAGAAAGACAAGGCATCTGCACTTTGCAAAATTGAAGAGCTGGAGACTTCCCTTGATGAAGAGAAGCAAGAGCATGCCACTTTTGCCCAAATGAACGAGAAACGCTTTGCTCTCATGCAATCTGAAATGCATCTGTTGCAAGAAGAATGCCAATTAAGAAAGCGAGAATATGATATACAGTTGGATAGAGCTTTACATTCTGAAATTGAGATCTTCATGCTACAAAGATGTGGTGAAGATCTCAAAGAAGCAAACAAATCTATGTCGATTAAGTATGAGAAACTCTTAGAGGCATCCACACTATCAGAAAATCTGATTTTGCAATTACAAAAGGAGAACATTGAGCAACAAAATGCAGTGACATCGTTGTCTCATCAAACCAGTATCCTAAGAAAGGGAATCTTTCCATTGTTGGGTGCGCTTGATGTTGTCTTAGATGGTGCATGTCAGAATACAATTGAGCACGACCTGTTAAATCTGACCTCTGTGTTACACAAAATTGAAGAGATTAAACAATCTTTAGAAAAAACTGAGGAGGAAAATCAGCAGCTAGGTCTTGAGAAGATGGCACTGGTTTCACTGCTTCAGCAACTAAGATTAGATGCAGAAGCTCTCGCAGTGGAGAAAAGCAACATTGAGCAGGAGCTCAAAACCAGGAATGAGAACTTCTCATTGCTGCAGTGTGAGGTGGTGAAACTTCAGAACATGAATGAAGAACTGAAAGTAAAATTGACAGAGGGAAATCATAGAGAGGAAGCTTTGATGACTGAGCTAGGGAGCTTGCAGAGGAACTTATTGGATGTACAAGGGTCTCTGAAAGATTTACATACAGAGAACTTGAAAATCCTAGAAGAAAAACAGTCCTTGATAGAGGAGACTTTACTCTTAAAGGACAGTAATTATACCCTGGAAGAGGAAAACTATGATATGTGTGGTGAAATGTTATCCACAGCTTACCTCTCTCTGATTTTTAAGAATTTTATTGATGACAAAAACTTGAAGATTCAAGAGCTTGGTGAACATCTGGATAAACTTCAGCTTGTCACTGAAACCATTCAAGAAAAGCTGAACTCAACAGAGAGGACATTAGAAGAGCTACAAATTGAAAATGATATCCTTAGGGAGAAATTGCAGATGTCAGAGGATGAGCTGAAGGTTGTTACCGGAATTAGAGATATATTAAGGCCTGAAATTGAAACGGCAAAAAACCTGTTGCATGAAGAGCAGGAAAAGGCAAAGTTTCAGAAAGAAAATTTCCAGTCTGAACTACAAAAGCAAATGAATGAGATTGAGATATTGGAGTCAAATGCAGCTGCACTTTTTGGTCAACTGCAGACGTCCACTGTCTACCAAGTTCTGTATGAACAGAAGATTCATGAGCTCACTGAAGCTTTTGACGGCATAAGTGATGTAAGTACTGTCAAAGATAATGATATTAAACTGCTGAAAGAGAGGGTAGGGATGCTGACTGCTGAAAATGAAGGTCTCAATTTCCAATTGGCTGTATATGGCCCTGCAGTGGCTTCTTTGAAAGACTGCATATCTTCTCTAGAGAACAAAACATCTTCGCAAGGGAAAATTCATAAAGCTGAAAACAGAGACGTGAAGGTACTGCATATCTTTGTGAGTGTATCATGCGTGGATACTCTTGACAAACTTATGCTAGATTTTTCTTTTCATAAAACTTATTCATTTATTTATTTATTTTATAAAACTTGAAGTAAGATAATAATAAATCTGAAGTCAAACATTCAATCATTACAAGGCAGCAATCCTAGGAGAAAAAACTAATAATAATAAATCTGAACTGAAACTAATAAAATTCTTAAATCTTTTTTAAACTGGGATGAAGACCGTCTGCAGATTTTCCTGTTTCTAATTTATAGGCTGCATAGCAAATTGTCATGGGCTTGCTTATTTATTTGTTTAATTTCAGGGTGCTGAAGTGGCAAATGATTTGGATGAAGATCATTTTGTCGATGATGAAAATGTCATGGTGTCAGATGCGTTTTTGGAATTGCAAAGTCTGCAAAATAGGATTCATGCCATTGAGGAAAAGGTGGTTGCAGAGGAGCAGCTTGTCATGCAGGAGAAGTCAGATGTGCATGCCCAGCTAGAGGCTGCACTGCGGCAGATTGCAGAGCTAAAATCTGTGAGCAGTCGCAGAAAAAACTTTAAGGCAACAACCGAAACATCTGAAGCAGAGAATGCGCTTTTGACAAAAGACATCATACTTGACGAAGCATCTGAATGTTCACCCGATGGAGATAACAGGAAACAGCATGTTGAACCTGATAATCCTGATCAAGATAACAGAATTGGCCTTGCTGTTGACAAAGCGGAGGAGATGATCACTCCAGCCCCTGAAGAAAAGACTAACTTCTGTCGGATAGAATCTGTAAGGAAACTGGAGGGTGAATATCCCGCTTCAGATGCACCACTTGAGAAGGAATTGAGCATTGACAGATTAGAGTTCTCCAAGAATTCGATGGACCATATTCAAGAAGGGAACAATAGGAAGGTCTTACAGAGGCTAAATTCTGATGTGCAGAAGCTTATGAATCTTCACATTACGGTTCAGGACTTGAAAAGGAAACTCGAGATTACTGGAAAGAGCAGAAAGGGCAAAGCTGTAGATGAATCTGATACTTTGACAGAGCAGTTGGAAGAAGCTGAGGCTGCCATCCTCCAATTGTTTGATCTCAATGGAAAATTGATGAAAAGTATGGAAGGTGGTTCATTTTCCTCTGATAATAAATCCACAAAGGAGTCCGGAGATTTTGGAAGCGCAAGACGGGAAATTTCTGGGCAGGCCCGAAGGATATCCGAAAAAATTGGCCGTTTGCAGCTGGAAGTACAAAAGATCCAGTTTGTTCTGCTGAAACTTGATGAGAAAAGAGAAAGCAAAGGAAGGAAAAACCCTTCCGAGACAAATAGAAGAGTTCTCCTCCGAGATTATCTCTATGGCCATACGAAGGGAAAGAAATCACCTTTTTGTGCATGTATCCAGCCTAAAACACATGGAGACTAACCATAGTAGCATTTCATCAGCATACCTTTGGAGGTACAATGAGTAGCCATTTTCTCTCTTGTTTATAGTTATACGTTTTTCCATTTTTGAGGTTTTCCCTTCTACAGATGCTATTGAAAGAGATGCATATATTTGTATTCAAGATTTTCTATTCATCGAGGCAGTTCGTGGGTAGTTGACTGTGATATCTTTGTCTGCGATACTAACAAAATCACAAGAAAAATGCTTCTGTCCCTCTCATGCTATTTGTATATTGAATAATGCATGAATCCTGATTATCAACAAACATGGAAACTGTAAGAAAACTGCATTATCCCATGTTTAGAGATTTTTGAGTCCTACGATATCGTATAGGATGTTCGGTGACTCTACAATAACATTAGAATTGAAATCCTGCGAAGTGTCAACAGCAAAAGAAGATAGGTTCTGAAAAAATATTTTTCACTCTTACCACCCCAAAATTAAAATTCTAAAACCATATGTATGGCATTACTTCGTGATTGGATCAACACCTACAATCTTCAACACCAACTATCCACTAGTATTTGCAGAATCGCTACCCTCAAGGCAAGAGCAATGAAGGGGGTCCGGTCTTCCTCAGTAAAGAGGGAAAAAGATCACAAAAATCAAAAGAAAAAAAGGGGGTCCGGTGTTCCTCAGCATCAATGTCTAAGTTTGTGTAAAAACCCATTTGAGTATGGCGTGTTACAGCCACCTAGTATTCTAATCGTAATGCATGGTGAAAGAAAGTGTAGTTCAGTGATTTCACTTCTTGCTGAGTTCGAGTACCTTAGGTGCATAAAGAAACTATTATCGACTCTCTTTATAAATTTTCTTTTTAAAAGAAATAATAAGTTGTAGTGCACGGTGATGATAATTATTCCCAATTACACACACACACACACACATATATATAGATAGCATATGAACTCAGGCAGCACATGCTGCAGAAATTGCTAACAGAATCTACAATTCTAATTGATACGTGAATACGTCGGCCTATGAGTTTGACTCTTCCCCTTTCTTCTTCCTCCTCGGAACCAGGCACGATGAAAGAGACTAAACCCAGATCATACACCGTGCGCGGCACAGATTATTCAACAAAATCAAGCTTCATAAATGCATACAATTTGACCTTTGTTGAAGGAGGGTAATCAGAGTACACTACAGAGTTTTATGTACTACACAAATATATCAAAGACAATCCAATGAGGAAAAAGAAACACAGAGGAAAAACGACATCTATATGCATCAGAGGCTCTCTAACTATCAGCAGCTCTGAAGATGGTCAACAGCGAAAGGAAGAGGTTAATGATATCTAGGTACAAGGCAACAGCAGCCCAGATGTACTCATCATAGGAGTAGCGCTTGATCAGATTGTCAGTGTCGTATATAATGTATCCGCAGAAGATTATTGATGCCAGACAACCATAGATCATCGCTGAGACCTTACCCAGAGGGAAGAAAATCTAACAAAAAGGCAAGATAAAAGGCATGTCAGCATGCTTAAAAATTAAAATCCACAAACAAGAAATACGGATATAAAATATAGAGAGAGGTCCACAAACCTGAATCAATGAAAACAACAGGAGCACCATAAGAGCACCGAACAAGAACGGCCCAAGGAAATTGAAATCATGGCCTCTCTTTGCTGCCCAGAATGTGTACAAAGTGAGACTGATGACCACCACAGCAGTCAGGATGACAGACTCCAGAATAACTTTCCCTGTCATGCAAATTCAAGCAGCAATAGTGTAAATATATCAACGACAAATGGTACCAAGCAAAATGGAACAGTGTAATGTTCTAAAACTAAAGATGGACACTGGATGATACAGCATGCTATAAGCTTAACTCAACCTCATATGCAATAACAGTTTTCAGTGATGGGTAGTGTGTGCAGTGCTATGATTAGGAAGCAAGTTCTGATTTCTTATACAATTCCAAACGCTATCATATACTAACCAAATATCTCATATTCTACTACCCAACCAAGAGTTTTAATGGACATAACTCTTCAACTCAAACTGAATTACATCGTAAAACACCAATTGCTACACATAGAATACAGCTGATACAAGATTATATGAAAGCAAAATATGATACTGCAGCTAACAACATCTGGGAAAAGACAAGTTATTAGGCAACGCAAGTGTTTCAAAGCTAATAATCCACAAATACATAAACCATTTCATGGAATTAGATGGAAAATGATTCCCTTCTCTGGACATTTATTTACTATCACATTATTGCTTATCTCCTTTTCCTCTACAATCCCTGATGGGGTACCAGGAGGCTCGACAGGGAGCAGCCTATTGATGTGTGTCATTTGTGCATGTTTGCATCTAGTTTTTGCATGCATATTTAAGGGTGTTCAGAGCATAATTGAGTGCGCTTAGTATAAAGTTTATGCATATTTGTTAATATTCGTACTTAATGTATTTAGGTGCATAAATACTATACTAAGTGTTATATTCCATGTTTTAGGAATGTTTTGGAAGGGGTCAAGCGTATACGAGGAAGAAATGAGCTAACGGATGAAGACCGGAAGAAAAGAAATAAAGAAGAGAGCATTCTGATCCAGCCAGTAGGCTTAGATGAAGAGCCGGTCGACCGTCTAGGTCGACCGGCCGCTCCAGAGAATAAAAGATTTAGAGCCGGTCGAGTTCCTCAAAAAGCTGGTCGACCGGCCAGTCCAGAGAGCATCAAGATTGAAGCCGGTCGAGCAAGAAAGAGTAGCCGGTCTAGGTCGACCGGTTGTGCGCGGAAGAAATCTATAAAAGCTCGTTTCAGCCCAATTTCGAGGGGAGGAACTTTTATTCTAAAATCTTAATAAACCCTAACCTCGACCCACTACACAAAACACCCTAAACCATCATCTAAACCCCACACCAAGCTAGGATTGAAGCATTAAACAAAGATTTGAAGGATTTGTACGGATTTGGAAGCAAGAATTTAGGGAAGTTCTTCTTGTTCTTTCTCTATTTCTTGTAAATATGTTGCTAGATTAGGCTAGATTTAGGGTTGATTATTGTTGTATATAAGATTAGGGCTTTGAATAATGGATTTGTGTAGATCTTTGGCTCTCTTAATACATGTTTATTTACATAAATTTATGGCATGATTCAATATGTCTATGTATTGGAAATCAAATATGTCTATGTGTTTGTTAAAATGCCTAAGTGAATATGCATGTGTTATTTGTGCTTCAAACGCTCTTATCTACTTATATGGGTGATGTGATTGTGCTTAGTCTCATGGCTTTGCTTAGTAGAGTAGGCTTTAGCTTTAAATCCAGCTAATAGGTTACATGCTTTGCTTAGTCGAGTTTAGGTGCTAGTCCTTGGCTTTAAATCCAGCCAAGCGGATAAGTTAACCTAGACTAGAGTATCCCTCACCCACGTTAGTGTTGGTTAATCGAGCTTTAATGTCACGTAGTGTTTAGGTGCTAGTCCTTGGCTTTAAATCCAGCCAAGAGGATAAGTTCTAAGCACGGATTGCGTAGGCTAGGAGGGATTGGCACTTAGCTTTAAATCCAGCTAACGGGTTGAACCACTAGTATTGGTTAAGAGAGCCCCGATCAACACAACGGCAATAGAAGTCCCGAGCCTTAGATAGACATCATCTGTTATCATAGCCCAAGTCTTGTTGCAATGCAATCGCCCTAAGTCCCCTTCTTCTTTATTAGTGTTTCCTTCCTTAGTTTGGCTCCTTTAAGTTCCTCCACAGATTAGTTTTTATTTTCCTTTTTCCGAGCTCCCTTTCATCCCAAAGTAAGTACACACACGCACGTAGCTAGTTTAAGGCCCTCGAGCACATAGAGACTAAACTAAGGTAGCCTCCCTATGGATTCGACCCCGCACTTGCACACACTGTACTACACACGTCCCGTGCACTTGCGGGCTATTTAGGCTTGTGCTCAAATTGCGGTATCACCTATCATCACATTGGCAAGGGTGATGGAATTCCAGCACAAAGCTATATTCCAGGTCAATTGATCAACACGGCATCAAAGCCGACAATCAAAACGACAGAGTAATCCAACAACAAATATATGTAGTCAATTAATCTGTAAAATTCACAGTCCAAAAGTTGCCAGTCTGCCAACATAGACTCTATTCCGTATACAAGTAATTAGTGCCATCCATGAATAAATCACCATCGTTAACACTAAAATATGAATAAATTGCAGCATTTGTACATAGCAACAAGTAAAGAAAAGGATACTCATCCAGAAATAATACAGTCGCGTTACGAGCTTACTAATCGGAATACTCTGCCCACGAATACATAATCAAACTAAATAAGCAAGATACAGGAAAGCACATAGATAGAGAGAAAAGGTAAAGGAAAGCACATAGACAGAGAAAAAATTTTAAAAAGAAAAAAGTATAACTTACCACTGGTGTAGGAACAAGTCAAGCCAACGGCAAAAGCTATCGCCACAGTGAATATCCCAAGCAGAATGTAGTTTACCGGATGCTTCTGATAGTAGGCATACAATGGGCACAACACTGCGTTTACAGCCAAAGGAGAACCAAAAAATAAATTAATTAATTAATTAAATCCAAGAAACGAAGTCAACGGGGAAAATGGGGCACAGAATTCTTTTCCTCTAAATAAGGTAACTGAGTGCACAGAACTCCCATTATGCACCGTTTTCAAAATTGATAACAAATTAGATTCGCACCAACAAATGAAGTGATGATAACAGGAAATACCCTTTTGACAATTTAACCTTTTCCCTCAAAATAAAGGCAATTGGATGCACAAAACTCTCGTTATGCACGATTCTCAAAACAAGACGCATACCAATAAACGAAGCAATGATGCGAACAATCGAGAAAATGAGTTAAATGCCCTAATTTAAAAAAAAAAACCAAAAATGCCACATTTCTTAAACTAATGAGTTAAATTTAACTTCTTTTTTCTCGAAATAAAGGTAATTACAGTACACGAAACTCTCGTTATGCGCAAACTTCGAAACAAAACACGTACCAATAAACGGGGTGATGATGAGAACAATATAGAGAGCCAATCCGGCGCCAGTGGTGAAAAACACCTGAATAGGATGAACAGAGACAACAACAGCGGCAACAGCGATGGTGAGAATCAACTGAACAGAAATAATCGAATAAATCTTCCTGATGAAACCCCATCTCAGTTCAGCACTCTCCAGCATCATCGGGTACAGCGGCCTGCTGCTCCCGCTCTCCAAGTCTCCATCTTTCCAGTACCCCTGGTTCCACATCTTCGAGGGCACTCTGGTAATTTCAACCCCTCTATTCTTCTTCTTCTTCTTCTTCTTCTTTAACTAACAAAAGCTTGTTTGTGTTACTCTTGAAGATTCAAGACTCGTGAAATGTGTATGTATTGAATATTTATATATAGCTCTTGTTTTCTTTTCTTCTTTTGATTTTGGGAAAGTTCTTGACTCGTCGAGAGCACACGTGTGGTGGAAAGCTGGCACGTGAGAATGTGTTGGGGGATAAATAGATTTATCGAAACTACCTAACGTTCTGGACTTGTCTCGGTTGGTCGGTCTCCCCTCCTTGGTTAAGTACTTGTTTAGTTTTTTAAAATATATATATATATATATATATTAAAAATATATATTACTTTTACAATAATTACTTGATTTGATTTTTTTAAAAATTAAAATTTAACAAAAAAAAGCACAAATACAATTTTTTTAAAAAAACAAAAAATTTCAATTTTTCAAAAAAAATTATTTTTCAAAAGTTGTTAGAAAAAACGCTTTTAAAAAAGTTAATTCAAACGAGCCCCAAGTTTCCTAAGCAACATGTACGTTGTTTTGTGAGTTGTCAGGGGAACTTATATCGTACACTCGCATGTGCACAGTACAACGTGTAGGTGCGGTACAACATACATCTGCGACTTTAAATACACTAAACAAACAACTCATTAATACTGAATAAAGGTAATCTATGAATTTTATTGAACAAATAGCTTACGAATATTGAACAAATAGTCTTTTATTCTGAGCAACCATGTTTTCATGTATATATGTTTGTTAATTTTATAATTGCCAACAAATATTGTGATGATCTGTAAATTTTATTAATTTTATACTTGTCAACAAATATTGTAATGATCTGTAAATTTTAATGGACAAATGACTTATAAATACTGAACAAATAGCCTTTTTATTCTGAACAAATATCTGTGATTATTTTCATGTATAGATGCTTATCAATTTTACACTTATCAACATATATTGTGATGATATATGGATTTTACTGGACAAACAGATTATGAATATTGAATAAATAATTTTTTTCATTCTAAACAAATATCTGTGATTGTTTCCATATATAGATGTTTATGTAAATTTCACTGAACAAACAACTTATAAATATTGATAAACATCTGTGACTATTTTTATGTATAGATGCTTCTATGGATTTTACTGGATAAACAACTTATGAATACTGAACAAATAGTTTGGTATACTATACTCTGTATTCCTACAAGTGCATGATATAATTTGCACTGTTAGGGGCTATGAGGGTGTTCGCCTTTGCTTTTCTAAATTTTGGGCAAAATTCCATTAGCCAATTTTTAAATTATAAGAGTAAACACAAACTTATAACAAAACATAAGAAGGCTCCATGCAATTTACCCTTAAATTCTTTATATTTATAAATAAATAATAAATAAGTTAGAAAAATGTTGAATAAAATGTACTTATAAATTGTTAATACATTTGGCAAATATATGTTTATAACTTATAAGTAGTAGTATTTTTTAAAATAATTAAAAAGACATTTCATTAAAATAAGAAAGTGTTATTTTTTAAAAAAAATGGTAGAATTGTCTTTTTCTTGTCCAACCACCTTCTTTATCCATATGTTACCTGCTTAAAAGGTGTTTATAAGCCGATTTTACTAAATATGTATTTTTGTTTCAGCAAAGCCAAACACCCTCTTAAGAGAGACTCGTACGGTTACCAGCTCGTTCGAATTGATTGTTTAAAAGATATATTTTATATAATTTTTTATAGGAGTATTATTTTAGAAGTTAATAGCTTTTGAAAATAAGTTGATTCCGCTTTTTGAGAATTTTAATTTTTTTAAAAATCAATGCAATTATTTATTATAAAAATTTATATTTTAAAAAAAATAGTTTTTCATGGACAAAAAGAAAACTAATATAAACAGACCTTATGTATGCTATTGAGAAGAAAAAGTAGAAGATAGTACTGTAAATAACGGAAAGGGTAAATAGCATGATTTCTTGTATTTTTTTTAAATAAACAAGATTTTTTTTAATATAATTTTCAAAAGTTAAATTTGATGAATGATTAAAACGATCATATGTAATACACACGCACGCAAACACACACATACATATATATCCAAAATTTTCTCTCATACCATTATTTTTATATGTAATTAATTTTGAATCACATGACTAATCCTTTCCTCGCTGCAGTAAGTTCACGGTTTCGTTTTTGTTCTTTTTATTGGCTCTTCTTCCATCATCGTCGTTGTTATTGTTATTATTATTATTATTGTTATTGTTGTTTTTGTTTTTGTTGTTATTTTTCTAGTTCGCTAACTAGAATGATCTTTAAAAAAATTATTTTAGATAGTAGAATAATTCTTTCATATTCTTTTAAGTTAAATGATTAAAAACATTTTTATTAATTACTTTCGTTGCCATTTACCTTTTTTATTAAAATAATTAGAAATACTTTCCCCTTCTTAATCACGTGCATATACATATATATATATATGTATATATATGTGTGTGCTCGTTCTTTTGACTAATTTTGTTTATGTCTGTGATAGTGTTGATTGCTCTTATGAATAACATTTTGGGCGAATGTAGATTGATTGTTTTTATGAAAAAAAATATTTTTCTGAAAAGTGCTTTTAAAAAAATTGGAACTTTAGGAGAAAAAAAAATTCAAATTCAAATTTTTATTTAAATTAAAATTTTTAACTTTTTTTTTTCAAAAAATACGTTTTGAAAGACCAATCCAAATAAACCTCCGGATTGTGTATAACCATTTCTTTACTTAGGGCCCCAACAATATACAAGAGGATTATGTAGGTTATGTGAACGGATATGGCTGAAATGAGCAGGTGGTGAATATAATAATTTCCAGCAAGTCCCTTTCCAAGAAAAATAAAAAATTTAAGGTCTAGCGATATATTTGTTAGTTAAATCTAGCTGCCCTAAATGTCTACTTGTAACTTAACATATAAAGCAAATAATAATGAGAAAATAGACCCCAAAACGATAATACGGTTACGTAATTTATGTAATTTTTCGGAGATGATGAATTTCTATTTTGAAAAATCAATATTGGAACATACCTTAACTATAAAAAGAAGTGATTTCAGGCTCGAGTTATTTTTCTGATAATTTTTTTTAAATATAAGTATCAAATTTTAATGTCATAAATGGATTGTTGGCTTGGGATTTTATTGAGCTATCAGGTTTGCGTTGGATGTGTGTGTGAGCATGTGTTTGTTGAGCATTATTAAAATTCCATTCTTTTTTCATTTATTACATTGACTTCTTAAATTAGGTGCAAGTCAAGATTCTTTTACGTCGCATGATTTTCGTCGTTTAGAAAACGCAACGTTGGATGTGAAGACTTGGAATTGGTCGTAGTTGGATAAATTCACAAATGTGAGTTGGTGATACTTTGATATTTTCATGAGGACCTAAGCTACCACATATTTTATACCCCTCTTGTGCTTTTTCTCATTATATATAAGTTATGGTCAATATATGATATGATATCATAGCCGCCTTAGATAATATAATTGTTATTGTTAGGATATACTTTTTTTATATAAAAAAATTTCAAGTTTCAAGTTTATTATATAAAATTTTGAGTAACTCTTCTCATAAATTAGTCAGTCGAGTTTTTTTTAGATAAAACCTAAGTGTTTCCTAATATGATAACAAAGTTAAATTTTGGCTTGAATTTTCGTATCATTCACATGTGATTTATTTTTAACTGCTTCACTCATGGGAACTCTTGATTTTCGGTTCTTGTTGATACCTGACAAATCAACAGAAACAACAACATATTTTCTTTGGATCTTCGATCCCTTAAGTTTAATTGTTGTAGGTTTTATTTCTGGTGCATGGCATCCGACAAAGTATTGTAGAGTGAAATTGATTTCCACTATGTTACATATAGCTTAGCAAAACCATTACATCTTTTGTTCTTGTTTGCTCATTGGAATCTTATGTGAACCGTTTGTTCTACTCTAAATCCTAGATGACTTCATTGTTACGAGGTCATAACTAGGTTTAGGAATTTAATTAAGTACCAGCCGATATTAATTTGTCAGGGTTCGTCACTAATTTTGACCAAATGTCTCATATGCTTTTAATTAGTTTGCGAAGAATGCAAAACTCTTCCAAAAATAGAGTGATGTTGATGCTACAATTAAGATTTAACATTATCATTGTAATTTAACACTTGTGAAATATTCACGTCATTTGTTATAATTTTTAATAATTTATAATTATTAGATTACAGTTATAATATCGTATTATGCTAATCTAATGCCAATGGCCTTGTAGTTCGATGAATCTAATCCCGTAGACAAATTCATATCAATTATCGTGAGAGTTATAATTCTCTTCGATCCATAAATAGTACAAACTATTTCGCTTCCATAACTAAAATAATTCGAGTTTCTTTTGCCTTGTTCCTAAACATAATAACGTTGAATTTAAGATAAGTTGAACTTAGCTATGACTAGAATGAAGTCTCCAAGTTACTTCTTATAAACTTCTATTTGTTCCTGAGCATAATAACGTTGAATTTCAGATTCATTGAACTTAGCTATGACTAGAATGAAGTCTCCAAGTTACTTCTTATAAACTTCTAATATCTTTCATAGCAAAGGAATGTTCTTTCAGAATTGAAAATATCAAACTTCAAGATACATAATTCCATCAAAAAGAGGTATGGTCAAAGTTAGTTATACATAAAGTTTATTAGAAGTTACCCTAAGAAGCTATAAGGATCAAATTGACTTATTGAAAACTAAGGCTTGCTCTCTGTCAAAAAGAGACATGACCCAAGTTAGTTATATACAGAGTTTACTAAACGTTACAAAAAGAAGTTACAAGAATCAAACTGACTTATCAAAAACCAAAACTTGTTCTATGTCAGAAAGAGATATGATTCAAGTTAGTTATGCACAAAGTTTATCCGAAGTTACTGTAAGAAGCTACAAAAATCAAAATGACGGATCGAAAAACAAGATGTGAGCAAGTCTCCGGGCCACCTGTATTATTAGTTCTCTGCTAATTGATAAAAAATTGTTTGATAATTTATCAACCACAATCCTTGAGAAATTAAACCAATAAACAAAGGCTTAAAGTAAAGAGCCTTCCTATACGATATATATATATCCGTGGACGAAATTGGACCAACCGTATGGCCCAATCTGAAATTTTCAAGGCATATAAAGGATGTGGTTTCATGTCCTCGTTGGACTGGTTAAATCAAGCCCATCGCCTTGAGTACAATAATTGGCCCACCTACGCTTTGCTACGCTTGTAAACTTGAGTTTCTTCTGTCAAAACGTAGCCCGCAATGATGATTTACATGTCACTTTGTATCCCTTATTTTTAACCTTTTGCGACAAATATTACCCTTACTATTTTATTTTAAACACTTATTGTCCCTAAACTGAAGCACATCTGTTAAAATTCTAAGTAAGATTATTTTTGTACCCTTTATTTTATTTATTTCTTTTTCTCTTCTTCTTTTAACCCCTTCTTTCCTACTTTTATACCTCTCCTTTGATCCTCACACCTATTAATCTATCATTACACAATTGATAAAAATCACATGCACAAAACAAATGAAATCAAATGCATCATATTCTTGTAAGCGCAATATAGGATCGTATACATAAAATTACAATATAAAATTCAAAGACATAATTGATAGCGGAAGCACATACCTGTTTGAGCCATTATTGTTAAAGAATTGTTGTTGAAGAAATAACTGTCACCCAGTCTAGACTTAAATCTTTCTCTCCCTGCTCTACTCAATATTAACAGATGCTTATGGGAACAACTGTTAAGTTAAGGGTAGGAGATGGGACCTAGCCTTATTTATAATAAATTTTGACAATCCTACCCATAAAAGGATTTATCAGAATATATAGGCTTATGCACAAAAGAACCGTATGAATTTATGAGGTGGACTGAAACGAATATGATCACAAAGCCCAACTTGTGAACCAGATGTTCAACTTATTTTATAAAACCAAAAATAATTAACGGTAGTCTACTCTAAAGAGAAATTTTCCAACAATTCTTAGAGACAGAAGGCCTTCTTTAGTTAAATGAAACTTAAACTAATGTGTAAATAATTGAGAAGTTGGTCTATTGCCAATTTTTGTTGGCTTTTGTGAATCTTGATAATTATTTTAGAGCAAACAAAACTACCACTACTAGAAATTGTTGAATTTGAGATGAAAAATTTTAGGCAAAAAATTTCAGTCTCAAATTGAGACGAAAATTTTCCGTCCATCTCAATTTGAGACGAAAATTTTAGACTAAATTTTCTAATAAATTAATACAAATTTGAGATAGAAAATTTTCTGTCTCAATTACAAAAACGGAATTTTTCGTCTCAAAATTTGGGACAAGAGTTTTTTAGACAAAAAATTCCATTTTAAATCCATTTTGAGATAAAATTTTATAAGTTTGAGATGAAAATTTTTCATCTCAAATTCAAAATTTTTTGTAGTCTACATGCATGTGTGTGTGTCCATGTGTATGTGTGTGTATATACACATGTAGATCACACATACAAAATCACACTTGGTCAGATATCCTATAAATATACATATATATGAACATCTCGAGATCCAGCCATTTGATTTGCTTTGTTGGACTTGGTATCTGGTAGAGCTATATGTGTGTGTGTGAGTGTGTGTATTTTTACACATGTATGCATGTAGGGGGTGTATGTCATATGTGTTCATTTGCTATGTATGATTTGTATGTGTTGCTTGAGATTTCGAGTGTGTGCCGTGTATCTTATGCAAGTGTGTTGTGTTCTGTGTGCGTTGGATAAGGAGAGGAAGTAGGGAAGAAGAAGAAATATAAAAGAAAAATGAAATAGGTAAATAGAAAAATAAAAATAAAAAAAATTAAAGAAAAGAAAGGATATACAAGTATTTTAATTGTATTTTTAATAGAGTTACAAGTCTATCACATTTAACTTTGGTCAAGGGATAAGTGATAAAACTAAAATGCAAGGGATATTAATTGTCACAAAGAATAAAAGTAAAGAATACAAAGTGCATGGATCAATTAACCCCCCAAAAAAAAGACTAATATAAATTCATTGTGCTGGACATTAATTTCTTTCATTGTGCTTGACATTAATTTCACGGATTTTAGATAAACTCTCGACAAGAATGAGTGGTTATAATTTTAAGATCTTTCAAGATGATGTTATACGCGTGGTACATCGCGCCTTTGACACGAAGAGCAAAGGCGGAAGTGAGATTGTAACCAGACAGACATTAATAATCTTTCTTTTTGTTGCTTAGCATTTGGGATCAATCCACAGCACAGTACAGAAATTATTGTCACGTTTGTCATATGCATGCTTGCTTTTTTTTTTTTTTTTGGGTGGTTTTCTGAAACGTGATGCATGAAAAGCAGACGCGTAAACCTGCCAGGGACGCCAAAAAAAAAAACTAACATGAATATTGTAAAAAATCTGTTGAGAATATTCCGTCATATAAGTTTAGTATGAGGGGCGGTCTAAAAACCTTGCATGAATATTGTAAAATTTTGTTAAGAATCTTTCAAATTCCATTATAAAAATTAACTGATCAATATGAGAGGCGAGTAATCTAAGACCTTATATGATAGACCGAGTATATGTTGTAATTCTCACAGTATGATCAAAAATAATACCTGTTTCATTTGATTAATGGGTTAAACCTGGATGGTCATGTTGTCCGAAATAGTGCATGCACTATTTGTGAAGGTTAGATCAACTTGGATGGTCGTATGACTTGGGATAGTACTTGCACGACTAGCAAAGATTGGACCCAAAGAGTTGCTCTGGTACCATGTTACCTCATATTGTAGATTTGAAAGTTGAGATTTTTTTATTTTTCTTGTTGGACAAATATATATTGTAAAAATTCAATAAAAAAAATCGAATTTGAGAGAGAGTTTCATGAAGGATTGTCTAGTTTACTTTCATTGTAAAAAGAGTATTTATTTGATAATACTATTTAAGAAGAAGTGATTTCACAGAGCTTCCAAGAGACCTCATCGAACACATTTGTAATTTTCTATTGCAAAAACCAATTCAAGCTTTCGCAAGGATGAAGATCATGCCACCAAGGCCCATGCAATGCCAAGCACCACCAACGCCATCACAGGGATCAGCTTCCTTCTTGTGGTCAGTAAGTGTAGCCACCGCAACGTAGAGGAAGAGTAAGGTGGCCACAAAACTCTGCTATGATGGCTCTATAAAAGAACCACCTTATAAGGGTTACACGTGAAAGCGGCGTTAGACTATACATTATTCACACATAGAAAAATTTAGAAATTCAATACCACCTTATGAGAGTCTTGGACCATTCTTCATATCGAGCAATTGGTTTTTATAATGAAACCCTTGTGATTCTTCATGAAGAATCAAAGTTGGATTGATCGTGGCTCTGTCTCTCGCATTTGTACATGTGACCTGTCTTTACTCTTTGGCTCGTTTGAGCACCTTTCTTGGCGCTTCTAGTTACTCTTGTTTCTTTGTTCCGGGTCACATGTGAAGAGGTGTTAGAATATACATTTCTCAGAAAATCTAAGTAGAATTGTATATCTTTGCGCAGGTGTGAAACCAAAAATTTATATTGAGGGGTCGAGTTTTTTTAATATTTAAATAAAATTTACTATCGAGAGAGTGTAAAAAAAAAATAGTAGTCTTTCTCTCTTTTAATGTGAGATGGAGAACAACGCACGTATAACAATAATCGTAACAACAAAGTTAGTTATATTAGATATTTTAAGCACTAAGTGTAAGAGAATAATATTTAACGAAATAATAAAAGATTATGTAAAGAAAAATTTACTGATCAGTCGATGAAATTAAACTTTTGTATTTTGTGAATTGATCTGGTCAAAATAATAAATACATTACATATGAACAAACTCTCTAAAATAAATAAAATTCTCTATGAAAAAAATGCTCTAAGATTTATGAATTTTAAACATTTATCTTGCATGAAAAACTTTCAGTACCTAACCAACAAAATATATTTATTGAAATTTAATAACTCAAATATCATCTGTAAAGAATATATATGTGTGTGTATAATATATATATATATACATATATATATATATATATTATATACTAAAAACATTGCCATAGATGAACTTTAGACAAAGAGAGAGAGAGAGAGAATTAAGAAGGGGCATGAAGAAAACTTTTTAAAAAAATTGTATAGATTAATATACATCTTTTTGAATCTTGGCCAAAATTTGTTAGTTTTTCGCGTCCAAAACTCATTACTACCTGGTGACCCTACCATCTGCAGGGTCGTGCCCATGCATATGTGCCGCGGTAGCAATCGTCTAAAGAGATGAAGAGTTTGTGAACTAGAATTTCTTGGAAAGATCTTTGGAACTTGTTGCTTTTTTCTTCTTTTCTTTTTTTCTTCTAAGGAGTCAAAGCTGGTTAAATAAGAATTAATCTAGTGAGGATACTCCTCTAAAATGCACATTCAAGGGCATCTTGAGAGGGTTTGATGGATGATGAATTTTAAGAAGAAGTTACAGTCCATAATTAGCTAACCAATTTGTGCGTATATTGAATTCTCGTAGACATGTGCAAGCGTGTAACACATTGCCATTTTGGTAATCGATCATGATACTATCATGTATTATTTGTCGTATTGATTTTTCTTTTTCTGTTATTTTAAACGTGTGTCAAATTTCTAAAATAGAAGGGATGCAGTTTGGTGTCCTGCGACGAACATAAGAAAGGAATTAACATGCTTGTATGTCAACTTTGTAAGATAACATTGATTGACAACCGTCATATATAGCCAAAACTTAATTATATGTCAACTTTGTAAGATAATGTTGATTGACAACCGTCATATGTAGCCAAAAACTTGATTGGGGAAACTCGATTGTCTGGTAGCTAAAAGTCGATTCCGAGTGATGTCTTGGGACATATCTACTTGGACCACTACGACCACAAGATCAAAATTCTTCCCTACTTATAATTATTCTAACATTTTAACAATAAATTTCAACTAATTATTTCATTTTTTGAATTTCAAATTATGGAAAGAAGGTAAAATTTTAAATTTTTTGAGTGAATTAAATGATTTAGATGTAGTATTAGAATGTTAAAATAAAACCTTAGTTAGGAAAAAATCCAAATACATGACCATGACTGCATTTGCCTGGACACATGCATCCACTTGATTTTCCTTCACCATTGTTGGTCGGTTGATTTAAGAACAAAAAAAGGAAAACTAATTTTATTGGATCAAAAAAAAGAAAAACTAATTTTATTGGATCTTTAGATATATAAGAAGTATCATTAGTCATACTTAGATCTTCAATATTAAGTTTTAATCACCTTTCTCTGGGGATCCAATTTTATTATTAGGGACAGAGACAACATCCATTTCTCAAAACTCGGTTGAGTTTTAAAGTGAAAAGTTGTACACTCAAATGATCTAGGGAAGGAAGGGCTCTAACAGCAATATTAGGTTTGTTTATTATTATTATTTTTTTTGCGACACTAGTACATGCTACGAAACCCAATCATTGGTATACTCGACGGAACTCGACCACCAATTAGCGAACCTAAAACGCAAAGCACATCCCCAATTTTGTACACTAATTAAATTGAGGATACTTAATTTAAAATAGATGACAAATTATCATTGGAATTCCGAAGTGGGCTTACAATATTTTCGTACCATCAATGACAAATTATCATTGGAATTCCGAGTGGGCTTACAATATTTTCGTACCATCAATGACAAATTATCATCATTGCTCTGGTCCGAAAGCGAGACCTGTTACGATTAATAATCTTTTGTTTTGTTGCTCGGCATTTGGGAACAATCCTCAAGACAAACAATTCTCGTCTCGTTTTCCCTGTTTGTTTTTTTCGTGAAACGTGATGCACGAAAATATTAAATGCGATTGGTTTTTTAAAATAAAAAATACTTTTTTAATTAAAAGAGTATATTTTTTTTTGTAATAAAGTATTTGGTCATTTGGATTAGATCTTTAAAAAGATTAAAATTTGAAAAAAAAATTCAATTTTAATTTTTTTTTAAAAAGTAAAATTTTTAATTTTTTTAAAAAATAAATTTTATAAAAAGATTGAAAAAATTAAAAAAATCAATTCAAAAGGACCTCTCCGCAGACAAGCAAACCTGCTGGGAACGGCCGCTTCTTTGCACTAGTGGGGTCACATGACCCGCTCTACCTTTGGCATTGCTAAAAAACTAAATGAACATCGTGAAAATTCAATTAAGAAATTGAATTTGAGAGATAACTTTATGAACGATTGTTTAGTTATTTTCGAAGAAAAAATGTATTTGACGATACTATTCAAAATAACATGATTGTGAAACACTTTTAAATATGAGATTTTATTCTGACTAATTATAGTTTTTGTATTACGAAAAACAATTCAAACTTTTATATGCAAGGTCTAACAAGGCACAATTTTCAGAAAGATTTTCTCTTGATATGCCTCTATACGTGTCACTTTTCAAATTGAAATTAAATACAAGGTTGCTTGTCAAATTAAAAGTCTGTAATTTTTTAAAAAAAAACTCACTTTGGGTCTTTAGATCTATGAAAAGTACCACTAGCCATACTTAGATCTTCAATACTAATTTATAATCACCTTTAATTGGGATCCAATTTTCTTATTAGGGACACAACATCTTTGATTGGTCAAAACTCAGTTGACTAGCTTTGTTTTTAAAAGGTTAAGTTATGCACACACACAAATATACACACAAAAGAATAACAAAACAAATACGAAAAGTGAATATTCTATTTTGTTACATTTAGTCTTCTTATATTATTATTAATTTATCATATTTTATTTTCATTAACTATTCAATTAAACATTCATGATTTATCAATGAAAAGTAAATAATTTAATACAATTATTTCCTGGTATGTAATTTGGTTTAAAGTTTTGTTAATCTAAATTTAAAACTAATCAACTTGATTTAGTTATTTATAGAGAGTATTTTGTTTAGAGACTTACTTTTAATTATCTTTTAAACTACAAATTAGATACTAATAATGTCTATAAGAATTATTTATCAAAGCCTATTTTTAATCATTTTAACTAGTATTATTCCTCCTAAATAATTAAGCACTTACTTACTAAATAAGTCGACAGTTTATAAACATATTTTATATATTTGTTTACCGCTGTCTGTACTAAACAAAGCCTTGATATTTTGTTACATACTTATAAACATTCAAAAATTCCACCACTTACTTATAAATACGTTCAAATAAGTCTAAGTCAAACGAACAATTACTTCCACTACAGTAAAATTTTTCTAATATTCAGCCTTGTTTAGTTCCAAAGTTTCAATTGACGTTTACCTCGAGTTTCCTTTATCTCGTTAATAAGTGTTGCGTGAAGCATGAAGACAAGAAATTCAGGAGGCTTGACAACGTACCATTGCTTCAGGGTTTGTTGTCAGGTTTTCTAATTAAGCTTGTTTTAATCATCAACATTAACTTAAGATATATTGAACCCGGGGCTAGGATTGGAATCAAGTCTCCAAGTTACTTCTTGTAAATTTTTAACTTGATCGTAACACGTGCGTTACTTGAAAAAAGTGAATGTTTTATTAAATTTTTTATAATTTATAGTATGATAAAATATAAATGTACTTATAAAATTTTATTCTTGATAAGTTTTCAATAATAATCATGCTTTGTTATGAGAGATTTAGAGTTGATTGAATAGAATATCTAAATTGAAAAAAGAAAATTAAAAAAAGAAGATTTGATTTAGATTAAGAAATAGTTTCAAAGTGATGGTAATTTCTTTACCTATCTTTTACAGACTTGATCTCGAAATCTAATTTCTAAGTCCATGGAGTGCAATTTGACAATACCCTCTTGTCGGTTATCTATACACAAGGTTTACTAAAATTTACTTCAAGAAGTTTTTTTTTTTTTGGGTAAGAAGAAAAATTTAGCTGACGAAGTTCGGCCATCAGAACTACTGGTAATTAAAACCTGGATCCACAGCACGTATTGTGCACCAAGAGCAAATTTATTGATGTTTGCACCCATAAAATATAGAAAGTGCCAAAGATTGGGAATATTGAGAGCAGTCATTCATGGCAGGAAACTAGGATTAAACTTAAATAATGAGTTGCATTCGATATCAACTCTTACTGTTAGGACATCCTAAATGAGAAGAAGATCACTTTTTAAAACCGATTCAAATTCAAAATGCAAACAAGTCTCTTACCACGCCCCCCCTCTGATATAACGATTTTTTTGGATGATTATCAACAATAATCACTGAGAAACTCGACAGCCCAATCTGTAATGTGGTACCATGTCATTGATGCAATAGTAACTAGGCCACGTACCCAACACATTTACGCTTCAATAATTCAACCAGAAAAAACACTATAAAAGCAACAATAATCACTGAGAAACTCGATAGCCCAATCTTTAATGTGGTACCATGTCATTGATGCAATAGTAACTAGGCCACGTGCCCAACACATTTACGCTTCAATAATTCAAACGGAAAAAAAACACTATAAAAGCACCAGCAAGCATCTCAAGATTCTCACACAAAGCAAAGACCAACAATGGCAGAAACGTTAGCAGCTAAACATGCTGAAAATACAACCTTGTCATCTGTATTTGATGCGGGAGACTTGAGTGTCCAAACTAAAAAGGTGAAGAGTTCAGACCCTTCTGCTCCACCAAAGCCATTGTTGATCTTTTCACCGAGCACAAAGGGCACGTACCCTGTGCTCCTCTTCTGCCATGGATTCCTCATGCGGAATTCTTGGTACTCTGATCTCCTAACGCTTGTTGCTTCCCATGGATACATCGTTGTTGCTCCTCTAGCTAGCTTTCTCCCCCCATCTCTCATCTCTCTAGCATCATACGAAAATCAAACCCTAGTAACCTGGTGCTCAATATAGCAGAGGCACTTTCCAAAGTTTGTAGTTGGTGGTCGGGTTCTACCGGTTGTCCCGATGGTTGAGCTCCACTGACTGAATTTCCGTTGTCGAAAAAATAAAAAGTCATACTACTTAAAAGTCTAATTTAAATAATGGGTTAGTTCTTTTGCAAGTCTTTGAATTGTGGCATACAAGATATTTTAGTGTTTGAACTATCAAAGTAAGCTGTTCGATCCCTCAACTGTTAGTTGTAGGATAGTTTTAGTTCTTTTGGCCACTTCTATTTAGAAATTAACGTTACTTACACAATCATGGCATATATATAAACAACTAAAAAGAATAACAATGACATCAGTTTTTGAATAAAAATAGCTAAAGGGACTTTGATGTCTAACTAGAATTAATAGTTCATGTATTAAAAAGATTTGATTACTTTGATAGTTCAGTGAACAAAATATCTCAGGTGCCATAATTTGAAGACCTCCACAAAAATTAACCCTATAAATTACCTCACGTTATACTTTTATGAGAGTTGCTGAATATATGATACTACAAACAGGAAAACTCTACTTGAACTAAATATAATTGCAGACTTCGAAGCATTTCTTGGCTTGATGGTGCAGATTCATTCGTCTATACATTACGTGACTTAACATATATGTAGGACAATGATGGAGTACCAGTTCATCAACTCTCAGATGCTGCTTTTACCTTTTTTCTTTCTTTTAGCATCAAATCATTCTGTTTGGTCTCTTGGCTCAATTATCAAACATGGTAGTCATTTGGAAGAACTCTTCATATATAGAATTCAAAAGTTTAGAAGTGAAAAATCACATATCAGTCAAATATTTTATTATTGTTAGCCGCCCAGACAAGTTAACATGTAGGGATGAGTATTATTCGTTTTATAGCCGAATAACCGAACTGAACTAAAATACAAAATTCGTTTCGGTTATTTTCATATTTATTTCAATTTCGGTTACCAAAGATGAAAAAATTCAATTTTCGATTTGATTTTGATTATTTCTCCAAAATTTCGATTAATAACAGAATAGTTAATTTTTTTATTTGCAAAAAAAACTTATTTAGTTATTATTGTTTAAAATTATAGTTATATATATATATATATTTATTTATAAGTTTATATCATTTTTTATATGCATAATGTGAACTTTGATGATGGATATTGGGATTTGGTTACTAAAATTACAAACATATTTGACTATTTTAATTAATTTAGAATAATGTATGATTTTTTAAAATTTTGGTTATTTGAGTTATAACTGAAATTGAACAAAAAAAAAATGATTATTAATATAGTTCTATTCGGTTTCAATTATTAATTTTTAAAATTAAATTTTATAAATTTGTTTATTAAAATTCAATTTTAATTTCAATTCAATTAAACTGAATGCTCACCCATAATAATATATAACTTACACCAGCTAAGTGTGCCACCTTGACACGATTTTTCTTCAGAAAAACTATCGCTAGATTATGATTAGAGGCGTTTAATCATGAAATTGATGGAGATGTTACTCAAAATATGCCATGTTTGTATATACACATATATAATCAAAATGTGGCGTAACTTTTGTTTGCAGCCACTGTGAATATTCACGAGCAGACTTCACTTGTCCTGGTTATTTTGGTATGTTAAACTCTTTATTGTCTTAGAAAATGTTGATCTGATTTGAAATCTACTTTTTCTCATGCTCATATTTGCGTCTGGTCTTCTTTCTGATTCGTGACGACCAATGAAGATCACTTGTGCAGTTCGGTGTATGAAACTCTTACATAAGAATATTTCGAATATTTCGATCTGATCATGCATGTGAACGCTGTCATTGCAGTTCTACACCTGGAATTTCCTGACGTCCTTGACGGATGAAGTCAAAGCAGCAGCCCAGGTCACAGACTGGCTCTCAAAAGGCCTCGATTCTGTGTTACCGGAGAACGTTTACGCAGACCTACAGAACCTTGCCCTTTCAGGCCACAGCAGAGGGGGCAAAATTGCGTTTGCTTTAGCACTAGGCAGTGTTGCTTCAACAACACTTAAATTCTCAGCACTGATAGGAGTCGACCCTGTGGCAGGGTCTAGCGTTTCAAGTCGACCCGACCCGAAAATCCTGACCTACGTGCCGTGGTCATTCGATCTTTCAATCCCGGTCGCCGTGATTGGAGCCGGCTTAAGTAATGAGTCACAAGGGCTATTACCACCCTCTGCTCCGGATGGGGTTAACCATGCTGAGTTCTTCAACGAGAGCAAACCACCCTGTTGTTATTTCCTTGCCAGGTTCTTTTGCTAAAATCGTATTTTTTACGCTTCGTTATAATTAAAATATTCAATATCGTTGATCTTTTTTAAGTAAATTTGGCCCTTCGATCTTAAATTTCTGGCTCCACCCCTGTCAGGGACTACGGCCATTTCGACATATTGGATGATTGGATTGCTGGAGTATTAAGCTGGGTGAGCAAGAGTGGGAAAGGGTCCAAGAAACTGATGAGGAGTGGTGTGGCTGGGGTGATTGTTGCTTTCCTGGAGGCTTCTCTTGCACGTGAAATGGAGGACCTGGAAGCCATTGCTGATGGAAGCATTGCTGCTCCTATAACTCTTGATCCCATGATTAACTTAATGCAAGAGTGGCATCCAAAAATCCCGTCACTCACTCGTTTAAGTTTTTGTGCTAAAAAAGAATAAAAATATGTTAGCTTACCGAATAAAATTATCCGCTACGTCCATCTGTTTGACTGCCCAAAGATATGCTCGTGGATATAGTTGGATCAAACAGGGTTAAATTACGTTAAAAATATTAAGTGCTATTTTTACTACTTTGGTGTGTTTTGCATGTATTCTAGCCTCCATTGGTTGTGAGTTGTCTAATGTACTGTTGTCAAAGCAATAAATGGAATCGTAATATATATGTTTTGTACTCTGTCAGCTATGTGCTTAGATTGTGAGTTTAATTTCTTAGAGACGTATAGTCGTTTAATAATTCAGAGTCAATTCAATTTGTTAAAACTATCCGTCGGTTAAATTGGATATTGTCTACTAGTTTTGATCAAACGCGTTCTATGCCTTTAAGTTTATGAAGAATTCTTGGAAAATAGAGTGATGTTGATGTTGGATATGATACAATTAAGATTTAAACTTATCACTATAATTCAACGTTTATGAAATGTTCGCAACATTTGTTATAATTTTTAATAATTCATCTCCAGTACGTGAAGAACAGCTTCTGTTTCATGAAGTGGAACATACGAAGATGCCGCCCATTTTCATTTCGTGGAAGTCAGATTACGTACGATGACAAAATCATCGCTGTATGATTTGATCCATTTTTAAGTATTGGATTGGTTTTCAAAAGAAGCTGAAATCATGTTATATATATATATATACACGAGTTATACTCAGTAGAGCTCAAAGAAACATGTCACATCAGTTTCTATTGAAAGAGTACAAGTTAATTTTATACTCTCGCAAGTGGTACATGCAAAATAAATTACGTTTTATATATATATATATATATATATATATATATATATATATATATATATATATATATATATATATATACACGAGTTATACTCAGTAGAGCTCAAAGAAACATGTCACATCAGTTTCTATTGAAAGAGTACAAGTTAATTTTATACTCTCGCAAGTGGTACATGCAAAATAAATTACGTTATAAGCCCCTAACGTTGTTATTTTTCTCTAATTATTTTATAATGCTCAAATTGATTCATAACATTTTACTACATAGTCAAATTAGTCCCTAAATTAAATAATCAAGTTAGTTTTATTAGTTAAGAAATTTTATATCGGTCCTTTATATTTAATAAAGTTATTCAAATTAACATAAATATGAGTAAAATAATGAGGACATTTAAACTATTTAAATTAGTTGATAATATTTTAAGGACATAGTCAAACTAGCCACTAAACATAGTCAAAATTTTCATTATTTCAATATATTTGTATTAGTCATTCATATTTCACAACTTATTCGAATTAGTCCCATTATATAATATAATTATATGATATAGATTTTAGAGATATAGTACACTAACAAATGAGAAAATTATGTTATAAGTACCTGTATTTTTCTTAAATTAGTCCCTATTATTTTTAAAGATTCAAATAAGAATAATGGTACAAAAATTACTACAAAAAATGAAATGATATTTAGTAATTCTTCCATATAATTATACTATTATAGTAGTAGTAGTAGTAGTAGTAATGATGATGATGATTTATGAGACTTTAGGAGATGCCATGTCATCTTTTAATTAAGTTTTTGGTTTATTTCTATTAAATAGTTTTTAATATTAATAAATCACTATGATCACTATAAGTTCCCATTGTTTTCTTTTATATTCGGTCTTTATTATTTTGAAATATCCAAATCAATCATGATTTTTGAAAGAAACGTTCAATTTAACTCTTGCTATTAAATATTTAACCAAATATGACTGAAATAGCTTTACTAATTTGATGAACTAAAAGTATTCTTTAATTGTAAATATTTACTAAATAAAATGGTTAAGACATGTCATTGCATTATTCAAGTGAATATTAATAGCCATAATTGATGTTTTAACGTAATGATATCATATTCAAAGGATATTTCAAAAAATAAAAATAAAAAAGCACTAGAATTAATTTTTATAGATATTTAGAAATAATAAAAACACATAAAAACTTAAAAACAATAAAAAATCACATCTATAAATATTTAAAAAACTAAAAAAATGCATAAAAACTTAAAAACAATAAAAAAATCACATCTATAAATATTTAAAAAACAAAAAAAACATACAGATAACCTAAATAAGCCCTTGCAAAACACAAGGTATAAAAGTGTTAGTTATACTAAATTTAATCTAGCTCCACTACTTTGCTTCCTTCCAATTGTTTTACCAATTGATTGTTGTCAATTAATTGTTCTCTATTAATTACTTTGCCACCAATTGTTTCTCCTCTTCCCTAATTAATAGTTTCTCATTTTCTCATTTTCTGAACTATATCATTGAGTAAAACTAAAAATGTTATTTTCAAAATACTGCGTAAAATTTTTATACTATATGTTTAATATGTGTACTATTGTCTAGTTTCTAAATGTAGTATAAAAAAATTTCATGTTTAAGTTATTTCTCTTTTATCATTATTTGGGTTACACGTGATATGGTTTATTTGAAAAAAAAAATCATATGGCACAAACAATTGATACAACATTGTAACTTAAAATTTTTAATTTTTAAAATAAATAATTGAATATAATTTTTTATATCGAATCCCTTGCAATGCATGGGACCCCACATACTGGTTCTCAATAAAGCTCAAAGCTCAAGTTGAGTTTTCAAAAGCCAAAAATTTTAACTTTTTAAAAAAATACTTTTTTTTAAAAAAGTTTTAAAGAAAACACTTTTTTTTTTTAAAAAAAATCAATTCGAACTAACCCTAATTTCTTTCTATTGTGCTTATCGATATGCTCAAATTCTTGTCTTTCCAGTGTTAGCAGGTAACACTGTTTGCCATGTTCAAATTATTGTTATACTCCACTTTTCAAGAATTTTTACATAAACTCTCGACACAGGAATAAATGATTTTCGTACCATGGGACATGAATCGTTGCTCTGGTTCAACAGCGAGGCCTACTACAACCAATAATCTGTTGTTTTGTGACTCAGCATTTGGGGTCAATCCTCAATACAAATAATTCCGATCTCGTTCTCGCATTTTTTTTTCCCTCTCCTTTTCTAAAACGTGATGCACGAGAATACTAGACACCAGACGAAGCTTGCGAATTTTTTTCTTGAATGATGACAAGTTTCTTTTTCTTTTTTCGATTCTGCCAACCGATTCCATGAGTCTTATTTTCTAATAGTTCAGAACAAGGCATGATTCTCGGAAAGATTTTCTTTTGGACCTCCATACGTGTTACCTTTCAAGTTTAAATTTCAGATTGCTCATTGGATTAAGATCTTTAGATCCATAAAAAGTATCTTTACTCATACTTAGATCTTCAATACTAATATATACTCATCTTTCATTGGGCACCATCGACACAAATGCCATTGATTAGTCAAACTTGGCTAGTTTTGGTTTTAGGAGGAGAAGTTATACACTCACACAAATATAAACACAAAAGAAAAGTAAAACAAATACAAAAATTGAATATTCTACTTTGTTTACTTTTAATCTTTTATATGATTGTTAATTTATTATATTTTATTTTATTAATTATGCAATTAAGAAAACGTTCATGATATGTTAATTAAAAAATAATCTAAATTAAAATTAATCAATTTCATTTAGTTTAATTAATCGAGAGTATCATGTTAAGAAAATTAAATAAAATTTATTTTTTAATTATTTTAACTAATACGGCTACTTATAAACATAATATTCTATCCAAACACTTATCTACTAGCTTGTTACTTGTTCATATAAATATTCAAAATTACACCACTTATGATTATATTCAATAAGTCAAATTAATTTCTGCCCTCGAGTTTCCTTTCTCTTGTTAAGAAATTAAGAAATTCAAGCTTTATTGCTACGGGGCTCGTTGTCAGGTTCTCTAAGCTTGGTTCCAATCTTCGGTATTAACTTAAAATACATTGACAGTTACTTCTTTTAAATTCATAACGTCTTTTGTAACAAGAAATATTTTTTCACGACTTAAAATGTCAAATTTCGGGATATATGTAACTTCCCCCAAAACAGCAAGATCGAGCCGTCTAGGTTAACTTTTTTCTTTCCCCTTTCTTCTTTCTTTTCTTTCTCTTCTTTTTTCTTTCATTTTCTTTCCTTTTCTTTCTTTTATTTTCAAAGAGAATAGGAGTAATTCCCTACCTATTGCTAATGATGATAACTCGAACTCAAACTCCATAAATTGCAAGTGAAAGGGACTAGAACTTAACAATACCCTCTTGATCAACAAGTTATTGGTTGAGGTAATAGTGACCTCATCTTGTAAGAAGGAGAATACAAATTTAAATTTCGGTATATACACTTATTGGGAGGATTTTTCTTTCACTGCTCTCTGTCCTATAAGATTAGTCTAAAGTCGAACTTGAGAATACCCTAACTTAAAGCAAAATTATACCCTCTTGTTTGGTCCAGATCGGCTATCTACAAGGTTTACTAAAATTTACCTCAAAAAAATTAATTTTTTAATTGATTTAAATTCAGAACGTGAACAAGTCTCCTCCCGACCCCTTGGCATTCCCCCATTTGATGACGATTGTTCGATAATTTATCAAAATAATCGTTATACGGTACAATGTTTGGTAACCCGCCTACCCAAAGCAATTACACTTCAATTCAACCCCACAAAAAAGCACTATAAAAACACGAGCAAGCATTCTCAACATTCTCAAACAAGCAAAGACCAACAATATAATGGCTACAACGTTGGCACCAAGACATGATCATTTGGCTGATGATGATAATACAACCACGTCATCTGTCTTTGAGGCTGGAGATTTGAATGTCCGAACTATCAAGTTGAAAAGTTCTTCAAGCCCTTCTGCTCCACCAAAGCCATTGTTGATCTTTTCGCCTAGCACAAAGGGCACGTACCCTGTGCTCCTCTGCTGCCATGGATTCTGCTTGCAGAATTCTTGGTACTCTGATCTTCTAACGCATGTCGCTTCCCATGGATTCATCGTTGTTGCTCCTCAGGTTCTCTATCCTAATTCTAGCTAGCTTTTTCTCTCTAGCATCGTACAAAAATTAAACCCTCATGATCTCGATTTCTTGCATCTGACGTGAAGGCCGATTGGGTTGATGAAATTAATTTCGTCATTTATAGATCCATTCGAAGGTTTAGACGACACGCGTTAATTCTTTCCCATGTCCTGAATCATGGTACGTGGAAAATTTTGGTGTCTAAACTATTAAATTAGAGCTTTCTAATCCTTAACTATTAATTGTTAGATAGGGTTTGTTGTTTTAACCATTCCGGTAAAAAAAAACTAACATTATTCACACGATCATAACGTAACATATAAATAGTTAAAAGACATGGTATAGACTAACGGTAATATTAATTTTTTTTTAAGAATAGCTAAAAAAGACGAATAGTATCTAAAGATTAATAGTTTAAAAATAATACAAATATTCACTTTAACAATTCAATGTATAAAATATCTCACGTACCATAACTAATTTTTAAAAACTATTATGTAAAATTTTTTTACAAAACAAAAAGACAAGAATATTTCCAAACAGGCCACAAACATCGCAGTCGTTTCGAAAAACTCTTCATACGTACAATTCAAAACTTTAGAAGTAAATCGTGCATGTACCAGTCAAATATTTGATTATTGTTAGCCGCCTGGACAACTTAACAGTAACTTACACCAGCAAGTGAACCATCTTGACACGATTTTTCTTCAGAAAAACTATTGCTAGATTATGATCAGATGCATTGAATCATGAAATTGATGGAGAGATGTTTCCCAGCACATGCTACATTATATTAGTATTAGTACGATCAAACTGTTAACACGCCCCCTTATGGGAAGGTGGGGTTTGTTTTTGAATTTCGCACATGTATGTACAATTTTAATATTTTTAAATAAATTACAGTCAATTTCGAATTTAAGTCACGAACATTTTCATTGCAGTTCTACACCTGGAATGTCTTAACCCCCGTGGTTGCTGAAATCGAAGCAGCAGCCAAGGTGACACACTGGTTATCCACATGCCTTGAACCTGTGTTGCCAGAGAATGTTTATCCAAACCTAGACAAACTTGCCCTTTCAGGCCACGGTAGAGGAGGCAAAACTGCGCTTGCTTTAGCACTAGGCCATGCTTCAACAAAACTTAAATTCTCAGCACTGCTAGGAGTCGACCCTGTGGAAGGATCCTACCCATCGAACCGACCCGATCAGAAAATCCTGACCTACGTGCCGCGCGCATTCGATCTATCAATCCCGGTTGCAGTAATCGGAGCAGGCTTGAGTGATCAACCAAAGTGTCTAATCCCACCTTTTGCCCCGAATAGAGTTAACAACGCCGAATTTTTCAATGGGAGCAAACCAACCTGCTACTATTTCTGTTGGAAAATGTAGTCTAAAGGAAATAAATACAACTGTAGAACAAGTGCAAAAGTAATGTAACAAAATCAAATAGTAGCTTGAAGCGTGTTATGAACACTGTCCTTAAGGATATTTCGCCCAACTGTAAGCGTATCCCCCAGGATTCAACAAGTTCTTCTAGTTTTGAACTAGGTTCAGAAACAGCAAAAGAAATTTAATATGAAATACCCAGTAGTCTTTTGAATAGAGTAGAGGAGAAGGAATTTTTTACGAGTGTCTTTAGCATGGAGAATGAAGGGCTATTTATAAGCTTCAAGCTCAACAGATTAGCTCGAAAATGATGCAGCTGAATGTGAGAAATATCTGGTCTTCAACAGTTAAAAGAGAAACTGTAGGTAGACTTTTAAGTACATGTTTTTACTTGTTCAAAAAATGAAATACCAGGAGTAAAATTCGACCTATTCCGTTAAGGCTAAAAATAAGCCATCTTCTGAAAAGCAAAAATAATAAATTTCAAAAAGTGGCTTGGACCGGGCCTCATGTATATCTTGCACGCAGGGGGGTGCAAATCCACCAATTTAAACTAATGGCCCAACTCTCATGCGCGCGAGCCCGTTCCCTTATTCCATCTTTCACAAGCCCACTAAAGTGTGAACTAATACAGGGTGAGAAAAGTTTCATCATTTTTCCAATGTGGGAAGTATTCTTTTGAGATACAAACAAAACTACCTATAATCCCCCACATATCTCAAAAGGATTAGAAGAAAGAAGAAAACGACTTTGCTGGGTTTATATTATTGAGTATAATGTGTCGTATCTGGTGTCTTTTAGACTATGAACCAGACCTAGATAGAATAAGATATAACTTATAGAATAATTGGTGAAGCTTTTAGCTTCTATGAGCCAATAATTCTTGTTATAAATTAAGACTCTTATCTATCACATTACACCCCCTACAATTTGCTGTTCATCGTGGTTTTGCGCTAATAGGCCATACGCGTGCCTGGTTATTCACGAGTGCTCTAGATATTTTGCCATAAATTTCATAGGAGCGGTCCCACTCCACACTCATATAGGTCAATCCATCAGGTGTATTCTGCAATTAATACACCGCCTATAAAGGATATGGATTTGATTAAGAGCATAGCTCAATCTCTCTTTATTTGCAGTTCTGCACTATTCACACCATATGAGGGACAAAAATTTAATAGTGCTTAATATATCAACAAATGACTTGTTATTACCCATGTGAACCTAATTCATGGGATCGCCAATCACATTGGTTGGGTTATCATCATTGTTGATATCTCAAATTGGCAGTAGTCCCATTCCCCTTGATGTTTCACTAATTAGTTTTCTTCCCAAAGATTTAGTCAGAGGATCAGCCAAATTCATCTATGACTTCACATAATCTATGGAAATAATTCCATCTTTAAGCAGCTGTTTTATCACATTATATCTCAAGCGTATGTGTCTATTTTTCCCATTAAAGGTTTTGTTTTTTGCAATAGCTATTGCGGCTTGGCAATCACAATACATAGACACAGAAGGTGTTGGTCTTATTCCCAACGGAATACTTGCCAAGAAATTTCTCAGCCATTCGGCCTCATTACCAGCCAACTTTAATGCCACAAACTCAGATTCCATAGTTGACCTTGCAATTATGGTTTGTTTGGCTAATTTCCAAGATATTGCACACCCACCAAGGGTGAACACATAGCCGCTAGTGGATTTTGTCTCATTTGAATCAGAGATCCAGTTAGCATCGATGTATCCTTCTAACACAGCGAGAAATCCGCTATATTTAATACCATGGTTCATGGTACCTCTCAAAAATTTCAATACTCTTACTAATGCATTCCAATGATCATGATTTGGATTATGAGTATACCTTCTCAATCTACACACAGCATAAGCTCTATCAGGTTTAGTAAAATTCATTAAATGCATTAGACTCCCAATAATCTGAGCATTTATATTTTGAGAGACAGCATCTCCTTTATTCTTTTTCAATTGGCTATTAGCATCATAAGGAGTGCTTACAGGTACCACATCAAAATTATTAAATCTTTTAACTTTCTCCACATAATGCCCTTGATTTAACATTATACCATTATCATTTTGTACGATTTTTATGCCTAAGATGACACTAGCCTCTCCCATGTCTTTCATATCAAAATTAGAAGACAAAAACCTTTTAGTTCTTTGTATTATATCAAGGCTAGAACCAAATATAAGCATGTCATCCACATAACGGCATATAATCACACAATCACCATTATCAAGTTTTGTATAAACATATTTATCTACCTCCACAGACGAAAAACCATCACACAACAAAACTTGATCAAATTTCTCATGCCATTGTTTAGGTGCTTGCTTTAGACCGTATAACAACTTTAGTAGTTTACAAACTTTATTTTCTTTTCCGGCAACCACACAACCTTCAGGTTGCTCCATGTAAATTTCTTTTTCTAAGTCACCATTTAAAAACGCAGTTTTAACATCCACTTAATGGATAAAAAGATTATGGATAGAAGCCAAAGCAATTAAAATTCGAATAGAGGAAATTCTAGTTACAGAAGCATATGTATCAAAATAATCAATATTTGTTTTTGAGTAAAGCCTTTTGCAACAAGTTTAGCTTTATATCTATCAATAGAACCATCAGGATTTAATTTCTTTTTGAAAATCCATTTGCAATCAATAGGTTTAGCTCCTGGAGATAAATCCACTAATTTCCAAGTATTATTTTGTAATATTGAATCTATTTCAATTTTTATGGCTTCTTTCCAAAATGGTGCACTAGAAGAAGAAATTGCATCAGAAAAAGTTAGAGGATCATCCTCTACAAGAAAAGTATAAAAGTCGTTACTAAAAGAATTTTCTTTTCTTGGTCTCTTGCTCCTTCTCAAATTGTCATTTTCAAAATCATTTTGAATAATAGGTGCACGAGAAATATTATCAGTTTTCAAAGGAAAGATGTTCTCAAAGAATTCAGCATTTTTTGTTTCAACAGTAGTATTGCATTCAATCACATCACTTTTGATTACAAGAAATCTATAAGCAGCACTATTGTTAGCATATCTAATGAACACACAATCAGATGTTTTAGATCCTATCTTTCTTTTCTTAGGATCAGGTAACATAACCTTAGCAAGACACCCCCACACTTTCAAATATTTTAAATTGGGAGCATAACCTTTCCATAACTCATATGGGGTTATTCCAGTTTTCTTATATGGTATTCTATTTTGTAAATGACGTGCTGACAAAATAGCTTCACCCCAAAGATTATCAGGTGCATTAGAACTAACAAGCATGCAGTTCATCATTTCTTTTAAGGTTCTATTTTTCCTTTCAATTATGCCATTTGACTGAGGTGAGTAGGGAGGTGTGATCTCATGAATTATTCCTTCCTTTTCACAATATTCATTTAGCAACACATATTCACCACCTCTATCTGATCTAACTCTTTTAATCTTTTTATTCAATTGATTTTCTACTTCAGATTTATATGTCAGAAACATGTCAAAGGCTTCATCTTTATTTCTCAACAAATATACTTTTGTGTATCTAGAAAAGTCATCTATAAAAGTCACATAATATCTTTTGACTTCTCTAGTCATAGTTTGTTTTAAGTCTCCTAGATCAATGTGAATAAGACTTAGTAACTCAGATTCCCTAAAAATAAAAGCACAAGTTTTTTTAGTTTGTTTAGATTCAGCACATATTTCACATTTATTCATGGTAGAATAATTGATATTAGAAATAAAACCAATAGATTGCATTTTCTTTATATAAGAAAAACTAACATGTCCTAGTCTAGCATGCCATAAATCACAAGAATCAATCAAGTAAGCAGATGAACCAATATTTTCATTCATCACTTGGGAGACATTGAGTACAAATAAACCATGATTACAATATCCCTTGCCCACAAAACATTATTTTTGGTCAATACGACCTTATCAGATTCAAAAGAAACCTTCACTCCAACTTTTCCTAATAATCCCACAAAAACCAGATTGGTTAGAATATTAGGAACATGTAATACCTCACTCAATGCTAGAGTTTTTCCAGACGTGAGTTTGAGAAGAACTTTTCCTTTCCCAAGAACTGGAGTAGTCCTTGAGTCACTAAGATAAATAGATTCTTCTCCCTTGTTTAGTTGGGTGTAAGACACAAAATCATTTTTATTGGCATAAATGTGCCTAGTAACACCAGAGTATAGCACCCAATCTCTCACACTGGCCACAACATTTACCTGAGAAATGATCGCAGCAATAATATCATCTGCTTCAACCAAATTTGCATTTGGTTTAGCAGGATTGTCATTTCTCCCCTTTCTTTGTCTACATTGAGGTGCATGGTGTCCAGGTTTACCACAAACATAATAGTGACCTTTTTTCCTTTTAAAGGTTTCATTATTCGTTTTGGGCTTGTAATCATTTTTCTTTTCGTATCGTTTATTTGGCTTTCCATGTGGCTTGTTGTCTTGCACGAGATTGGCTTTTGAGGCGATCTCCTTCCCTTTTGCAGCAATAGACTCCTTCCAGTTAGTATCTTCTATGATGATGTGAGTCACCAAGTCAGCAAAGGACAATTGCTTGTGTTTATGCTTGAGATTTTGTTTGTAGTCATTCCAGGATTGAGGCAACTTTTCTATAAGGATACCAGCTACAAATTCTTCTGGCAGAATGATCTTTTCTGACTTGAGATCCTTTATCAATTTGTGGTATTAATTGATTTGGATCTTGATGTCTTTGTCTTCGGTTATTTTCCATTTGGAATAGTTACCAATGACAAACTTTTATTTTCCAATGACTTCGGCCGTGTACTTGGTTATTAAAGATTGCCATATTTCCTTTGCTTCCTTATAGGAACAGTAGACATCGAACAATTCATTAGAAAGAGTGCTAATTATTGTATGTCTACATACCTTATTTGCATGAACCCAAAGCTCTAATTGTTTAGATGACGACTCTTCAGGTTTTGGATCAGTGAGGGCATCAGCTACTCCATGCATGTCGAGGACAGTGTACACGCGCTCCTGCCATCTTTTGAAATTAGCTCTAACAAATACTTCTATTTTTGAGATATCAGGAAATGGCTTAGCAAAGGTTATTGCAGTCATGTTAGGGAAGACAGTGATAGCAGGCTGCACTTATTCAATTTGTGTTTGTGAAGGAGCAGCAGTGATCAAAGGTGTACCATTCGGGACAGTAGACTCCATTATATAGTAGAGAAATATCCTTCAGATTGTTGGAAAATGTAGTCTAAAGGAAATAAACACAACTGTAAAACAAGTGCAAAAGTAATGTAGCAAAAACAAATAGTAGCTTGAGGCGTGTTATGAATACTGTCCTTAAGGATATTTCGCTCAACTGTAAGCGTATCCCCCAGGATTTAACAAGCTCTTCTAGTTTTGAACTAGGTTCAGGAACAACAAAAGAAATTTAATATGAAATACCCAACAGTCTTTTGAACAGAGTAGAGGAGAAGGAATTTTTTACGAGTGTCTTTAGCATGGAGAATGGAGGGCTATTTATGGCTTCAGGCTCAACAGATTAGCTCGAAAATGATGCAGCTAAATGTGAGAAATATTTGGTCTTCAATAGCTAAAAGAGAAATTGCAGGTAGACTTTTAAGCACATGTTTTTACTTGTTCAAAAAAATGAAATACCAGGAGCAAAATTTAAACTATTCTGTTAAGGCTAAAAATAAGCTATCTTCTGAAAAGCAAAAATAATAAATTTCAAAAAATGGCTTGGATCGGGCCTCACGTATATCTTGCGCGTAGAAAGGGGAGGCAAATCCACCAATTTAAACTAATGGCCCAACTCTCATGCGCTAACCCATTCCCTTATTCCACTTTCACAAGCCCACTAAAGTGAGAACTAATATAAGGTGAGAAAAGTTTCATCATTTTTCCAATGTGGGAATGTGGGTGCAAATATTTTAAGAGGAGGGATGAATTAAGATATTAATACTAATTTTTATTTTTTTAAAATTTTCAGAAAATTTACAACTTCTAACAAGCAATATATCAAACACAAGATAAGCAAGGTAAGAACAATAAAAATAGAGATGCAAGGAGAAGAGAGACAAACGATTTTAAGGTAGTTCGGCCAAGCCTACGTCCACCACCCAAGGAATCTCCCCTTAGGACTTCAAAGATCTCCACTAAAATGCTTCTTCAAAACTTGGTGAAGCACAAACCAAGTTCTTTACAACCTCTTTGAAGTCTTACTTCAAAGAACCCAAGAGATTCTCTCTATAGGATTTCCTCACACTTTACAAGCTAAAATGGATATATCTCACAATGATTAAAGCTCTCAAAAGTGTGTATATACTCAAGATTGAAAAGAGATTGAATCTGAAATCTTCCTCAAGAAAAGAAAGAACAAGCTCTTGAAAGCTCAAATATATTGCAAGAATGGCTCAAAGATGGATTGAATGATGATAAACACTTTTGCACACTTCAATTGATGTTTAGAAAGTGTATTTGAATGAGTATTTAAAGAGATTTGGTGTTAGGGATTTGGTAGGAGAAGAAGGATGAAGATTTTCGGCGGAACGGTAATAAACGGCTAGTGCATTTATTACGACCCGGTCGACCGGCTTGGTCGTCCGGCTTGCCCTTCTCCTTCTCTGACTAGGCCGGACGCCTTAGCCGGTCGACCGGCTAGGGGGTCCGGCTTTTCCCTTCACTTCTCTGATTAGGCCGGGCGACCACCCAAGTCAGCCGGTCGACCGACTGGGGGGTCCGGCCACTTCAGAATGTGAAGTAAAGCCAGGTTTTTGCAGAAAAACAAATTCAAGTGCATTTTCACAACTCCAAGTTATTTTGAATAACTATGTAAATGCATGTTGTGAATAAAAACACCCCAAAAATTTATTTTATCTTAATGTGTGCATTCAAATACATTTGTGCATATATTATTTTCAAAAGTGTAAGACTTGAAAAATTTTCCAATGACAAAGAAAATTATTTTGAGCCAAGTCCACACAATATATAGGGGTTTCACAAAAAGAGCAAGAAGAAAAACAAATCCGGTACCCCTTATGTCTTCTCTTCTCCTCCTTATGCCTTCTCATCTTTTCTCTTCTTCAAATAACCCTTTTGCACATCTTCATATCTTTCCAAGCTTCATATTGATGACATCTCATTTTCACAAGAAGCTTTTTAGTTAAATAATGCATATATATATATTTTCATCATCAAAATCAATAATGAATATTTAGCTAACAATCTCCCCCTTTTTGATGATGACAAATTTTTAAGATTTGAGATAAAAAATACTCCCCTTTAATATATGCATTTCTTTAAAAAGTGCCTTTTTGAGAAAATGCTTTGATTATCAAATTTAAACTCTTTTGCAAGAACAAATATCATTAAAACTAATGTGAATAGATAACCATATATCATCAAAGCATAAATACCAATACCACATCATAACTTCATCATCCATATATCATCAAAGCATAAATACCATATATCACCAAAAAATGCATAAATACCACATCATAACTTAATTACCAATACCACATCATAACTTCATCATCCATATATCATCAAAGCATAAATACCATATATCACCAAAAAATGCATAAATACCACATCATAACTTAACTCTCCCCCTTTGGCATCATCAAAATCAATATAAAGGCAGGAAAAGAAATGTATAAAAGAGTTAATTTTGTAATCAAAGTTGAGAGCGTAAAGATCAACTAAAAATTGTTTTTAAGTGGAAAGAGGAAAATCAAGGTGCGCGATCATGATGATCCTTGAAGTAGTTTCTCATGTCTGACTTCATAGTAGCTACTTCTGAATCAATAAGCTGCCTCCAAGCAGTGAGCTCGTCCCATTGGCTTGTCATTGTGGCCCTCATTTCACCTATACCAGTGTTTAAGGCCTGTAATTGGGACAGAATCTGAGCCATCAAAGAAGGGTCTTCCTGTTGTCCCATAGAGCTAGAACCGGCCTGACGCATTTCTCTTCGACGTAGCTCATCAATATGCTCTTGCTCCCTAGATTCTCTCATCACTTGCCTAAGAGTAGCTTCCTCATTATTTTCCTCTTCTTCAGAGGAACTAACAACCATGGGTATGGTTCCTGGTATGCCTATGTTAGGATTTTCCTCAATTTCTGGCCCTTCATCTTCATCAAGGTTGATATCTACCCCACCAACTATGTCATCAAGGTTTTCTGCTGTGGTGCCAAAAACAGGGTCGGTGAAAGTAGTCCCCTTCTTAGTTCTATTTCTAATTGCAGCTTGAGTGCTTTGGAGCAAATTTTTGAAAGTTTCTCTATTTATAGGCTCCATATTGTACTAATAAATACCCACGAAGTTCATATATAGCATGTCAAAATTCCAAGCAAACATCTTATATGGAGCATTTGAGGTTATGTTGAAATATGAGAAAATGTGCATTAAGGCCATACCATAACCAGGAGTGGTCGTTTTTCCTCCATCCTTTCCACTAATATGCAACATATGCTGAAGGATAAGGAAAGGCAAGGCTATCTCCTTTTTCTTCCTAAGGCTATAAAGGATATAAGCATCCATGATTGGAATTTTCCCATCATTGATATTCCTAGAAAGAATCACTTCGCTCATGATTTTAAGAGCAAGCCTTGTATTAACATCAACATCTCTTAATAGTGGAAGAATCAAATTTGGATCTTTAGGCCCTACTTTCTCCCACATAAATCTTATGACGTCACCCGGGATGGCGGTTCCCTTAATTCCTTCTGGCCATCCTTGACTATTATAATGACCTTCCCCTTCAATAGGTATATGAAATATATTATACAAAATGACCTCGTTAAGCACAAAGTTTACCCCACAAATTGTTGAAGCTAATTCTAGTCTTGGGCTTCTACAATGTATCTCAAGATTTTCATAGAACTCAATCACTAACACATCTTGTACATCACAATGCAAATGAAGAAAGACATTCCATCTATCAAATAGTGGCAAGATATCAGTGCCAGCAAAGTCAGAGTCCACGATATATTTACCGTAGAGAATTGATTGCTTCCCTTGAATCTTGGATGCCGGAGGTGGTGGTGGTGGAGGAGATTGAGTTCTTGCCCTTTTTCCTTTTCTCCCACGTGCTTGACATTTTCCTCTAAGATTCACCATTATTTCGCGTTGTTTTTGTGAAAATAATCGGTAAAATCTTTGTTTTTTGAAGTGGGCAAGCCAATTTTAGGAAGAAATTTGGAAGAAAACGGTTGAAAATTGAAGATTTTGAGATGGGTTTGAGCGAATTTTGGTTAAGGTTAAAAGAAATTGAGAGAATGTGGTGAAATTGGGGTGAAAACCCCAATTTTAACCCTGTCGCGTTCGGTCGGTCGGCCATTTGGTCATGAAGTCGACCGGCTAAGTTGACCGGCCGGATCAGAGAGCTCATTAAAAAAAATCCTTTCAGCTGGACGCCTAAGGCATTAGTCGGTCGACCTAGGCTTGGTCAGAAAGTGCATAAATTGCTTATTTTCTATACTCAAGCCACATAAACACACATATATATGCAATTTAACCACATTTTATCATTCCAATCTCCCTCCTAATCTTACAAAATTGATCTTCATTCAAAGGTTTAGTAAAAATATCAGCAACTTGATGTAAAGTATCAACAAATTCAAGAATTATATCACCTTTTTGTACATGATCTCTAATGAAATGGTGCCTAATCTCAATATGCTTAGTTCTTGAGTGTTGAATTGGGTTCTTAGTAAGATTAATTGCACTAGTATTATCACAATATATAGGAATATGATCATAATTCAATCCATAATCAAGTAAATTTTGTTTCATCCACAATATTTGAGCCATACAACTACCAGCTGCAATATATTCAGCTTCGGTGGTGGAAATAGCAACGCTATTTTGTTTCCTACAAGACCAAGATACTAAGGAATGTCCTAGGAATTGGCATGTTCCACTAGTGCTCTTACGATCTACTTTGCAACCAGCATAGTCAGCATCAGAAAAGCCACATAGATCAAATGACGTTCTTTTAGCATACCAAAGCCCTAAATTAATTGTTCCCTTAAGATATCTAATTATTCTTTTTACAGCTGTTAAGTGAATTTCCTTAGGATTGGATTGAAATCTAGCACATAAGCACACCGAGAACATGATATCAGGTCTAGAGGCGATTAAATATAATAGGCTACCGATCATACCTCTATATTTCTTCTCGTCTCGATTTACCTTTCTCATCTTTATCTAGCTTTGTTGAGGGACTCATGGGAGTTCCAATTTCCTTTGCATCTTCAAGTCCAAATTTCTTGATAATTTCCTTGGTGTATTTGGCTTGATTTACGAAGATCCTCTCTTTTGCTTGTTTGATTTGGAGTCCGAGGAAGAAAGTCAATTCTCCCATCATGCTCATCTCGAACTCCTTGTGCATGCACTTTGAAAAATTCTCACACAAGGAAACATTAGTAGCACCAAAAATTATATCATCTACATAGATTTGGACAAGTAGAATGTCATTGTCTTTTCTTTTGATAAAAAGGGTTGAATCAAGTTTCCCTCTTTCGAAATTGTTTTCAACCAAAAATCCACTAAGTCCTTCATACCAAGCTCTAAGAGCTTGCTTTAAGCCATATAAAGCCTTTTCTAATTTAAAAACATGATTAGGAAAACATGAATCTTCAAAACCGAGGGGTTGTTCAACATAAACTTCTTCTTCAATGAATCCATTTAAAAATGTACTCTTCACATCCATTTGATAAAGTTTAAAGTCCATGTGACATGCAAATGCAAGTAACATACGAATGGATTCAAGTCTAGCTACAGGAGCATAAGTTTCATCATAGTCAATTCCTTCTTCTTGATTGTATCCTTGTGCAACTAGTCTAGCCTTATTCCTAGTCACTATTCCTTTCATCTAGTTTGTTTCTAAATACCCATTTGGTTCCAATTACCGGTCTATCTTTAGGTCTTTCAACTAGCTTCCAAACTTTATTTCTCTCAAATTGATTGAGTTCTTCTTGCATTGCTATTATCCAATTTTCATCTAGTAGAGCTTCTTTTACATTTTTGGGTTCAATATGAGAAATAAATGCATGATGCTCACAAAAGTGCTAATATTACGCCTAGTTCTTACACCTTCATTTGGATTACCGAGAATAAGATCTTGAGGATGGTTTCTCACAAACTTCCAACTCTTTGGTAGATCTTCATGAGGTTCTTTTGTTTCATCATCTTTGGTCGAGCAATGTTTGATTTCCTCATTTTCTTGAGACCTCCTTTCTTGAAGTTCTTCTTCTTGCTTCGTTTCTTTGTCTTTTGGAGTTGGATCTTCAAGTGTTGTCTTTTCCAAAAGATAACCTACATCATCAATTTCCTTTCTCGGCTCAAATGGATTAGTCTCATCAAATGTAACCTGTATTGATTCTTCCACAACAAGAGTTCTCTTATTATATACCCTATAAGCTTTGCTCTTTGTGGAATAACCTAAGAATATTCCTTCATCGGATTTAGAATCAAACTTTCTTAAGTGGTCCTTAGTGTTTAGAATAAAACATTTACAACCAAATACCTTGAAGTATGATACTTTAGGTGTTTTGCCATACCATAGTTCATATGGAGTTTTGTTTAAAATAGGTCTAATCAATACTCTATTTTGCACATAGCATGCAGTATTTATGGCTTCACTCCAAAAATATGTTGGCAAGTTGTGTTCTTTTAGCATAGTCCTTGCCATTTCTTGTAATGTACGATTCTTCCTCTCTACTACCCCATTTTGTTGAGGAGTACGAGGTGCCGAAAAGTTATGCTCAATGCCATGTTCATCACAAAAGTTCATGAAAGGAGTATTCACATATTCGGTGCCATTATCACTACGGATGCAAGTTATAAAATAGCCTTTCTCATTTTGCACTTTTCTACACAATCTTACAAATTCATTGAAGGCATCATTTTTATGTGTAAGAAACATGACCCATGTAAATCTAGTGTAATCATCAACTACAACAAATGTATACCTAGATCCTCCTAAGCTTGCCACATCAATGGGTCCAAACAAATCCATATGTAGTAGTTGTAATGCTCTATTTGTTGAAACCTTATTTAGGGATTTGAAGGATGTTTTATGTTGTTTTCTTAGTTGGCAAGCATCACAGATTTTATCTTTTTCAAATTTTAGTTTTGGTAGGTCTCTAACTAGATCATGCTTTGATAAATCATTCAATAAGCTCATGCTAGCATGTCCTAATCTTCTATGCCATAACCAAGTATTTTCATGCACAACAGATAAACACTTAACATGTTGACATATAAGTTGATCAATTTCAACAATGTAAATATTTTCATTTCTCTTAGCTACAAATAACACAGTTTCATTTCTATATTCATACACAAGACATTTAGAGGATTGAAATATGACTTTATGCCCTTTGTCACATAATTGACTAATACTAAGTAGATTAAATTTTAGACCTTCTACTAGTAGAACATTGTGTATAGCAAGAGAATTTTCATTACCAATGCTTCTTTTTCCAATAATTTTCCCTTTGCTATTGTCCCCAAAGGTAACATCTCCTCCTTTTGCCCTTTTTAGTTTGTAGAAAAGTGAAGAGTTCCCGTCATGTGCTTGGAACAACCACTATCCAAGATCCATTTTATTTTGCTTGAATTTCTTTCATTGCATACCTACACATATGAAATTCAAATGCAATTCTTTATTTTGGGGTCCCCAACACCTTGGGTCCTTGGCGTTAGTTTAATTTTTGTTTTTGACCACCCATTTTGGTCTTTGCCAATATGGAACATGTGATCCTCTATCACGAATTTTCTTGTAATAACAATGAGTAGATACATGTCCTTTCTTTTCACAATAGGTACAAATAACATTTGTCATCGGTGAAGAGAGGGATGTAGAGGTAGAAGCCTTAACAAAATAGGTTTTGAAATACTTTTGATTAATACTAGGTTTGTATCCAATACCACTCTTATCAAAAGACATTTTTTGACTTCCAAGAAGTTTTTCAGAATTTTCTTTCCCATTTGTAAACTTTTGAACAATTCCATTTAAATCCTCATTTTTCTTTTTTAAATCTTTAACTTCTTTTTCAATCTTTACAAAATCTTCGGCATATGAATCATTTTCTTTTTCTAAGATGTCTAATTTTTCAATAAGAGAAGCATTTTTCTTTTCTAAAATTTCTTTTTCATTTTGAACAAGTTTCAAACTTTTATGCATTTGCTTGTTTTTTGCCAAAGCTAAGGATAGATCATCATGTAATTTAGCAAATGCTTCTTTTAGTTCATCAAAACTATATTCCTCTTCCTCCTCTTCACTAGATTAATAATAAATAGATAAAGATGATGAAGATAGTACCTCATCCTCATTGGCCATGAGGCAAAAATTGGCTACCTCATGATGCTCTTCCTCATCTTCTTCCGTTTCGGAGAAGTCCCATGTGGCCTTGAGCGTCTTTCCTTCCTTCTTCTTTGAAAGCTTAGGACAATTTGCCTTTATATGTCCCGGCTTGTTGCAATTAAAGCACTTTATTTCATCTTTTGTATCTTTTATCTTTTTGAACTCTTTGCATTCTTTTTCTTTCTTCTTCCAATTTGTGTTGCTTGAAGAAGAAGCCCCTTTTTCTCATCTTTCTAAATTTCATAAATTTTTTGAAATTTCGGGCTAGAAGTGAAATCTCCTCATCTTCCGGATCCTCGTCATCTTCTTCATCGTCACTTGATGAAAATTTTGATGCAACTAGAGCAATGGACTTCTTTGCTTTCCTTTCTTCTTCGTCATGATCTTTTATCTCAAGCTCATGAGTCATGAGTGACCCAATGAGCTCATTGAGCTCCAATGTATTCAAGTCCTTTGCTTCCTTTATTACTGTGACCTTAGGTTGCCATGATGATGGCAAGCTTCTTAGCACTTTCCTAACTTTCTCTACATTGGAATAATCTTTACCAAGAGCTTTCAAACCGTTAGTGATTTCAAGAAATCTAGAAAACATTTGTTCAACATTTTCATTTGGAAGCATCTTGAATAATTCATATCTATGTACAAGCATAGTAATCCTAGATTCTTTCACTTGGCTCGTTCCTTCATAAGTTACTTCTAATTGATCCCAAAGTTCTTTAGCCGAAGTGCAGCCCATTACTCTAGCAAATTCAGTTACATTCATAGCATTAAATAAATAATGTAAAGCTTTTTGATTTAACTCAAATAATTTAATATCTTCATCATTCCATTCATTTTCTGGTTTGGGTATTCTTCTATCATCTTCTAATTTTGTAGGCAAGGTAGGCCCATTTTCTATGATTTTCCAAGCATTATAGTCATGTGATTGTATAAACACTTTCATTCTCATTTTCCAAAATGCATAATTTGTTCCATCAAAAGGGGGTGCTTGTTTAATAGAAATTCCCTCCATATTTGCTAGAAATTCTACTAGTTGTTAGACTATAATGTAGAACCCTAGCTCTTATACCAATTGTGGGTGCAAATATCTTAAGAGGGGGGATGAATTAAGATATTAATACTAATTTTCGTTTTTTTAAAATTTTCAGAAAATTTACAACTTCTAACAAGCAATATATCAAACACAAGATAAGCAAGGTAAGAACAATAAAAATAGAGATGCAAGGAGAAGAGAGACAAACGATTTTAAGGTGGTTCGGCCAAGCCTACGTTCACCGCCCAAGGAATCTCCCCTTAGGACTTCAAAGATCTCCACTAAAATGCTTCTTCAAAACTTGGTGAAGCACAAACCAAATTTTTTACAACCTCTTTGAAGTCTTACTTCAAAGAACCCAAGAGATTCTCTCTATAGGATTTCCTCTCTCTTTACAAGCTAAAATGGATATATCTCACAATGATTAAAGCTCTCAAAGTGTGTATATACTCAAGATTGAAAAGAGATTGAATCTGAAATCTTCCTCAAGAAGAGAAAGAACAAGCTCTTAAAAGCTCAAATATATTGTAAGAATGGCTCAAAGATGGATTGAATGATGATAAACACTTTTGCACACTTCAATTGATGTTTAGAAAGTGTATTTGAATGAGTATTTAAAGAGATTTGGGGGTTAAGGATTTGGTAGGAGAAGAAGGATGAAGATTTTCAGCCAGAATGGTAATAAAGGGCTAGTGCATTTATTACAGCCCTCGTTCAGCCGGACGACCAGCCGGTCGACCGGCTTGGTCGTTCGGCTTGCCCTTCTCCTTCTCTGACTAGGCCGGACGCCTTAGCCGGTCGACCGGCTAGGGGGTCCGGCTTTTCCCTTCACTTCTCTGATTAGGCCGGGCGACCACCTAGGTCAGCCGGTCAACCGGCTGGGGGGTCCGGCCACTTCAGAATGTGAAGTAAATCCAGATTTTTTCAGAAAAACAAATTCAAGTACATTTTCACAACTCCAAGTTATTTTGACTAACTATGTAAATGCATGTTGTGAATAAAAACACTCCAAAAACTTAATTTATCTTAATGTGTGCATTCAAATACATTTGTGCATATGTTATTTTCAAAAGTGTAAGACTTGAAAATTTTTTCAATGACAAAGAAAAATATTTTGAGCCAAGTCCACACAACATATAGCCGTTTCACAAAAAGAGCTAGAAGAAAAACAAATCCGGTACCCCTTATGTCTTCTCTTCTCCTCCTTATGCCTTCTCATCTTTTCTCTTCTTCAAATAACCCTTTTGCACATCTTCATATATTTTCAAGCTTCATATTGATGATATCTCATTTTCACAAGAAGCTTTTTAGTTAAATAATGCATATATATATTTTCATCATCAAAATCAATAATGAATATTTAGCTAATAGGGAAGTATTCATTTGAGATACAAACAAAACTACCAACAATTTCCACGCCAGGTTCTTTTGCTAAACTGTATTTTTTATACTTCATTATAATTAAAATATTTAATATCGTTGTTCTTTTTAATTAAACTTGGCCCGTCAATCTTAAATTTTTGACTCCGCCCTTACTAGGGACTATGGCCACTGTGACATGTTGGATGACAAGATTGCGAATTTAGCAAGCTTGGTGAGCCAGAGTGGGAAAGGGTCTAAGGAGTTGATGAGGAGAGGTGTTGGTGGGGTGATTGTTGCTTTCCTAAAGGCTTCTCTTGCCCATGAACTGGAGGATCCGGGAGCCATTGCTGATGGAAGTCTTGCTGCTCCTATAACTCTTGATCCCATGATTAACTTTACCGAATAATATTGCCATCCAATTCTGTTACTCGTTTAAGTTTTTGTACTCAAAAAATGAAGATGTAATTGCTTAACGTCTGTCTGTTTAACTGCCAAAAGATATACACGTTACAGATGATCGAACTATGTTAAAAATACAATCCGTTATTTTTACTACTTTGTAAGTGTGCATGCATGTATTCTCACCTCCGTGGGTTGTCAGTGTACTGTAGTTACAAGCAATAAATGGAATGGTAAAATATACGCTTTGCATTGTGGCATCTATGCAGTGAGTTTCATTCCTTAGAAACATGTTCGTTTAATAACTCGAGTCAATTTAATTGTTAAAACTTTCCATCGGTTAAATTGGATATTGGCTACTAATTCTCATCCTGAATTGTCTATCATTTTATATAACTTTTGCGATCTTGATGACCACTAAGATGATATAATATGAATTTGCTTGAAAAATCTAGAATGGTTACTCATATTGTAATCATTTTCAGCATACACACAAAAAGTGATTTTTAACCTTTTTATTTGATAGTGAAATTTAAGTACACTAATGTAAAACCTCTGTAAGACACGGGATAGAGAATATATAAATTCTTTTTAAAAGAAAGCGGACAAAATATGAAATAATAGTTCAATTTATTATGTCTAAATTAAAGTTAGTTAATATATACCATATACATATCTCTCTCTATATATATGCGTATGTATGTATGTATGCATGTATGTATGTATATCTATACTATATAATAAAGCAAAATAAGTTGTAATTTTGTGTTGCCCAGTGATACTCTATATGACAAGCTTTTCATAATTACTTATTAATTAAATATGCCTATTTTTAGGTCATTTTTTATTTGTCATCATTTATTCAGTTCCATTCCTATACTAAATGTTTTAATTTAATTAATATTATATCCTTTCTTTATATATATCATTATTATTTTATTAATTCTATAGTATATAATTGTTTCAATAACTATTTAATAAGATGCAAAAGCTCTATAATTTTAATATATCCAATCACATATGTCATTTCTCGTGTATCGCACGGGTATTACACTAGTATAGCATATTAACATAATAATACACATTGTACTTATACTGCTTTTTTTTTTTTTGGCTAAAACTAAACTTTTATTGCTTAAAAAGACACATCACATGTGTTGCTGTTGATCATGTGTGGGCAAAATCAGTAATTATTAAATCATTAAGCTATTAACATAATAATACGCACTATACTTTTATTACTTTTTTTTTTTTTTGTTAAAACTGAACTTTTATTGCTTAAAAGGACACATCACATGTGTTGATGTTGATCACATGTGGATAAAATCAGCGATTCAGTATAAAAGTTATATTAGTAGTTTTCTTTTAAAAAGAGAAAACTTGTTGACATGTGACATGTATAGTGCCAAGTTGTATAATTCCAATAAATAAAGCAATAACAAATAAAAGGGAAAATCTAGTTGTTGTACTTGTGCTTTAATATATAAATAGATAAACAGAAGTGGAGATAAAGGAGACGATGATTTGATATTAATAGAATATAGTAGTTGAGCTTTACAGTATTGTTTCCAATATGTTATGTAAACTTTAGATTTGAAACAACAAAAATATACGTTGCTAACAAATTATAGTTTATAAAGTGTTGTTTTTGTTTTATGTGTACTGAAATTTTAAATTTAAAAAGTACATAAATTTATATATTTTTTAAATTTAAAATTTCAAATAAACATATAACAAGGAAAACATAAAGTCCTAATCTCTTATACACACTTGTTTAATGTTGTATTTGTTATATATTTTTTTAAATTTTAAAATTGAAAAGTACATAAAATTATATGCCAAAGGAACTATTATTAGCATCCATAAACATAAAGCGGCTGGCTGGTAGAAGCGGTAAATAATTGAAATACGGCAGGACAGGATCGTAATTGTTGGTGGACATCTACGTGGCATTCGGGGTTGCAATCTAATTAATAACACAGATTAAAAAAATAAACAAAAAAAAAGTGTCGAGAAGTGCAAAGCGGCGCCGTCACGGCGAATCTCTGTCTGTCTGAAAACCTCTGAAAAATCAACCGGCGATCACCGGTCACCAAACGCAATGCCTCCGGAAGAACCGGTCTCCGAGTCACTTCTCGACAAGCCTCTTCACCGGCTCACCGACGATGACATTTCTCAGCTCACTCGCGCAGATTGCCGCCGTTACCTTAAACAAAAAGGCAAGCCAGAATAAATTAAAAATTAAAAAAATTTAAAAAGATTAAAATGAATTGGATCGATACACGTGCTTAATTGTATCTATTTCCTCATTTTAAGGTTTTTTTTTTCTCTTTTTTTCGAAATATCTCATTTTTAAGCTCATGTAACTTTCTGCGCTTAATTATTACGCCTGATTTTTTTTTTTCGCATAACGAGGATTTCGCGTACGTAAATTACGGAAGTATTTAATTGTTGTAGGAATGAGGAAGCCGTCGTGGAACAAATCACAGGCGACGCAGCAAGTGATATCGTTAAAGAAGCTTCTAGAAACGACGCCGTTGGACTCGGAAAGCAAGAAGCCGTGCAATGATCCGCTGCGCGTGCGTTTCACTCATACTTGCTCCGCGTTATTTTATTCATTGTTTATTTTATTTAATTTTGCTATTAATAACTGCAGCCGCACATGTATGTCGATTGCTAGTTTTGATTGACTAAAAATAATTAAAAACAAAAATGTAGGTATCATGGAATGCGAGTGCTAATGCTGGAGTCTTGGAATTCGGTGAAGAAATGACATCGTTTAAGGACAAGGATCCGGAGGACTCGTGTCGCTCCGGTGACTTGCCCGGCCATGTCGTGGCCAGGGAGAACGAGTCAGCTCCACCTGGGTGATTGTTTGCGTCTGTACTTTAGTGTTATATTTTAGGCTTTATTGTCGCTAGTGTATGCTTTGATGGATTATTTGTATTGTATTGTGCTTGCTAGGTGTCACAGTTATACTAACAGGCTTTGAACTCAAGCGCGCAAGTGAGACGATTGTTGTAGGCTTAGGAATAGAGAGTTTACGATTGTTTTAGGCTTAGGAATAGATGTTCTCAAATTTATTGGTTAATTTGGATTCACCAGTGTTATAAATTAAACACACAAGACTAAATTATAGAACATACTCACATACTCAAGTTACATCTTCTGCCAAAATGGGATATCACAGTTGTCCTATCTGAAATGGTAGTAGTAGTTTCATGCTTTTTTTCTCCTAATGCATTATTTGGAATAAAGGTGTTACAGATTGATTCGATTAAGTTTGGGCATATCTGTTGTGCAAAATTCATGATTATTGTTATGAGTTCATGCATTAATATGCATAAGACAGGCGAGCTCTGCAGATTCACAGATTTGATCCAGATCTCTGTGTGTGTGTGTGTGTGCGAACTTAGAAGGTTACTTGCAATATCTCATCTTTTTCATATAGCCATTGGTTTTGGCCTGTGATTGGTTGAATCAGCTTTCTACTGTTTATCGTACCACCTGCTTGTGAGGATCATGCGAAGCAATGCTTTAACAATGACTTGCTTCGCGTGGAACTGGTAGAAGTGCATATTGGCGTGTGCCGTCTTAGAGGAAGCTAATTTTTCTCCTGGTTCCAGGACCGTGGTATCTCCAGTCATACCAGTAGGACAAATGGCGATCTTCTACTGTGGCAAGGTTAATGTGTACGATGATGTGCCTGCTAATAAGGTTCCCCCTCTAAATTGGGAAGGCGTTGAGTTTTATGGAATATGTACAAATTATGAGTTTCTGTTGTGATCAACGAATTTTATTTTAGGCACAGGCAATTATGCATCTAGCTGCAAGCCCGCTTCATTTGCCTGAAGGTCCATGTGATGGAAACATGGCTATGCAATCGTCATCATGCCAGTTGCTGGGTGCAGGTCTTAGAGGAGGCACTGAGTCTGCTGCAGTGCTCCTGCCAGCTCCTCAACCAGGTAACTGTCATTTGTAAGATACATGATTTTAAGTTTTTCTTAGTCAGGATAGATTACTTCATCCTTTAATGGAAAAAGGGCTTTGTGTCTTCTTGGCTGTTTTTCTTTTCCCTTTTCTTGTTTCCATTTCTATTTTTAGTTGCATCGTTTTGCAAAGTCAGCAATGCCTTTATTGAGATGATTAACGTCCTTCTGCACTCTAACTACTTTCCTGAACTTCAATGCCCCTTCCTCTGGGGATGAGAATGGGATTTAGTGGAGGTGTAATTCAAATGCTAGTTCTTATGTTTGTGAATCTTGGATAAAGTGGGAACCGAGAGTATCACTCATCTTCTATCCCAAGAAAACTATAAATGATATTTCAAGCTTGGAGGTTTAGTTGATTAGGGACTGCAGTGCAAACATACCAGGAAATTCCACTGTTACTAGTCTTTCAAATACTGATAAGAATTTCTGTCTAACTACTTGTTTTACTGGGTTTTGGCAGTTAGAACAAGTGAAAATCCTTACTTATATGGTGAAGCAAGCAACAGTCTTAATGAAGATAATCATGGTAAATGCTTCTACCTCTTCACTATCATTCCTCAAAGGAGATGGAGACAGAGAAACACCACACCCCTTGATTTTTAAGAATTTTGATCATCTGATTGACCTATGATGTTAAATCTAATTTTGATCTCATATGGAGATTCCTTGGGACAATTTTTTGTCTAATTAATCCTGTTCAGGTTACAATTTATCTTACTTTATCTACAGTCTTAAAAATGGACATATACAAGTTTTGACAATGGTTTCCTGCCTATAATAGTGTGATCACCATTACTGCTCATTCAAGACAATGAACGAAGGAACTAGATCTTAGATGTATGAGTTTTGTAGTCTTTCTTTATTTTGTTTGCGGGAGGGAGTGGTAGGAGTGTGATTTGGAAATAGAGTGTCAGAGGTGACATATTTGAAAGATCTAATTGCTGCAGATCTTTCTTGAATTATAAAAAAATTGAAGGTTTGGAAGATGTTGTGCCATACGTGATGACGATTTACTGTGTGTGATAAAAAGAGAAAATTCAGAATTGGAACAAGATGATACAAGTATAGTTTTATAATATATCTACTCTTTCTTTTCTATAACTTAATTATCATCTCGATGATATTATTTTACTTAGCAGTTGAAGGTCAAGGAGGCAAAAAAGCATCAGTGCAGCGATATCTTGAGAAGCGTAAAGACAGGTAGTTTCGGAAATTAAAACTTATCTCTGGAATGTAAATAGAAGACATATTGGGAGTGCATCGGCTACTTTTTAGTTCTGACATGTTTGTTAGGTGAAGGTTTAAGAGCAAGAGAAAAGTAGGAATTACCTCATCTGGTAGCTTGGATATCTACCTAAACCATCACATGGGGAGCCAGACCCTCAATGAGCACACGAGTAGGAGCAATCCATGCTCGCTGCCCCAAATTAGGCCACCTAATACACCTACAAGATGCAGCTCAGTGGAAAATAACGCAGGTGAGAATGCTAATCCTTCTGCTGGTCTCAATGGAAAAGGTAATAATAGTTTACCTTTTGTGGCTGATTTTACTTTTAGGTGGTCCTTTAGGATGTTAACCAATTTGTTCTTGAAACATGTCTTTCTCTGTTTTCCTAAGTTTGTTTTGTTGCACAAAAATAAAGACTCTAACGAATATATGCAGATGTGTTGAGTGGTGAGAAAATGGAAGATAGGAAGATAAAATTTGCTTTATCTTACTAAACTACAGTACAAGTGAGCAAATGGAACAAGAAGATAGATTTCTCTTCTGGAGCCAAATCCTTCTAATGCTTTTGACACATATCGCCTTTGCATGTGTAATAACCGGATTTACATTTTGAGGGATGTTTAATTTCTGATTTGTCGATTTTGTAAATCTGATGAAGCCACACAGTCCTTTTAATGACTGGAATTTAATTTGCTATGATAAAAAATTTTCTGACAGTTAATGAAGTTTCTGATGCAGTTGTTGCATTTGCAGATATGAAAGAATGAATTTGGGTGATGGGATGAGCATATATCAGTTTGTATCTTATCATCACCATGGAAGTGGTGGGACCTTCTTCGAATACTGATGGGCCTCTTGTAAAATGATTAGGATGCTGATTGATGTAAGGATTCCTCAGAAATTATTGTGGAATATGCGATCATGCAAAGGCTGATGCGGAAAGCTAATGAAGACTTTGTTGAGGTAGTGACTGACCTTAATTCTGATCTATCTTCTGAAATTTGAAAGCACTATTGACACTTCACTTCTCCCGATAACGGTAAATTCACTTTAGGTAGAACTATATTGAATCGACTCGAAGATGTAGACTCCGTAATGTAGGGATACAATCAGGCTCGAACTTCGGATACTTGGTTTTGACCCAATATCTTCATCATTCATTTTAGGGATTGAGGGCATGTTGACATTACACTTGCATGCACTAATTCGATAAATATCTGTAAGAGAACCTCATAAGAAAGTGGGAGGATAAGCTTTGGCGTTAAGGTGATGATTGGTATGATAGAATAAATTTGATAGGAATGGAATGAGCTTGGGAATGGAATGGAGTTAGTAATAAGTATACCGTATTTGGTATGCTCTAAGAATGATTGTAGGAATAAGTGTATTGATATAATGATACTAAGTTTATGTTTGGTAATTAGTATACTAGTACAGTATTGAAAATAATTTATATAAAAAATCAAGATTACCTCTATACTATTATATTATATACATTATAGTAATAAAATTAATTATCCGAAATATTACTAGAATACAACAAATACTAATACAAAATATATTTATATTAATAACTTGAATACAAATAATAATGATGATAATATATATGTGTGTAAATATGAATATATAATTTGGTGAACTTTTTTATTTTTATTTTTATTTTATTTTTTTAAATAAAAAATTTTATTTTCTATTTTTATTTTATTTTTTAAACTTTTTATTTTTTATTTTCTATTTTTAATTTATAAATTTATTTTTATTTTTATTTTTTGATATGAAATGCTAAAATGTTAATTTTTGTAAGATTATTTTACTCATTTAGCAAAAAATTTCATTCTCACGAACATGGGAATGAGTCATTCTTATGGATTTAGTCAGGAATGGTTATTCAAATGGGGTTTCCTCAGGAATGAGATTCCTTGTCTTATAACAGCATACCAATCATAGGATTTAGAAGAGAGGCAGGAATAGCATTCCATTTCTAATCCATTCCCACATATCAATCACCACCTAAGAGTTCACTTAGATTTGATAAAAGAGGATCATCTCAATTGTTTATGTTCATATAATTACATCTGCATTATTCATAAAATTTAAATTCCAAAAAAAGGGGGAATGGGAGAGAGAAGATGCATTTTGAAACTTTTTCTTAAATTTTTAAATTTCCTAAATGATTAGGGTCCTATCACGTTAAGGGTTCTCTAACATTTGATATAAGAGGATCATCTCAATCGTTTATGTTCATATAATTACATCAGTATTATGCATGAAATTTAAAGTCCAAAAAAGGAGGAATGGGAGAGAGAAAATGCATTTTGAAATTTTTTCTTAAAATTTTAAATTTCCTAAATGATTCAGATGTTATTATATAAACATGAGTAGTTGAAATAATTTTCTCATATCAATACGAGAGAATATTTGATACGAACGGATCTTAATCCTAACCTACAGGCCTACTCCACTGGAAAAAATCAATATTGTCATAACCAGTGCTCTCAAACCGGGGTCTACTTGCCTTCCCACTCAGAACCCATTATCCTAAACTGTAGTCTCGAAGAGGAGTGAAGTCACTGTCCCTGCTGGACTTGATAGTGGCATTGGTTGTCTTCCTTAAAAGTTAATCATTTCAGTGGTCAGAGAATTAAAATTCAAAAATGTTTGTCATTTTTGAAAATTCTTGATTCTAACAGCTTATTCGTATGTATTTATTTGGATATTTATAAGTACGTAAAAAAAAAAATAATTTCACTAACTTTTTTTAATAAAAAGTTCTTTTATAAGTATCAAAATAAGTACAGCAAAAAAAAACCTATTATATCCAAATCATTTAAGTGGTCAGAGAATAAATTAATATGTTCACCAAACAAACTGGAAAGGATAGTTTGAAGTCTAATTTATCAATTAGTAATGGTAGTAGTAATCTGCTTCGGGTTAAGACATCGTAGGTTCGCCGTTCCTCGCATGAAACATCGTTTCCAACATCACGAGAAAACCATATCAAGGTTATGTCCTATTCGATAAATATGTTTTAAGTAATTTTTAATGTTTGACAATAGTATTTTTCAGTAAACGAGCAATTGTATAATTGTCATTGAGGATAATACGCAAACAATGACATAAATTGTTGTATCCTCTCATAACGATAGTTCTCTTGTAATATCGTGTCAATGTTTTAAATTATAAAAAAAATTATTTAATAATGTTATGATGACATATTTAATTATAATAATAATTCTTTCGTAACATCATAATATATATTTATCAACGCTCCGAAACGATGATCGGTGGCAGGGTGTATCGTGAATCGAGTCAAAAGCAACATGTTTGTCGAGATTGCTATCCACACTAACATTCGTTTTCCATTGTTATCCATCCAAGAAGTACAGAATGGGCGAAAACATCGGCGATGGAATCTGTGATCGGCCGTAAGGGAAGCATGTGCAGATGTGCTTTTTCATGTATATATAGTTTCTTTAAGCAAAGAGGGGCTATTTTCTAACGGTACCATGCATATTACCCCCTTTTCTTTTGTAAATTCGTATAAATTTTTTTTTTGTAATTTCAAAACTCAATAAAATTTTCAAGTGGTTTTAAAAACATTGGTACATGTATTGACTCCTACAAGTATAAAATGAGAAAGAAAAATATGTTTGATTTTAAAATCAGATGGGGAGTACCAATTTTAAAATTATAGAGATTAATTTACAATGTTTTTGAAAGTTTTAAAATTACAAAAAATTAATGCAATTTTCACAAAATATGTGAGAGTTTTTTTTTTCTTTTTAAATTTACCCTTGTCTTTTTCTTTTTTTTTTTAAATGTCAAAGTCCCTAGTCTTCCTCAAAAGTAAGTGATATATTTGAACGACTTTTTGTACTGCAAGTGGATTTTTGGTACTGCAAGTGGACAAAAAACACTTTCCTGCTTCCACATTTGCTAATGGAGAGGGTGTTTGACTTAGCATTTTGGATGCTTATAAGAATTTAAAAAAAACACTTCATCACATTTTTTTATTATTTAAATATTTATAAGTACAAAATAAGCAAAGTCAAACACCTCAAAATGGATGAGGCAAACCTGCTTCTTTTCTTTTCTTTTCTTTTTTTTTTATCTCTGTTTTAATATTTATATTTATTTCTTTATTTTCACAACTCGCTTGTTGAAAAAGAATAAGAAAGATATGAGTATCAGACAAGAGTTGAGGTTCTTGAGGAGCAACTCACTGTTGAAAAGAACGGCCTTTTGCTTTTACAACAATTCAAATTCAATTCCACGTCAGCTTTTCTTTTATTTATTGTTGACAGAGAATTTTTTACGAAATTTTTTGAACTCATACTAAAGAATGGTAACACCAAACCATAAAATCTTATCTAAATAAGGCATAGATCAGATTGAAAAAATAATTTTCTACTTTAGTTAAATTAAAATTTAAAGAAATTTTCTATTCATGTTCTAAATATTTTACTACTAAGCCAGCTTGTCGCAATTACAGTGAAGTCACCTTCAAGCAATGGTAAGTTGTCAATTTTTTTGGACAAAGGGTCAATTTTAAATCATGGTGTCTTTTGTTTGAAGTAGTTGGCAAATCACAATCTAACTTGCAATAATTAACACTAGAACAACCCACTCTCGTACATTAAACATACCATGAAGCTTGTCTTTTGTTTTTCCTTTTACTTCCACAAATACTAATAATTGAAAGCTACTTTTGACATAAAATCAAATTGTTTTTATTTTTTGCTCGAAAATAGTACTAGGTTAATGATGGATCATTACAAGATAAATTTGATGTTCAATCAATTCAAATTTTAATTCTTTTAAAGCACGTATCAAGAAGGGATTTTAAATCAGTGCTCTACAAATTTTCCTCCATTCATTTTTTTTTTCTGGTCATAACTTATTAATTATATCATTTCCCTGAGATCTCGTAATCAACAGATACTTTTGTAGGAGCATTTTTTTCTTTTTTTTGATGAAGAACAAATATCAAAATATCATATCAAACATCAAAATTGTCATACCAAACGTTAAAATACGTTTAAACTGAACATTTTTTGGTTGGTTCACTTACCCACTTGGCTCTAGGAGATTATATTACAATTATTGGTTGTGTTAACTTAATAAAAGTTTCCATATAGCCAAAAAAAAAAAAGAAAGAAAAAGAAATTGCATCTTAATCGACAAATATCACAAATTCCATACTTTTTGCCCCATAGAAAGAAAAGGTAAACAATATCATTCCTAAGATGTCTTCAAGGTAAGAGTTAAGATTAAATATAGCTCAGGATTGAGTTTGACTCCAATTTCTTATTGTGAGTTGAATGTCCTGACTTACCTAATGATCAATTGTGGATTTGGCCATTTACTTGAGATTTACCAATTGGTAGTCTCGTTCTGCTGTATATTTGGTGATTAAATTTTAGCAATTGTAATTCTCTTGTAAAGAAAAAGTAAATTATTTCCTTTTTGGTTTTTTTTTTTTTGCCAACATTTAACACCATTTCCCAAAGTGCACTTTTGTACTGCCAACGTCAGCAGATGCAATCTTTCCAGTCTCCAACGGAAAAAAGAAAAATGAAAAAAGAAAGATACTGTAGCAATATTCTATTTTTCTATTTAAACATTTAAAAACTAAAAAGACAGAACAAAAAGAAGAAAAAAAGGCAAAAACTTTCCCTGTTACCAAAAAAACAAAAACAAAAGTGGAGGAAAGACTGAAAAAAATTTTCCGCCTTTGGATTCTATCACTTTGATCCCATGCTCTCTGCTGCTGATTTGCCATTTTGACCACTTGGGTCTTCAAATTCAAGCCTAAAAATTTGTTCTTGATTTTCAATATTTGCCGGTCATCAAGGTTAGTGGGTCCGTATTTTCTTTTTCTAAAATCATTTTTCTATTTCATTTATTGGCTTAAATGTTTTCTTTTTTATTTTTTGGTTGAGATCTTAGCTAACCTTTAGTGGGTCTAAGCTTATTCTGGTTTTTATTGCCTGAATATTTTACAAAAGACTTGATTTTTCTATATACACTCAAGCATACTGCAATAAGTTATGTGATTATTAGACTTTTTGAGTGTAATTTCACTTTTTTTAAAAGGAAAAAACTAAGTTTTGTGTAGTTTTTGGCTGTGTAAGGCTTTTTGTGATAAAGATCTAGAGGTCACTTTTTTAAGGAAAAAAATTGGGGTCTTTTTGTGATAAAGATTTGATTTTTATTATGTTTTTAGTGTAAAACAGCAACCCTTTTTAAGGAGTAAAATTAGGGGTTGTTTAGTTTTTGGTTCCTTTTTTCAGCATTTCACTGAGATAAAGATCTAGAGGTCACTTTTTTATGGAAAAAAAATTGGGGTGTGTAGGTTTTTTTTTTTTTTTTTTGGTGTAAGGTTATTTCTAGAGACCCAAAAATTGGAATTTTTCAGTAAAGAAAGAGCAGTAGAAGAATTTTCAGTTAAGAAAGAATAGCTTGGCTGCACAAAGTTGCAGGATCAATGCAGAATGTTCATATCTTGATGGGTTTGCAGATGATTGTGTAAGCTTATAGGGTTATGATAGAGAATTAGAGCCAGTTTATTTTTGTTTTTTCAAGTTCTTTTTTGGGTGAAAAACTCTATTTGGATATAGTGGAGATCTGGGAATTGTTTCAGCTGCTTTGCCGTATGAGGGCTCTCTTTGCTTCTGAGTCCTGTAAAGAAACACCTCTCAATGCTATAAATCCTCAGTCTTGGCTACAAGTTGAAAGAGGCAAGCTTTCGAAATTCGCATCTTATTCACCTTCTTCAATGTAAGTGAACTTAGACTTTCGGTTTTTGTTTTCTAGCAATTTGAGTTTGCTATCTATTTCTTATGATATTAAATTTTGTGATGTATGTAGAGAATCACTTATCAAGGTTTCTGAGCCTTCGGTTCTTCCATTTTTTAAACCTGTCGATTATGTAGAAGTTTTAGCTCAAATCCATGAAGAACTTGAATCCTGTTTGCCCCATGAGAGGTCGAATCTGTATTTACTGCAGTATCAAGTCTTCAAAGGACTTGGGGAAGTCAAATTGATGCGAAGAAGCCTTTGCGCTGCCTGGGCGAAAGCAGGCACCATCCATGACAGAATTGTGTTTGCAGCATGGTTAAAGTATGAGAAGCGAGGTGAAGAAATAATTTTTGATTTGCTAGCTTCCTGTGGTAAATGTGCGAATGAATTCCGGATCGTCGATGTTCCCTCTGAAGTACCCTTGAATTCCACTGTTAGTTCTCCTGGAATTACCATGGCAAACCGTGATCATGTATCAAGTACTGTTTCGTTTCTAATTGGAGATGAGAAAATTGAATGTGACCGGCAGAATATGGCTGGGCTTTCAGCTCCATTTCATGCGATGCTTAATGGATGTTTCACAGAATCATCTTGCGAGGACATAGACTTGTCTGAAAACAACATTTCCCCTTCAGGTATGCGAGTTATACGAGACTTCAGCATAACTGGCATGTTAGCCGAAGTGCCTCCAAGTCTTTTATTGGAAGTATTGATATTTGCCAACAAATATTGCTGCGAGGGCCTTAAGGATGCCTGTGACAGGAAACTCGCATCCTTGGTTTCCTCAAGAGAGGATGCTATTGAACTGATGGAATGTGCCCTTGAAGAAAGTTGCCCCATCCTTGCCGCTTCATGTTTGCAAGTGTTTCTGCGCGACCTTCCTAACTCGTTAAATGATAGTCAGGTAGTTGAACTGTTAAGCAATGCAAACAGTCCTCGAATATCGACCATGGTCGGGTCTGCCTCATTTTCACTTTACTGTTTATTAAGTGAAGCTTCAATAAACGTTGACCCCAGGTCAGATACAGCAGTACTTTTCTTGAAGCAGCTGGTAGACATTGCTGAAACTAGCCAGCAGAAAATGATAGCTTATCATCAGTTGGCATGTGTGAGATTCCATCGAAAAGAATACGATGAAGCTGAAGAGCTTTTTGAGGCTGCTTTTAGAGAAGGCCATGTTTATTCTGTTGTTGGTTTGGCAAGATTAAGTCACATTAAGGGTGACAAACTTTTGTCATACGAGAAACTCACTTCTGTCATCTCGTCTTCTACTCCACTTGGATGGATGTATCAAGAGAGGTCGTTGTACTGTGAGGATGCTAAGAGGTGTGAAGACCTTGATAAAGCAACTGAACTGGACCCAACTCTGACTTACCCCTACATGTATCGAGCTGCATCCTTGATGAGGAAGCAAGATGTTCAAGGTGCCCTTGCAGAAATAAATCGGATCCTTGGGTTCAAACTAGCACTAGAATGCTTGGAGTTAAGGTTTTGTTTTTACCTAGCTCTTGAGGACTACAAATCAGCCATTTGCAACATTCAGGCTATTCTAACAGTTTGCCCAGAGTACCGAATGTTTGACGGACGAGTTGCAGCATCGCAACTACGTACACTTGTGCGTGAACATGTCGAAAATTGGACAACAGCCGACTGTTGGCTACAATTGTATGATACATGGTCTTCAGTTGATGATATTGGATCTCTCTCCGTGATATACCAGATGCTTGAGTCTGATGCAGCCAAAGGAGTTCTATACTTCAGACAGTCTCTGCTTCTGCTTAGGTAATTTCCAACATTCTGCTTTTCTCATTTTGATATTTGCTGCATGCTTCACCAGGAAAGATGGCATAGTACCTTAACTGAATCTACGGTAGCTGTATAATTTCATACTGGCCAGTGAGTCACACTTCCGTGATATACTCTTATCTAAAGATGAAATTATGTAATATAATCTTAAGATGACTTTAGTTCATTTAAACTCTTTTCTAAAAGGAATATTGTTAAATAATATCTAATAGAAGAATGTTCTTATTAAAGCAGTTTGAGTTTATCTCAGATCTTCCATTTTCTTGTATCAAAGCATTTGAAGGATTTCAGGTTTTCTGCAATCATGTTTTATAAATCAGAAAAAGGAGACATCCTGGACATTTTCTACTTAGCAGTTTTAGGGGATAAATTGGCTTGTTCAAGGAGATCATAGATGTAAGGATAAAAATTGGTGTGATATTGATTGATGATAGATCATGGAATATTAGATAGAACATAGAGCATAAAGTTTACGATTGGTTTTACTCCTAGCTATTGTGAATGTTCTCTACTTTCCTTTCCTTTGGAGTTGGTTTCTATCTCTCTCTCTCTCTCTCCCCCCCTCTCTCCCTCTCCCCCTCTCCCTCTCCCTCTCCCCCTCTCCCTCTCCCTCTCTCTCTCCCTCTCCCTCTCTCTCTCTCTCTCTCTCTCTCTCTCTCGCGCTGAGTAAATGCTTACGAAATGGTGAAGTTTGTCTTATGTGCCTTTTGCCAAGGAATAACATGGGTAATGAAATTTTTTCTCCTGTATATGGTATGGAGGTTGATAAAATTTTGGACCTTAAGTGATCATGTTCAATCATATTTGGTTTGGCTTTGGTTTTAGAAGATAGTTACTTTCTTAAGTTCCTTGTATGAAAGCTGAAATTTTGATTTTCATTTTTCAGTTCAAGTATATATTGATTAGCTTATTGTCTTGATAAATACTATTCTTCTAGGAAAATACATAGCTTGCGGTCCCTGTCCTTCCTCCTCTATTAACATCAGCTATTATGCTTCTACTTTGGCAAGGTAGCTTCATTAAGAGAAACAATAGAGATCCTGCCAACTGTTTGTAAAAGGCTATCAAGGAAAAAAGCCTTGCTTTTCTTAATTATCCATCATATCTTGCACTCATTGTGGTTTGGGATGATTCTCTATTTTTCCAATCTATGGAATAAATATAGCTGAATCTTTTACATATTTCTTCGAAAGCAATGAAAAAGGACACCTTTTGCCTGTATATAGTGATAAGTGAAAAGGGATGATGAATGATGCATTTTGCCTGTATATAGTGATAAATAAACTAATCTTTCCTTTACCCCTTGGTTCTGCTTGATCAGGTTGAGTTGTCCAGAATCAGCTATGCGAAGTTTACAGTTAGCTCGTCTGCATGCATCTAGTGACCATGAACGCTTAGTATATGAGGGATGGATCTTATATGACACAGGTCATTATGAAGAAGGGTTAAGAAAAGCTGAGGAGTCCATTAGCCTCAAGAGATCTTTCGAGGCATTCTTCCTGAAAGCTTATGCATTGGCTGATTCTAGTCTGGATCCATCTTGTTCATCCACTGTTATTTCGCTCCTAGAAGAAGCCTTAAAGTGCCCTTCAGATAGACTTCGCAAAGGTCAGGTATGATTCTTTTAATTCCACATCTACAATCTTCTTTTTCTCCTGCTATTAAGACGAAGAGAACAAAGAATTGTACAGCCAAAAGTTTTGCAATTTTACTATTTCAGTAGACAAATTCAGCTCTTCATAGTCTGATTTCTGTTGATGATTGATCTATATCAACCTACGTTTGAAGATCCAATCTGGAGCAAGTCACTAAGTTTCATGAATTACTGAAATATTGTGCTATTATTTCATGTTCCTAGCATTGTGCCAAAATAGTTTACTTTTTCCCCTGATATTTAAATCTGTTAGGCCCTGAACAACCTTGGAAGTGTTTATGTTGACTGCGGCAAACCAGATGCTGCTGCTGATTGCTACATCAATGCCCTTAAAATTCGGCATACCCGAGCGCATCAGGGCCTTGCTCGTGTCCATTTCCTGAGAAATGATAAGCATGCAGCATATGAAGAGATGACCAAACTGATTGAGAAGGCCCGAAACAATGCATCAGCATACGAGAAGAGGTCAGAATACTGTGAGCGTGAACTTACCAAGGCAGATCTGGAGATGGTCACTCGTTTAGATCCTCTGCGTGTTTACCCTTACAGATACCGTGCTGCAGGTTAGATTTTTATTAGTATTCTTTTTTATTCTGAACAACCAACCAACCCTCCTGGAAAAGGGGGAACAAGTGAGAAAAATGAAATGAAAGAACAAATAACAAAGCAGGCAATTTCTTGGAGGTACTAATAAATTTTCATAAAGAAAAATAAAGTAAATAAGAGGATGAAAATGTTTGACCTGGGTCTCTTTCAGTATAGATGCATGAAAATGTTATCTACTGAGGTGCTTAATATAATGCTGGGCTTTTATGTTGGAGGATTCCTTTGGAGCAAGGGATTTAATTTTCCTTTTCTGGTTTGAGAACCGTGTCCAGACAGTTGATCCTCTTCAAAAGAAGAAGAAGGAAAAAAACATGTCCAAACAATTTATTACTAGAAGACATGGAGTTTGGTTATAGTTGTAGTCATTCACATGTCAGTGAATTTAACTCTTCACGTTCATTGCCTGTATATCAAGTATTGATTTACTTCACTGGATAAAAGTAAACAATGAACTTTCATGTTCAGTCCTCTGCGTTTATGAGAAAAATGTCGTGCTGAATTTTTCTTGTTGAAGCCTATATATAGTCTGACAGACTCGCCCTAAAGTTTATCTAATAAAAGTGTACATATCAAATATATGCCCAATTTAATAGAAGAATGTCTCAAGTGAATGCCTATGGTCAAAAACTTATTTCGGATGATGTTGTGATAGTGTTGATGGACAACCACAAAGCGGATGAAGCCATTGCAGAACTATCAAGGGCAATTGCATTCAAAGCGGATCTTCACCTTCTGCACCTGCGTGCAGCATTTCATGAGTACACTGGCAATGTGATGGGTGCTTTGCGCGATTGCCGGGCTGCTCTGTCAGTTGATCCAAACCATCAAGAGATGCTGGAACTTCACAGCCGAGTAAACAGCCAAGAACCTTGAAG